>OU015632.1:6875000-7500000 GCA_907165235.1 Zeuzera pyrina | reverse complement strand
GAATGAATCTCAATATCTGTAGATAAGGCAAATTGAATAAACACGCCGTCTCCTCGGGCGACATAAGATCCGTATCTCTAAATCCGAACAGGAAGCTCATTGTGAAACACCAGATGCGAAATTCCAATAAATTCTATAAACCGTTGTATGAGTAATTGTTCGCAAAGAATATTGCTCTTGTGGGCGTGGTTGGATTGTGCATTCCGTATTAAGGTTTGTCGGATCTAACGTTTCATCAACGCTATGTTCTATGTAAAAAGATGTATAACGAACAGTTAGTTTCTGTACTTTTACAAAAATATGCAATATATTTTCTTAACAAAACGCTTTTTATTATGGGCACAGTGGATGTTCATATTTATGAAAGAGACAATAATATTAATTAATGCTATAATATAATAGATACTTTCACGCTCCTTATACAGAAAGAACTCACCGTAAAAATGTCCGCTAATCGAAGAACATGGTAAAATGTATTTAAAGAGTCAGCATATACAGCGTTAATAATGACGAAGTTAAATAATATAAGTTTGTAGAAAACATAGTGTGCCAGCGTGGAACTAGGTAAGTGATATTTTGTCCCCACTTCTGGTATTGAATTAATTACATCTTAATGCTATCTGTAAGCCAAAATTGTATAATACCGTTAATCAATTATTAATTATTTCAATAAATAATTATTTTTTAATTATATGCGAATGCCAACAATCTAAAATAACTGTTAAGAAATAGCATTCATAGTTAAGTAAAAAAAAAAGTTTCTAATTTTTTTAAATCTCCTTGCAATGTTTTGACACAAAATGCTTTTTTTGTGTGTCAAAACTTAACGAGTAACAGCTTCGAGTTAGGATTAAATGAAAATGTATACCTTTTTCGCTAAGAAAATATATTAATGCTACGTCAATGTCTGCTGAAAGTACGTGGTGCAAACCCATGCGTAATTTAAAGAGGCTTAAAAACGTGTTTTTATATAACTTTATGAATGCTAATTTTTGGTAGTCATTTTCAGTTTCTGCTTTATAGGTATAATTATTGTACAAAAATGTATCGGAAATGGGGATAAAATATTCGAGTTCGGTGCTGGTACAAAATGTTTTATTAACGTTACATGTATCTACTAATATTTAAAAACATTTTATCTAGTTCCTTGATAGTCGATGGTGGACATTATTATGGTGAGCTCTTAGACCACCCATTCCCAAAGTGGGCGATAACGCCCCCCTGTGGGAGCTGCAGACCTAAAGGGGGGCGGTAAGAGACCCAGAAAAAAAATGGGGGCGTTGTGTAGAGGCCTGGGGGGTGATTTGTAATTTCATTTAGTTAGGAGGCATCTTAGACAACGACTGCATGAGCTCTCGACTCAGTAGACAAAATAAGTTTGGGAACCTAGATCTTAGACTATTATAATCGAATTACAAGTAATATTGAATAAATTTAAAAAATTGTTCCATTTATAAATGATCAAAATAGAGTAATTCAGGCGGCAAATTAAAACGAAAGGGGTTTTCTACTGTTTTGAAAATAGAACGTGGCAACCTTTTTATGGCGGGATTACATTCGGGTTTCGGCAATCCTTTATTCGGGATTGTTTTTACAGCTTACGGAACTCTTTGTCGGTTTTGTAGAATTACGGAATCTAGAGAAATAATATAAAAGCTTTGGCGGTGTTATTTGCAGTCTTTTAATAGCTTCTTTTGGTTCTGAATAGGCTCTTAGTATCCTTTGACGCATATAGGGACGTGATTCTCAATGGTCTCGTTTCTGTTTCATGCCTCGAATCTTCAAAAGGGCTGAAAGGAACGTTTTTACAAGTTTTTCTATTGGTTCCGCTTTTAACTGTTTTGAAATAGCGCTTGTTCCTGGAAAGAAGCAGCTGAGTGCGGTGTTCTTTTCATGCTAATGTTGTATGTAATAAGTAAATAGTATTCTAGGAATCTTGAGGTAGCAGGTCAATAAAATACATGCTAATTAGTGACCTGCATTTCACGGGTGTGTGCAGTAATTAGCGGGGTGTGCGGTGGTTAAGGAATTTCGCGCCGAGTCGACAACAAAGGCTACTTGCTAAAAAGAAGTACAAACTTATTTTAAAAAATATGAAAAGCCCGTTACATGCGTATTCTTGCGAATATGTACATAAAATATAAACTTTTAAACTTTCGCGTTGCATTATAAAATATCTAAAAATGCAGGAAATTAACGCGATTACCTTTTAATTGGCTCAACGTTTCGGCCGAGTTGCATCGGCCGTGGTCTCAAGTAAACTTAAACTTAACTAGTTTACTTAAGACCACGGTGAAGCTAAATAAAAGACAATCACGTTAATTTCCCGTGTTTTTAAATACGTATCTGAGTACCTATTTAGGCACAAGTTACTACTGTATTTTTGTTTGCGAAAATTTTACTGAAGAAATCATGTTTATATCGAACTCTCGCTAATTTGACGACGTCGAAAATAAAAAAGGATTAAATACGTATACGGATAGTAATACTGATAATGTTCTGTAAATGTAGATTTAGTTAACAATATTTTATCATTTTTTTTCAATTTTGTTTATTTTTATAAACTATCTTGAATGTAACACATAAACATAAACTTTACAAAATTTAAGTTTAACGCAACGCCTTGAAAGATTTAGCATTCTCGTCACATCTACTTGTAGCAATTTGGCGATATTAAATGCAATTCAGCGTTTTAGCATCGCCAGGGCTCTGACCACTGATATGACCACTATAGTACATCCTAAAATCAAAATTTAATTGATTTGAAAATTATGATAGAAAGAACCTAAGAAAATCTTGGTACATAAAAAAGCTCAAAAATATGGAACGTCGTCACTTTTTAAGAATCTGTGTATCCAAGAAAAAAAAAATTATTACGTACTGTATTACGTAACCATAATATATTCTATAATAAAAGTTATATTCTTTTTTTTTAAATATAAGAACTTTCGATATTTCCGAAGTATGCTATATAACTTATATATTAAGATTAAGGCCATGTGACCGTTCCATACATGCAAGATATTTATTTTTACTTAAACGTGGACATCTATAAATCATAAATCACATTTACACACACTGTCACTGAAAAAAAGGGATTTCTTTAGCATTTTTTAGCATAACCCTCTCAAAATAGCCGGAAGCCATGTGCACACAAATATTTAAAAGTGGTCGGAATAACGAATATGATAAAAAAGGTATTTTTTGTAGCACGCTAAATTTATTTAATGGTTACTAAGTATTAGAATCAGGACCCTTTTTTCTTTCGACAAAGAATATCGTGGCCCCAAAAAGATTAGCGTTAGCATTGTCAGCCATTTTTTCAGTCCCGTAGGAGACTTTTTTGTTATTCGTGACAAGAAACATTAATAAGTAACAAATAGTATAATAACTTGGAGGGAAATGTATGCGATTTGCATATATATAAGTTATTTTAAAAGTGCTATTTTTTCTTGAGGACCGGCAAAAAAAGAATTCCAAAGTATCGTATATTATATTTCATTAACATTTGTTTCTCTTAAACATTTCTGTATAATATTTCTACCTTGAAGACGATATACATAGATCGGTAAAACCTTTGTAGAACCTGTCACTGACGTATAGTGTGCTATGTATTTACTTTAGTAAAAAAATATAAGTACACAGTTAAAAGATTATAAAGTATAGCAAATAACAGTAGCGAGGGTACTTACTAAAGAGTGTCGTCGTAACTCAAGCAAATGATAATAAAAATGTTGTTTATTACTACTGATTTCGAAGTTAAAAGAACAGTCATTTACTACTTTCATTTAAAAAAAAATTAGTTTATTTTCTTACATATACAAATAAAATAATGTTTCATCTTTTTATTTAGCGCTACCACGTATTATTATTTATCACTAATTACTCACTAATTTCTGTTTCATAATACGTTTATTAAATGAATGTAAATTAGTCGATTTTGATAATACTGCAAGTACAAGGTTGTGAGCACAGTAGAGTACACGTGATCTCAATTTTTCTATACGATGCTGCTCAATTGTAAAGAAATAAATTATTTTGACCGGAGATACATTGGAGGTACAATTTAGCAGTGTCGTTTCTTAACAATACCTTATTCATTGGCCCAAAATATGCCTTCCAAGTGTGTCCTATAAATAAAACGTTATACAGTCTTTGTGAAGAAACTCGATGTAAAGCTTTAAGGGTGGATGATCTCTTAAAATAACAAGTGTTTGCTTCAATGATTATCAACAATACAGATACCTTTAGCTGCCCTATAAAAGCCTTTTTGATGTCATAAAATTATATAGACATAACCGATAAACGTTGATGAACAAAATTCGATCTATTAAGCTTAATATTAAAATTGATTTTCAAATGCCAGAAAATTAGCACAATAGTAATGAAACACAGTGCATTTTGAACTGTATGTGCTATTGTTAAAATGTATTTTAAATTGTTGATATTTGGTCCGATATTTATTAAATTCTGTGCAATAATAATGCGTGCTTGAAACATGACGGCCAAGTTGGTTCACCATAACACAAAGCTATTCTATTGATACTTTATTTAAATGGTTTTACACATTTATAATATGAGTTACGTTAAATAGGAGTTATTGTGTCACGAGTTTTTATTTTGTTCCGATGTTATTGTATGAAAATAATGCATTTAATTCTATTTGAAAATATTGGCGAAGCTGAAGGATGCTTGATGAAATATAATTATTATTAGTTTATCAATAAATATTATGAAAGTATGAGCGCCGTTGTAATATTTACAAATCATTTACATTTTTAAAATTTTGAGAAAAAATTTAATCCTTTACTGATTAAAACTCAAGTACAAAAGTAACTTTATGAGTACGATAAAAATACCTATATAATTAAATTTGACAGTTAGTAAAGTCTACCAAAGCCAAGCTTATAAACTAATAGACTTTCTGTTCTTGCACATTAATTTGGCACCGACTTTGATAACTTTCAAATCTAATTATATAGTTATTTGTATCGTATTTACAAAGTTATTTTTGTACTTGAATTTTGATTAGGAAAGCTATTTTGTACTTCTTAGTGTTTTTTTTGAAGTCGGTTTAATTTATTACTTAAAATTTTATTAATTTCTCCCTTTTGAGTGATCTTAGCCTAAGTAAATATGTAGGCTGTAGGTCTAAAATTAACTTCTTTTTAATTTTAGAGCGCAGTGACATGTAAGAGAATCATCAATGTTAATAAAGCTTATAAGCAGTTAGCGTTATTTTGTGTATCTTCGAAGTCCAAGCACCAACACCAGTGAAATTTAAATGGGTTCATCTCGGAAGTATACCCTTTCAAACATAAAAAGAGATTTCGAAATTGGTTCACAAGTGACGAAGCTATCGGTGAACATAAAAAAAAAACGTACATACGAACATAGAACCTCCTTTTTTGGAAATCGGTTAAAAAGTAACGCTGGTTCTTAGAAATATTGACATGTTATATTAGGTTGTAAAGTAGGATCAGAAGTCACTAAATACTATTTTTTAATATGAACAAAAAAATGTTTTTCTTTGAAATTAATGGACCTTAATTTTGCGAATTTTATTGAATCAACAAGCTGCTACATCTGCGTGTTAACCACGCCCTACAAAAATTAATTATTTAAAATTGGACATATCATCTGCTAGATGGTTAAAAGAGGTTTCTAAAAGGCTCATTGAAAGTTCTCCGCCTTGAGTCCAAGTCCCCGCCCACATAACGCCCGACTCTACTTAGTAACAAGTTCTTAGAAATGAGCTGAATTACTTATGTAGCAATTATTAGTAACACAATAATTGCTACAAGTCACGTTATAAAAGGTCACATATATTGAAATATATTTTTTATAAGTCGCCAGTTTTAGAAAGAAATTTAATTTCATATTTATGTCGGAATAAATATGTATAAATGCATCAGTTTATTTTTCAGTTCATTTGTTTTTAAAAATAAGTAAAAGTGGTCACATAAATCTGATTTACAATAAATTTCGGTTTTCTAAAATATCAATTTTAATAAAATGCAGGAAACAAATTCTTATTAAAAAGTTCATGATACTGTAAAAAGAACTGTAATAATAATAAATAATGCTCAGTAGTATGTAAATTGAATCGCAAATGCCGGAATTAATTTTAACAAAAAAATTATTTAGCCTTTTGATAAACTGACAAATGTTGAACTTTTTATCGATTCTATTTGCAAGTTTAAATTCACGTCTAGATATTTAATAAAGTGTAATTTTCTATTTTATTATCGATATTACATGTATTTATTAGCATATTTTATTATTGTAATATCGTGAAGCTAAAGTCACAACCTTTCTGTAAAAAATAAAAAATATAACATTAGCAATTTAAGTTTTAAGCGAATTCCAAATTCTTAGAATTCATACAAACCAAACAGAACAGAATGGATTGTATCTCCGCCCTAGGTTTTGAGGGCTCCGCCTGATCACGCCCGGTGCTATGCAGTCGCTGAGTCCTTGATTTCAGCAAAAAGCGAGCGGCTCTCTATTAAAGACTTGACACGTAAACTGTTTGGTCAGATAGCTTCTTTTGTTGCATATCTTTCTGAGAAGAGTAGTTCGATTTTCAAAAGGTCTTTTATTTTTCAATAGTATAGTTAATTTTCTTATTATCTACGCTTACTTTATTACATATAAAAATGATTTCATTTTCATATATAAATAATAGATTGTAGGTATTTACTATTATAATATGATTCATAATAAAAAAAGTGTAACAAAGTGTTTGAAGATCCTTGTCGAGAGGAAATACTTTCAGTGCGCATATATTTTTCTTTTAATTGGTGTGAGATGCCACATCTGCCGGTACATTTGATGTTTGCATTTCCAGCGATCTCCAGGTCAGCGAGTGCTGCGGTCAGTACTGTCTAGAACTTGAAGCAATTTAAGTATGCGAATCTCTGAGTTTCCGAGAATTTAATAACCAAGCTTTTTACAGTCGAAACTTTGGGACATTGAGGCCCCAAAGCCCATCGACTGGTTTCAGGCTAGCAGCCTTCCGCCAGAGAATATTAGCTTGGCTATCAAAAAGATAATGCTGCCAGTCTGCTATGCACTTTTGAACTTAACTTTGAAGAAGTCTATTATTTCTTTTTATCGCATATTATAACATCATTTTTTCAAAATTATGAGTACATGTCAGTGAAGTTTTGAGTTCACCATTTAGACTAACATTTATGCATGTACACATTTATAATTAGTAATAAATTCAAATAAATTTAAAATTCAAAAAGACCTTTTATATTTACAAGTCCGTGAATTCCGTGAATATTATTCCCGGGAGAAATGCAAGTTAACGGTCACCGTAAAACGTCTATATGTATAGGTACTTCAATGATTTAGCATTTGCATAGTTTTTTTTTCACCGAAGAGCGGCGCCAAGCTTGAGAGAGCATTGTGACCAGTGGGACAGTGTTGCACTCAGTTCTAACTAAAGAACTACAAATACCGTTAAACACAAAAACTCAATGATTGACACAAAGACGGCGAACTCGTGAAAACATCAGCCATCTCTAAAATTTTTTCTCAATTTTCTTGTCATGCTTTGTACTAAACAATGAGTCGCTCAATATTCCTTATCTCGAAATCTCAAGATGACTCCAAAAGGGAAAGATGTTATCTGAATCGTGTCTCAGGGCCTCGAAAGGCCTAATCCCGTGCGGACGCAAACAATAGGACGGATCATCGCGACACGTGCATCGGTATTCACACAAGATAAATTGAGCATGATTACTAAAATATTTTTCTTAAATAGGAATTCAGTATCTTATTGTAGTAAAACAGAACATTTCTGAAGCAACATCGATTTCTTGTATGTAATGATTATTTAGGTGGCAATTTATGCAATTATAAACAAAAAAATCTCAGAATTTTCAGAGAAGTCGATTTTAAAAAGATGAAGTATGTTCGCTATAATTTTTCAATGTCTTTAACAAATCGATAAAATTTTTACTAATGTTTCTCAGTAATAATATTATATTCATACCATTAGTGAAGGCGACAATAATTAGCAAGTATTCTATTTTTCAAATGTTAGATTAGTTTTTTGGCGCAATCTATATAAACAAGGTAGTATAGAGTACATTTTATATACAATTACTCATTCAAGTGCAGTCATCACGAAAAGAAGATAACGAAAATAAACTCTCAAAAAAGTGACATGATTATATCATATTAATAGTTCGTTAGTCCCAAGTGACTGGCACATGCATACTGTTCTAAGCAATTGAAGACATAATAAGTTTCATATTTTTCTCACTGTAATTATGCAGAAACTTTTAAAAAAAATTGGAGTCTTTTTTTGTTATATTAGGAAAATACATAGGTTATGTTAATCACTTATAAACCACGACCATATCGCATTTTTTGAAAGTTTGATTTGATCAACTATTTTTGATGCTGACCGTACTAGTTGAAGTACATAATATGTACCATGTAAAGCTGTCGTCACTACAGTATCTGAGAATAAGTTTTTTCTTGAATATTATTCTGCAAAAGTATAAAATATACTATTTCGTGTCGTTGCTTATTAGTTCATTAATCAGAATTAACATCAGTCTCCAAAAAATCTATAATTAATTTGCAAAAATACAATTGGCATCCATATTTCTATTTATTAAGGATACATTTCTGGTTAATTGAATCCCATTTCGGAACATTTTAAACTGTCTTTTGTCACAAATTAAAGGTGTTCAAATCGTTACTGCATAATATAAATCTCGACTATGATAAATTACTTGATCATTGTGTTGAACTAAAAGGATTCGTTGAAGCGAAACAAAGTAGTCAGGAGTATTTTTTTTAATATTCAGTTGCTATTAAACCTATTATATACTTGGAGTATTATATTTTAAATTGTTGAATTTTATGCCGAGACATTTACACAGGATATAATACTCATGAAGTAGAAAATCATAAATTAAGTAGGTATTATAAGGAAATAAAATTACATGTCAATAGATAATTGTTAATTTCTTAAAACGTTGAGTGTCAATTTTTCTGTCATTGAGGCAAAATGTACACTTACAAACACACACATTTATTTTATGGTAATTAATGGGTTAAAATATTGACAAACATACGAAACTCCGATTTGAAAATATGGTACACATGTACAATATTTTCGTCCCTTTGTTAAATTCCATAATACTTCGTGTTTAATAGAATTTTATTATCTTAAATGAACTTAAATTTCAACAAAAATATTACTTAAAAGTTAAAAAATATCAGCCTGTATAATTTCGTCTTACATGTGTCGCAGTCCGTGACGGTCAACTACAAATCAATAACAAATAAGAGGCGATTTAATGGGTCTTTTATGAAGTTAACGTGAAAACAAATTCACTATAAAAGGCAAGTTTAAGAAGTGTGTGTATGAAATGGACCGACTAATATTAGCTGTGACTTTTAATTATGTTTTATAACCATAGATAGCAACATTTTCGCAACAAATGTATATTCAGAAACCTATACCCTTATTTAAAACTTTTTTACTCATATTATAATATAGTTCAAATAAATTCAAGACAATCTCATCGTAATTATAAACAGAATTTATTTCGTTAGTTTTACCTAGCACTTAGACTAGACCTTGATTTGTTTCCAAAGGAAATTTAGACAGTTAATTATAGATTAGATTCCAACCCAAATAATAATCGTCAAATTGGGTTTTTAACAAACTTTATTTAACACTGAGGTACAAATACTTTGAATTTTCGATATTCGTTTTATACCATTCAAAACAAAATTAGACAATCTATTGAGACAGTTATCTGTAACAACGTAAAATATTACCATCGATTTCTGAAATAAAAGTGAGCTAAAAATACGTTAAATTTTAAACACAATTTTGCGATTTGAACTGTAAACATGGACAATTTCTTTATTTTCTTGAATTGCAAATCACGCTCGTGCTGTGGCAACTGATTTTGTTAAGAGGTTAAATAAAATAAATAACTAAATGCAACAATAAAACGATGGTGGTCGGTGGACGGTGATCGCTTCAGCCTCCCGCAGCGATCTCCGTGACGTGCAAACATAGACGACATTCTCGCCAAAATCCGACTTAAGGTGCAGTTTCATTATTCTGTTTTAGTTCATCAACGACTATAAGACACGACTTGTTCTGAATAAATGAACACTATTAAATAGTGACAGTGAAAATATAATTCAGGATATTCAGGAATAAGCTCTTCGATAATTCCGAAGAATGCGACACAATTTCATCTAATTTTAATTTCAGAGAAAAGTTACCAATACAAATCACTTATACATACAAAAGTTCTGAGTGTCATTACTTAAAGATTGCTAATCTTACCTATATTTAAATTAAAAGCTGTTTTTGTTTATAATAATTCACGTTATTTTTATCTATACAAAGCTTTTCTAATTCAGATTACAAAATGAAAATTATTATTTGATTTAATTAAATCGATCGTAGCAAGGAGACTCCACCTTAACATTATCCTCGTGACTCGCAAGAAAACGTTAACTGTCCCATCGAGGGCATTGTTTCGTTCATTCGTAAGGCAAATATTGGAGCAGACTTATTCAGTCCGTTTGCAAACATCACCTACTGGGTGGCGACCAACAATGCAACATCTTACAGTTCTTAGAAAGTCCGTGACAACACTTCAGATATAGTGATTATACCCTAATTGTCCCACACCTGGTTCTATTTAGATTTTAACGCGAACGACGTATTTTGGGCAGCGGTTTTTAATTGATGGCCACTCATTGTGCTTGTAATACAACCCTTGAACAATTTAAGGAACTGAAATGCCAAAGCGAACAGATGTTATTTAGCGTAGAAATACTAGGAATAATAAGAGATTTCGATTCTTGCTTTACAGATGAAAACTGTAGGTGGAAGTAAAACGAAAGACAATAACAACCTTTAGCTTCGCTGCGTGTCATTTGTATATTTGCATTGAGCATGTAAGGTAAGATATAATGATACAAACTTTCATATTAGCTACGTTTACTTAAAAAAAAACTTAATTAAAACAGCACATTAGGACATAGGTAGTCGTGGGATAAATAGTCAAAAAACAAGTAGCCAAAATAAGAATTATCGCAATTTGATTTAGTTATTGCAGATTTAGTTTGATAATAAATTATACGATCCGTATTTTTGATGTTTACAAATATATATATTCCAAAATGAAAATGCTTATTATATGCGTTCATTCAAAGGTTCATAGAAAGCATTTTTTCGATTCGATTTCGATCTTTAAACAACTTACGTAAGCATATTTTTATTTTGTTAATCTAGTGATAGCTTATTTAAGTAAGCCAAAACATATATGTAGTTATATTTACTCTAATAACAGATACGTATTTCATACATGTACATAATATTTGTTGGCTTATTTCGCACAAGAATACAAACCATTTCTATTAGATTCAGAACAAACCATCTTAGTATATTCGAATGATATTTTTTACACAACTTCAAATCTTAACAATGACAACCGACGATCTTTTTTGGCCAATGTTTGGTTAGCTGCGCCACGCATTGTTGACGAGGAAATCAATTTACGATAATTGTCATTTATTATGAAATAAATATGATGCTTTATTCGTCGCAGCCTTTGTAGAATATTGGTTCCAAAAGGCAAGCTCATTCTTAGATAGCGTTCCATTGAGCTCAAAGCATTGAGTGGAAATAATTTTTATATTTCGTGCATGAATTCGTTGAAGCGAGTAAAAATATGTGAACGGATGGCATCTTTGACAATAATTACATTAAGAGTTGCTATACCATAGAAGATATTAAGCGGAACAGGAATTGTGACGTGAAACGATGTCAAATAATTTTTTTTTCTACTTGTAAGCAGATGTAGGGCATATTATCTGCATTAATATTAAATAAAGTGAAGTGAATGCTGTCTTCAAACGAAATAATTTCTTGTTAATAGTGTTTGAACATTATTAGCGAATTCAAAAAGAACAACCTTCCTTATGATAATCACAAAATTTGCGATTGAAACCCGTGAGCAATTAACAGCTAGAGTTTTCGCTGCTGTAAGGGAAAAAACAAAAAACGCTGAAGAATTGTGTCGCACAACTAAAAGTGTGGCTATTGTGGCCTATAAGGGCCTTTGTGCGAAAATTCAATCAACTAGCTTTCTTTATGTTTATTCACGGAGTAAATATTGACAATGTGTGTATGATTATTTGTTGTTATTCGTTAGCATCATTATTAATTTAAACCTTTTGTACTTATTGCTGTGAATAAAACTTTTTAATTTACTTTCGCTTGTCTTATTGTACTTTTTTCTCGAAATCCTTAAGAGTTGGTTATTAAGAATGTGCTGTAAATTTGTAGCAGTTATGAATTAATAACAATTAATGAAAAAACCATGTTAATGGGACTTTTTATCGACATAGCCGTCTTTTTTTAAATGAATTAGGATTTCTTTTTGGAAAAATATGTCTTCGTGTCCAATTTTCTTAAAATGTCATGAAATGTTAAACGAGCGTATAAATTCGACCAATAAAATACCTTATAATCTTTTAAAAACAACAAACAGAATTGAATTCAAGCCAATAACTTCGGAGATACCTACAGCAAAAATATGAAGTAAGATCAACGTAACTAAAAAGTTTAAGTTTTTTGTCAATAATTTTTCATAAATAATCGGAACAATTCGGCCGGTCACATGGTCACGGGTGACACTTTATATACGTACATATATAAATTTCCTTTTAAGTTTCTGTATGAAATGTAATTCATTTTATAAACAATAACTAAATAATGTATAGATCTAACTTTTGCCAACAAAGAATACAAAACTTAGATGCAACATTACATTACACAAAATTTAATCATAGTATCGCCTCAAGTATTCATTTCCTTTGTACGATTACACCCACATACAACACATCCAATCAAAACGGTGAAGAATGATCTACATTATAGCAATAATCTCATACTGAGCCATTGTATATATTTTAGCTTACAAACCCTCACACCTAACTATAATACTTTGACACTATTGTGAAATTTCTCACTCGGGGTTTCGGCGACCCGCAGCGCTTGCCGGGTTAGCCTTATATTGTGAACACACGTGCACTATCAATGGGCCCTCAGTTCTTAAGATTCTTGAAGGCTTGACAACCATATTTATGTTTGGACTCCTAATTGAATTACAAGGCTTCATAGGACCATTACGACTGAGTTATAGATCCCATTAAGTAGAAAATTAATGCAATATTTAATGGGTGTAGCAAGAGTTATGTTAATATTAATACTTAGTTTTTAACGACCATGAGGGGGTTAAAAAGCTTCTTAATCCATTTTAAAATCAATGGTGACATTTCAATAGACATTGAATTTAAAACACTGCGATGCAGAAATTACATAGGGGCTATAATGAATATGTACACATATTATAGACATATTTGTGCAAGACATCTAGCCTAAAATAGAAACCGTTTTTGAGTCACTCAGTATCGAGTGATCCTTTGAAATTTATTATTTATGCCCAATCTGTTTAAAAATTTATCTTCTTACATAATACCTGCCTCTTTCGCTCTTCAAATATCATCATTGTCTTTACACACTTTCGCCGAGGATTGCGATTATTAAAAAATATTAGGTGTAATGTTGGATAAATATTGGGAAACAATAACGATTTTCTTAACAAATTGCCCTTGTTATCTAGAAGTAATGTTTGAGTTTAGAGGCCTAATTACGGAACTTCCATTGCCTGGAAACGAACATAAAAATTTATTCATTTAAGCGTTATCATCATGAAACGAGCTTCGAAGTTCGAAACGAAATTATCTAATTGAAGTTAATCTATAAGTTAAATGTCAAATCGTTTTCAGTGAACAGATAATAATAAGATATTGTATAGACTCAGATGTTACTTTGCGGAAATCCATTTTCGCAAAGTAACCTCAAATAAAATCTTTACATATTTTCCGCTCAAAGTCAAAAACCTTCTCTGGTATATTCTGAGGATGCTTCGTTGAGAGGCGACACACGTGTTGATTGGTGGTTTTCGAGTTTGAGCGGTAAATAGCTAAACATTTTAGGAATTCATCACAGATAATAATAACAAAAATGTATCAGACAATACACACCAATCATTTGGTCTCAAACTAGGGCATTCCTTGTACTGTGAGAACCAGACGACTAGTAGTGGCGTTTCCCAGTACATCCAGTCTCGATGCAATCCAGACAAGTTCGTTTCGTCAATCAAACCGAGTGGAAATCGAACCCGGAACCCTCCGCGCTTGGATGCAACACCTAAACCACTGCGCCATAGAGGCCGCCTATTATTTAATTGGGCCCCAAGTCATTGTCATTTAAATGACGTGCTTAAATCAGTGAACTGCAGTCGTTTCAATAATATCTGTATTTTTTTAAATACTGGAACTCCGTGCGAAAACGGCGCGGATCGCGCAGTCTGATATAAAATAAACATGGGATGCGTCCTTGAGAGCTACGCACATATTTGTTTTGGTTAAGGCTTTAGAGATTGACTTCGTGTTATCTGTACAAATATGCCGTGTTTATTTATTGAGCGTAAAATGTGTGCTGGTTAGTTTAGAAGGTACCATACGACGGCTTTCGCTTGGAATGTTTATGTTATCTCGTAGAATTTTGGAACGTTATTCGGCAAACAAAATGTTTTGTTCGGATTTTATTTCTGATAGAATCAAAATGGAAAATTGTTTTTGCTTAATTAAAGATTATGATGTTCAATAATAGTCATCGACAATCACAGTACTGAAATAAAAAACAGGTTCGTATTAATAGGACTCCAAATTAAGTGACAAAAACTAGAGTGCTCAAGTTTTTTGTAAATCGATAAAATCCTATGATCTGGTTCTAATTGCATGACTTACGTTCTTTGGAAGTAGACATAATAACCCATTAATTGCGGTGTTCTCATTGTAAAGATGTATCTAATTAACGTTCATAAATGAATATAAATGTCGAACTTATATTTATTTTCAGTAAGTGGAAGTTATGCAATTCGGTCCCTTTACTGTAGATCAAGCTTGGAGCCTCCGGACTTATCATAAAAAAATACTGCTATTATTTATAAATTGAACAATTATTTTCTAACAAAAAAGTACACACATACGTTAATATTTACAAACTTAAAACTACACATTATCTTAAATAATATAATTATTTTCTTTATTTTTACAAGTTATTTTCCTTGGTTTAAAGCACGTATAATCTTAAATATCTCTAATCTCTTAGCTTTCTAGAACCAGTCAAATGGTGTAAATAGATTGTGAAAGCTATATGGAGTCAATTTGGAATATTTCTATTTACATCTTTGTAAGATAAATAGGTGTCAAGTTTTTCACATTTTCAAAGCCTCAAATTTTCATTTGTTGGAATGAATACAAATTACACACTCACTTTTCACTTTTGGAAAGTAAATGAATATAAAATGTAAATGTCGTAAATGGAAGTTATGCAATTCGGTCCCATTACCGCAGATCGCCTTGAAGCCCGCCTTGGAGCCTCGGACTTATCAAGAAAGAAATACCGCCATTGTTTATAAATTGTTCATGTTTTCTTTGGTTTAAAGCACTCTTAGCTTTCTAGAACCAGTCAAATACATAGCAATATTATAGATTGTGGAAGCTGTAAGGCGTCAATTTACACCCTCGTAGGATAACAGAAGATGTGAAGCTGCCAATTAATGAATGTTTTTTTATATAAGCGTCACATTTTCATTTGTTAGAATTGATATAAATTACATACATAATTTCGTTTCTGCTTTACCGTTTCAAAAGACATGACTTTTTGTAACAGTAGAAAGAAAGGCACCACCAGATTTCGAAATAGTTTCTCATTCACTCCATTTAAAGGAACTTCGCATGGTCAAATTTATGAATGAGCAGCGCATGCGCAATCGATTACCCAACGGTCATTCACAAGTGAATGTCGGAAATTACCTCTAAGGCTTCCCACAAACTCGCGTAAAAAGAAAAATCTGTTTTTTTTTTCAAACCGTATTTCTTATTACAATCCACTTTATCATGTACTTATTGTGAGTGTATTATACTCGTAATAGCACTTCAGTGAATATAGACATAGTAATTTTTGTACAGATTTAATACGTGCATGGTTTTCATTTTTTTAAGCATTGATTTCCTATCGCATGTTTAAAAAATAGGAAAGATGTTTAAACAGTGACAGTATTCCATTTACATTTACTGGATTTTACCCGCGACTTCGTTTGTGTAGTGCTAAGAAATAATCGGCTATGTATAGGTCAGAGTAGAATGGAGTAGTTTCCCATTTCTTACTTGAAGGAAAAACAATTAAACACACGTTACGTCTTTATAACACTAGAAAAGACATAAAAGAGAAGTAGAGTAAAAATCTACGATAAATAAAATCTTAATTATTTATATTTTAGGTACGTCATGTTACACACGTAACAAATTTTTCGTACAAAAGAGTTCAACGTGTTGCACATATCGAATCGCGAACGGACAAATCGGCAAAACCATAAAAATGAACGTTGCATCGAAAAAAATTCCGATTTTATTGGAAATATAATGAGCCCCTATGGCCCAGCATGGGTCCAAAATTCAATCAATAGGAATTTATTGCCCAGATTTGCAAAGGCTACGCTTTCTTTGAGACATCAATTGTAAGGCGGACTGTATATTTTTTTATTTAATTTTTTTTTAGTTAGATAATAGGGCGGCGCGAGTTGAGGTACCGCCGATCATTATACGATAGAATAGAAATGACAGTAAAAGTAACGCCCACTTTTTTAATTCTTTTTGTTGAATTCTTCAAAAGTTTTTAAAGATTAAAGAATAAGGTAAGGTTCGGTTACGTTTTTTTTTGTTATTAATGTAGTGATGGGAGTACGAAGTTAAATACTACACGTATATTTTCATGTTTATAAATAGCACATTTTTTATTACAATTACCTACTTCCTTGCAGTGGCGTGCATCCCATATAGGCACAGAAACACTGCCTACCCTGACAATTGCAACGAAAGTTATTTCGATATCTACCATTTATATATATGAATAATGTAAAATTAAATAACAATTGTTTAAAAGCAGCGTTATCTACCATCCACATTCTTTCATACTTCATTTGTTCGTAATCGTATTTCGTATTTTTTCATTGCTGTATTTTATTTTTAACAATCATGTCATTCTATCGGTATAAAACACTCGCGATATAACACTTCCCTGGAGGCACGTCGGTCCAGTACGTCACATCAGTACACAAAATAATCTTTCAAATGTGTGTTATTTTATACATCAAAACTAAGTTTGTGTGCGTGTTTTGGAGACATTGACTACATCAACGACATTATAGAGTTAAATGCATTTGATAAATTCAAATTACTCGTTTTTGCTTTGTTTATGGTTGATTTATACTTGAATCAAAATAAAACTCCATATTTGTTTTCTTCGTGCAAGTGATTTGTTGTTCTACGAGGTAGTTAAAAAAATTCTATTCTTTTTACAAATCGTATTTGAAGTAAAGTATCGGTTTATAATAGATAATTTCAGTTGTATTTTAAAGAATGGAATGTTTTAGCAGTGGTAATTATGTTGGCAGTGTGCATTTACAAAAACTAAAAAGTTTTCAAAATTTTCATGAATTGAAAAGTAACAAACTTTAACTAAAGCCAGGTTTTTTTCAGAGTTGCACTTATGTATATGAAAAGTCAGCTAATGTAACTCGAAATTTTAATTCTAAATATTAGCAAACATTTAACTGGCTGACGGGTTGTGCACATACTAATAGTTTATTTTGTTTTTCTTGCATTAACTATATATAACAAATAATAACCACTACGAAAATTTAAAGTAATATTCCCGTTCTCGCTTGTCAGTATTGCTGTATTAGTAAGTATGACAGGAAAAATATAATAAAAATCGGTATTTTTCGTTAATTTTTCATTTTAAAAACAACGTAAGAACCTCTCTGCGTGTCAGTCAAACTCGCGCTTACCTAATTTTTACTATTTTGCGCTACTTTCTTATCTGACTTTGTTAATAAGTACTTATGTATTAATATAGTTTCTAAGCTTGCATCGATACTTTTACAAATAAAATCCAAATCACAACACTAGTGTAGTGATAACACTGCCATTATCGTAGATAAACAAGCTCGAATGCCTCTCTAGTGGCCATCTAAACACGTGTTCAACCTATATCGTTATTTTGCAGGTAACTTAAAAATGGTATAACAACCGGCTTTAATTAAAATAAAAAATGAAGCTTAAGGTCATACATTAGGGTTCATTTTACATTACAGCGTATCTTTGAAGACGATAAACAATAATTCAAATACATTATAAGTCATTGACATGTTATCAAATAGATCTTGAGTTCTATTTCCAATGGAATATTGTCCACTTTACTTTGAATAAATTGTGTTTTAAGCTATTGCTGTAATAAGCATAAAAGTGAAGAATATCACTTGATTTTTAAGGGGCACTTTAAGGCTCTCTTCGGTTCTCTCGTAGCGAATGATTGTGTTACGGCGATCCATCAAATTCGAAGACATTTTGTAGACTTCTATTGAGCTTTTTGCCGCTCACTCATTTCCTGTATCCCAAAGCTTGAATTTCGGTTATATTTTTGCAAGAATACAATTAAATTTTTTGGGCGGTTTTTTCTTTTTCGGTCAGTGGGTAGGTATTATGTTACCGGTAAACGTTTGATAAAAATAGCTTAAGTTTTTTTAAGGTCAAGGTAAGAATTTTTTGTTTCTTTGCGAATTTTTTTAGTCTTCCCAATGAAATAGCTCGTTTATGGAAAAAAGATAAGTAGCCATGACAAAAAATGGAAGAAGTTCGATCAGACCATAAAAGAAACCAAATTATTTTATAACATTTTTTTAAACTATTTCTTAGCAGATGTTCTTTTTCTGTGGATAGGTTTATGGAAACCTAACCATTTCATAGTATTACCACTTCCGTGGTGCAACGGCTTAACGCGTCGGAAAGTAAACGGGGGTTGCGGGTTCGATTCCCGCCCCGAGTCTGGGTGTTTATATATAATATGTATTTATTTGCAAAAGAAAAGTATATATGTAGTATATCAGTTGTCTAGTACCCATAACACAAGCGCTGTGCTGCTTACTTTGGGACTAGATGACGCTGTGTGAAATGTCTGAGTTTATTATTATTATATATTATTATTTATATTGTTATAACACTAAATAGCTAACATGTTTCAAAAATGTACTTCTGTATAAAACAATTTCAGTAAGTTGAAAATAAGTAGGTAACCAATGTCGAAGTTAATTAGTTAATATAAAAATTTACTTTTTGTTAGGGCTATTTTCTATTTACCTATTTTTTTTTTTACTTAATATTTATATCTAAACTATTAAAGGATTATAGAAGTGTAATGTATTTAATAAATCAAATATCATCAAAAGTAAATAGCCAGAGTGTTAGTTGACGGAAATGTCATAAGCATTCGTATACCCAGACAAAAATGCGTGAGGAAAATGTGAGAAGGCATTCGAAATTCGAAGGCAAAAGAAGTACGAGTATATAAGGACAGCGAAGCTTAGCACTCCGTCCTCTGACTACCTCTAAATGCTAACTACCTACGGCTAATTGTAGATCCACTATAGATATTTATTTAGGCTAAAATCACTCAAAAGGGAGATATACAAAAATTTAAAAAATAAACTAAACTGCCTTCAAAAAAAAAACACTGAAAAGTACAAATTAACTATCTTTTACTAATCAAAACTTAAGTACAAAAATAACATTATAAATACGCTGCAAATATCTACCTAATTAAATTAAATAAATTTGACAGTTATTGGAGTCCGTGCCAAAGCAATGTGCAACAACAGAAAGTTTATTAGTTTGGTAGGCTTGGCGCCGACTTCAGTAACTGTCAAATTTAATTATATAGCTTAACAATATAGATTTATATATAGATTAATAAAGGATTAATAAAAGATAGTTATTTTATACTTTTCAGTGTTTTTTTTTGGAGGCGGTTTAATATATTTCTTTGATTTTTTTTTAAGCTCCGACAGCACAAGAGTATTTTATATCTTTGTCTGCGTGTCTCTCAATGCACTTGTCATTGCTCATCAACAGATGAACGATTTGTTTGTTTTGTTTGAAAACTGCACTTTTCAAATATTGTTTTTATCTAAGTAAAATATATATTTGATGGGGATTGGTCCGGATTGTTTCTAAAAACGGAGGTTCTTAAATTGGATTTTTTTTAACTGTCACATCATTATGTTTCGCGCGTTATTGTTTCATTTTTCTACATGTTTATTGATATGTTTCTAGGAAACAAACTAACAAACGATCCACTTGATGGTATGTGAACTGAGTGCCATTTACAATACGCACAAGGAAAAATCACTGCAAATTACAAATGCCTTGGCAGCCTTGAGAACTGAAGTTGTGGTTATTATGCCAGAATTTTTACTGGATATTCTAATCTTCGCGCCGTAACACAACAGGGCAAGTATTGAATTTTAAGTGTCTACGAGGTGGATTGGCATTAATTAGTACTTATAAAATATTTTAACTGTTCAATTCGTAAGTTAATGACAAATGACTCTTAACTATTATAAATTCCCTCAGAGCATAAAACATATCTGTGTAAATTCTATTGCATTAAAAATTACCGTTATCGTCGTTATTATTTACAATTATTTATTAGGTTGCATTGAATGAATCTCATGTCGGATAGAACACAATAGACCTATAATAACAATTTGTTACATATTGTATGTAGTGAGGACGAAGATGGAATTTGCTGCCAAAGTTTATTTTTCACAAATTTGATGATATGATAAAATCATACCTAATAAAAATAGAGCAAGCAGCAATAGAGCAAAATAGAGCAATTATTTATATAAATATTTTTCTTGGACTATGTCGTGACGTCATATTCTTATGTAAATGTTACATTGATACATTATGGTTTATCTTTGTAAGTTTCAGTAAGGAAGTTTGTTTGGCAGTTGCTTCATTAATCCATAATTTTTAAAAACAGTGGGAATGTGCCGTTAGAGAATTACAAGAATTCTGCAATTCTTTAACGCCGACAACCAAAAATCCTTGGTTTCCGGTGAAAAGGAATGCACCTACTGTAATTTAATACCGCACAAAATTGCCGCTCTGTAACATGTGCAGATAAAACATATATTTTTTCTATTTGTAACTATGTTTTAAAAAAACAAGTTGAGAAACTGAGTTCAGTTTTTATTGCTAAATATACAGCGTCACGTGTTTGTGATTTGTGCCGGAGCTAATGTGTTCTTGTTGTCGCGACATTTCCTTTTGTTGATTGCGTCAAACATTATCGGGCGCCTGCGCTGATTTAACTACTTTGCATAATGTGACCATGATATTTAGACTTGAAAGGACAAAATCGGATATTTACGGACACATTTTTCAGAGCTCCATTATGTTCTTATCACATCATAAAGAAAAAATTAAAGATAATGTGCACTAGTATAGATTTCCAAATCAGGCTACTGTTTTAACCATACTTGCCTTTTTATGTATATTTATTGAAAGCATGCACTATACTAAATTTAAGATTTCTTGCACATTAAAAATACCTGGTGATCGCAAACAATTACTGTGATCAATTCTAGTAATTGACTAGAACTCGATCACAGTAATAATTTTCTTAAAACACCAATCCATGATAAGACATTTTTAACACACGATGCGAACACTTTTCTCGTTTCGAAATTATCGATGACGTTGAATTTGATGCTATTATCTGTCTGTGTGTTTTTTGCTTTTTTGTTTGAACGTGTCCGAAAATTGTACTTAGAAAATTATAATTATCTGCTTTTCTGTTTGAAAATCGCAATTAAGAAATAGAAAGTTCTTTGCTATGTTGCGATGAAAAGTGGTGCAGATTTAACTGTATCGGGGGATTTAACATTTTTAATTTTATTAATATTAAGGTTTTGGATCTAGTTTTGTCAAAAAGGAACTATTTATTTTGAATCGATCTAATTATTACTTTTATTTAATTTCAATTTAATATTTTGACTGGAGTATCAAAACTAAATGAATGTAGGTAAAAACAATATGTATTTTCATTAAATATAACATAAATATAACTATAAGATTCGGTTAAATGCAATATGATATACATATATAACATTCATGCATATTATACATATGTATTTATATATAAGTATGTATGGACCGTGACGCCTGGCGCTCCGTTCTCTCTGACTACTCCGTTAGAAATACAGTGTGAAGATATAACATATGTGTTATAAATTAATATCTTGTTTAATATTAAAGAATTATATACCACCTAAATAAGAGTGGTTTGGTCACCCTACATTCAGTCGGAAATGACTAAGTGTTACACCACAGCACCTAATTATATATCCTAAGCAGCTTCCTGCACTTAGCTGGTCCTTGCAAAAGTTGTCTCGCATTTGCTTAATTTAATGTGACTTTCTTGTTGTTAGTAGTACTTGACAACAGAGTGGAAACAATCGCATGGAGAGCGAGAACACTTGAATGTTAAAAGTGTCACAGTGGCAGTGTTGAGAGGGTATCAAGATTAGCACATAAAAGCTTTTAGTTTTGTTTTGTTTGTTTTACGAGAGGGTTAAATCTATATTTTTAATACGCACTTATGTTTATTTATTGGTTTTTTTAAAATACTTCCAATACTTTATTGTACAAAGTAAAAGAGAAGTACGGAAACATATGTAAGAAGTCAATAACGGCCTTATAAGGAATTATGATAAGTTGTTCCTTTCATTTTATTAATATTAAAGGCATGAACGATGTATATAATTTACATATGTCACAAATTTTTACATTAATAGCAAAGCTACAAATGAAATATTTAAAAAAACTGTGATCACTTATTAAATAATAATAATATAAATCACATTTAAATAACAGTATACATCTGTCACTAAACTAAATTATAATTATATTATTAAATTAAAATAAAACATATATTATAAAATCCCATTTCGTGAAATGAATGAATTAAAAAAGCTACTATTCCATGGCACTTTTGACGATTTTCTTGTTGATATCACATCGAAGCGCGAACCTTTTAAAAAATTATTTTAAAAATGATTTATTTCGAAAGCTACTAGCTCTTATTACCATTTAATAAGGGATAAAATAGAATATAAATATTTTATAAAAGGTAAATACAAAATAGTTCTGTAACAGTTTCGCCAACAACATTATCCGCATTTCACGCGAGACTTGCTTGTTTTATGCCGACGTGGTTCTGTATAAAGCTGTTATCTTCAAGTTGTGAATTTTAACAAGGCAAGTGGCAGTTCTATTGATTGTTATAGGTTTCTGGGTTTCAATGAAGTGAGGTTTCATTTTGATGGGAAACACGGTTAAGTGTCCTCGGGATTCGATGCGTTAATATGTGCCCATGTACGATCAACACGAAAAGTGCCATCTTATTTTGAAATAAGTAGTTTGGAAATACATATGTACAATACTTGACAATACTTAACAATAATTTATTCATATCGGCTGAGGAAAAAAGTTCAATAAATAAGTTATTTAAACGACTACTAAGAAATCAATGTTAAATTATTAAATTAATTATTGCTTTGGCATTTTTGGAAGTTAAATGAAATTTTTAAATGAATTCTGACACTGGTTCGGCAAGCTCTCGCTTGATTCAAGTTCTTTGTAAAGAACCAGTAAAAATGACAACACAAGCAAAGTACGTATTGAATGAGTTAATTTTTTAAATGCTATAATAACTACATGTATTACTAACGCGATATTGTATATCGCTATTACTTTTATAAGCTATCGTTTTTGCTGCCCTTAGTAATTGAGATTATCATCAGCATTAAAGTAGCTAACGTGTTCCCTTCTGTGGTCCATACAAACGTGCCGCCACACAGGCGGTAATCACAAACACTTTTACACAATAGACGCTCGTACAATACTACCTCAGACTTAGCAGGCCATTATTAATGTCATATTGTTATGCACGTGGCACTATCTTGTGCTATGTACAACTTTTAAAATAATTTCAATACTTCTTTGATTGTAGAAGAATGATTACAATCTAATGAAAATAAAACGACATATATATATATTTGTAAATACGCGTAGATAATATACACAATTATGTTGACTGTTTAGAAATTATATCTTTAATCAATTTATTCACATGCACATATGATCAACGCCAAAACTCTTTAATAACTTCAGATATGTTTTTATAAATGAACCACGATTTGAACTGACTTGTGTTAATCATTGCACCATTTGTTTTTGATCGCCTATTTTGCAATAAATATAATCTCCCTAACGGTCATCTAAAATCTAAATGATGACATTTCGCATTTAAATAACTTTAATTAAACAAATATCTTTATTGTAAAATGTTTTTTTTTGTACTTACTTATTGGTAAGTACTGGCTCTACATATAACTACGCAACATTATATGTTGAGCGTAGGTATATATGGTCGTAGTTAAATTTTTAATGGCATTTTCATTGACAATGGGTAATACATACATACATATCTTCATGACGTATACCCAACGGGGTAGTTAGAGAGGCCGGAGCGTCAAGCGTCGCGGTCCTTACATACTTCTTTCGCTTTCTCAAATCTCATCATTCTCCATTCTCTCTTAGCATGGGTAATACCAGCCCATATCATAATATGGGCTACTTAATACTTATGCCTCATGTATCTAATCAATTCCAAGGCCCTTTATCAAAATCGGTTCAGCACATAAGCCATGAAAACGCAACAGACAGATGTAAACACTTATTTGTAATATTATTATAGATAACACAGACTTAAGAAGAAGTAGTACATATTTTATAAACATTATAATATAATGTACGTATACTATAACATTTATAGCGTATCTTTATGTAACGACGAGATTTCTATTACATGTGTGTGAAGTCGATTGTAAATACATATATTTAAGTAGGTATGTAAAAAGATCATTTATTGTTTTATTCATATTAAGTTACACCAAGACATTCCAACTTTCTTCTTTGTTATTGTTTAAATCTTTTCGAGTTAGACTTAAGAGGTCAGCTTATTGGCTGTGATACATCAGCTATAATTATTACGTGATGTGCAATATAAACGCAGGGATAAAAATAAATAAATCACCTGTCGTTGTCAATCTAATTTTTCTAATTTTCTAATTCTAATTTAATTCTAATTTTTTTTTTAATTTTTCTAAAATATACCCTGTTTTATACAAGCCATAAAATTAATAACTAGCAGCTGTGACGGAAGAAAAATCAACATCAATGTAACGCGTAGTAACCGTGAAATCGGGTCGCGAAATCCGTACAGTCGCCGTAGCTCGTTGAATGCAATATCAGCCTAAATCAAAGGACATGTGTTTGTAGTACTGACACCCGTTCAGCGAGACGAATCAGTGAAGAAAGCCCGTACAAATCCCTAAGAAATAACCGAAAAACCGAAATTTTTCTGCAATTCGTCACAGCACTGCGATTTCACGGTCGCCTATTACTGGCTCCTACGAGAATATGGAACTATTGCCTTTATGGTAAGTTCGTTTTTGAGACGAAGGTGTTGCACGTCTTTGTCTACGATATCATTGGCGTGGAACGAATTGCGCGTAGAATCGGAGCCGATTTATCATCCTTAAACGTTCGCTTGAGCTTTGAATAATCTATGAAATGGACACCTTATGCTTTTGTAAAATGTCACGTATTTAGAGACATTTTACGACATGTATGTGCACAGATATTGTTAACTTGTTGAATAGGGAAGCAGTGAATAGTACTTTATCGCGAAAAACATTATGTATGTAAATCGCAGTGAAAATAATTTAAAGAGCCTATCTATGTGCACGTGAAGTCATTTTTCACACCCGCGCTCTTTGGCGGCAGGAATAAGATTGATTTTCGCAGCAGCCGGTAATCATGTTTTAGCGCGAAGAGGTCTCAAAATTTGTTTTCGAATGTAATTATCTATCCATTACAGTGAAAATCATTTTGAAATTCTGTAGAAGTTCAAAGATTCAACTGAATATTTCTACAAAACATAGTTTTTACTGGATTATCTTTTACCGATATAATTTTCTCTAATTCCATTTTTGAAGATTTTTAGATAAAGAGTTGAAGCTGTAGCATATATCCAAATCCTCTCTCCTCTATCCTCTCCATCTTCCTAGGTATCAAACACAAAGTCTGCATATTGTACCGTTTTTTTTTCCTATTCTACCTTTTTTATGAGCATAGATGGTCAGTCAGAAAAATTAAATGTAGAACTGGCAAGTTAGAAATTTGAAAACTTTTTTTGGAAGAGTGGAACAGAATTTTGAAGAAAAAAATAAAAAGAAGGGAAGGGAGATATTGTGAAGAAGGATGATGTGGTTTTTTCTTTAAAAAATTAGAACAAGAAAAAATTTGGAAGAAAATGATAATGTAGACTGACATACATAATATATAACAAGATAATATAACAAGAGCTAACACAAGAGGGTTTGAAGTAATCAACAAAAAACAATTTAATTTAATTATGAAGCCTGCCTAAGCCTGATTCGTAGACTTTATTTGAATACCTGAATAACTAGCTGATTATTCAGTAAGGAACAATGAACTTGCCTTTAATGTGAGAATACTTACAAGTGAAATTCGAGTATATAGAACTGTGATATTTAACATAAGCTAATTGATAAAGAGTCTTTTTATTCTAACGTTATGATAGTTTCAAGGATTGTTTAAGGCGCCGCATTGGAAATTTTGACGGCAGGGATCTCAATTTTTCTAACTACCTAACTACAAAACATATGAAAGTGATATGTGGTAACCTGATTCCTCATTACATTGATTTATTTTAACAGTTGCGGTACACGATTGGTTAGTTTTTGTAACACAAAAGAAAATATCAAAGAAATCTCTTTTAATACTGAGATTTACATTTTTAGAAGTTACGGGACCGATTTATGTTTCTAAATTTTGTGTATGGTTTTAATCTAAACATGTACTTCAAAATGCCAGTGGATTTTTTTAAATTCATTATAGTTTTTAAAATAAACAAACTACTTCTTCATATTTTTCGTAAGCTAGCGCGCGCACTATTGCTTAGACCTGAAGGTTTATTTTGGATTAAATTATTGTTTATCAATGCGTCGCCTTAAAGGTAACCTCATACAATTACACTACACCACACCATCACTCTCTCCATTTTTCACGCTTTTCTGTTCTTAATTCTTTACTAGTTCTAATTAAAATAATCTTGTAATTTTTTAGGTTTTTTGTTATTATATGTCGTTGATTCCAAAAAATTTTTTTTATTTAAAAATTTCCAAATTTTATGAATAAAATAAGTGTATCCATTCTCTTTTCGTGGCATCCGGACGAGAATGGTATAATATGTATATTAACTCGTAATAGAAACGTGATATATCAACCATAGATTTCGTTACTTAAATTCTGTGACAAAAAAATATACTTTAAGATCTAATGTATCTTATGTCGTCTCTCATTGTCGATGTTTACTTTACTTATGTTTAATATAATTTATTATACTTATACTTAAAATATACCCATTAAAATGAAGGTACTATGATCTTTATCCATAGTATGTGATAAAATCTCCTAGTTATATTTCCACCTACACCACTTATGCTATCGACTTAAATGTGTCACAATACACTTCAACGTTCTAAAAGTATTAACATTTAGCTTATTTTTAAGATAGGGTAATATATTATACCTAATCATGATTTGACAGGCTGATATACAGAGATATTGGTAATTTGAAAATAATTTTTTTTAGTCAATTAATCGTGCAATTTATCTTATTAATTAAAAAGACTATTTAATGCATGCAATAATATTTAAAATATCACTACCCAAAATGTTATTTGGAGTCATCAAAACTTTACTTATTATGTACCATTTACACATGAAATAATAGATATGAAATAATATTATGAGAGTATCTTGAAAAAATCGAAATAGGCATCAAATTCGAAATGCACAATATTCGTTTACTCGGCAGCAAAAATAACTTTGTATTTCATAAGTTTCATAACGTTTCCCAATGATACAGTGAAAAACAAAGTTATTTCTGCAGTCACCGAGCATGTTGCCGATAATACCCAATTTCTCCAAAATTACACGACATTATAATCTGTACACAGCATATTAGTACTATCGAGATTACACGACAAATGTAAATAAATGAATAAATACTTATGTATAAATGTATGTATATATATATATTAATCAAAATTAAATATTTGCAGAAAAATAATACTTAAGTTTTATTGTAGTAACTAATATACGTAAGTAATTAATAACATATTAATAATTTGGTATTTAGTTTTCGTAAATATTGGAAACATAACAGAATAGATAACAATTGATAAAGTCGCTGTAATCGCAATCGCTGGCTCCTGAGATACAGTTTTGCAACTAATTCGGGAGTCGGAGGATTTCCCATTTTCTGTACTTTGATTTTGATTGGAATAAATTATTATTATTATTATTAAATAAATATTCCATCTGTATGATGATAGATAAAATATTTATTTATATTTTTAAGGTATATATAATCACAGTAAGTATAAGTCCGAAACTCGGTAAACCTTCATTAAATGAAATTAGGTTATTACGTTATTGCCACCTAATAGTAATAATGGTTATTACTGTATTATTTTATGATGAACACACTTAACACATGTTTTTACTTTCATGAATTATAACTAATAACATCAATTTGCTATAAATCGAAGCCGTGAGATACGGCTTCGTTTCATTTCATAGTAGCTGTAATTAGTAATCTTCGTATTGTAAGAGTAAATCAGAAAAATCATTGGCACTTTTCATTGAAAGATCATGGTTATACATGAAATTATTATTTATTAATGTACCGTACAAGATGAACGAATGAATAAAAGAAGTTCTTTGTAAATATAACGTCATTGGTTTACACACGTATTTTTTTAGTGGGTCATGGCCATCGGCCCATCAAAAATTGACAATTAGCAAAAAAATACAAATTAAACATACTGAGAAATTTTAGTAGGTAGGTTTAATGTATTTCAACTTTTGTTACCAATAGCAATGAAGACAGAAAGAGCATACTAAATGGAGACGTCTATGTAAAAAACATTTCCTGAGAATAAAGATTTAATTATAGATTAAACTAAAACGCAGAGCTGTTGCATTACTATAGTATAAGTACTATACTATAAGTACATGTAGATTTGTCTCATTAAAAAGTGTATCATATACAATCGTATTGTACTTGGTGTTGTAGAAGCTATGGTCTTTTCAATTTCAATGTTTTTTCAAATTGGAGTTATGTATAATTTTGATGACAATACAATAAATATTGACCATCAAATTGATCTGACGATGAAGCCAGATGGCGGTACTGGAAGTCCATAACGGAACGTATCCTAGCCGTGTTTGGGGCTGTTGGAATTGAATTGATATGCACTTTAATCATGAATAAGACTAAAAATGAAGTAAGTTTAATAAGAAAATTTAAAAAATACGCTTTTACTTCAGTAGTACTTCAATAAAAAGCAAAAAGCAATTGTCCACTTTAATCTCTCTGTTTACCCCGTAAGGGCCTAATTGTAAGCCATGTTTGAAATGAAGTATAATGTTCGAGTGTAAAAGGATAGTTCTAATATCATTCTATTCTCATTCAAACACTTATTTTTGAATTAATTAATTACATATTTCTAATAGTGTTATGTCTACATTTTAACAAATTAATTAGTTACATATTTCAAAATTTCTGTTGTTTGTATATTTTTGTAATTTGAATTAAAAAAAACAAGTGTTGCTACTATAAAATATTTATTAACGGAGATCAAGCGAAAGTCTTAAAATTCGTTGTCAATATCAGTCTACAAAAAATTGAACTTAACACTAACTTTAACACTACAATTAAAAATTAGGAAGGTATTAACACAAGTGGAAGAATTCATGATTACAATAAAAATACATAATAGTAACAAAAGACAAGAGCTACTTTTTACTAAGACGAAAATTACATGCACTTAATACTAAAATGTTTGTAGAACATTAATTAGGATTGGCATCGCTCGGCCTGTTTATTACGCCATTGACGGCAGATTAAACTACTTAACTAAGTCGTGTAGGAGGCACATAAATTGATATTTAACTTCATATAACTAACACAAACATACTACCTAATTAAAGCTTTTGAGATATGTTTTATTCTACAATATTACAATAAAAAATATACATACCGCTGAAATGCTAATAAACAGTTAAAATAGGCATAGTTACCAAAAATTAAAATACAACATTTAAATTTAACATTACATTTCAGTGTAGTCAGTGATGTAACATATTTTCAATATGCTTTTACCTAAACTAATTAAAGCTTTCATTCTATTATTTAATATCACAGAAAAAAATAAAACTCTCTTATAAACTAATGGAAGACATTGGATGTGGAATAAACAGCTAGCATAATATAAGAAGTATGATAGAATATTGAAAAAGTAAAAAAATCGCTCAAATATTTCTGGAGAAATAAAGAAACAAGAGTGTGCGTCAATAATTACAGTGCAGTTGATGTTAAAGCTGTCTACCAAAACTTTCTGATACGATCTCTATGTTTACATTACACCGAACACTAAATCAGTGGACTGAAGAGACAACGCCTTACGTAAAATGTAATCTATAGCTAAACACCACAGTAACATTAAGATCACAAAAGACGGCAATAAATGAGGCGCCGTATCTACATTCCGCTTCACTAAATCTAATGGAAGACATTGATTTTTGCCCGCTAATTGCGAGCGCGCACTAAAACTATGGTTGGAAGACCGGATTTTGTTTTCACTGTATAGTACCAAAAATAAAGATATCGAAGAGCGAAGAAGAAATAAAAGATGTTAGTAGCAAAGCTTACATACGAAACAGTTGTTCCTGTTGGCCGAGTAGCACATCTCCCGAACTTCATTAGCCATGTTATCGTTGACCTCCGTTTCTTCTGAAATCAGTTCAAAGCGGTTGTTTACGATGTTCTGGTTTTCGGCGTTATCGTTATCTTCGATCGGCACCGGTTTGACCGGCTCTAGGTACTTGAAGAAATTTGAGAAGGGTACTAATACAGGTTCTTCAGGATATGCAGTCTTATGGGATGGCAAGTCAGTGCGAGGTGACGCATTGGAAATTAGCTCCTCAAGTTTCGACCAGCACTTGTTTAAATTTAAACGTGCGGAAGGTAACACTTTTCTTGGAAGTTTAGACTTGGAGTTCTGTAATTAAATAAAAATACAATTAGAAATAACCTTACTCAATACTGCATATGAATTTAAAAAAACAGGTTATTGTAATAGACAATTTAAGACCAAAAAAAATTAGGATTACATTATAATAACATGATTAGTGAAAGAAAAACAAACGAAAGTGCAAAATAAATCAACTGAAACATCTTACCTGTCGTCTTAAAATTTTTGACCAAGGAGAACGAGGTGAAGGCACCTCCTTTTGCGGCGACGTTTCGTCCTTAACCAAACACATTTTATCCTATTTCTAAACAACGAACTAAACCTAACTACGACTACGTATTTACAAATGTCGACGAAAGAGCGACATGCACACACGGAGCGTAAGAAGGGAATGATTGGAACAGGAAGGGCGGCGGGTTTTATATACTGGGAGCGGCCCGTGCGCGGAGCCGCGCGTGCGCAAGGAGCGGGGCGCGCGCGCAGCAGCACGCGAATGGTAGCGCGCGCCTACGGACTGGTTTTTACGGAGAAGTTCTACGAAGAAAAGCTTTGACGTGCCGCAAACTTAGAATAGTTACTGGCAGGATTGAGCTCGTAAATCTTTATTGATGAGGCTTACAACTTAAAATAGGATGCGATTTGAATTTTTTAATGGATTCCTGTACTGGAACAAAAAGTACATAACATATTATTTTTTATCTTAAACCTTAATGGAAAGTAAGAATTTTTTTTTGTATTTTCTTTTAAGGTATGTAATGGCGATGAAACAACGTCGCAAATGTTATTCATAGAATTATAATACAATTATGAAAATGAATTCAGAATCATTCCTCATATTTCTTCTAATACGAAGCAACGAATCAGTTCATACAACGTTTTGTATGAACTGATTTTAATATCTCAAGGTAGCTGCAGCTACTGACAATTTCAAGACTACGAAAGCTATCTTTTCGTTTCAGCTTTTTATGTCTTGCCGTTGGTGTAATGCTGTCGTTCTTGAGGCCACAAATGCAAAATAAACACCATAACAGGTTAACATGAATCACGACTAGCAGCTGGGCATTGCATTAGGTAGATAAGTTCCGTTGCAGTTTTATCATAGCCCATGCGCTGTATGTCGCTTCCTGCGATTAAGTCTATACCTAACAGGTGCGTATTCAGTGATTTGTACAATCACTAAACCAAGTGTTAAAAGGTATACCAATATTTCTAGGCATATTAATATTTATAGACACGCAAGCTAAAGTATGTAAGTAGTAATAATAAAACAACAGCGCTTATGTGTGTACGTATGAAGTTTTACTATAATATCTAAATAAGTAGCACGTAGTTACTACCTTATACATTTCAGTCTTTTTAAGGTTAGGAAATGCAATCTCTCTGTCCTCTATTTTAAACATTTACGGAAAATACCTAGATATTATACCTGCTCCGATATAATTTGACAATATCAGAGTTCATATTCCCGAGAAACCATTTATATTAAATATTGCGAACGAAATGCTTAATGTATTATGGTAACAATACATTTTCATTATTGCAAAAATAGGTAATGCTGTTATGTGTTGTTATTTTCAATATTTTTTTCCTAAAATCAGAAAATTTAACCAAAAATTTCCTTCTCGAAATATAATTAATTAGGGCACCCAATACCTAAAAGAAGGTTGGAGATTTATTTATTTTTTAATCACACATAATATCAATCTCACCCTGTAATTATTTTACGTTATCACATCTTTTACACGGAATAATAAATCCATAACAAATAGTGATCACTAAAGAAAAATATTCATAGGTATTTCAGACAAATACACCAATTGTGTGAGTTACTATTAATGTCACAACGAAATGCACCCAGTAACACCCAATTCGAAGGAAATTTACAAGGTTCGTTTATTAAAGTGCGAATATACGAATCAACCCAGCACACCAGAGACTTGGAAGGTTGATGCACTAACTATTAACGGATCAATTATCTGCCATCCGTAAACCTAAAAAATTGTATGTATTACGTATTAAAAAATTCAAATATTTAAAAAGAAAGGTCCTGGTTACAACCCCGCTATAATAACCTGATTGCGCTCGACTCGCAAATCACGTACACGGCACTGATAAATCATTTCCTCCATTGAGCTCAGAAAGGACATACGACGGATAAATATTAATGATTCGTGCACTAGAAGCGTTTGTGTACAAGTTATCCAATAGTCCCCATATATTTTTAGTATTCGAATTACAACAAAAAGTATGGACACCAAAACATTTAGGAGTCAAGTATTAAGTACTATAAGGCTGTTAAATGACATTTATATAACTTTTTTACTATAAATATCGAGATAGATTTTATGCCATCATTTGTGCTACGTCGTAGCATAATCGTAGGTGTCGTAAGAACCAGAGAATAATCTGAAAAAAGATACGTTATCCAATAAATACATATCTACAATTCTAGTTTAATTATATTCTAATCTTTTAATTTATATTGTTATAAAACATTAAAAAATCACTATTTATTATTTTCTGCTTTCTTTAAAAAAGATTGGCATTCGTCATTGTTACTAAATTATCGTGAATTTTTTATAGAGGAATGCAATATTATTGCATAAAATTGACGAAGTAGATCCCATACATTTACTAAAACTTAATCATACCATACCAATATATTCACATTTTACTTCACTTAATAACTTAGTTTTTTATCTGCGAAACTATACATGCCATTTTAATTTTTATTAAATAATCAAAGACAAAATTTTCATGCGAAGAACAGGGGCGGAAATTTTTAATATAATAAAAACGTGTTATTATTTATATTTTAAAAAACTATGTAGATATATCTTCATTTCAATTTCAAATGATTTTCATTATAAAAGTGCTAAGTTTAAATATATCTAATAAAGTTTCATTTATTTATTTTGATAAGAAAACGAGTTTATTATTCATATTTATATGGAATGATCATTAATTAAAAACAACACTGGAATATTTTTTCAATTTACTTCAATGAGTTTCGTAATGTTATTAATTTAAATAGAGAATTAAAATAATTTCATGGGATGTAATGCATATTACATATAATAATAATAATAACAATAATAATACCGATGTTAGTAATAACCAGAACGTTTCATTGTGGAATTAAATTTAATAATACTTATTTGTGCGATAACTTCTAATGGGCCTTAATTTTAATTTCGTTTCGTTATTGCCAACGGATGTAATAACGATTTTATGCTCTTCAATTGGTAGCACCCGAATTTTGCAACTGGTTTTCCAATTGGAAATATTAAAATTAAATTAGTGTACTTTACAATCGACCCTTGGCAGTTTTATATTACACTTATTTTTTAAATCCGTTAATTTTTTTTTATTATACAATTTATTTATTGCAATATTCCTTAAATAAAACATCAATAAACATAAGTATTTATATATGTTAATATTACATAACTTAATGTAATAATGTATTGAAATTGTGTAGCCCTTTGAATTTTTTCGAATTTTAATTTGAATTTCGAATTTATTTGAATGTTTTTGAACCGTGAGGTCGAGGGCCCCGGGCACGGGCCCCATGTGCCTTTATAGTAAAGACGATAGGGTATTTAAGAATGTACATTTATGTAGTTCCATGAATAAGACAAAGTTCATCTAATAAAATTAATGTTTCATAATATGTGCAATAGTTGTCGTTCACACATTTATTTTGAGATTAAATGAAAATAATGTTCACTGTTTACACACATACACAGATTATATTTTATGAAGTCAAAACTAAATCATACTATCTATCTATCTATCGTAGTAATAGATAAGATTATTTAACATACGACGAGTTGAAGTCTAATTACAATAATTAACACAATGAAGTGCTGCGCATGTTACAAAATGGTCTTAATTAAGATGTCGCCGTCTCGCTAAAATTACTGCTTTCTTAAAATAAACTAATTGGATATGTGTTTAGTGATCCTTTCATCTTATTTTAACGAGAGTTTTACGTTCTTCGGAACAATTAATTTATAATGGTTATAAAAAGGTTCGTGGGAAAAGTTGAAGTTTTTTATTATTTCGTTCATAACTTTGAATGTGAGTAAGGTTCAGTAACTTAAGCTTGAAAATTTTAAATGACCTAAATAATAATAATACATGTCACATTACATACTCTAGTCTACTTATTGTATCGTCCTGTTTTGTTACCGTGTCTTTGTAAATTCACAAAAATATATAGAGACTTACATGTCTGTTGTTGCGAATGCATAAATAGTTAACTCTGCTACAACTACGACTACTACACAACTACTACTACTAAAACTACTATGACTCCACATTTTTGTTTTTAGAATATGCAAATAGCAGACGAGTAATTTACAGAACGGTAATAATAACATTACATAAAAACTACGTAAACTTTATCACATCGGAGTTAATGTAACGTAATGAAAAAATACAGTAAGACCGATAAAATACATAAGTTTTTGACGACTTCTCAATATTTCGGTACTGTCGCAAGCACCATGAGTAAGTATTGACCTTGAATATGTATGGGTAGTTAGAAACGAGACGAATAGATCAATTGAATAGAGCATAAACTAAATTCAATAGTTGATACTACATAGCGAAAAGAAGATTTGAAATACAGGTTATGAAAAGACTCACGTCTACAACAATATATAGCCGCAAATTATAAATGAAGATTTTAAATTATGTGGTAAAAATAATCAATTTTTATACCTACGTTTACTGAACGAAGCAGCAATATTATTAAATATCTTCATACAGACAAACATGATTCTAATTAGATTTGCACATACACAAATTTGCTAATAAACGCTAAAAATATTCTAGATTGAGAAGTTTAATGTTATTTATATGAAACTTCGAAATATATGCGTAAGTACATCATAAGTACAAACACAAATTATGTACTTTTCAATGTATTTTATTTACGAATATACACAAACAATCAATGTTCTTAGATATATAGTAAATTAATTTTCAGTATTACCACATTTCTTTCACTCATCGACAATGACGGGACTTTATGAAATTGTAATTTTTAAACCATCTTTTGTATTTAAAAATTATGCAACAGCCACTACGCTTGATAATAATTAAATATCAGTTCATCTCAGATATATCAAAAGCTACACTGTTACAGACAGCCATCGTAACTGATACTCTCGCCACTGAAGAATTTTACACAACATAATACTTTCATTAAAAGAAAAAAAGCTAGACCACAACTCGACCACGTGCAGCTTTGCTTTTGAAAAAAGAATATAAAATCTTCACTTTTTTCGTCCCCGCAGCGGGTAGGGTTACAAAATGGATCTTCAACGTATCCAACCATTATATAGTAGAGTGCTGCGTATAACAATGTTATTGTGTCTTAGTGTGCGTGAAGCGTGCAACACACACGCCCTGCACACTCCTTTTATTGTTGACTTTGGTTTAGGGGATTTCGTGTTGTCAATTATGACAGTTTGTATAAGTGATTATCGTTATAGAGAATAATTGCAGAAAACTTAATTAATATTTATTAAATTCGAATTTGTTGAAACTATTTATAAAGTATTTTTCTTCAATTATTTTTACTTTTAGCGTATTTTCTTTTACGTTCAGACTTTGGAGAAGAACTTAGGTCTTCATCATTTTTTTAGCGAAACCGATAAATGAGAATTTATATCATCATTTTGTATTGTACAGACTTACACAGAGTTTTCCAAAATTTTAAATTCATTATGTCGCTGTTTCTTTGAATTCTACGGCTGTTGTTTCGATGTTAATTTTAAAAGTAATCCTTAATAAATCATATCAAATAAAAAGAAGGAACGATGCTACAAAATAATCACGTACTGTAATAAAATAATAAATGCGCGTACGCACGCCACGTGTCGCGTCGAGGAGACAATAGCTGATTCCGAATTCCGATATAGGGCGATGCGGGTCGGACAGCATTGTTAAACAATGTTACGGTCAATTTGAACGTTGGGGTAATAAGGAAGGGATCGCAAGTATTAACTATAAAGTGTCAAAAATGTAAAAAAAGTAATTATAGCATTATCACTGTTAATTAATACTTTACTGAAGGCGAAACTATTAATAATAAACATTAAAAAAATTATACATGGGAATATTTGCAAAATATTTTAATTTATTATATATTAAATATTACAACAAAGGCATTTTGTGAAAGGAAATACATATTCTATAATTATTTCTTACTTGAAAATTATTGAGCGATTGATTTCCCTGTTAATTTAATAGCATTAAACCGAGTAGACATTATAGATTCCGCCCAGGTAAATTTACAAAAATAAGTTTCTAAAATGGTTTGTAGTTGTAGAGCTACTGTTTATAGTTTCGTGGCTTGTGACTTAGTTTTAATGATTAGTATGGAGCCATGGAATTGATACGACTGTTTGCAATTTACTAGGTAATATTAAAATATCGTCATGCATTTGAACTGCTTTAATAGTGATCTGGGAGAGCAAAATAAATTATCGATAGTACCAGTTGTTTGTCTTCTCGTACCAAGAAATAGGGTTTATGGTAAAGAGTTTGCATAGACAAGGGACTAACAATCTAACAAAACCAACAACCATTATATTACGGTTCCACATTGTCATTTGTAAACTCAAATACTTACCGCTAAAAATGATATTAAGGTATAACAAATAATTTTTATTGAGTATCGATGCTCTGTCTATCCCGAATAAGTCGTAACTTTATGATATATATGCCGTGAAACTAATTAACATTTTTCTTCATACTACCCAAACAATACACACGTATCATAAAACAATCATATCTATTAGTGGAGATGATTTGAAATGCGTAGCTTGTTGCCCACGCATACGGAATACGCCTGCTTTTCATTTAGCTTATGTCGCGCATTGTAGACTTATTGTTAATATGGCACTATTTTGTATGCATGCCTGCGTCAAAACGGGGAAATCTATTTCGATTTATGATTCGATAACGTTACAATGCTTATATGTTTTTAAATGAATCGAAGCTATAAAAGGAAGATACGGGTAATATTTATGCAGCCATACACACAATTACAAATACGGATCATGGGAAAAACAAGTGCAAAATAAAACTTTGCTATCGTTACCATAAATTAACATGTATAATTTTAAAGCAGTAACGCTTAACGTTTACAGTTTGCATGTATGTACATAAAACGATAAAGCGACGTTAACACGTCCTCCGTCCCTTCCACGGACATTTAGAATCCTGTAACTCGAGCTGATTGCACACATTCAAAATTGTATTATAAGTAACTAAAACAAGCACGCGTAGAGCACACGCTCATGACGCGTATGTACATGCAATGTGTGCACTAACACGCACACATATGCGTCTATCTAATCAGCGCTTTCCTTCGCGTGGCAGGCGTGTGTGTAGCAAGCATCCCCGTTAAGGGGCGCAGGTGTGGAGTGGTGAATGACGAAGTCGTGGGAACTCGCCTCAACCCCGAGTTCCCATGATCGTGCCACCTGCCACCTGCCGTACTACGCATAATTCGCGTTCGTAAATGAACGGTAGTGACCACGTGTGTTAAGCTTTTTTCAGACGCGGAAGACCGGTGGTACCCAATTAATTTCATCTTAATGATACCGGACCCGATCTGTTGATTATGGGGACGGGGCTCTAGAGATTTTTAAGGTAAATTCGATTACACTGATAATGTTACTAGGAAAGCTTATTAAGATTACTGGTTTACCTTTTTTGTGTACAGGTAGAAAACCGTTGTTTGCCTTTTTGAACTACTAATGCATTGGAATATTAATCACTTCTGCCGTAAAAACTTAATTAAAAATCTAAATGAACGAATAAGAGAACTGAAAGGGGTAAAATAGAGAACCGAAAGAGGTAAACGTGTAAGCCAAAATAGCTAATACAATATTACTGCAAACTGTTGCTCAGATCGTTTGATAAGAATAAAGTTAACCCACAGTGACCTTTACAACGACCTTAACGTCGCGCCATCAACGTGTTCCGGTATATACCTGTTTGTTCACTCGTTCCGATGATGTTCCGCACCGTGCGTTATATCCGTTCACAGCGCACCCTACAACGGTTAATTAATTATGCTAATAGTAACGTATTTGTCTACATGTTAACATTAATGTGTTAAATACGTTACTGACGACGAACTAAGTGTACGTTATGGAGTGCCTGCTTATTGCTTTTTTATTCAAGATACTTATCTATATCCTGCTAAAAGTGCTCATCACTGAAGATTGGCAATTACTCATATATTTTTAGATATTATATTTCGTCAGATTTTATTGAAACTTGTCATAATAACTGATAGTAAGTATATAAAAGAAACGTAAATGTAAAAAATGTAATTTCTATTGTATATACACAATACATATATATATATACAAATATACAAATAGACGAGAAGTTTAATTATAATTTCTGTTATATTTGGATATCTATATTTTATTAATATTGTTATATTGTTCAGACATATAGAATCAGGAATGAAAAATCTGTCATCTCATTACCGAAGTAAACTTACAGTGCGAAATTGGAAGACCAAGACTTATGTAGATCACATAGCCAGTGTTAGTTGACGGAAATGTTAATAGCAAAAAAAGCACTCGCTTACCTACGCGAAACTGTGTATGTAGGGAGAATGACAAGATTTGAGGAGGCGAAAGAAGGTGTAAAGACCGCGATACTTGGCGCTCCCTCTAATCTGACTACCCCGTTAGGAATACAGCGTGAGGATATGTAGAGGTGTATTTATGTTTGTTTTATGTATATTTTGTTGACGTTAAAAATTATGCTATGTTCAAGTACGCATATTTAAAGCATAATACTTTAAAAGCGAATGGTTATGTTTATAGAAAAAGTAATGTCTGGCATAAGAAGTCATTAATGATGTAATATTCATCTCAATACTTACAGACATATTTTTGTCTTTATTTCTAAATACGTACAAATTTAATCCAATTGTATCTACTTTTTAAATTATTCTGTTATGAGTTATGAACCTAAACCTGCTCAAAAGCAGAAAATCTTGAAAAGTACTTTAAGCTGTAACAGAAATCAATAACTTCCTCAATCAACACAACACGCTTGAGGCTAAGTACCGTTTCTCAGGTGGGTAATTACGTAAAAGTGTTCCTCTGTTCACTTAATTACTGAAACACAATTTGTTTTCGGGGCGTGTCCGCTGCAAAGAGATTGGTGCCTTAGGGAAGGTAATCAACGTGTTGAAGATAATATCGCTACTGGAGTTGTAGACTAAGTACTATAAAAATAATTTGTACATTGGCAATCTTACTAATTTGCCAAAGGTATATTAGAATTATTACCACGATTCTCCAAAACTTCTATGTAAATGTGTTATGTTACATTAGACTATATAACATTACATTATATTTGTATTCGCAATATAATTACAAATACCTTTGATACAATTACAAATAGTTTGGTAATGCGATCAAGTTTCTGTATTTTAATTTATTTCAGTAGGAACTTGAAACTTTACTACTTTACTAGGTAATTTGAAACTTTACTACCTTTTTTTTTGGGTCAAAACTGCTCGCGTCCGTAGGCTTTCTCACTCTAGCTGGCCCCTGGGTAGTATTAAATGAGCAGTACATTCTGGTGGTAGGCTTAACATCGGCCGCGGCTTGTCACCACCCTCCGGACAAAGCCTTGCCGCCAAGTGATCTAGAGTCGTGTTCCGGCATGATGTCCGTCGAGAAGCCATAGGGAAACGGGTCTGGTCAGTTGCGATGCATTGCGAAACTGGTCTGACATGAGCTGCATCGTCTCGCTCGCCGTCTCATCGCGGAGGGTAGCGGGATCAGAAGCACGGTGCTCCGCTGGCCGACCGCAGGTAGTAGGAAGCCCAAGTAGCAGACTAGCCACCTGTAAAAGGCTGCCCCACACAACTGTCAAAAAATCCTGCTCCTTCGTGCCAGTCGGCGACCGGATGAGTGGACCCGATGGCCATCGCCGGGGGGGTTCGGGCGTCCCCGCAGTCTCCAGATGAGCTGGCATCAGTGGGGGGGCGCTGCGTGTGTCTCGGTGTCAGCATTGTATCGCCTCGACCAACTGCCGTTTCCCTCCTTATTCACCCCAAAGCCAACTTAAATCTATGAGGAAAAGAAAACGTAAAGTTGTTTTACAGCGGAAGCACTTCCACTGCATTAAAATGCACCTCTGTAATATTCGAGGCTTGCAATCAAATCTCGTGCCAGTCCACCACCACCTTGAGACCAGTATGCCACATTTATTTTTTCTCACGGAGACACAAATCGGATGTCCTCAAAACGCGGCGTACCTGCATTACCCAGGCTATTCCCTGGAGCACCATTTTAAATCTCGAGCAGGAGCATGCGTGTACGTTCGCGATGACATATGCTATTTTCGTATCCGTAACCTCGAAAGCACCAGGTTCTCAGTCATCTTGATAATGGTGGACACCGGCGAAGAACAAACTGTCTACGCCGCTCTCTACCGTTCGCACACCGGTGACCAGGAGACAACCAGGCTATTCGAATACCTAAGTGAGGCAGCGGACACTGCTCAGCAACGTTATCCTACTGCGCAATTGGTGTTCTTGGGGGTTTTTAACGCTCACCATAAGGAATGGCTATTCCAATACCAGGAGACCGATCATGCAGGGAGAGAGGCGCGCAAATTCGCACTATCGCTAGATCTCTCCCAGTTAGTAGACCAGCCCACGCGCATTCCTGACGTTGCTGGACATACGGCAAACTGCTTAGACCTTCTACTGACAACTGATCCGGACAAATACACTGTATCAGTTCACGCCCCTTTAGGTAGTTCCGACCACTGTCTGGTGAAATTTGTATCTAGCCACTCTCCGCTCGACCCCAGTCCAAAAGGCGTGCGTCGAGTGTGGCGTTACAAGTCAGCAGATTGGGATGAGATGAGACAGATTCTCTCATCTTATCCTTGGAGGCAAGCTTGCTTCCTGGCAAGCGATCCGTCGAGCTGCGCGGAGGTCGTAACTAATGTGATACGTTAGGCCATGGAATATTTTATCCCATATTCTGACGTCTCACCCAATGACAGGCGTCCTTGGTTTGACTCTGATTGCCTTTATGCAGAGAAACTAAAACAGGGCGCTTACCTTTTCTGGGCCAAAGCTCGATTTGCAAAAGCTCCGGATCAATGCGACAGGAAGAAAGCATTCAACATTGCGGCCAAGTCTTGCAAAAAGATCCAACGCAAAGCCCGCTTCAAACACATTGGTCGAATCGGGACCAAATTGGCTTCTTACCCGTCCGGTAGTAAGGCATTTTGGTCTCTCACCAAATCAGTCGAAGCTAATTTCTGTCGCCCATCACTTCCTCCCTTGCTGAAAGCTGATGGTTCACTAGCTCACACTGCGGAGGAGAAGGCCAATTTATTTGTGTCTTTCTTCGCCGAGAACTCCCATCTTGATTCCTCACTGCGATGCCAAAATGCGTAAAATAAGCATTAAGCAGAAAGAGGTACTGAAGGCGATGCGGAACCTGGACATCAACAAAGCTAGTGGACCTGACGGCATACCAGCAATAGTACTTAAAAATTGCGCCCCTGAGTTCCTCCTCATAGTCTCCTGTCTTGACACGCCTGTTTCGCCTTTCTATGGAAATTGGGCCAGTCTCAAAGCCCTGGAAAATGGCCAATCTACAGCCTGTACCAAAAAAGGGAAGCCGAGCTGACCCTGCCAATTATCGACCTATTGCAATCACCTTCATACTTTGTAAGATTATGGAGCGCGTATTAAACACCAAACTCCTGGCACACCTCGAATATAACGAGCTCCTCAGCGATCGCCAATACGGCTTCCGCCAAAATCGGTCCACTGGTGAACTTCTGGTGTATGCCACACATATATGGAGTGAGGCTATCGAGAAGCACGGCGAAGCTCTCGCCGTGTCCGTCGATATTTCGAAAGCGTTTGACAGGGTTTGGCACGCTAGTCTTTTGACCAAGCTTCCAGCCTATGGGCTTCCAGTTGGTCTGTGCTCTTGGATTTCTGACTTCCTGAGTGAGCGGTCGATAAGAGTAGTCATTGATGGCTGCTCTTCGAATGTACATGGCATCAACGCCGGAGTTCCTCAGGGGTCTGTTCTTTCTGCTACTCTCTTTCTGCTGCATATTAATGATCTGCTTAAGCCCGGTACCATTGGGTATGCGGATAACAGCACAGTAACAGAAAGATACTCATCTAATGCACGGGCCAGCTGCACTAATACCAGTCTTCATATAGAGGAAATGGTCAAGCGTCTTAATCTGTCCCTGAAAGCAGTCTCCGAGTGGGGAGATGTCAACTTAGTCAGGTTTAACGCCACCAAAACACAGGCGTGTCTATTTACCGCTAAACGGAGTCCGTTGACCATGATTCCGACTTTCCAAAATGTATCCGTGCCGACAGCTGATAACCTTAATCTCCTAGGAATGGATCTAACATCTGATCTCAACTTTGGTCGCTGCATTGAATCTAAGGCTAGTACAGCAGCAAAAAAGCTGAGCATCCTGTTTAAAGTCAAGCGTTACTTCACACCTGAACAGCTCTTAAAACTTTATCAAGCACAAGTTCGATCGTGTATGGAGTATTACTGTCATCTTTGGGATAGTGCGGCTAAGTACCGACTTGCCGCCCTTGATTCAGTGGAGAAACGAGCTAAGAGATTGATAGGTAACGAAGAATTGGTTAACGATAAATTGCAAAGCTTGCAACACCGACGAAAAGTCGCTTGCCTCTCAGTTTTCTACAGGATACATTTCGGAGAGCGTGCATCGGAATTGCATGATTTGATTCCGCTATCCCCTTTTTATCACCGGACAAGCAGACATCGGCGGGGTTTCCATCCCTATATTGTAGATATATCACCCACTCGCACTAAGCGTTTTGCCTCAACATTTTTAATACGCACGGCTAAGGAGTGGAACGCCCTGCCGGCGTCTGTGTTTTCTGACGAGTATAACCTGAATGTTTTTAAGACCAGAGTGAATAGGCACTTACCAGATCCACGTGCTACATCTTAGGCTCCACTGCTACTTAACATCAGGTGCAGTAGTAGTCAAACGCGGACCTAGTTCCAATAAATAAAAAAAAAAACAATTTCAGTTTGGCAATACGGAAAAATTCGTATGTGAAAGCTCTTTAGAATTTAGCTGTTACTAATCGAAGGATTTATTTTCATCCATAACATTATTATGGACAATTAATAAAACTAGAGGTTACCCAATGGTTGAGATTTGACCTTAAATGTAAATATAAACTTATACTATAATATACACTCATTGGTGAAAATCTCTACTCTGTGCGACTGTTTTTTGATCCGACAACGTTACATGTATGATTATAAAATATTATGAGTTTGACATTAACAGTCTTTCTGACATTGGCAGTATGAACGTTTTATTTAATTTAATTTAATGCATTTGTAACTCATATTACACAAAAAATTAAGCTTTCTGCATTTCTTCTCTGTATAAACTTTAACTGTGACAAATCTCACACTCATCCATGCGCGCAATATTCTTAACAAGAGATTCGAAGTTTTCGCTTCACGTATTAATATAATTATAGGTAACCTAAATTATATGAGAAGATATAGGAGTTGCCTATTGATAGTAATTTTTTTGTTTCATTTAAAACGTATATGTAGCTATTTGGTAGCTATTATTTAAAAAAATTACACGTACGTTTATAATTTTAAAACAGTTCTTTCTAAAAATATTCATAATTCAACAAATAAAGATCATAAAATGTCAATAATAACTTGACCAAAGGCGAGAACAACTAGAAAATACAGTGAGTAACCTATTATTATTTATATTCGTTTCTTTGCAAAATATCAAGCCTGGCCTGAAGCAGACTAGTAAATTATCTTAGTAAGTTATCTTTTATGAACTATTTTTGCCCTTGCGCCGTAAATTTAATAGTAGATATTAGACTAGATACTTATTTACTTGTATTTTGAAATAAAAAATGAAATACGGATAAAAACTATAATTCATAGAAATATTGCGGAAACCAATGCCATAGCGACCAATAAAAATAACCTTGAATTTCAATATTATTACGTATTCTTGTAAAGGATCTTCAATGAATTTGTGTGTCAAAATACTCGTAATTTGAATTCTGAGTTTCAATAGTGAAGCTAAAAATTAAATTCAGGAGATAAATATTTAAAGAATTAAAATTCAAGATTTATTTTTCTGAAACGTCTTCTGAATCTTACAGGATTATATAGTGTTTTTCTAATTTTATCATAATATCGACTTGGCCAGTTTTTTTTAAATTTTATTGACATAAACTTTTTTGTACACTTACATATACATACATACATACTTACATATCCTCACGCTGTATTCCTAACGGGTTGTGCATTTATAACGTTAATATTAAGAAACTTAAAACTAAACATTATCTTATATTATGGGCTTCCTCAAAGTTGCCGCATAGAAACCTGTCGATGGCCATTTTTAAATTTGATTTCTGAATTAATCCGAATTATGATTTTTGTCGTATATATTGCAAGTATATAGTGTAGTTATTTTGAATCAAAAATAATATATGACATATACAAATTTTGCATCAGTTAGGTAACTGATGCAAAAATTTTACAAATTCTACCTACCTATTTTAACAAATTTCTATTTTTCTTATATTTTTTCTCTGCATACGATGTCATAAATTTTACAGTGCATTAATGTCGAATAGGGAAATTGAATATATCAATACCTATGGATAATAAGTAAATAAATAATAAGTGAATATCGTTTTTCTTTCGCAGCATATGCAGCAACAGTTATAATGCAAAGGTTACAATCCATCTTAAAGTGTCCACAATTTGAGTGTTCCAATTAACTGCGACGCAATATAATTTTATTGAAATAAAACGCGCCACATTTAACCCTCGAAGCATCGCAAAAAAAGCTGTAGTGTGATAACCGAGCCATACCAAAAAAGTAAGCAGTATCATTAAACACACAAAATATGTTTTCCATTTACACAGACGCTTCGAGGCGGTTATAATTTTGTATACGCTGAGTGTTTACTCAGTAAGAAGTGCTTCGAATCGGTAACACCTGCCGCGTTTTCCCACGACGGTATTCGGCTGTCTTCGGATAAACTCGGGCCACTTCGGATGTGTATACGTCGTTTGTTGCCTACAAAGCAATGGACAGAAATATCACTGCATGTGTGCAAGCTTATCTCACGTATCACTCACGCGTCAAAAGCTTTGATGTGGCACCACCCTTATCTTCATAAATATGCATCTTAATAACTGTATGAAAAGCAATGAAGATTATTGTATCATACCTAATAATTAAATGCAATGACTGAATGAGTAGTTTAATATTTTTAAAATTATGTACCTACGTTTTTATTACAGTTCCAAATACGAAAACAATAGGTTATATTACTAAGCTATTTTAAGTTCTTAATTCCACTATTGTTGAGACACTTCCATATAAATACATACACAAAACGAGAATGTAAGAGACATTCAAGTCGATAAAAATATGTACATCGTAAAGTAATACTGTACTATGTGTCCTGTTATTTTAAAAAAAACGCAATTGCTCAGAACTAAAAATAGGTAAGAAAAATATTGAAAACCTGACTGGTGACTAGTCTTCACACAATAATTACTAGGCCAAATGTAAAATAAAAATAAACATTTTACCGTTATAAGTACCGGTGGCAAGACAATATTGAAACAAATCGTCAAGGCAATACACGATGGTTGTATTTACATATGTATGTCTGACATAAAATTTAAAGGTCAACTTTTTTTGTACTTAATTTTTGTACTGTAATAGTAATTACAACTTCAAATTATTTTATGAAAAGTGCTTTAAATTTTATTGTTGCGATATTTGTTTGCCTTATGCTGCCTTAACGAAACCAGTATCTAATTTTTTTATTAGTAGGTATACATACAATTTTCATTGATTATGGCCGAGAAGACGAACGAACAAGCGAGTCACCTGATGGAAAGCGATCACCGCCACCCAAGGACACCCGCAACGTCCGGGGAATCACGAGTGCGTTGCCGGCCTTTAAGGAAAGAAGGGGGAGGGGGAGATGGGCTACCGGCACTAGTGTCCCAAAAAATCAGTTGTTTTTTTTAACATATACCCTCTAATTTTATTTGTTTTATGTTAAAACACTTGTAAATAAAGTTTCGTGTAATTTAAACCACTGCGACCCGTGCCTACTTGTTTCTGAAGTTGTCTGTACTTGATTACCTGAACGCTCACGTCTTCGTCTTAATAAGCTTATAATTTCTTATTGTTTTGTCAATTATATACGTATTTTTTATTAGTAAACATGTCGGTGAATTCACGTAGTTCAACTTATACCTAACTGGTGACGCCAAACGTCAAGCAACGGCTTAGAAACTTCCTTCAAATAGACAAGTTCTCGCAGTGTTGTTTTGTAATATTCGTTAAGTGAATTTAACTGTGAAAGAAAGTGTTAATCGCTATACATATATCTACGGGCAAAAAACAGGCACAAGCTTTTTGGAAAGCAATATTATACCGGAATGGAGTCTGTGTGCTCCTTAAGCAAAAGCTTGATAGAGAAATGTTTATTTTTGCTAGCCACCATCACGTGTACGAACTGGTGTTGAAAAGCTTATTCGAAGCAAAATAAAACATGTGACCATAAGCCCTGGCATTTCACTTTTAGAGTTCAGAAATCGTTGGGAAAAATCGATCCCCTTAAAATAGAACGCTACAGAGAAAATATATAATCGTGCATAACCATTTTTAAGATCGAAAACTTGCTTGAATTTTACCGTGCTGAACTAACCAACGTAATTGCCAGAGATGATTATTAAGAGGTAATGGAATCGCTTTCTATAATATTTTTAGGTGGAGATCATCATCATCATCATCATTGTCAGCCCGTGTTCGTCCACTGCTGGACATAAGTCTTTTCAATATTGTGCCACCATATCCGTATCCATAGGTGGAGATACAGACAGAAAATTCAAAATCAGACCTAAGGGTTCCATGCACCAAGCTTGATGGATGGCTAGAGCAATTTATTCAATAAAATATCATTACTCAGTTCTCAGATGAGACTAAGAACACCAAGGTAGCACTGTTAGACGTCTTTTTATTTATTGTAATAATCTACGTTAAACCATCTCTTCAATGCATATTAGCAGTTACAGCACCCTACAAGGATTTTGTACTTTTGAAGTCATTGCAACTTTATGAAAAAAGAGATACAATTACTTCTAAGACTGCTATGCGGAGGTTTAGTCAACATTTATGGTATTTGTCTGATGGAGCAGCAACTTTATCGCTATTTGATGCTGACGTAGACCTTGAGTTTGTCTCAACGTCTACGTCATCATCAAATAGATAGCAAAACATCATTCTCTCGTTTGAAAATTGTTGATAGTTTTTTAGACGATGTTTCTTCTACATGGGCTAGTAATGTTTTGTTTCTCCAAGATAAAAAGATAGTCTCAATGCTTAGAGTAGTGAACGATACAGCTGAAGGAGCGGTCAAGTTGATGCAGTACTTCCGTGGTTTGATTACAGTTGACGAACAAGGAAACAATGTTTGTTAAGTTGTGTACTTCTCCGTCCGAACATAAGAAGCTATGTCCGGACTGTAGAAAGCAAACTTTGAAAAAAAATCCTGAATAATATTTGTTTTATGTAAAATAATATTAAATACCTTTTTTAACACAGTTGAATCTTATTTCATCAAAGAAACACAAAATCTTAAATAATTCCATAGTAATCCCAATACAACTAATTGACTTAAAGTTTAACCGCAAGTCGGCACGGGTTATCGTTATCCTATTGCAATATTATGTTTTATTTATGTTATTAATATCAAATAAAAAAAATAAGGAGGATATGTGCATAAAATTTTGCAAAAATACTTTTTTTATAAAATTTTTGAATTTTTTTCTTTTTATCAAACAGTAATTGTTACTCTTTTAATATAATTTTATTAAAATAGGGTCGCGATCTGGTTCCCACACTTGTTTGTTTTTAATAGCTGTAGTTATGTCCATTCTACAGTTTTCGAAAAATATCGATTTAGAATCCCCTGCAAGGTTTCAGTCTTCAATTTGATAACATGGGAAGCCTTTACCTTCAAAAAGAATAAATTTCTTCATTTTCAAAATGTTTAGTAAGTATTATTAGTAGTAAGTATTTAGTAAGTACATTAGTAAGTAACCAGTCATCTTCTCTTCCTTCTAAGCGAACTGCTTTAATCCACCGTAAGGTGCACCCAAGCTCATTTGGTATAATTAAAAGAATACATTTATAAGACTCAATTCAGTAAAGGGAATTCCCATACTTAGCATAAAAATATAATAAAAATAACTTACGTACTAAAAACTGGCTGGCTACTACTTGCATAATACAGATCACAATATATCTATTTAATTTCTTGTAAATGTAAAATTATTTTATATACATATGATAACTTATCATATCATGACTTCTTTCTGTCTTCTACACCTCTTAACCACACAGGTCATTTTTAATTTACATTGCGCCAGTTTTCACGTCAATAGACCCATTTTAATTAAATAGCGCCTTGATTGTGGTTTTTTAACCCCGCCTACTTAGTTGGGCTTTGCGTTGTGTGTCATATTTTTAAGTGAATGCAAGTTCCATAATAATTCCGAATTCGGTCCTTCACGCCGATGTTCTGTGTGAAGGTGGTATTTCATCGAGCGAGCTGGCCCAATTCGTACTGCAGTGCAGCATGGCTTTACCATACAAAAAATGACATTGCGAATGGCATTAAGGTGCGATGTTATTGTGCCTTGATAACCTATTCACTCCGAATGAGATGTGACTTTGTCTATGAATACAATATTTGTAATATGCTTATTTCACATCTAGATTGTAGACGAATTTTACCTTCAGTTCTGTTTTATAAAAAATATTTTTTTAATTTTGTAACTATTTTTTGTAATATTTACAAAATTATATATTTTTATATTATAGCTGTGCCTTGTGGTTTCTCTCGTGTTATAATATATTTACTGTTTTTTCGATATAAAAAATAGTCTAAATTACTCCCTGAAAAGTCCCCTACCTGCCTTGTACCTTTAAAATTGGTTGTTTTTTCGTAGATTGCTTCGGAACCCCAGACAAACAAAGACAGACAGACAGATATTAATTCTAAAAAAGCGTGTTTGTGTTTTGGTTACGTGTCAATCATATAATCATAACAAAAAGCCTTTTTGCGAAAGTGTGTCAGGAGAATGACGAGATTTGAGGAGGCGAAAGAAGTGTTATAAGGACCACGAAGCTTGGCCGCTACGTCTTCCCTGACTACCCCGTCAGGGATACAACGTGAAAGTATGTATGTATGTAAAAAGCCTTTATTTCAAAATTACAAACAAACGAAGTTCAAACTGTAAAATATTTTTTAAAGGACGTTTTAGAGTTTAGTTACGTACGTTGTTATAATATATAGGTACAATGAAAAACATAATTTTCATCAAGTGGTATTAATTAAAATCAATAAATTATACATATCAAAGATTGCAAAAAACTTAATAATAACGAAGTATCGTGTACATTCAGCCGCAGTGCTTCCCGCTAGTAAGTTCCACCTGCCTTGTTCTCCCACGCTGTGACTCTAAAGTCACTTTTTTGCATTTTAACCATGCACTTTCTTCCAATTTTGTTTAACAATTTTCGAACGTTACATATTATTACTACACGTTTTTTTCTTGAATGATGCATAAGAAAACGTTTCTTAAAGTAAATGTCATATTGTTCATAACATGCATGAGTACGTACCTCATATTATATGTATCTCATACGAGTACTCATAACACAGACATACAGCAACCACAGGAATGTCTAACGTACTTTTAATTTATTGCTTTTTTACATATTGCATTTGAAAATTATGTTGTAAGTTTAACGTGCAAATATTATAATCGACACACATCTCATAGTATCTTCGTACCATGCTTTAGAGGCATTTTTGATGAAACATTTTTCAGTAGATACTGACGTCATTAATCCGGTCCATTAATAATTGTGTCATTATGACATCCTTTCAATACAGAAATTGTGCGTGATTGCCGTTCATCAATGTTTTGAACGTCAAATTAATTCATTTTCGGTAAATTAAAATCACCCAATTAGTTCCCTATAGCACAAAACTTTAGTACCAAGAATCGAACATTCGAAAACTAGATATTTTGAAACACTTCAAATCATTTAAACTCACATAATATTATTATAGTTATATGCGAGCATTTCATTGAAAAATAGACTTCACGAAATTACCTATAGTCTTGCCGCCATATCATAACGTGCTCATTGAAAAGTATGGCGGATCAATGGAAACAATACGTTTGTGGATATTCCACGTTAAAATGTTTCAAAACATCGCAACAGTTGCATTTCACGCCACTAGCGGTGCTGTTTCTACACTCTCCGATTGCTTTACATGCGTTTAAGATGACGGTGTCAAAACAAATTAAATATTTTGCCAAAAGGAAAGTAGTAGGTAAATAATAATTCTGAAACAAGAGGCTCGACATCTTAATCCGTACGGTTGCCAACGCACATGCAATGTTACGTGGGCCTTAGTGTACACAAATATCATCGATATAAACTTTTTGCTCGTTTGTCAAAAAAAATTAAACAGGAAAAGTACATTTCAATGAAGCTATGAACAAAACTTTATGCGAGCTATAGCATAAATGCATTTAATATTAATTTACTAATACTTTGTTAAATGGTGAATCGGTGTGGTAACTATAACTGGAATATTGTTAAGCGACTCGCATTAAACGATATGGTGGGTAGAGTATTGGTTTGCCATTTTACGAAATGTCGCTGTTTCACAAAATTTGTGGGCACATTCTGATCTTACTAATTCCACCGCAGATATTACATTAAGTATACTAATTTAAGTAATACTTACATTTAATGAAATATGTAAGAATAAATAATTAAATTACCCAGAATTAGTACAAATAAAGGGAAGTCGTAGTACAAACTTCGAAATTTTGGCTAACATTTATAATGTTTCAACAAAAATAGTTTCTAATTGGATATCGTACAAGCAGCAATCATATGTTATTTCATAAAAATATTCTATTGACTTAAACGTATTTTCAACCATAAAACAACGTAAAATAACCGAGTCGTAAACATAATATGTATACATAACACACAATCAAAATGGGACACAAGTTACTCTACAAAAAATGCATTAAAACATTTGACAAAAAACCTTGCGATACAGGTGTGCTATTGAAATTGTTCAAATATGCATGGGGTTCGTATTTTTATAACCTATTGTGTTGGAGAGGCATTAGACCAACTTTGCCCAAAATTCGACTGAAACTTTTGTATTTTTTTTTAATTTGATTTGTAATTTCGAAGATTTATTGTGATAAGATATATCACATCAATTTTTGACAACTTAGTAACTTAATTTTTTGTGGTCGGTTTTTTATTTTCAGAAAAAGATAGGTGCAATAAAAAATATCAAGAATTGTTAAATACACATTTCGAAAATTATCCTCACACAATACATAAGTATATAAATGTAAAGAAAACTGAATCCAAAGGAAATATAGCGATTTTCAGTTATTATATTGCAGCTGCAGTTAAAGAAAACCCGAATTATCAGCCCTTAACTTTTATTAGGGGTCAATTATAGTTTTTCTCTTTGTACAGCGAGGAAAATCAAATAACGCCTAGTGCAGCCTTCCGATGCGATTGGTGCTTTAGTGGCCAATAGTATCATTTGTTTCGGCCCACGGTTGCGCGCGCACGCCCTCCTAACTTCTATTTTTGAATTTGAATAGATTCGACAATTGAATGCGTTCTAATTTTAACCGTTATATTGTTTATACGTGACTCGTGCGTCTTTTGTTATGTGATTGGATCATTTGCAGTTTCTTTTGTGTTCGCATTGGACGATTCGTTCTGCAATATCGATATAGAAATGATGTATGAACTATATTTTAGCCATCAGGTTTATTTGCGTTGAGATAAATGTGAACTTGTAATTGGTTCGTTAATTTATGTGTAAAGTCACTTATTTTTAAAACAGACTGAACCAAAGGAAGCGCCTTTTTTTAGTTCTTAAAACAATAAAATATAGACATTACTAAAAATTAATGGACGCAATACGGTCTAAAAGAATCGTCAAAAGAATCTTACTCCATCCGTTTAATATTTGTATCTACATAAGTAGGTAGTCTAATACTCTGGGATAAACGTTATTTTCTTTACATTGTCAAATTTTATAGACGAAATTAAATTAATTTAGCGCACTTTTTAGCAGTTTTAAGTATTTTTTCTATACAGAAGATTGTTCAAGAAAAACTAGGGAAAGATACACCTAAAACGTTGATTTAATTATGAACATTTAAAGGGAAGCAATAAAAATATTCATTCGTTATAAAATTTAAATTGAAGCACATATTTGTATTTGTTATATATGTGTGCTATATAATATGTATGTGTGTTACCTACGTGTTCAAAATTAAATTAGAGAAATATTGTATAAACTCAGATGTTACTCTGCGGAAATCCATTTCATATAATGAATTCCTAAAATCTAAAGAAAAGCTGATCGTCGAAAAGCATAAATTCAATCCGACGGCTTGGATTTGTGAATACGATTATTTATAATATGATATATATGTAATATAAATATAATAATATTTCGGATTTGTGAATCGCGTATATACAAAATCATCGAAAAGTTTGCTGTCGGATACGGAAACTTGAGTTTCCGACGCTTGTGAATAACCGCCCTGATTCGGTGCTGGTTAGCTGACCGAGTCTGATCTCTGAAATATTCTGCGGATGGTGAAATACGTGTCGATTGGTAGTTTTTAGAGTTTGAGCGGAAAATAGCTAAAGATTTTAGGAATTCATTACATTCGAGAAATACATCAAATGTGTTATCATTATCATCATCGACTTTTTCAATTTTGTAAAAAATACTTGAGCTATTATTATTATTGATTTTTTATATCGACATTTATAAGGCATCTTACGTACTATAATATTTATTTGCACGTATTTAATAATGTGTGTTTTTCACAGTGTATTTTTCATTGCTTCATTACGTAGGATACTACTGCCATCTAATTGTGATTAATCGTACTAATATGTTGTAAAAAATTTCCTTAAGAGGCGCTAGTATCGCGCGTTCCATTATTCTTACTCTAGCTTTTCCTTCGTGCTATCATTATTATTATTGTTTTCTTTCCATAAATGAAAAGACCAGTTACAAAAACAACATTGAAGTTAGTCATTACGCTAAGAAAACGGTTTACAGATAAATTTAGTTATTTTCGTTAGATATCTAATTGAGTAGAAAGAACAAAATTTTCAGTTTTTATCACATAAAATGTTTGTTCACGTAGCATTACAATATCTTTATTGTGTTTTCAATTATGAGATTATTAAAAATATTACGCCAAATTCGTTAAAACAATATTCTATTGAAATATTTATAGCGCCATCTATCGGGATCTATATATAAAATAAAATAGACTCGTGCTGAAATCGCCACGAGCCAAAGTATCGCCATCTTTGTTACATTCAAGAGAAAATCACGTTTACGTCTCTCTCGCGAAGCTTTATTTGGCCCTCGTCCTTCTTATCGCGTCGATCATTGATCTTTGAAATTCGAATGCGGTAAGTCGAGCGGCGCGCGCGCACACCTTCAACCATTATCTTCCGTCCTTTTCACACGCATGCATTAAGAGTACCGTTGTCTCCTATTTCTTTTATTGCCGTTTTATTATTTCTTGTAGATGATCACGCGATTGTGAGCTGTCGCTTGGCGCGCACACGTCATATCATCCGTCCTTGTTTCTCGGTAGGGTTTTAACATATTTCCTCTCGTTTAGGCCGACGCACGTCGGAATCGCTGCCGTGCGTCGATGTTTTGGGAAGTGCACCCGCCGAGCGTTCCCACGGTTCGCCTTCGGCCGACTTCCTTACGAAAAAACAAACAAGAGCACTTTGTTGAAGAAAATCGACGTCTGCCGGTCGCGCTGAATGATTAATACAATTTTGAGCGCGCATGCCGCTACCTACTCGGCTTTCGGTAATAATAGTTCTTTATTAGAGACACGTGGTCAGCGGGCCGGACTTGTCAGTCATTGTGATCTGAGGGCTCTTTGAGAATTAGATAGTAAAGGCAAAGTGATTTCGATAGTGATAGGTATATTGGACAGATATGTATAGAATGAATTTAAAGTTAAAAATTTATGACGGATTTATTTCTTTCATTTGACAACTATAATTTTGGGAGATTAAATGACAGACTTTATTTGCTATGCATATAAAGAGGTACATTATGACTAATTAAGGTTGTAAATGAGATTTCGAAAAAGTAACGAAATTCGTCGTGAATATGATACTAAGTATCTACTTAGGCAATAAATGTTCCCATAAAATATGACAAATTAAAAAAGTTCACACATTAAGCGGAATAAATCCAGGCCATCATAACAAAACCGTATTCCTGAAAGTTTCATGGTCTAAATAGCCCGCACGTTATAATGATTCAGTGTTGTGAAACAACGCGGCAGATGGCGAATCTTCCTTTTATGTGGAGCGAGACGTATTCAATGATACAGGAACATTGTGAGAGTATTGAGGATAAGATATACTTTAAAAAGGTTCAGATATTAAAAAATAAAATTGCAAACCCTTGGTGTATTATCGAAACTTTTTGAGAGGCATAACACAGTTTTGAAACTGTATCTGATGAACTGTTGAATAAGTACCATAATAACGATTTCGATGACTAAATAAATTTCAGTGAATAGTCAAACTTCGAAGGTTGTGTAGACAATTTTGTTACAGATTATTCTTATTTATAATACTTACTACGATGAAAATCTTTTCAAATTCTCGTTATTAAAACTCGACACCTATAAAAATAATCACGAATATGTAGCCTTGAAGCTAGTAATCTTCATAATTTAGTTCCTTTTTAATTGTTATTTTATATTTAATCTTTTTTTATAATATGTGTATTTCTTTCTTTAATTAATCCTGAAACGAACTTCACAATTTTTAAACTATATAAGCCTCTATGATTCTAATTGAAATATAGAACATAATTTATAAAATCAGCTATGATGATAGTAGATTTGTAAAAGGAAAGTAATAGATACAATGTCGATATATTCGCATTTTAGCACTGCCATTGCCTGTATGACAGATTTTAATAAACGTAGAAAAATGTTCCTCTAATTTCATGTTGTCACTGTAGATTTTTAATTTTTTTTATTTAATAGGTATACACAACAGACAAAAATCATATAAAATTTAAAGATAAAAATGCTTAAAAAGTTTAGAACAAGAATCAAAACCATGTACACACAGATAAATCTCAACTAATGGATAACATAACGATACAATATGTTATCACAATAGGTGTAAAAAATATAAGTGGTACAAAACAGAAAATAGATAAATGTTATGAGAAATTGGAAAGAAAACAGTATGGAGGTTTAGCATAATTGAACTCTTTTTTTGTTATATTTCTAAATACAACGTGTCTGGGATCGAATATGTCCAGATAATCATATTAAATGGCAACTTCATTATAGGGGCGACACATGCGTATTATCGAATTATGGTATGATATGTTATTTTTAAATACCTGCTAAGTGAGTCTTGGGATTACGTGAAATATGTCTGGTGTTAAAATTTAAACATCCTAGCAAGCATGGAGTTTACTTGGTAATGTAAAAGTTTATATAGGAATAGTAGATCGTTTTGTCTACGCCGAGCGTAAAGAGGTGTTATATTAAATGTAGTACACCTTTCCTTGTAGTTTTGCAACCGACGACCAAGACGACACCGATGGCAAAGAATTCTGAGCATTCTATTTTGAACAGCTTCAATGTTCTCAGAGTGCAACGAATAACTCGGTGACCACACAACAGACGCATACTCGAGAACACTTCTTAATAGAGAATTAAAAAGTGTCTCTCAGTTTTTTTAAAGTTTTTAGTGGACCTAATAATGAATCATAGTAGTAAATTAGCTCTTGTAACTGTACTATGATAATAATCTCTATACATAAGCTTTTCGTCGATCAAGACACCAAGGTCTTTCGCCACAGCTTTTCTATTAAGCAATTGACCTTCAAGCTGATAAGTGTAAAATGTCTTATGTCGTTTATTGGTAAATGAAATGGTAAAACATTTACTCACATTAAGGTACATCTGATTTTGTTGGCACCATAGAAGAGATACAGCATATAAATCTCTCTGCAGCATGGAGCAATCTAAGGGCTTATTTGTTGCCCCAAATATCACCAGCAAAAAGAAGACAAGGAGAGAAGAGTTGGGAAGTGAGATAATTTTTTAAAATGATGAAAAATAGTGGTCGAAGTTGCGATCTCTGTGGTACTCCAGATTTTATAATAATAAGCGAGGATACAGCTCCTCCTAAAGCCACTAACTGACTTCTATTGCTGAGATTATGAGAGAGATTCCTTTAATGTTATTTCCATTTAATGCATTTCTTTTCCGCACACATTGTTAAATATCTTTACAGAGCGCCAAGCGTCGCGGTTCTTACATACTTCTAAAAATAAAAAATATCTACATCATCTACAAAATCATATTTTCGATTATCCACATTTTTCTTACGTCCAACTGGCATGTGCTCAAGAAACAATATCCCTTCTTGTATGCATGGTAAGAACTCCCGAGGGAGCGAGTTTCCCACGGCCTCCCCTCACTTTGGGTTATACACGTGGCCGGCAAATATCTATATTGCGTAGAATCTCTGTTATTACCTACTGTATTTTAATATCAATTTAGTCTCCTTTTGACATTGACCTCATTAGTATTAACAATTGTCGATCAGTTTTATATGATCAGTGATTGGTGTCAAAAGTTAGCTATGGAAACTATGTACCCTGGGTAACTTTTAGTATAGTCGTGTGGAATTACGTAAGATGAATGGAAGTTCTTCTTCTCTTTTATATACTGGCAACTTGTTTCGTATTTATTAGAAACATTCAGCAATTCTTATGTTAAAAATTGACGTATCTCTAACGTAAAATGTATATCTTCTTATTACTAAGTCTTAAAAAATACTTCCTGGAAAAAAACGAAAACTTCAGCTGCACGTATTACAACTTTCCAATTCCACATTACTTCTACTATCACTTTTGTACTTTAAAACTCCCAAAAAAGGACTTTTTGGCGGGAACGGGAGAAGTGAGGTTGTCATTTTATTTATATTTTATATTTTTTACATATTTGGGAGTTTTAAACTACAAGAGTGATAGTATATTGTGTTTTAAAGTTATGTCTAAGTCAAAAAAATGGAGTAGGTCTAAATAAACATCTGTAGCAAAAATTCTCGCACTCTTCCAAGAAGTCCTATAAAACTTCAGTAAAGTCTACTATCACTTTACTGGAGGAGTTTTACGATAACGATTCTACTTATTCAATACTATACGTGACATTGGCAAATGCGCTAATATGTGCGCCATGCCATGAAGAAAAAAAAAACTCTCGAAAACGCAAAATACAGAAAACCTAAATAAAATGCCAATTTCACATCTCCCATTCCCGCCAAAAAGTTCCAAATTGAAGTTATTTGAAAACATAAAGCTTTGTAGTTTAAATACAAAGCTTCTGTTATTAGTTGCTATGTACATATATGTTGCTATGTACATGTATATGTATGTATGTATGTATGTATTATATATAATGTATGTTTGTATCTGTGATTGTATAGATTAAAGACTGATTATTTACCATTGAAGTATTACTCTTCGAAGAGTTAACATTTCGTTACAAAGTTTCATTGTTCAATTATCATAAAAATTCTATCGAGTGACATTTATTTATGTACTTATATTAACTCCTTTAAGTTTATGTGAGAAAATGTTTACGAAGTCAGTCATTATTAGTCTAATAACATAATATTTTTATTTTTATGATAAAAATATACAATCATAACATTTAGAAAACTGATGTTTTTTATTGATGTAGGTGTACCGATCTTAAATTTCTGGTCAATAAATATTATTAGTTGATTAATGTAACATGTACTTTTAAATAAACATATTACATGTATACCTAAATCATGTATATCGCATATAATCTGTCCTTCTCTGATAATCTGCTTTTAAATATGTTGAAAACTTTATTATGTAATATTTTGTATCGTTTTTGTGGCTTTTTGCAATCCGATATAGGCTTCTTAAAAACTGCCCAGATTTGAAGGTCGATAAAATTGGAAGTGGTCAGGATATGAGATTGCATAATACTGACATAAGGTTTCTCTCTCACGAATATTGTCTGAAATTTCTTCTGATTTTATAATACGGTATATTGTGTACAATAATTATGTATTTATTTATATTTATATTAGGCGTTTGTGAGATATACATTAGAAAAATATCATAGTTATATGTACTATACCTAAATAAATAAATAAATGAAATCCGCCACTAAACTTCTAGTTCTACCGTGAATGTTTCTAATACAAGTTTTCCAAACACGTTCCGACGTGATGTTTCATAAACATGATGTTATTTTGGAACTTTACCTACTTATTATACTTAAAAAAGTAAGCTAAGTAAAGTAGACGTAAATAATGTTAGAGGAATTAACCAAAATGACCCACAGAGGGTTCCGTACGATTTTAATGTAATCCGAAAGGAGTGTGGAGTGGGTATATTTATATAGAATCTGTCCCAAAAAAAAATTAGCACTATGAATAATGTCAGAAATTGTTATCCTCTTAATGTATTCTAATTTATACTAAAATAGCGTACGAGAATTCAATTGGAGAAAAAAAAATCGTTTTAATGATGAAAGATTTTCCCTTGTGTTCCATCTTAACTAAGGTTTGGATCGCTAACAAATTCAGTGACTTTTTATTTCTAGTATATACATTTTATTTCTTTCTAGAATTAGAATAAATTGAAGTAGTCGATAAAAGCGACGACGATAGTTGTCATAATACTATAATTTTTTTTGGGAAAGCTATTACTCATTCTCTTTTCTGATCTTTATTTCTTAACATCTACAGGTCGATCAACAATTCTTTTGATAACTGTATAAAATATTTATACATATGTGCTGAGCAAGATATTTTTATAAGCAGAAACTATTGTTAAAAGCTAATTTAAACAAAAATGAATACGTTCCCAACTGTCCTTTCTGAGTAACTTTTGTCGGACACACTCTGAACTTTCTTTTTATTTCTCCCGTAAAAATGTAAGTTTTCTTTGAAATTTAAAATTTTAGGTCCAATAGTTTCGGAGATGGGGGAGTCAAGTTAAATTCAAATAATTTGCCCTTTTCTGTACTATATCACATATACCATACTTCTATACTAATATTATAATGAGGTAAACTTTGTTTGTATGTAATGGTATAAATCAAAAACTACTCAACCGATTTCAAAAATTCTTGCACTTATGGAAGTTAGATTATCACCGAGTAACATGGATTGTATTTTATTTTCAAAAAAAAATTGTACCCATGCGAAACCGAGGCGGGTCGCCAGTTTTAAATATATGAATATTATAAACTGTTAAATAGTGCAACATATAAGGGTTAACAAGATTTAGCCTTACGCCAAACTTCACGTTTGAATATGTATTAAGCTGCGGAAGCCCGAATAATAAAAATATTTGATATTGGTTATCATTAATAACAAGTACTTGTTTAAAATCAGTACAACATAATTGTAACATTTATTTTATTAGGAAATAAAGGGCTTTTTTATTTTTATTTTTTTATTTTATTTTATTATCATTAATAACTGGTTTTTAATAAAAATTTGGACGAAATATAAATCCTGTGAAAACTTGATTACGTGTAAACACGTATTTACATACACTTTTTATCACTACAGTTAAAAGTGAGTCATATACATTGCGATATTTTACGATTGCATATATTGATACCTCATCGCACTTAGCCTTCATTTGACTTGACGGTATATCGCAAGAGTCACGAGCATCTTATCTTCAACTGTATTCAAAAGATTAACAGTTTTAACGTTAATTTCTCAAGGTGCATTTTTGAGTGCACCAAAGCAGTAATTAAGTCTTAGACAGTGGTGGTTAAGGCGATAAATGACAACACCTGTCTAATTTTCCCACAGGCGAACGGATGTCGCATGTCAAGTTTATCTGAAAACATACGTACTTCGGGGAACACCTACGTTATTTGCTATATATACTTATACAGTTTATAATTTTAATTGCCTTTGAGTTAACAGAGATAAAGAATTTACATACTTGTACAGTTCTACGGGAAATAAAACGTGTCCGGAATTATTACGGTGAATTATGAGAAGTACATTTGTTATTAAGTTAGAGATTTTACGAAGACGTCCAATCTATATGTATTCAAAAGTTAGTTCAGGGGAGAGGCAGATACCACTGTAGGCTAGAGAATAAGGGTGCGGTGTTCTCTGCATGTCATAAGAGGCGACTTGCCAGTTGGAGTGAGGGCTGTGATCGTCTATCCGTGTGATCCCGGGGAGGATAACAATGCGTGTGGTTCGTGCTGTCGTGGCATTCCGAGGGCGCAGAGAGGGCTCTGTCACTCCCCTTTAAAGAAATGCTTCGGAGCAACACAAGAGAGGCTCCAGTGCATCCCGTAGGAGATTTTGATTCCCGAAGCCCCTCGACAACACATCGAGAACGAACGCGACAGGATTTTTATTGGGTAAAAACCTACAACCCAGTCTCGATAGTAAATGCTAATGTAATTTATTTGTTTCCACAAAAAAATTATGGTTTCAACAATATTCGTATATATCTTCACGCTGTATCTCATTGGGTTGGCCTGAGAGAATGGAGTACCAAGCATTGCGGACCTTACATGCTTATTTCGCCTCCGCAAATATCTATGTCATATAATAATATTAGATTTCATTATAAATTAATTCAACTAGCAAATTTTTACGCATTAATTTTAACTTTATACGGATGAAATCATGATCATTTCTTTGTTTTATGTAAAAAAAAATAACAAAATAACTTAACATTACATTGCAATCTGCGTTCGCTGTTCGTCGTACAAAATTTCATTACTGACAACACCTATGGACTGTTTCTAAAACATCATAATTACACCCTAAGGGCCTACCTAATATTTTAAAGGACTTTGATGGTATGTCATCTTATCTATCATCTTTTAAGCACACTCCCCTCCAGTAATTTTTTTTGTACGAGACACCTATTCTTTGATTCTTTCTAGTAATCTTACCTTCCTCTAAATATGCCCATAGCTGAAGTAAACTAGTTGTGAAATAGAGATCGTATTTTTATACAAACGTTTGAGGATACTCCCCTTAGGTAATACGGTGACTGGAATTGTATTCATATAGGCACAAGCCGGACGGAAAAGACATAAGGCAAGAACGCATCGCACTATGGCATCGTGGACGGAGTGGAAACGAAGCGCGGACGGGACTTTTTAAACTGTGATGAAATTAATCGTCACGAGTTTTTAAGCATGATAGCGGTTCACACCCCTCCCGCACCCCTATTTGCATCCGCGCCTTGTCTTTTCTGTATATTTTGCAATACCGAGAGCGCAGATGAAGAAACGTCGCACCTTTGTCCCGTTTTCTCTGCATTTTATGCGTAGCGACGCTTATGCAGAATTTGAATTCTGTAGATTTTGATTCTATGGATTTTAAGTAAGTAAATTAAAGAGGCGCCACTTCTCTGCCTCTTCTTTGCCTTTCGTTTCGTCTGTGTCTTGCGCCTAAGATCAAAGTAGGGTCTCTTGGGAGAGACTTAATCATGTCTCTGTAACGTGGTTGGAATTAAATACGTGAAGTCCATGATCAAGGTCAGAGAGCCTTTTAAGAATAACTTATGTACAGCAATGGTCTAATGTGGGCTAATAATAATGCAACAACCCTGTATATTTAATTAATGATACTTCCTACTCTTGTCGTGGGTTACAGTAATCTTTTACTATCGAAATGAGACATTAGGTTTTTTCGAGTTATCTGAAATCATATTTTTTTCTATCGTTATTGATAGAAATAAATACGACTTATTTCGTCATCAAAAACAGTCCATCAAATAAACTCTCAAAAAACCATAACAGAAAAAATAATTCAGACTAACTTGTACCAAACAGCTGAAAGCATTCTCCAAAACTATGTCTTACAAATAAAGAAAATCACACGTAAATCACTTCATCTATCCAAGAGCTAGAATATCACAAGTAAACAACTCATAGACAACGTCGTCAAAACTCTAACATCCTATTTCCATCTGAGTTTATAAAGCTGATTACAATATTCTAAAACACTGACAATATTCAAATTTTATCAGTGTGTTTTGTCTTAACAGTCAGAAATATTTGAAATTAATTATAAACTTATTGACCAGTAATTTATGAACAATAATCACTTTTATCTGAGAGCGTATTTTGTTTAGTAATTCTATTGCTGACTATAAATAGCAAAAAAAATTGTTTCGATATCTACATACCCATGTAACGGCTCTATAGCTTTGGCAGATTTTCTACTCAATAATAAAAAAAAATTATTTCAACACTCGGTCAATAGAAGTGGAATCAAATGCACAAACAAATAAATTAACCCAGTCAAAGCCGTGATAACACTGTCAAAATACAGAGCTTTTACATTATAGATGTGTTATTTATATGCTTTCTTCGACGAATTACAACTCTCACAAGACAAAACATTAATTTTTCATCGTGTGCTTGCAATTTAATACGTTACATATCATTAATCAATTAAGTAGCCAACATTCTTCAGCTCGATTAATAACATTAAAACTACAGGTGTTTTTTATTACTATTGTTAATGAATTGGTAGACTCATTTCTACTGTTATGAAATCGACCACCCAGTTGTATTATAAATCATCAACAGAAGCTGTATTAACCGGTAGAAAAGCTATAATGGTAATTATTAAACGCTTCGAGTTGTTTTAGTCTCGAAATATTTCATGTTTTAGAGTTCTGTAACTACGAGTATAAGAGCAAAAACGGATCGGTAGTAGTTTCGTCATGTTTGTCTGACTGTCTTAAGTATATAGCGGATTTTCCTGACATGTCGCGATTTTTAGGCTTTAGGATTGCTACTACACCGGCACCGCTTATGCAACACCTAGTAGCAGTCAGGATTTTTCAATTTTTCAATAAATTCAGTACATTTTTAGATTTTTCTATTGGAAAGTTATCATACGAACAATTTAAACAAACGAAAATATTATCTTCTATGATTAGTATTACTAATTTGAATTCACTGTTAAAGTGTTCTGACATTGCACTTATTAGACGATAATCAACATAATTATAACGTAATCTAATTTACTCTCTTTGTGTTTTAGTTCGGATTGTCGTTGGTGGTAAGGTGGTTGGTTCTTGGTGGTGTTTGGTTCAGTTTTTGGTTCGACTTTTTTGTTTTTGGCACCGTTTACGCAACCCCTAGTGAACAAACCAATAATCGTTTTGTGCAGCTATTAATAACATTCGCAACAAAATTCCGAGACTTTTCTATGGAAATCAGACTTTTTGTCAGAACTTTTCAATTTTCCATCTGGTAACCCCATCTGTACAGCTTTTCTATGTAAATCACAGCCAATTTAGTCTGTCATGTTTACGCCTATCAGAAATCATAGAGATCATAACTCTTTGATAACCTTAAACCAGAAATGAAAAAAATTAGAAATGAACTATGTTCTAAATTTCTATTCAATTGTTTATGGAACTTCAATTTTATGCGTGGTTGACACGCTTCTGGTCTGTTTTGTACTTTTTACATAGTAAAAACAGTTATAGTACATACGTAATTCTTGTAAGTACTAAGTATTCCTCGATCATTTATAATTATGATCGTTATTAAAATAGAAGTCGACATTTTGATAAAAATAAATAGGAAAAACATTTGCGTGTTTTACAACTGTATATGTGCGTAACAATTCATCCACTAAACAGATTTTATTTATACATTTATATATATCTCAGAAGATTCTTGTGATACTCAAGAGGAACTAAAACCTAGAACGGAACTCTCATGAGTTCACTCACAAGTGACTCGTGAGATGAATGGACACGCGACGAGTCTATTCATCTATCTCAATCGATTTTTAAAATATGTGCAACGAACATGCTAAAAGTTGGACATAATGATGGACGACAAGAAAAAAGATATTTAAAAGATATATATTGGAAAATTTATAAAAATTTATGCATTTCAACTGTTACATACGAAGTATATCTGTAAGCATATGATTAAAGTAGGTACAACCATTGTGCTACTGAAATGTGTAACCGCGATAATAATACGATTACACGACCACTATACGATTGTATTGCTATATTACTTGACCCCTTTTCGGGTCATAAGACGTTTATATGACTGCTTTATAACAACACAAGTCATGTACATAAACTGAACTATGATATTGCTAGTTGGATATTCCAAAGTTAAATCTATATAGTACAATGTACAACCTTTACACTTACGTAGTGTGTATTTTAAGAGCAGAAAATGTATTTGATTGTCTGTAGGTTTTTTTATTAGGTATTATAATAAAATCTTATTTATTTTCTGAAAATAAAATTAATGAATAGGTAATAAACATTAATAAAAATTAATGTAAAAATTAGTTTCTAGTTACTGCGTCTCTAAAATATTAACTATTTATAGCTAGAATTGGACTGTTACAAATTGTATAGTCTTGTAACTCATAAACCTACTTCTCAGAATTGAAACTTGTCGTAAAACAATATTCATTCATTCAATTTATTAAAGAGGGTACAAATATTCTGTAACGCAGTTGAATCTAACGATACTTTAATTTTATTAAAACTCAAGCTATCTCGTAAAATAAACTTAGACATCCGTTATAACAGGATTACTAATCAGTCACTACCTACCCACTTACATGGCTCGTCACGAAACCCACCATCTTTTACAACATTATTGGCTTATAAATATTTAGACAACCATAGTTTACGTTTTGTCAGTAAAATTATAATTCGCTTTATTGCTTTAATAATAAATTTCAATTTTCAATGACAATGATTAGTACAAATATCACAGCGTAAAGTTGCTAGAAAGTTATGGTAAGTTTCGCGCTTCCTTGTGACCCGCCACTCTTGTACACAAAGTTGCTTAAAGATCACCATAAAATTAATTGTAAAGACATCTAGTCGTAAAATTATAAAATAAATGCATTTTCCATATTTTCTACATTATAAATGTAAAAATTCAGAAAATTTCCAGGCTATTAAGTTGTGTGACTATTTATCTATACTATGTATTAAATCTCAGAAATCGGAGTAGGTACGTATTATTTTTAAAGAAAATAGGTACTTGAGTTATAAAAAAATTAAACTACACCTTCCTTATTTTTAAAAATTTATAATTGAATAATTATTTGTTCGACGGACGGAGTGTCTTATTTTCGGAATCATATTTGCTAAATGAACTCATTATGAATGCTAACAATATAGAACCCAAAAACGAGAAAAATGAATCAAGATATTGGAAAACACAGTCATACAAATTATATAAAACTATAAATATTTGCGTACGTGGAGGTCAATGCCATCGAACTTGGCTTGGCAATTTAATTGCAATTACAATGACCAATTGCAGTAACCACGATTGAATTATACTGAGTTAGTCATCATCTCATCATCCTGCAATCTCGACAATTGTCAACTGGTTTGGTGCATTGAAATAAATGAAACGTCGTAAAACACGTTGTTACGACCGTTAAACTGGTGATAAGCTACTTTTTAACATGTAATAAATGTCATGTAAGGTTAAGCAGATTTATATTGATATAAGATGTCAGTGTGTTCTTGTCCTGTCGGTTTAAAAAGCACAATAAAATATGAATTTTCAACACTCAACTCAGTGTTATAAGTACTGTAAACATGACCTTAACGTCTCTGACCCCATAGGCGCTCTAAGGCTAACAAAAACTAGATAGAAACTTCATAGGTCGGAGAACCGCTATTATTATCTTATAGTTACCATTTAAGACAAATGACAGGATACTGATGTAACTAGATCTACCCTGGTCCATATTTATGTATGTGTATCTGTATTTATTCATATAAGTCGTGTAGTTGACGTAAAAGATATATCAGGATTGCGATACTCGGCTCTTTCTGTATTATCACATTTGGGATAAATTGTGAACTTATACATATATTTCATATTTATGTTAATATTGTTTTGAAATGAGCATACGCTTCATTTATATAGCGTATTATAATATTTTAGGTAATACATTCATTATAACGTTTAAATAAGCCCAAGTTAATACTTTTTAGTTAAGTACATGAACAACCCTAAAGTTATTGAAATTAATTTGCCTTGAAATACAACTTCTGATAAAATAAAGTGGTATAAATTCAGAACCGAACTCTAATTAGGAGCTCTCGAGGAAGTAATTCAGGTTTATTATTATTGACATGTAGTGTGATCACGTTTACTTACGTGTAAGCAAGTACTTACGGTAATAAGCCATATCAATAATTATTCTGCAACTATATTTTGGGCAATTATCTTAATTGTTTCACCAGACATATCCTGCCTCATACGTGACCGATTTTGTGCCTACACCAGTTCTTAACTTTGGATTAAGCTCAGCTTCTTGCTTTAATTTAATTTTTTTAGCAATATTTTTTTCGTAAAGCATGATAATGATTACCTACGAAACGTAGAATATTCTGGAAAATATTAAATAAAGGAAATCTTATTTAATAATCTCCAAAAATATTTAGTTACTATTTTAGAATGTAAATATAAATTAAATTGTATAAGTATGAAAAGTGATCTTTATTTCAAATTACATAATTATATAAGTACCTAATCTATATATTAATACGTGATGCGAAAACTTTAGTTCCCTTTCTAAGAAAATTGCGCGGACCAGTGAGTGAAATTTGGTACACTTAAAGTTTATATGGAGAAGGACAGGAGAAAGCTAATATTTTTATATAATATGCATTAGAAATACATTAAATTAGTGAAATACCTGTGTTAAACAGACTTATTGTTTACGTCCATACTGCCAATGTCAAAACTCATTAATATACTCAGGTATACTCAGACATTTCATACAGGCCAAAGTAAGCAGCACAGCGCTTGTGTTATGGGTACTAGGCAACTGATATACTACTTATATACTTTTCTTATGTAAATAAATATATATTATACATAAACACCCAGACTCAGGGCGGGAATCGAAGCCGCAACCTCCGTTTACTTTCTGACGCGCTTAGCCGTTGCGCCACGGAGGTCCTCAATTCATCGTTGGTCGTCATTGTTTACGTTCATAGTGCTAATGTCAAAAAGACTGTCAATTTCAAAATCATAATAATTTGTGATCAGTGATCAGGATCCTTGGATCAAACAGTCGCACTAGAATCTCGCCAAACAGTCTATTATTATAAGTTTATTGTTTAATGTATTAATTAAAAAATAAAATAAAATAAAGTAAAAGTATATTTCTTTAAGGTCTTACGTCAAATTTGAACATGTTAATATCATAATCATAAACATCGTCTACAGAGAAGTTTTGAATCATTAAATGCATATTAAATGTAATATTGTCGAACTATGTATTTCAAATTCAATGGACAACGTTTATTTTTTTAACAGCCCGAAAAAATGTATAAAAAAGGTATTGTTTATGTCATCCTTTATTTTTTAGATATATTTTTTATTCAAATTGTATATAATTTGAAAAAGATAGGCAAATTAACTGTGTAGCATTGGCGAAACCCGTGATAGAAGTTTAGTCTTTGACAAAAGAACCTTAATAACATTCAAACTTAAAAATTAAATGAATTACGGTCGAATTTCATTACAATTATGTATGTACTTGTACATGTACATTGTACATGACATAATTTTCTATAAATAAATTTGCTACAAATGTTGTAAATCAATTATGTATCAGTTCTTGTTATTGGAATAGTCTAAAACACACTTTGTATCAATTCGATGGCAATTTAATAATATGGTGACGTTGATACGATGCTGCGAGCAGGGCAGTCAGCTCCGCAGATCGACCCTTCGCGTTTTGCATTGCAATCTACATATGTATATAGATATAATATGTATACATCCATATGTATACTATATATTTGTCGGTTTCTAGACAACATATATCGCACACGGAACGCAAGCGGCGTCTAGCGTCGTCTTACCACGGGAGGGTGAGATTGAAAAACATAGTGACGATTAGTTACGAACGGCACTCACCATGTTCGATGACATATTCCAGACTAATTTAATTAAAGTACATATCCTTCATCCATATGAACAAGAAATATATCTTTCACGAAAGAATCGATTTAAAAATAAAGTAGTTGATATAACCTCATATTTTAAAGTTTTAATGAACATCGAGTGCTAACTAGAAAAACTTCATTATTTTGTACACCAGATTTCTTGAATTCTTTATTTGCCCGTATCGAGCGCGTTAAAACAATCACCTGTGTTAAACAGAAATTGGTTGCGCCTCCGCAGGTGTGCGAGAGGAAAGCGTCGATTAATTGTGCTGTAAATAACTGTTCAGCGCTGAAGTGCTTACCAATATCTATCCATTACTGTGCGGTAAGTATCGTTCAGTGTTCCTTACCTAATTATTATGATCAATTAATTACATTGAAAGTTGAACGTCAAGTTCTATAACAATAAAAATTGTCGAGTTCATACAAACTTAACTGTCAGTAAAAATATTGTATAAAGTTAGGTGTTACTTTTCAAAAACCATTTCATGTGATGAATTCTTATGATTTTTAGCTATCTTTCGCCTGAAATTCCAAAATTACTAATCGATACGTGTTTCGCTTCTCAACGAAGCATCCTCACAGGACATTCCAGACTCAGACTCGATCAATTAACCGCGGCACCAAATCGGAATTTGAATCGAATCCGAATCGGAATTGGATTCGGTCCTGGTTATCTGATCAAGTCTGATCTCTGGAATATCCTGAGGATGCTTCGTTGATAAGCGAAACACGATTAGTGCTTTTGATATTTCAGGCGGAAGGTAAGAAACTGTAAAAAATTGTAAGAATTTTTATGTAAATATGGATAACAATAAATAACAATTACGCAAAGAACAAAAGGCGCTCCGTATACCTAATAGAACCCGCAGTTAGATTCAGTCCAGTGGTTATTAGCATGGCACATTATAGATGTTTTAAGTTATTTGTGGAAAAGTTCCATCAAGTCATTCCATGCAGGGTGGTAAGCAGTCGTTTTATTGTGCTGAAAGCCAGTAAATTCAAACAAAAATTGAAACAGTGCCGACTCACATTGACAGCCACGGTCTGTAACATTTTCAGAAGGGTAACCGAATATAGCAATCCATCCCAACAACAATGCCTTGGCTACCGTTTCTGTGGTAATATCGACAATTGGAATAACTTATGGCCATCTGGTGAAGCGGTCAACAACCGTAAGGCTGTAGCGGTATATCTGTGGATAAGCAAGATTTAGCCTATTTTCTGCAGTCCTTCTTAATTCCTGGCCAGATAACACATTCAGCTGCAAGCTGGGCAGATGCGTTAGCGCCAGGGTGGCTCAGTGAATGTAGACTGTCAAAAACTTGCTTCCGCAATGATTTAGGTACAAAAAGCCTGGGAATCGGAGTACTGACGTAGCAGTGCAGAAGTAAACCACTTCCATTAAACGTAATTTCTCCAAGCGAAGTGAAGGTCCCCCGGCAAAGAACTGAGCCAACTCCAGGTCTGAAGTCTTTGCTAGGGCTATTGAGTCGAGGTTAACTAATGTCTAATTCGAGATAAGGGGTCAGCGACAACATTGTCTTTTCCGGAAATGTGCCTTATATCGGTCGTGAACTGTGAGATAAAGTCCAGGTATCTTAACTGCCTTGGTGAACAATTGTTCTTTCGTTCGTGAAAAGCAAAAGTGATTGTCTTATGGTCAGTATAGATTATAAAATCCCTCGCCTCAAGCATGTGTCTGAAATATTTAATAGACTCGTAAATGGCGAGCAACTCCCTGTCGTAAGGTGAGTACTTCCGTTGTGAGAGGCTTAGTTTGCGAGAAAAAAATGCTTAAGGCTGCCAAGCTTGGTCCTTGAGCTCTTGTAAAACTGCGTCTTTCGCCTTAATTGACGCATCTGTGATCAATGCCAGTTTGGCCTGACACTCTGGATGGGTCAGTAATGCGGCGTTAGAAGACTGAATCAATCCTGAAATGATTTAAGGGCGTCCCGACCCGTCAAGTCGATAGGTGTTGGACCTTTGGCGGCTCCTATCAGTAGCGCATTGAGTGGTGCTTGGATCTCTGCTGCTTTTGGTAAGAATAACCATTAATATGTGTATGCTTGTGACGGTATGGTATAAAGTCATCACATTCAATAAAAAGCATTGGTACAAAAATTGTTTCCGAAAGTGAAAACAAAAGACAAACGACAAATATGTTATTTTTTCACGTTATAAATTACAGTTCACGTATATAATTTACATTAATTGCTAGCCGCGCCTCGCGGCTTCACTCGCGGCTAGTCTACTATGGCGCCATCTATCGGATCCTGGCACAATTATTATTATGATACCATCGTCTCAACAAAGCAAATGTATGAATGTAATGAATTCTTATTATATGCAGACATCTTCATCGGATTTGAGGTAAAGAAGTAAGAAGGTTAAGCGAAACAAGTATATAAAAACTGTGACGCTTGGCTCTCCGTCTTCTCTGATTAGTCCAATAGGGATACCGCTTTAAGATTTGTATAGTAAAACACAAAAGATATGGCGCGTCGTTAATTTTTGTTAGCGCAAATACGAAAAAACGATCGACGAAAATATCCCAAACGCTAAATCCATTTTATAATCAATCTTAAGCAACAGTAATAAGAAGGAAAAATTATTACAGTGCATTCACTTTCTATTTGATTCACGCGATATTATACAGTACGTATCACTGAAATGGTTTTCTTTTTGAATTGATAATTTTTATGCCAAAAGATGACCACCAAGAATAACCACAATTTTTCACTCCAAATAAAGGCTTATAAAATCAAAACTTTACATTAAAATAAATATTTACTTTAATATACAACGCTTATTTGAAGACAAAAACGAGAAATTATTTGAAGGTAAAGCGTTCAACTTCCCTCAATTGTCTTTTTAAAGGGCGTCCTCTTTTTAATGAGGACATATTAATTATAGTTACAAAAAGTAACACTTAATTTGTCATTAAGTGTTACCCCAAAAAATCACGTGCAATCTTAATGGCATTTGTAATCAACCAATGATGGCATCGATTTTATGAAGTAGTATGAACAGTATGAACGCATGAGAGTCGCTGAGAGATCATTTTAAAGACATTGATGTACTCACCTTACCCTCGTTATACATCTATGAAAACATAATGTACACTAGAAAAAATTTAGATCTATTTCAAAAGAAAGGCGTTGTTAATGGTATGGAAACTCGTGGTCGTGGTCAGCTAGTTATTCCTAAATTTAAATTACAAAAGTCAAGTGGTTCATTTTTGGGTAACTGTGTTCGTTTTTATAATAAAATTCCTCAAGAAATTACTCAACTAACGGAAAAGAGATTTAAACTTGTCATTAAACGCACACTGATTGGAAAAGCATACTACAAAATTAGCGATTTCATTGAAGATACAACAATAGACTGGAAGTGATCCTCTCTGCATATGCATTTACTGGCTTTATAAATATTGTATTTTTAAATAACTGTTGTAGAATGATGTTGAAAAAATGATACCTGACTGAGTTTCTTGTCGGTTCTTCTCAGTATTCAGGTTTCCTTTTTGAACCGAACTAAAGTAGATTTGACGTTCAAAAATACCTTGCATTTGGGTTTACTTGAATAAATTGATTTGACTTTGACTTTGACTTTAACGCGCTTTGGTGTAGCCTCAGGATGGAGTTGACAGGTCATACATTTCCTGCGCCTTTAAAATTATGTCAACTGCGCATGTACATCTGTAAGCCATATAAGACGTGTGCTACTGTATGTATGTATGTATCTATGTAACAGTATTGTGTTTGTTGTGTCGTTCAGAAGTTACACGATAACAAATAGACTCACCAAAGATTACATAATACGTAGATTTATATCTGTGCGAATTTATACTTCTGTCCGACCACCTTCTGTATGACCACGAAAACTGGAAATCATAATAATGATAAGATGGTTTGAGAAAATTATGCGGTCGGCATAAGTTTGCGTTTGGAACTCATACTCGACTTACATTCATTCAAATTGCTGTAGTAGCTACTATCATACAGATTCCAGATTGTTGCACAGCTGTTGCAGTGCCAACTACAAAAATGCGGAGTGAATACAAGGAGTGCAGTTGTATGTAATACGAGTATGTATTATTATTAAAATATGACGAAAACGATTTACTCTGGAATATGACTCATTCAGAAAAGATTCAAAAAATGTCATATGTGGATTATAAATTAAAATAAATATTCCGTTTCTAAAGTACGTATCTATTTATTAAATAAGTTGGTTGATTAGAATACCTACATTATATTTTGAATTTGATCTCACTATATCTAACCTCAATTATCGTGCATTATTGAAGAATCGTCATCAAAAAAAAAACGCGAGTGGATTAAGTAGAGCGGAATGTAGCGAATTAACGTATTTATTTTCAATTGAAGATAGTCCATCTCTAATTCGCTCAGCGAAATTGTAGTCAATGAAATACGCACCTTGATTAAATTAGAAACGTTACATTTTTTGTTACAAGATAATGAATATATGAATGGGTTTATTCTCAATATCATTATTCTTATAAACATAGTATAATATACAATATACAGGTGTCAAACAGCCCTCAAGCCAATTTAAATCGCATTATGACGATGATAACTCAATTGAAGTTGAAATGTAAAGCTTTGTAGAGATAAGAAAGTTTAAGATGTGTCAGGACAAGACGTGTCTCTTTACATAACAACAAAACTTTAAAACACTTCAATTAAAGCCAACATAACGTTACTTTTAAAAATTAAATTAATTTGATTCTGTTTTTAAATATCAATAATATGTAACGAACTTTGCTCTTTGGACACCCTTGAGAACATGGTGTACCTACCATCTAGTCATAAGACTTACAAATTGTATATGTACCAAGATTACACTCTTATTTCAAATTTTAAATTTGTATTAAGAGAGCTGAGGTCTCTCCAAAAAGTAGACTTCGCAGAAATATTACCTGTACACCTGTAAATCGAATATTTAAATAACATGAAACCTTAATTTATAAATACCGGAAACCGGCGTGCCATATCAACCTCCTTTATGGAAAGTTTTAAATTTTAAAGTTCGTATTTTATTTTTACTGTAAGTAATAATTTTATCGTCAGTAAATTAAAAAGGTGTTACATAAAGTGAATATAGGAAACGATTAAAACACTTCGAAAATGTTTCGGGAAGAGTGAGATTAGGGAAAAATAATTCAGTACAGATTCTAGAAACAGTATTCATAAGTTATAACGATTTATGAAAACTTCAAATTTGCTAAAGACTTTGTTATTTCTAATTTTCATTTTGGCATGAATTGCCATTGATGATGATTTCTTTTAACTATTTTGTTATTATTCCTTTCTTCTTGGACCTTCTTGATGAGTATTAATTCTAACCAGTATTAGTTACTGTATAGTAACTTCAAGATTTAAAAAACATAACTTTCTAAATTTCACAACAAAGTAAATAATATTACTTATTAAACACGTCACAGACGCAGCTGTAATATATATTAATATGCCAAAATATAGAGTGTCAGTTCCACACTTGAAGGAAATATAAATATACACATGCATACTGTGTGTTCGTTAAAAGATTTGTAGAGGAAACATACCATGATATGTCCAGCTCTATTTCATTTCAATACAAATTGTACCTGCGCCTGTAATAAGCTTTGGTCACCTGTAACAACTTTACTGTATTGTAATAACCAGAATAAAGATGGAATTGGTAACTAGGAGTGGTAGTGTGCAGTATAGTCAGCGGGGCCGCAGTCATAGAAATCTAATTTTTAATGGAAGTAGTTTAATTATTACTACATAGAATAGTATTTCTTAGTGAAAATATTGTATTAATTACTAAATGCAGTGACAGATTTTACATTACGAACAAAATAAATTCAAACCAAAAATGTTGATGACTATACATAAAGATTTTATATACATACACACATACATACCTTCGCGCTGTATTCTTAACAGGATAGTCGAGAGATTTATATATATTATGTATTCGTCTGTGTGGATTATTATGAGACAAATACGTCTAATGCCTTAATTTCAGTCTTCGATAGCACTACTCACTCTCATAATAGAGATTGCGTAATGACAAATTAGTGGTCTTACTTTTTCAAACGGTGTCATGTTCAATGAAATCCATTCAATAATTTTGCAGAGGAATTCAAAAAGATATACAAACAAAAAAAAATTAAAAATACTTGTTCGTGATCACAGAGGCCTAAGAAACTTATTCTCAGTCATTTTCTCATAAATATCTTAAACGACTCAGTAGATATTTTATAAAAGTAGATATAGCACAACACCTTATTACAAAATGTTTCTGGCTCTCTGTACGATAGAGCATCTCCGCGTTACTTATGGAAATGGGGGATCCATTAACTTTGATTTAAATGTTAGTGTTGTTGCTCTGGCCTCAAGGGCAATTTGTCCAATAAAAGTCATACACCAGTAAAAAGAATGTGCCACCACATTTCGTCGTGTAAATACATATTATAATAGTATGTATTTATTGATTCATTTTATGCCAATAATGCTTCAGAGCTTGATTAAAATCTATTTCGATGTATAGCATGTATTAAGTGCTTAATATTTTTTATTTTTGAGTGCATAAGGCATTAAATTGTAAATATTGTCCATACAACTTTAATATACAAGACTTAAATATATTATGTCGATGGAAATATTGTAATAAAAGACACTCATTTGACTATTCTATGGCAAAGCGCGACTTCCGGTTTGGAAGGGATACCGCGCTAACGGAACGTCGGGGCTGGCACTGAGAGTCTGTTAGACTACGGCAGCCAGTGCGATAGCATTTCTCCGACGGATCGTTTACATAACATAACATAACATATCTTCACGCCGTATCCCCAACGAGGTAGTTAGAGAGGACGGAGTGCCAAGCGTCGCGATCCTTACATACTTCTTTCGCTTCCTCAAATCTCATCATTCTTCTCACACATTTTCGCCTAGGTATGCGAGTGCTTTTGACATTTCCGTCGGCTAACGCTCTAGCTATTTGATCTTCATAAGTCAGCCTTGGTCTTCCTTGGCTTCTTTTACCAATTACTTTCGCTCTATAGATTTTCTTCGTCAGTCTTTCATCACTCATTCTTTCCACGTGCCCGAACCATCTTAGTATTCCTTTCTTCATTTTTTCAATAACACTGTCGTGCAAGCCTGTCATACTGCGTATCTCTTTATTGCTTATTTTGTCTGCAAGGGTGACATCGCACATATTTCTAAGAGATCGCATTTCTACTGCATTTATCTTACTTTCACTCGATTTCGGGCATATCCAGGACTCACTACCATACTATAAAGTTGGCACCAACACTTTTTTTTTTATGTATGGCCATTTTAGCTGAGTTAGATATATTCATACTGCTTACTAATGCGGACAGAGCACCGTTCACTTTATTGCCAGCTGCTACCCGTCTCTCCACATCCAACTCACATCTTCCATCCCTCGAAAACGCACTCCCCAGATATACAATTTTGTTCACCTGTTCTAAACATTTTCCATTCACCCATATTTCACACTTTGTCTGTACATCTTCTCTTACAAACACCAGAACCTTAGTTTTATTCACATTCACATTCAATCCTTTCACATCACAGTCTTCTTTCATGCACGTAACTAGTGTCTGCAACTCCGCTACTGATGATGCTATAAGCAAAGCATCGTCAGCGTACAATAAGCAGTTTACCACTGTACCATCACACATCATACCACTCTTCAATGTCTGGAGGCAACTGTCCAAATAAAGCACGAATAGCCAGGCAGACATCACGCAGCTCTGTCTGACGCCTGAATAGACTTCGAACCAGGGCAATATATCACCATCTATTCTTACACAGGCTCTGTGGCCACGATATAATGACCTCACATCCTGCAGTAAGGGGCCCTCCACGCCATATTCGGGCAGAAGACTCCACAATTTCTTTCGCACTACTCTATGAAATGCTTTTTCTAGATCCACGAAAGCGCAGAGAACTTTCTGACCTATGGCCAGAAACTTCCCCACGATAACGCGAAGTGACAAAATCTGATCCATACAACCTCTACCGTTCCTAAAACCACCTTGCGCTTCTTGCTTGTGTGCTTGCTTTCAGAAACATCTTTCATACGTTCAGTCAATACTTTGATATAGACTTTACTTGCTAAGCTGAACAAGCTGATGGCCCTATAGCACGCACAGTCCAAATGAGAACCTTTCCCTTTATAAAGAGGCACTATGACTGCGTTGCGCCAGTCCTCTGGCACATCTCCCTTCTGCCAACAAAGGTTGCACAGTGCACAGAAGGCATCCCAGACCCTAGGACCACCATACTTGATCATCTCAGCAGTCACCTCATCATTTCTCGCAGCCTTTGCACATTTCAGACTTCTTATCACTTTTTCGATCTCTTTCATACTAATGGGATCCTCCACTCCCTGACCCGACTGTGGCAAGTTATTAGAATCGCTCTCAGTATCAGAGACGGAGTCGCCACTCTCATACAGTTCTCCATAGTATTCACTCCATCGCTGCAGAACATCTTTTTTATTTGTTAGTAGGATTCGTTTACCATTATGACATTTCTAATTACCTACGTAATCATTGTTACAAAGAGTTTTCTGTCGTTTGCACATTAACTTTATCTTAATGTTGTATTTTATGGAGTAGTTCGCCTCTTGTAAGATTTCTCATTGCTGAGTTGCAAAAGCACGAATTGCCCCGTGTCTTTTCCGACATATATATATTTTCGGGTTTCGTAGACAAAATGTCTAAAACGGATCCCTCGTATTTTCGTCATGTTGTCTGTTGGTATCTGTCCGTATGCTGAAATTTAATAACGGATCTACTCTAATCTAGAAATGAAAAACAAAATTTTACATGTATTTTTAAATAAACCATAAGTACATGTTATTAATAAAATGTATTTTTACAAGCTAATACATTTTCAGGAATTCAAAAAGATTGTCGATTCTACCTTGAGAGGAGGCAAAGAGTCTACGCCCATACAGCCGATGTCTTTATTAATAAAATGATATATTCTTCATATTATTTTATTAAAATATTGACATAACACATTTTAGTGTTTCTTAGTTTCTGGCGATAAATACATTGGAGGCAGTATTTCTAATAGGCTTTGCAGACGTAGACTAAACTACTTAAAGAATTTTCGACATAGTTGTTTCGCTTCCAATAAACAACAAAATAAAAAATACACTCACGAACGACGATGTTGCCATCCGTTAATGGTCATGTTTGTAATATTTCATTACGAATATTAACGACAGCTAACAGAATGGTGGTAATTTAATATCACCAATAGTCTAATGTTTAAATATTCGCTATGTGGAAAGTGCATGATGGGAGTATAGTAAAGCCATCGCTGCGCATGTCGTGGCAGAAATCTGCAACAATTCGGGATAGTCGATTTGTTTATATTTACTTCAGTGAAAACACGAGAATTTATTTCTTTTTACCACAGTTTGAGGTTGGTAACTTATATTGTATTTTATACTTGCAAAACCGGTGTTTATAATAATATCAATTTTTTACTAAACTTTATTGATAACCAAAAAGTACATACTATTTTAATATTTACAAACTTAAAACTACATATTTTCTTAAATAATAGACTTACTCAAAGTTGCCGCTTAGAAAGTTGTCATTGCTCAAGGTGTCCAACAGACTGGCAGCATTACCTCTTTGAATAGCAAAACTGATTCGTTGGCGGAGGAAACTGCCAGCCCGGCGGTCTCCCGAAGCCGCCACCAGTCTTACAAAAGTCAGAAACCAGTCGATGAGCTTCGGGGTCCCAGAAACCCAAAATTTCGACTGCAAAGGGCGTAAATATGAAACTCTCAGAGAGAATCAAATACTTACGCCGCTTCAAGTTCTCGGCTATGCTGGCCGCGGCACCTGCTGACGTGGAAGTCGCCGGTACATGGGAAATAGTAAGTATATCGACATTAGTAGCGTCCCACACCAGCGATCTTCCAAGTTTCCAAGCAATGAGCGTCAAACCATCCGGTCTCCTGTCATCGCTGCGCGCAATACCTACAGGCTCTAAGACTGCAGGAACGCCAGCGGCGACAAGGGCCCTCTGAATGACGTCATTCAAGGCAGCAGATCACCACAGCTGTAACGGTGAGGAAGGTTAGTCCTGGGCCCCAGACGAAGGGATACTATGAAAGAAAGTAGACAAAGTGTGGTATTATCAATTAAGGTTCCTAAGTTTTTTAAAGGTATTACCTGCAACCAGTGTCCTGAATCCTTCTCAGAAATAGCCAGGAGGCGAGACCGATCTTTTTCAAGTACCACAAGAGTCTAAAAGTTGTAAATAAACATTTTTGCATAGAGGCTCATCCTAGTGTTTCTGACAAAAGGTCGAGGTAGGCAGGTTAGTACTCGGACAAACACAAGCATTTCGAGCATCAGTTAAGAACTGCACTGTAACCGATCCTAAGGAAGAGCGGTTCTGTTTTAACATATTCCTCTAAAGATACTATTTTTCATCTTTTTATGTATCTTGTAATTACTTTATTTATTGGAAAACAATTAAACATTTGCATGTCATTATTTGACATAATCTTGAATAGTAGCGAATTATAGATGGCGCTAATATCGTGCACATAGCCAATACCTAACATAAACAAAAAAAGTAGGTATATGGACAAGATTAGTAATGTAAACAAAATCCATAGTGTTACGTAATTCAACACGACTCCAACTGTGATCAAGTGTAAAACTCTAGGGAGGCAGCTGTTCTCTCCTACCCTCCCCCGAATATACTCATGCAAATCTTTGTTGTTAAATATTTAACGATAATGAGAAAAAAGCTGTTTAATGTGTAATTTATTTACTACTGTAATATCTACTGGAAATTAATTCATTTTTTTAATTTCAATTCCTTTGTAATGAATAAAAAGATAACTATGTATGTTTAACTATGTCTATAAGAACCTAATAGCAGTTGCAAATTTGATACTCTATGGTGACAAGTATGTACGATTTTTTCTTACGTGTCCAATTTCAAACATCCGCGTTAAATACACGTTCACTGGTATGGTGTGAGGACTTGAACTACTACTGGTTACTACTACAGACACTCACTTTCTATTCACTTTTCGCCACAACATCAAATTGGATTCGTTATTATTAATTCGATTCCGAAAAAGAATTACACATTACAGTTGCCACAAATATTCGGCTGTTATTCGGTATTCAGCCTTTTGTTTTTTACTATTCAACAGAAAATCGAATACTAAAATACAAATAGGTTGATTACCGAAAGACTGCAATTTTTTTTCGTTACAGAATTTTTCTAAAACAAATGCTTGTATAAGTCACTGTTCTTCTCCTAAACGGCTGGACCGATTTTGGTAAGACTTTTTTTGTATGTTTGAGTGGATCACTGGATAGTTTGGATTAATGATTGGACCTGGTAGGTGCAACACCTACTATTATATACTGTGCTATAATAGTAGGTGTTGGTAGGTGGCACTGCGGTTGTAGCGCCACCAACCGGGTCCGATTGGGTTCTAGGAATTTTCATTTCTATTTTAGCAGGCAAGCCAACGTTCTGGCAGGACAACGTCTGTCGGATCCGTAAGTATACATATAAAATAATAATATAAAAACGAAATAAGAACGTGCTTATTATTTCCATAAAGTATTTCTTTTCATTTACTCAATCGAGAACTGTTTCAAGTAATTCTACATCAGCGGTTCACAACAAGTACCTGTTTTCCGAATGCTATTAATAATGTATTAAAATTATTAATAAGTTATTTGCATTTTTTATAATATGTAATTATATATTTATTTATACACATGAACATTTATGCAGACTACATTAAGAAGAAATACAAATTATGCATTATTTCTTTACTTTTAGAAAATGTAGTACATGGTTTCCATTTGAACTCCGTTTACAAAGTTCAAGACGAATATTGTACGTCAGATTGGGCACGCAATTAGTTTTAAATTACGAGCTGAGAACTCTGTCCGTTAGTTTTTATTCACGCATGAATGGACAGACACCAAAATCTGATATCCGATACGACAATATGAAAGTTTTGATAAGATCCGTTTGTTAAATTTTATAATATTTATAATATGACTTAAGATGAAGGAAATTCTCCTATCGTTTGATATCAAAATCATTTATTTTAAAACATTATTATTGATTCGTTATCATTGAGAGAACCAACTTGTAATCTGAATTCATTAATAAAACTATTGTAATTGTAGAGAATTGAATAAATCTCCACTATCCTAACAAACATCATTTTCTGTTAGTATAATTATGTTTATAATAGTTGCAGTCAATTATCAGTTATTCAATTTCCAGTCAATTACATCGATTGTACCATAAATGTACCACAAGGAATTGAGGGAGATTCTAACGCCTAGTTACCCCCAACTCGAAGCCAATTTAAAAAATTAATTTTCTACTAGACTGGAAATTGTTTGTTTCATTTTCACTTTTCATTATTTTGAAGCTTTTCAGGAAAAACATTATACGTGATATATTTTAGTTTTTACGGAAATTACATCTTTATTATTTTATAGGTTGATACATGTGTAATAAATTATTTATCGCATTAATAATTTAACAGCGAGTGCTGTGATAATGACGTATCAGCTTCGCGACCTGCTAATGCACTATTTAGTAATAATAATTTCAACACTTAGGACATTTTTCTTCAAAAAACCTCCTTCAAACAAGTTTTGTGAAATACATATCGACGTTTGATTTATTCCATACAAATATATTAAGTAATTGTTTATTCACGTATATATTGATAGTTCGTTCTATAGAAAATCAAAATATTTCAAGCAGCAATTGCAGGTATATATGTATAACCTAACCAATTAGGTATGCAAATTTACATAGGTCAATAGAAAACGATTTGAAAAGAAATATATTATGTGTATGTAAAGCAGCAATTGCAGATATATATGTATTTCCAACTAAGTATGCAAATTGATATAGATCAATAGAAAATAATTTGAAAAGAAATATGTTAGGTATATGTATAATATATGAAGTAACTGTAACAAGTCTTATTAGTGGATTCTTTCCTTAGAAAAATAACATAGTGTACAATGGTATACATGTCCGTATATTATTGAACAACGTTGGTTTTTGTAAACAGTGAACAGTCGATACAGAGGCATGTTTGCACAACTTTGTCGGTGTTTAAACAGCACAGGCGTGGCAGTAGGCGTGCGCGGACACATCGATATTATACAGCGCATTGATTGATCATTATAACATAAACAAGTATAAGTTACAAAACGTTCTACAGATTATTGAACACACGTCACTTGAAAGTCACTTTGAATATTTTTATGATCAAGGATGACATAAAACCTAGAATCGGTTTCATTTTTGGTCAAGGCTCCTAAAGACAGTCATTCTAACATCATATCGTTTTCGAATGCAAATCGTAATAATGTATGGATTTTTATGATAGATCTTGACTATTCACGTGACACATTGATAAATTACAAATTCTCATATTATATTATTTTCAACAGATAATGATTATCTCTAGAAGCCCAACTTAATTTTAGGAAACGAATTTTTGTAAATTAGCGTATTGTCCAAGAGTCTGCTTTCAATCCGCTTTGTGACACGTATACATATACTTAAAAGTAAAACTATAAAATTCTCAAGCTTATTATAATTGACAAATAATAATAATATACTCAGACATATAACTTACAATTCAAAAGTATTTACAAATATTAATTTTAAAAATCTTTGAAATCCCTTGATTACTTTTTTTGCACTAAATGTACCAATACATGCTACTATACACCTATGCCAGTACCATAAGTTTAGCGCACTATGCTTGCTAGCAACTATACGACGAACACATAATAGTGCACGAAACTATTGGTAGGGGTCATAAGTGCCATACATTCTGTGAAAAAAAATACATCAAAATTGAACCAACCATCATAAAGAAAAATAGTCAAGTTTTTTTGAAATTAGTATATTTTGTACACGAAATTGAAATAATTTGTAAATAATGAACATAACTCGGGAAATTCGTTACAAAAACATTGACAGTTCATTGCTAAATTCTAATATAGTGGAGATAAGCTAGAAAGAGATAACGTTGCGATGTCGCGCCGTGACGTTACAAACTCGTAGTGTTATCCTTCAGAGCTAGGAATGACAGAAACGGAGCTTATCTCCATTCACTGCGTCAGTTTAAAAGTCGATAGACTTCATTCAAACTTTACTTTACTGTAGACTTTTATTAATTTTTCTATGTATGTATTTACCCGACTGCCCCAGAAGGGTAATGATTATATTGTTTGGTATAACTTGTAAGAAAATATTTTTTTCCGACTGACCAGAGGAAGAGTAATGTTTTTAAGAAGAAATGATTAAGAACGCACTTACAACACGTATTTTTGCAATTTGACAGCTGTCGGTTGTCATATATGTTAATAATTATTTTTAATATCATAATAACCGTAACAGATTCTACTGCTTGGAGTATATGTGTTCTGTGTTCTACTGTCAGAGGAATTAATGGATACTACACGTTTTCTAGCCACTTTAATGATCGCAGTAGTTTGAACAATATTTAATACTGTTTTACGTTGTCTTTCTCCTCTAATTGTTTTGTTATGTTGTGTTTTGTGATAATGGATGTCGATGGGGACCATACCTAGTAGTATCGCCACTTCTAGTCACAAAAGGAAAATAAATATAAGTTTTGTGGCCTCTGAAGGTCCTGAAAAATAAATTTTCTCACAATAACCCTCCTTCAGCTTCAGTCCAACATACTTTTACTATACCGAATATTGAGGAAAAGAAAAAAATACTCTGAGTTTGACCAAGCCCCTTATGTAGTGCAAGTTTCCAGATCTGAGGATGACCCGAAAATCAACTACTCACTAAAGAGCGTCATTTACAGGGAGGTACAAAACGTCAGTTGCAACGAAGTGGCCGTATCACTTCATACTGCTGAATGACTCTTCATTTAAAAGTGCTAACCTATTTGTCAGTATTCCCACATATAGTATCACCCGCATGGGTATCGTCCGAAATGTTCCACTAGAGTTAGATGTTAAAGACGTTATATGTGTGCTCAGTCTCATTTAGGTTCAGAATGCTGTATTAATATGCCTACATGTTTATTTTGTTCTGGCAACCATTTAGCTCTTGACAAAAGCTGTCCTGAACATGCTAGGCAAAAAGGCATAAAATTAATCATCTCAGGAAAACAGTTCATATGCAGTAGCATCTGCTAGACATCCTGCCGTTAGGAAGCTATTTGTAGATATCGCCCGCTCAAGAGCAGTTAACCCCACTAACAATAGTCATACTGAAACCTCCCTGCATTCACATACCTCGACACAGACAGAGAATACGCACATTGTGGCTCCATGATTTTAGTTGACCAAAATTCAGCGTTCTCCAGAATCCTTCTTCCTGATGTTGGTGAAGGTATAAATGCTGTTGCACTTAAGACCCTAAATGTTTCTTTTCTTTCTATTTCATACCACATACTTATTATTCTCTTATAGCCTATTTAAATTTAATTTTATCTTCACTCTCTCCTCCTCTTACGGTTCTTGGTGATTTTAACTCATGTCATATTTGTTACTAAACGTCTTTAACCAATTTAATTTGTGTTTGCCGAATAATGGCTCTCCAAAAAGATCGGTTCCTCCCACACAGAACCCAAAAAGAGTTCTTGACATGTCATTGTGTTTTTTGTCCTTTCTCTCCATGAAGAACACTATGGAAGATGTTATTATTCTCTTATGAAACTGATCATTTTTCCATCTTAATTAAAGATACCAAATAAAAATGCTTCTACTAGGGAACCTATCTCTCTTTTACAATACAATCTCTTAGGTGCAAATTGGCAACAGTATTTTATTTCAACAGACTAAAATATACAGTCCATATTACCCTTTATACCTATCGATTGTCTGTCAAATTAGTCTCAATTATGTCGTACCAGCCAAAATATTGTATTCCGCTAAAAAACTTTACTAAAAACTTTTTGTCGTCACCACCTTGGTGGGATTCAGAGTGCACAAGGTTGATTAAAAAGGCATAGATTCAGAATCTCAGTTCTCTTATCTTAAAAAATCTCTGCTGAAACAAAAGACTCCTTTCTACAAAGAAAAAGAAAGAAGGGATGAAGAAGGATCGATGCTTAGTCCAGTTTTTATAATTTATACACATATAATTTAGAACTAACAGTTAATTTCTTCTTTAACGCGCTACAGTATGTAGATAACATTTGTCATTACACAACAGCTAAAATTATTGATGAAACTTCTTTAAGACTAAATACGTCTCTGCAATATTTAGATGCTTGATTGTCCGACCATGTTTATCTTTATCCATTACAAAAAGCAACGTGGTAACAGTCTCCAGAATACGCTTTCTTCCTGACGCTACTATATCTCGTAAGGATCAAGAAATTCCAACTACAGATAGCGTTAAATTCCTTGGCGTCATTTTAAATTGCAAATTAACAGGCATCCTACATTTGACTTATATTAGCAACAAACGCGAAAGAAATATTAATATTTTACATTTGCTATCCAGTGTCTGATGGGGTTCACACCCATTCACACATAAACTCCTCTACAACGTATACTATAAATTGTGTTTACTTAAACCCTGCAACAAAACCGCACTTAGATGATAGACAAGATTCCGTCAAAGAGTCTACATATTATAACTGGAGCAATGAAATCTTCATCGATTAATACGCTACAGATAGAACGTGTTGAAACTCTGTTATGCCTTAGAAGACTGCTGCGTTCTGATCGATTTATGTTTAGAGCTTCTCCATCTAACTCTCACACAGTGTTGCCTAAATTGGACTCATTATCACAATCCATTAGAAATAATAGCCAGGGATCCTGGACTCACTAAGAATGTCCTTGTCTTCTCAAGAGTTATATAACACTCATTAAGTTTTATTTCCGAACCTTTCACAGTTTTATTAACTCTCTCTTCGATTCTCCTCATGAAACTTTGATATTCCAGCCTGAAACTTTGTTTTAGCCTTTGCCATTGAAAAAGATTGTTTATTAGCTGATTATAAATTTAGCCACAATATTTTCATACTAAATAAAGTGGCTTAAATGTAATGAATTTAAATAACAAGAAATTTGTGAAAAGAAAGTGTCCCTAGATAAGTTAAAATAAGAATAGTTTAATTAGTTGTAAACCATAATAAAACAAATAAAAAGTAACATGTAATAGAATAAGAAACAAATAAATTAAGCGGTACTAAATAAAGATTAAGGCATTAATAAATAAAGTAATAAATAAAAGATACAAGAATAGTGACAATAGTAGATAGTAATTAAGAATTGGATCTAAGAAAGAGAGAAGGGATGAATTAGGAAGGATTAAGAGTGAACATGTATAAGAAAGAACAGAAAACGAAATAGAGTAGATAAGGTATCCGATAAAAAGTCAGGGGAAGCAGTACAATACAAATTAAAAAGTATAAAACCCACATTATTTCGGAAGACTGGCATGGTTACTTATGTTTACGGATGCCTCGAAATTACTCGAAACGATAATTACACTGGAGCTGCAGTATGAATCCCGAAATATAAAATAATTTTAAATTATAAATTACTCACTCTGTTTTTACAGAACAGGATGTAGCAATCCTTGAAGCAATTAAATATGCTGATTCCCATAATTTAAAAATTTCTACTATATTTTCAGACTAAAAGTTGCTTACAGCCCATTTTATAAAATTCATTTTACTCCAAGCTATCACCTATTATTCTAAACATAAAAACTGCGCTTTATCTTTGCCACAGTCAGGGAATCCGTTTTGTTCTTGCCTGGATACTAGGCCATAGTGTAATTCGGAACAATGAGGTTGCTGATTTCTTAGCAAAAGTATTATATAGCAAATTTCGTGTATTATTGATCTTTTCCCGGTACCTTCTTTACAGAGTAGTATATTCTTTGGATGTCCAAAGAACAATGGTAAGTTTCCATTCAACGTTTTAGTTCATATCGATTTGTACCATCTTATTGTAAAAAAATAATCAAACGAAAGAACTGCCCTTCTTAAACGTAATCATTAAGAATTATTTTCGATAAAGCCATAAAAAAAAGAATTTAATGTTGTTAACTCAATTATATTTTGATGTTATATAGGGCAATACGTTATCAAATTGAAAGTGTAATTAGGAAAGCCTCAGAAATATAGGAAAATCGCATAATATGGTGGGGCTCTTTTATATCTACTTTCTCAATTCTATGGAAAGAATAAGGTCGATTTCATAAGAATATTCATTTAACACACAAACCACGCGCTCCATAAATAGTGCTCAGAAATAAAGTAATAGACAATAAAAATATTGTATAAGTGTTTAGATATGCACATGTCGCCTATGGTGTCAAAATAATATGATTACCTTCTATAAGGAAAACTAATCTCGTGTAAATAGGGAGTGAAATAAATTATTATGTTTTGTATATGTCATATTTTAAGACGCAACGTACGAGTAAAACGTTAAAGAAACATTCTGCTATTGTTCTTTAAGTTATTTTGTCTGTGATGTTCTTCCCTCAAATATACCCCAACCTATTAATTTTAAATCCTTGCTACATTTGTATTTTCTCCCTCTATGAAAATGCTGGTCTACTTTATCTTTATTAACAGCATTAAGCTGTACCATAATTATATATATTGCTACTTCTTTTTTAACCGCCCATAATTTTGACTTCTGGAAAACAAATGCATATGTAGTTTGACATGTTCGTGATGTTCTTTATGATTGCTTCTACGTTAATCTTTCATGAATAACTTGATACCTACTAGCAAAATTCGTATACACCAGAAGGCAATAATATTAAAAAAGAATAAGAATAATCGTAACAGATCTTCTGATCAAAGTACACATATCTTATTTATTTATTACATTTCATCATTTCATCCTTACTGAAATATTTGGCAGCACCACTTAAAAATATGGTTCTTCGATCCAGATTATTCGAATTAATTTATTCAAATATTTTTTCGCAGTGGTGGTTATGATTATTAAACCTATCTTTTTGTTAATTTGGCAATACGCATAATTTCTGAAACACTAATATGGACTAATGTGAATTGGTGACAGATGAAATCTACAAACACGTACTTATATACAACCAATCTCTTAACACAAATATGACTGTTCTTTTCGCTCCCATTAATTTTACTTTAATTGTAATTTGCTCCCGTACTATAAAGCTTAATTTTTTTAACATTTTTTTATCATTTTCAAAAATATGTACTTAACAGATAATTAAACATCAAAGCCAAAGTTTCATTGCCTTACCAGTAAAAAACAAGTTAAAAATATTTGCGAGTGTAATATTGTCCCGTATCTACTTACTTTTGACTTCTAAAAGTCTGAAGGTGTACCCACCTGTTTATTTTGTAGTTATCTACTATTGCCTACGCAATGATAAAATATTTTTCCTAATCAAGTGCTCGAGTAAATATTAATCCGTTCCGATGTTGATTTTTTTTAGTTTACCGCGATATTGTAAGTAGAGTCAATAAAAGTTACCCACCGCCGCACGTTATACGATGAGGTCAATATACTCGAAGTTTTATACAAATATTTAAATTGAATTACAGGGAAATACAATATTTTTCACCGAGCTTTTATGTCGGATATTTTTTAGCGTTTTTAACCATAAAAAACGTGCAATATTTTATTTGCCCACATAATATCTTATCAATACAATTTCTGACTTGACAGAAAATTACATGTATACTTATGGTATATACATTTACCAGTCGATTTATTTAATTCGAAATCGATATTAAGCAGAATTAAGATTATTTTCCAGTAAATAAACCACATTATTAGTTTTCAATAAAAAACTGAACTGTTTACATGTGTTTAGTACAAGTTTGATGACCTCCGCCTCCGTGTTAAACCAAGACGCTAATTGAAATATCTCAGGTTCGATATCTTGGCTTGGTTCTTGAATGTGTCTTAGCTTGGCAATAGTCCTCGTCATATCGAAGAATCTATATATAAATAGGTCAGTATCTTTTTCTTCTCTGTTCGTTAACCGACTTTCTTTTTTTTACTTTGTTTTTAAAATTTTTGAAATAGTTATATCAATATGTGAAGCGAAAACTTCCGATCACTTTTTAAGAATATTGCGCGCACGAGAGTGTGGGATTTGGCATAGTTTGACTGTCAATGTCAAAGTCATATAGTCTGTGATGAATGATGATATATTATGTAACCTCCTTGAATCAAACTGTTGCGCAGAGTAGAGATTGCCACCAAAGAGTTTATATTATAAGATTGTTTACATTTACGGTCGAATTTCTACCACCGGGCGACCTCTAGTTATAGGAATAAATTACATAGTTGGAAACGGCTACAACTAATCGCTTGGTTTGGATGGTTCCATTCGCTCTGCTTGTGGGATTTTATCACAGATTTTTTAGGGAAACTTTGAATACAAAATCTTCGGGTATTCTAGTATAATACACATATATTGTGTATGATCTATACATATAAAAGGCGATGTATGTATGTTCCTTATGGACTCCGAAACGGCTGGACCGATTTCGATGAAATTTTCAGGGAATCTTCAGATTGGCCTAGCGGGTAATCCTGTAAAGTTTGGTAGCGATCAGATCAGTATCATTTTTTTGTTTGTTTTTTACGCCCAGTGAAACTAACGCCCAGTGAAACGGGCCGGGTTTGCTAGTTATGTATAATATTCTATACTTCTCGGGGTGCCCCACCAAGACTGAACTATTTACATGAATATGATATCATTGGAATGTACCAGCTACTTATACACATACATCTTATAAATCAGTGAAGTGATAGAACTTTTATTATTACTACTGCCCCGGCTCCGTACGAGTAGAAATATTTTTGGTTTATCAAATACATACAAACAAACAAAGGTTACCTCTCTATAATATTGGTATAGACAGGTTAGGTAATAGACCAGCAAACTGTCTCTACATAGTTCCTTTTTTTTGTTACTTATTGCTAAGTAGCCACAGGTAGCTACATATCCACCTATCCACGTGTGATTTATTTGCATTCTGTACCCATTTGTATTAATCTTTTACAGTAATTTATTTAGGCATTAATTGAAATAGGATATACATATCTGGTATTTACAGAAAATAACTTAGATTTTACAGGTATTTTTATATTATGACTATTTTTATGTAGTTCTAATGAGGTAATTTTAATTCTGAAGCATAAATGTTAACGTCAAAAATTAATGTAATTAATATTTAAATTCAGAAACCATTACAATAAAAAGGAGATTAAAACGTACGTACAATAGCAATTTCTAAAAATAGTACTCACGTAACTTAAGTAGCACACGCATTTGGCTTACGTATCAACTTCTAAAATGCAAAAGTAGAGTCAAGCCTACATTCATCCGATGACGGAATTCGTACATTTTATATTTTTCACACGAGACCATCATCATTACCGTGTAATGTAATCGGTACATTACGTCGAGCACACGGAATTTATCGCCTCTGCAATAAAACAGATACGTGATAGCAAAAACGAGGAGACAACCCGGGTAGGTCAAAATAACTTACTCCTTACGTGGTCTTAGATCAGCGTGACAAAGACGTGCCCACGCGCTAACGTATTCAACGCGGCGATTGATGAAGTATAAAATTTCTTGGTACCGTCTCACTCACAATGGAATTATGATAATTTATCGGTTGGCTTGTGCCGGCCGAGTGTGTGGGAACGCGCGCGGCACGGGCTTTCCCACGAAGCTCAGCTGCGCAGAAGAACGTCTCGTCTACTTCGCTATAAACAATCACTTACGACTTTATTTCGCCGAGTGTCAACTCAAACTCAGTATTATTAGATCGTAAGCGCCACATACACTCTTATAGCGGCTGTTTTCGTCTATTACAGAGATTTGTGTAGACACTTATGACATTTTGTAGTCTGTTAGTGTAAGACAGAATTGGAGTAAGTAGCGTCACGGCGGTTTCGACCGCACAATGGGTCGGTGTTGAGTCGACTAGCGGTGCTGGGAATAAACTCACACCTTTGCAAGGTGATAGTCATGTTATTGTTTTTGACTGAGTAATTAGGATTGATGTTTTAGAAGAGATTTATGGAGATCTCGACACAAAAATGGAACAAACTAGCTATAGGTTTGATAAAAGAGATCACAGAACACAAAAGAGTTCTGTGAAAATAAGTATGTGACTTTTAAAAGTAGTTCTTCTTAAATTAATGAAATTTGATAATTATAATAAGACAGGTATTCCATGTCTTCATTTTTTATGTTAAAGCGTTTATTAAGTTTCAGTTTATAAACAAGCAAATAACCCACATGTCACATCTACATCACAAACAATTTCTGCAATGCAATCATACCTACAGATTTCTATGTGGGTCACGTAATAATTAATAACATGGCAAGCAGTAAAAAGACACTACAGCAATTTCTATTCGTCACTTTGTCTATATGACCGACGGAGGCGATAACACGCCGCAAGTCGCAGACCTGCGCCCGCGCCGCCACCTTTAAGCTAGGGTTGACACTGCCGCAGAATGAAATAATGTTATAACATTATAATACTGCGATTTTTTATTTATTTAATTCACTTAGAATCTATTTGTCAATTAATGGATATTATTAGCAGTACTTCAGGACTTTTGTTAACTAAAAGACAGTTTGCAAAATAAAATCTGAATTTTTTTTTTACATGTGTAGACTATTAATGATTTTATAAATTGCCACGCGGCAGTGTTAAGAAATAATAGACGTCGTGACGTCGTTATCTATTATATGGACGCAAAAAGGGGAGCGTCTTACGTTGTGCAAATGCAGGGAATATGTGGAGGGTGCGCGTGGGAACGCGTGCTGGCCAGGTGTTGCCACCTAAGCCCAAGCTCTTGATGAACAGCTGTGTGATTTTGGTGAAATAAATGTTTTAAACAAAATTATGTAGATGGAGAAATACTTCAAATTGATTACAATTTAAATAAAAAAATAGCAAAACGTTGATATTTTTATTGCGTAGTAAACATTGTTACAAAACACATATACCCACGCCAATTACTTACGTAAACTTACCTTAGTAAGTTTGTCTCACCTAGTGAATTTTCTTTAAGCTACTACATTTCTTTAACCTTAGGTCGCCTTAAAGAGATTGATGTAGGTACTCATCGTTTTCCTGTTTCTGTATATTTATAACTCATATTATAAAGTGTCTAATATTGTATTACACAGCCTTTACTAAATCCATGAAATTTTTATCGACCAAAAATCCTAAAGTAATATAAAAATAAACAGACACGACTACAGAAAAAGAGAAAAAGTGAAGAGATTTTTGAATAAATTCCTCTTTAGGATATTTAATAATAATAAGAATTAGATTTTAAACCAATTATAACTAAATTAGAATATATTTATTTGAATGTAAACATTTAATTCAAATATTTAAAACGGTGTATTTTATATTTATATATTGACATTAATGTTTCAACTTTCACGACTTGTACAAATCATAATTAACCGGGTCTATGTAGTGTTGATATTCTAAGACCTTTTTTATCCCGACATTTCAACCGAATTGCACTAATTGCGGTTATGTTATGGGTAGACTGAAACGTCGGCATAAAAAAAGCCTTAAAGTATCAACGCCACGTAGATCCGGTTAGTAATAATTTTAAGATAATATCTTGATAATTCGAGAATATAATTATTCTTATTTGGGACTGTGTACCACCCCTGTCTTTATCACGGGCGTTTTGCCACAATCGGTGTAGGGAGCATAAAAGCCGTTCGACGGGCTGCGCGCGCGCCATTCGCTCACAGACCGTCAACGCGCGCGCACAAATGATCCTCCCCGCGCGGAGCATGTCGCCGCCGCATGGCGCTTTCCATCCCCCGACATCTCATCCCGATGAAGAACCCGTATCCAGAACATATCAATACAGAAAAGTCATGAAACCAATGCTGGAAAGAAAAAGAAGAGCTCGCATCAACCGCTGCCTCGATGAGCTGAAAGAACTCATGGTTACTGCCTTACAAGCCGAAGGAGAGAACGTGTCTAAGCTGGAAAAAGCAGATATATTGGAGTTAACCGTTCGTCACCTGCATAGTCTTAAACGAAGAGGACAGCTGGTGCTGAAGCCTGAAATGTCCTATGCTGAACGGTTTCGTGCAGGGTTTACTCAATGTGCAACAGAAGTGTCACAGTTCATCGCAAATGCCACGTTAGCCGCAAATGCGATGCAGCGTCAAGGACCTGTGGACCCTCAAGCAGGAGCGAGACTACTCCAACACCTCAGTAACTGTATAAGAAGGTTAGAAAATCCTCAAGTCGTACAGCCACAACCAATCACTCCAAACGGAGTCGCTCGTCCGACTCCGCTACAGCCGATAGCGCCAGTTCCACCGCCGCAACCGGTGGTTCCACAGCAGCCTGTGGAAAGGACTACATTGCCAGAAAGAGGCGTCAAGAGGCTCGCAGAGGCACCAGCGGAGCATGCGGCACTCGCGAAGCGGGCGTATGCTCCGCCCTCTCCGCCTCACAGCCCCGCCTCCGAGACCGACTCCGCCCAATCGATGTGGCGACCGTGGTGACGGTTTGTCGTCTCGCTGCTCCTCATGATCTCGCATGCTCTCCACCAGGGATAGTGTGACATGTTGACTGCTAATGTGTGATACTCACAAACGTTTGTTGTTTGTTTCCGTTTTACGTTCCTAGAACCGATGTGTGTTGTAAATGTTGCATGGTTAGTTGTTCTCGCTTGCTTGTTGAAGTTTTTCTTTTGAATTAATAAATAAGGATTTGTTTTATGGAATCTGTTATTTGATATTCCCAACTTAGATGGCTTTCATCGGTTAGCATTTAATTATAATAAATAATAATATATTTCTTAAGTTGTAAAGTTAGCACCTAAGTTACTGTGATATTTTTAGTTATCTTTGATCGTTTATTCATTAGGTATTTTAGGGTCTATGCAATGGATTTAGACCGTAGTACTTAGATTTTATTAGGGTTGCTTTCACAAATATTGAAAAGAAAATAAACGATGTTGTAATAAATTTTGTTTTGTTTCGACAGAATTCTTAATAACCTTTAAAATCTGCATGAAATTCAATTTTACCACTTTTAAATACTTAACTGCACAATAAAATTACCTCCTATCCACAACGTCCTTTAAAAAATATCTAGTTTTTTTTAAATTTTAAATGTTAAAATAATTAATAAGCTCTCGCTATATCATACAACCAAGGTCTGTTTATTGTTACTGACCATCGTAAAGTCAATTTCGATGTCAAAGATTAAATAAATAACAATAGATAACACAATGACTTACTCCAAATCAGTTTACAAGCTCCTGCTAATTATTATTACTATAACTAATTGTTAAAAGCACAATAGGTAATAAAATTATTATGATTAGACGATCTTTCATGTCATGAAATATTCAAGAGAATTTCTTTGAAGCAAACTAAATGTCAGTTCTCACGCTGTCCGACAATCGTGCTTGTCGGCCTTAAAATGGTTTACTAAGGAGATCTGCTTATGATCTTTCTATCGACCGAGATCTTACAATTTGTCCTTAGTTAAACTTCTACCTAAATCTTTAAAAGTACGATTCAATTTATAATTATGAACATGTTAAGTGCTAAACTACAATTATAGATTCGTAATAAGTTTAAATTAACGATAATAATGAACTTGAACTCTCAAAACTTACTATTACATACATATCTACTATGTAGTAGGCCGAATATCACCTTTATCAAGATATTCAAGTAATAGTTATAATAACAGCAATAAAGGTAAATAAATGCGAAACATTATCCTTCATGTCAACAGTAGCCGGAAATTGAAATTATATCTTAGCAAAATCTCGAACAAAACAGATTCGTTTCCAAATGCCTTTTTATCAAGTAAATGATTATCGTGGCAGAGGTAGCAACTATTATAGCTGTAGGAGCGGCGGCGCACGCGCAAGTAGGAATTAGTTCGGTTCAGTTTAATTGGGTTTTACTTGCGTGTGCGCGCCGTGGGAACCGCCCGGTGAAAACGGCATGGATAGCCGCAATTTAAATTTTAGTTATGACCATGAACCATTTAGAGTAAATGCTTTGTTTTTGTTAAGTTTTTTATAAGTAAACAGTTTCAACTCTTACCTATACATATTTATTTACAAAAGATCAATCTAGAACATAAAATTAGAAAACGTTAGTATAAGTTTTGACAATTGTTAAAGATCTTCAATAAAAATATCAACGAAAACATGTTTTCCGAACAAAAAAAATTCACAAATGTTTAGCTTAGATTTTAAGATGGAAACTAAAATCACAAGAACTGAAATATTGAAATTGAAATAATTTACTAAATGATTCTCGTAACTGTTCTATTAATAAACATCTTAATTTAAATTTCATATTGAAATAAGGTGTGGCTAACAATACAATAAAATTATGGATCGACAATCATAAGAAAATTACAGTGTCACGAAAACGATGGAAATTACAATTGCGAAGGCAAAGCGTGATAGTTTCCACGAAGAGATGAAATTATAGATATAATAATACTCCACATAATTACACCAATTATATTGTATGACCCAAACTAAGCACTTGTACAATTGTACCACGCAAAGAACAGCCGAGGCTCCTAGTAAACCCCAATAACACCCAGTAATACCCATAAACTTAGTATACTTTGTACGTCTATACTGGCGTACAGACGTACAAAGAGTGCGAGTGAGAATATAACCTTTTATTATAGTGGCACGAGTAAGAAAGGGACAGCAAACGAGACGCTATTGTAACCCTATTTGAATGACAGCTCGTCACAAGTCGTCACGCTGTGGAAAACGCTGTTGAATTTTTTTTTTATTTTGTGTTATTTCTGTTTTATTTCAAAGAAGTACTGTATTATTTAATAATTAGTTACGTGTTCTTTATGGGATTGTGATATTACCACAATACCGCAATAATCAAGGGAATCATTCATTTCACGGGTGACACTGACAAATTGAAAATCGTTACGCGTCAACGAGCTCTGTTCGTCTATACGCCTGTATATACTAAGTTTACGATAATACCAGTAGTAATACTTAAAGATAATATTTAAGAGAATGCTTTAAAAATATTTCCAAATGTTATCTTAATTTTGTCTGCACATTGAGAAAGCTATTGAAAATCACTGAAATGAGGACTACCTCATTTCAGCGATTTGCAATTTCTTTCTAATGCGCTTCTTATAGCTTCCTTCCAAATATACCTACTAACGAAAAATCCTCTAAAATCTCAGCTCTTTATTTTAAATTAACACGTCGTGGCCCAAAATCGCGCCCGTTTTAAACTTACATGCGATTTTTTTGTAACTGTGATAAAAATTTAAATTACCTATGTAAATATATTTTTTTTTATAGAATTGGTATAAAAAACACACCTATAAAAAATTATGGAAACAAAAATTTTAAGATTTTCGAAGTTTGTTCCGAACAGCATCAGTACAATTTTTACAAAAACAATTGCACGTATTTTCCATTCAAAACTTTTGCGATTTTAGATACGTGTTTCATACGTATTAAAATTAAAAGCTCAAATTTTATAGGTTTTTTTTTATATAGATTTGCAAGATATTTAAGAGACATTTGACAAATATTTTCGAAATTATTAAAGTAAGGACTCTCAAATATGCATGGAAGCAACGAATATTTATTTACCATTCTAGGAATATCATTATTTCAAACTAAATGGCTTGGATGAATGAATGTCTTGTAAAATTATAATATTTCTTTGTTCCTAGTTAAAACTCGGTAACAAGTTCAACGTAGATATGCCGTCTACGTAAAAACAAAATCTATCTCAAAAACGAGTGGGCTGTGTCAAAAAACACAGTCGTAAGCTTTATTCTAACTTCGATATTCTAAACACTTCCTAAAAACTTAGATACGTAGCCGACAGGGCGGGATGGTAACGCGATGCCACCGTGGCATCGGTAGTTCTTTCTTTCTTTATGGCATGGCGCACAGTTTAGCTCATTTGCCAATGTCACGTATTAATAAGTAGAATTACAAGTAAATTAGTTTTTTCATATCGTAAAACTCCTCCAGTAAAGTGATAGTAGGCTTTACTGAAGTTATAAAGGACTTCTTGGAAGAGCGCGAGAATTTCAGCTACACATGTTTATTTAGACCAACTCCATTCTTTTCACTTACACAGAACTTTAAAGCACAATATACTATCACTTTTGTACTTTAACTCGCAAAAATGTAAAAAATAGAAAATCTAAATAAAATGATAACCTCACTTCTCCCGTTCCCGCCAAAAAGTCGACGTCGGTACTGTGATGAACTCAGACCAAGGAACAAAATGGACGGAGTGTTTGCTCTAAGAGCGTGTTCGTTTTTTGTTGATCTAGTTTTTAGACTTTTAAAGTGCGTGACTAGGGACGGGTCACAGTACAACAATATTTAGCTGAACGTGACATATTTTTATTTTTGTGAATACTAAAGAAGCTAGAACACTTAAGATTCACGAGCATTCTGCAAATAATTATTGCAGTTTTGTATGTGAAGTCGGTCATGAGCGGACATGAATTACACCGACAGTGTGAAGTTGCCATGCAGCTAATAGCTCGATGAGATAAAAAGTGAGACACGAAGATTCGTGTTAGAAGACACGTATTTCTATACGACTTGTGACTCAAGTGACTGAATGTTACAAAAATATCGCCCTCAAGGCGGCTATTTGGGAATCAATAGGAAGGGTGTTAAATTAAAGTGGTTAGTACCTATTGTCACATTATTGGTAATTTTTTGTGCGTTAAAATAGATCACCTAGAACTGCATCGCATAACGCACACGACGGATTAAAAGTATCGCGTACGAAAAGTCCCTGGAACAACTGCGGACACTGATAGATCAAACCTCACAAAAGTACGCGAGAATCCCCGAAAGAACAGTAGGTACTAAAATGGCAAATTGCATCAACACACACGGCCAACTTTAGTCCGCGATGAGCATTTTGAATCTGCCTTGCATTTTCACGTCCTTGCTGAGCACCGCTGAGACCATAACCAGTGTCAGCGGATATTTTTTCCACGCTCGCGAACTTTGTTCTCTATGGACAATAGTCCATTTTAGTCCAATTTATAAGATTGTTTATCTGATCCTGCGGCAATCGGTTCCAATGGAATTTTAACAAGTCTTTCAGTTGTTGGGTTGTCGACACTCCGTCCAGGTTCTCTAGAACACGTCTCTGGAGCATGTCCCATGCGTGCTTGATGGCATTGAGGTCTGGCGATTGTGCAGACCACGGCAATACCCGGACGTTTTCCATCGCCAAGTACTCTCTGGTCCACCAAGCTGTGTGCGAACGCGCATTGTCATGCATCAGCGTGAAATCTGAGCCAAGACTGTGCAAATGGGTGAACATAAGGCCCCAGGACATCTTCAACGTACCTTTCAGCGTTCATATTGCTATCTACAAAAACGAGCTCAGTTCGTCTGTTCTCCATAATACCCGCCCATACCATCACTGTGGAACCACAGTAATGGTGCACTTCCTGGAAGAATTTTAGCCGTTCGGCATTTCCAGGACGACGATACACTTTTACCTTTCTCTTATCAAGCCTAAATCCAAACCAGGACTCAATAAAATTTTATCCCATTGCTCCTGGGTCTATGTCAAGTTTTCCCTACACCATTCGTTTCGACGGGCGCGATTCCCATGGCGTATAGGTGGGTACTTAATTGGGCGTCGTGTTCGTAGGCCGTATTCATGCAGCCTATTTCTCACAATTTGGTGGCTAACAACAACACCGCTTGAGAATTGTAGCTTTAAACCTATCTCCCGAGCGGTTAACATCGGCCGACGTCTTGCAGTCAGTTGTATGTATCGGTCCTTTCGAGCAGTTGCACTCCTTCCACGTCCTGAGTGCTGCTCAGCAGGATCCCCTGTATTAACGTAACTTTGCCAAAGATGACAAATCACGCTCCTATTGACACCAAAATGCCGAGACACCTGGGACTGATTTCTTCCCGCTTGTAGCATTCCTAAAACTCTCTGCATTTCATCAGCAGTCAAATGGCGTATCTCCATAACATAAAAAATGACTCACAACTTAATTTTTTCCAAAACTGTATATCTCAAAATGATAAAAGTGCGATAAATACCAAATTTATCAAGCAACGAAAACACATGAAATCGGGAAAAAATAATTAGCTTTTATTTTAATGAAAACAAAACAAAACAGAAAAGGTTCTATTTTTAAAATCAGCCAGTATATGTTTCCGAGAACAAAAAAGATTGTTTACCAATCTACTTTTCTAAGAAAAAAATAAAGTATTTATTAATCAAACATGCAGTTTCTGTAAATTATGCGTGTTACTTAGACTGTTTTGATGGTGTGTATGTCAATTTATTTGTATATGAATAATAAAATAGTTGTTTGAATTGCGTTAGAAATCGCTTTCAACGAAAGTTGTTTGAATTAGTTGTGTAGTTTTGAGACATCGGATATTTTTGGTTACAAGCGAAGAGACCGAAAAATAAGTATATTATTATTCACAGTGTCTTTGAGAATTTCAATAAAATACAAACTTATTTTTGCTGCCGTTCAAACGACTACTGTGCTACCCGACCACGGAACCCTTCGCTGTGCGTTGTCTGATGCGTACTTGGCTGGTTTTCTATTACTACTAACTGGATAAGATAAGCAGCTGGCACATTCTTTTGTTTTCCTCTCTTTTTTTAATTACCCAGAATATATCTGCACACAGATATCCAGCTCCCTGTATGGGAGACTGAGTTATGTTTGCCCTTTACGCACGTCACAGAGCCACGATAGTGCGTATCACATGATTGCCTCCTCCTCCTTGGGGTCACATGGATGTACAATCGGAACCCCCGCTCCGATCGACCGCAACCCCAAAGGTCACTATAGTCGTCTCTTATGACAGGAAATTCCAGACGTCCGATTCGGTTACCTAACTAGCACCGAATATTACGAGTTAGCTAAGCAAATCAGCAATGTGCTTCTCTAATGTAAATTAATTTACTTCTGAATCTGCGATGAGATTGTGAACTGGTATTCTCTAAAGTCGATAGATACTAGCGCCGCCTCGGTGAGTGCGGCGGCAAGTCTTTATATCATAAATGAATTTTTTGACGTTTTGCTTACACAAAATGGCGTTTAATTGGTATTCTCATTGGAAAATCTGCAATCGTTTTGAACCTCATTTCACTTGCGAAATCGAATTCAACTGTCAAATAAAATCGTCGTCGAAGAGTAAATATTAGACGTCATCAAATTTTACAAAGAGACGAAGATTACATTAAAATTTATAGATTTTATCGAAAGAATTAAAAGAACGATTAAAATACGAATTGACACCGTTATTGGGCAAACTCCAACAACATGTCTTCTTTCTTATATTTAGTCTTTATTAGTGGAAAGACACTGTTGCGATTGTGAAAACACATGCCACAGCCAATGTCACATAATAATAAGAATAACAGAAAAGGACAACTAAGGCAATTTTTAGAAAGATTCCAACAATCAGAATAAACAATCTAAAAAATATATACAATTAAACATAACATAACATAACATAACTTCACGCTGTATCCCCAACGGGGTAGCCAGAGAGGACGGAGCGCCAGGAGTCACGGTCCTTACACACCTCTTTCGCTTCCTCAAATCTCATCATTCTCCTCACACATTTTCGCCTAGGTATGCGAGTGCTTTTGACATTTCCGTCTGCTAACACTCTGGCTATTTGATCTTCATAAGTCAGCCTTGGTCTTCCTTGGCTTCTTTTACCACTCACTTTCGCTCTGTATATTTTCTTCGTCAGTCTTTCATCACTCATTCTTTCCATGTGCCCGAACCATCTAAGCATTCCTTTCTTCATTTTTACAATAACACTGTTGTGCGACCCTGTCATACTGCGTATCTCATCAATGCTTATCCTGTCAGCAAGCGTGACACCGCACATATTTCTGAGAGACCGCATCTCCACAGCATTTAACATACTTTCACTCGATTTTAGGCATATCCAGGCCTCACTACCGTACAACAAAGTTGGCACCAACACCGCATTGTGGATGGCCATTTTAGCAGTGTTAGATATATTCACACTACCCACTAATGCGGACAGAGCACCATTCACTTTATTGCCAGCTGCTACCGGTCTCTCCACATCCAACTCACATCTTCCATCCCTCGAAAACGCACTCCCCAGGTACACAATTTCATTCACCTGTTCTAGACATTTTCCATTTACACAAATCACACATCTCGTTTGTACCGCTTCTCTTTCAAACACCAGAACCTTAGTTTTGTTCACATTCATTTTCAATCCTTTTACTTCACAATCTTCTTTCATGCACGTGACTAGTGTCTGCAACTCTGCTTCTGATGGTACTATTAGCACAGCATCGTCAGCGTACAATAGGCAGTTTACCACTGTGTCACCACATCCCATACCACTCATATTACCTTTCAATCTCTGGAGGCAACTGTCCAAATACAGCACGAATAGCCAGGCAGACATCACGCAGCCCTGTCTGACACCAGAACAGACTTCAAACCAGGGCGACATGTGCCCGTCTATCCTTACACAGGCTCTGTGGTCTCTATATAATGAACTCACAGCCTGCAGTAAGGAGCCCTCCACGCCATATTCAGGCAGAAGACTCCACAATTTCTTCCGCACTACTCTATCGAATGCTTTCTCTAGATCCACGAAAGCGCAGAAAACTTTCCGACCTAAAGCCAGAAACCTTCCCACGATAACGCGGAGCGAGAAAATCTGATCCATACAACCCCTACCGTTCCTGAATCCACCTTGCGCCTCCCACAAATATCTTTCTGAAACGCCTTTCATACGTTCAGTCAATACTTTAGTATAGACTTTACTCGCTAAGCTGACCAAGCTGATGGCCCTATAGCACGCACAGTCTAGGTAGGAACCTTTCCCTTTATATAGAGGTACTATGACTGCCGTGCGCCAGTCCTCTGGAACCTCCCCCTTCTGCCAACAAAGGTTGCAGAGTGCACAGAAGGCATCCCAGACCCTAGGACCACCATACTTGATCATCTCAGCAGTCACCTCATCATTTCCCGCAGCCTTTCCACATTTCAAACTTCTTATCACGTTCTCAATCTCTTTCATACTAATGGCATCCTCCAGTCTCTGGCCCGAGTGTGGCAATTCATTAGAATCGCTCTCAGTATCAGAGACGGAGTCGCTACTCTCATACAGTTCTCCAAAGTATTCACTCCATCGCTGCAAAACATCCTTTTTATTTGTAAGCAGTTTGTTTTCTTTCGAACGCACTTTATTCATTCTGCAAGGTGCCGGACCACTTCGGTACTTACGTACTTCTTTCCAAAATAATTTGGAATTTTCCTCGAAGTTGTCCGACATCTTGTTTTCATCTAACACCCTACACCTTTCACGCTTCTCTTTCACTAGTGCCTTCGTTTCTGCTTTCTGCAGCTTATACCTGTCTTTCATCAAATTTTTCATACCACAGTCATTAGTAGCAAGGTAGTCTCGCCATGCTTTCTTTTTCTTATACACAGCCACTTTCACCTCATCATCCCACCACACATCACGCTTTTTGCCGTTCCCAATCTTATTCATTCCACACACTTCTTTCGCAGCCTCAATCATACTATCTCTAAGGTTCTGCCAACATTTTTCAACATCCTCGCTCATCACTTTCAATCTATCATCAAGCTTACTAGATAATACCCTTTCATATTCATTCCTGGTGGCCGCATCCTGCAGTCTCCAGCTTTTAATCCGGCTAACCGCTGCAGGTTTGGACACTACGCGATGTCGCCATGCTGCGAACAGACCCCTTATTCTGGATATCACCAGAAAGTGGTCCGTCCCGAGATCGGCTCCTCTATACGCTCTTGTGTCCATTACCTGCTTCTTAAGTCTGCTATCCACCAGGAATAAATCAATCATGCTTCTCGCACCCTTTCTTTCCCACGTGTACTGATGGATCCCTTTGTGTCTAAACATGGTATTAGCCACAAAAAGATCCTTTTCCATACACAGTCCTAACACAATCTTACCAGCATCATTCACTGTCTTATCTCCATATTTGCCTAGGACAGACTGAAATCCTGTTCGAGCTGTCCCGACCCATCCATTCATGTCTCCACACACAACAATTCTTTCGTTCTCTTCAACCGTCGCTAGAACTTCTCTAACATTCTCCCAGAACTGCTCTAGTTCAGCCAAACCGACAGAGGACACTGGGGCATATACTGCCAAAACAAAAATTTTTGTCAGCCCAATCTTGAGGCGTACCCAGAGCAGTCTGGGATTTACACATTTATACTCAGTCATACAATTAACCATACGAGAGGACAGTAAAACGCCTACCCCTTGGCATCCCCTATCTCCTTGTGGTACCCCTGACCACAAAGCGATGCCTCCTCCGGGCAAGTCGGCAAGTTCACTGCCGCCTCGCTTGGTTTCACTCAAACATAGCACATCCAATCTTTCCTCTTCCATAATATCAATCACTTCATTCATCTTCTCCTCAATCCCACCTCTCACATTCCACGCAGCTACTCTGCACTCCTCCCTCCACTTCCCGCCGCTAGGTGCACAGCGTGTTGGGTGGCGGTCCCCAACGCCGAACTGCACTCTGCACACACCAGCGGGGACAGACCGGTGCACGTCGCTTTCGGGGGACGCCCTAACATAATCATTTCCGTTGTCCCGCATGGTATGCACAGAAGAGGAATTGCAGCCCTGAAAAGGGCTGGCAGGGGTCGCGACGAGCACGCTTCCTCAGTTGACCCCCTAAAACCCCTATATACAATTAGAATTTTATAAACTCAAAACTAAAATACATAAAGCTCAAACATCACTAAAACAAGTTTTATTTCTCGTAATTATCTTTAAAGAAGCTAAAATACACTTAAGTCGAAATATCGACTGAGATATTTACTCTTGAAGCAATGCTTAACTAACTCGCATCGAAACTCAGGGGTCACTTCACTTCGCTCCTCGCTCGCTCCTGTTGGGTTTAGAGAATTCCACTTATAGGCCAATTGAATTCGAATGCTAAGTAAGGTGAATTGTCGAGTGAGTCTCGCTTGGGTTACTCGAGTTTTTACAGAATTGAATGGCTAATCTCTGGAATTTCCTGAGATTGTTTCGTTAAGAAGTCAAACAAGCACACACAAGTAACATGTGTCGACCAACAACTTTGGAATTTTACACCGAAGATAACTAAAATACATATTACACTAATTCTCTGCTTATAATGGATTCCTACTCGCTCGACAATTCCCCCACCTCGCATTCGAACTCACTTGATCTTCAAATGGAATTCTATAAGCCAAACGTACCAGAAGCGAAGTGAAGCGATCTTGGATGCCAGTTTATCGAGGATTGCTTTAAGAGTAAACATCTCAGGCGATATTTCGTCCTAGTGTATTTTAACTTCTTCTGAGACAATTACATTAAATGAAACTTATGGTGCATTTTCGCCGATTTTAGAATACCAATTTTTTGGTTTAATTGATATAATATTAAAAAATGTTGGAGCCGAATAAGACAAACATACTAAGTTTCATTTAACGTAATTATCTTAACGTGCGTTCGAAAGGACATCATCTGCTAACAGACAAAAAAGATGTTCTGTAGCGATGGAGTGATTATTATAGAGAACTGTTTAGGAGTGATGACTCTGTCTTTGACACTGAGAGTGATTTTAACGAATTGCCACACTCGGATCAGGAAGCAGAGGAAATCGTTAGTATGAAAGAAATTGAGACAGCGATAAGAAGTCTGAAATGTGAAAAGGCAGCGGGAAATTAACTGACTTCTGAGATAATCAAATATAGTGGTCCTAGAGTATGCGATACATTCTATAAACTGTGCAATATTTGCTGGCAGAAGAGGGAGGTTCCGGAGGACAGCGCACAGCAGTCAGACTGCCTCTCTATAAAGGGAAAGATTCCCATTTTAGACCGCGCGTGCTATAGGGTCATCACCTTGGTCAGCTTAGCAATACCAAGGTATTGACTGAACATATGAAAGGCATTTCTAAAACATAGTTGTGGGATGCGCAAGGTGGTTTTAGGAACGGTAGCGGTTGTATGGATCAGATTTTCTCGCTTCGTGTTATTTTCGAAAGTAAGATAAACACAGTAGAAATGCAATCTCTTACAATATATGTGCGGGGGTGACACCGCATCACAGTGACCGCACGACAGTGAAAATGAAGAAAAGAATACTTAAATGGTTCGGACATGTGTCCGAAAGAATGAGTGATGAAAGGCTCAGTGGTAGCAGAAGCCAAGAAAAATCAAAGCTCACTTACGAAAGTCAAATAGGCAGAGTGTTATGAAGATCAAATAGCAGACGGAAATGTCAAAAGCACTTGCATACCTAAGCGAAAATGTGTGAGGAGAATGAGATTTGAGGAAGCGAAGAAGTATGTAAGGACCGCGATGCTTGGCGCTCCGTCCTCTCTGACTACTCCGTTAGGGATACAGCGTGAAGATATGTATGTATATATGTAATTATCCTAAATGAAGTAAAAAGAAGTCCAACTAAGTCGAAATATCGACTGAGATGTTAACTCTTAAAGCAATCCCGACAAACTCTCATCCAAGGTCACTTTACTTCGCTCAGCATGGTTTAAAGAATTTGAAGGCCAAATGAGTTCGAATGCGAAGTAATGTGAATTGTCAATTGAATCTCGCTTGGGAGATGAGAGTTTTTAAAGAATTGCATGGCTGAAAGATATTATAAAAACAATGTTTGTTTGTTCATATTTTATGGGCTGCCATAACTTTCATCCGATTGCGATGAAATTTGGTATGGAGATAGCGTGAATCCTGAAGAAAAACATAGGCTATTAAAAATAAAAAACGCGGATAATATCGCGGGCATCAGCTAACATAATATTATTAAAGAAGTTATCGGTGATTATTTTCAATTTTCCATTCATAAAATCAAGTAGGTGCTTAGTCAAAAGCGACGTGTGAATTTTTGTGCCTGGAAGGCTCTATCTACCTTGAATGTGAAATGTATAACATTATTATATACACATGTAACTATGTTTTCCATATGTGCACATTCACAACTTATGATGTTTTCAGTAAAAAATTACAATTTAATAGAAATTTTCTTCAATAATTGTCCATTTACCATGAATAAACAAGTCAGTGTTAACAATTGTTCTAAATCAATACAGGCGTGTGATCTAAATAGTTGAATAATAAATTATGACCTTATTCTACATTAATTTATGTATTGAGTACAAGTATTCGACATTGTTAGTGCAAATGTTATATTTAACTACTGCACATTTACAAGCAACTCACCAGCAGCAGTAAAGTACGACCTACATCTTACTTAACTCTGAAAATAAAAAAATACAACGCCTTTTATCCAAACAGTCCACCGGCTAAGCCGAAAGCGTAACTCGACAAAAAGTAAAAGTCTTTTTATCTTGTGCTGGCTGCATCGAATCTACTTCCAGTTTTACGTAAGACCCTTTCAATCCATCAGCTTTCATCTTATTGAGGATCGTAACAATATCTACATAAACGTAACAATATTTCTGCTTTCTGCTACCGATCGTATTGTGACGGCCATTGTAATTGCGGAAGACTGAAGACGGGTCACGACTGCGATCGCCAAAAATAACAAAAATCAATTAAAAAAAATAATAACTCTTTGTTACGCATTGATCATTATACGAATGAGGAAGGCGGGTTATTGAACTGTATAAAATAAAGAAAACAAAAGGTATACAAATTCCGCCATCTACATGAAGGTGCTTAGATTTTGTTATAACAATAATGTAAAAATAGTAGGAGTATCTAACTTATATTTATGAAAAAATAAACGACTTGTACCTTCAATTTCATACTTGAATGTTACAACTTGCAACTACTAGTACGTATCATGTATTAATGATCGTCACGCAGTATGTATATTGTTTTATTTGTTCGTACATATAGTACATAAATATATTTGTGTACTCATACATGTGTATGTTCAGTACTCATATTAACGACGAAAATAACAGTCACATTTAAAATTAAATTAGTGTTCATACAAATTAATGTTATACAATTCATAGATATTCAACAATTTCGTAATATTCCTATGAAATCAGATCTTTTAATTAACGAATGACCGAAGAGACAAATAAAAAAGAATATAAAACAATACGCTACCAAGCGTTCCGCAGTCGGATAAAAAATTTAAAGACCTCTATAGTTTCGAAGCAATAGAGTTAATTGATTGCAGAAAAACCATCGCAAAACTGACTCAAGACATCGATGAGTTTTTTGATGTTCCGCTTGAAAAGCGAGCGTTGGGTGTGAAACAAATTAATCGTATCGCAACGACGACCAGTTCTTATGAAATACAACCTTTTTGTTAGTTAACTACAAGGTACGTGACGCAAAACTGAATATAGCAAACCACACAAAAAATCATAAATGTGCAACTTAAATACTGATGCTTTGAATTAAAAATTATTAAATTCTGTTTCATGTTTTTTTTTAAATAATGAAACACATGATTTAATTATTTTGTTACTCATTTCACATATACATTCATATTTATAGAATAACCTCAACATTCCTATAAATTAGGGGTGGCTTGCACCAACTATTTAAACTCGATTTAAGGATTTGACATCTCGCTTGCAACTACTATTAAATAATTGGTGCAAGCGAGATGTCATTTCCTTAAATCGAGCATAAATAGTTGGTGCAAGCCACCCAAAGATTCTACTCTTAATACAGATTATAATAGGACTAAATCACCAATTAAAGTAAACATCGAATAAATCTTAAACTCTGAAACCTTGAACTTGTCTCACGGCCATAAACTCAAGATCAAGTCACATTTACAAACAATGCGCCACCACCCTGCGGTGCAATGTCTCATATTTGTTCTCTCTCTAACTTAGTATAAATTGATTGTTCAGATGATGGGACACATTTGAAATTGCTCGAGAACTCGTTGTGTGTACTGCAACTTCACCAGTTACCAGAACTTGCATTGCAACACAAATTTATTATATTAGATATTAGAGTAAGGATACCAACAATAAAAATGTTTTTAAATTCACTGTATTTAAAATTACAGAAATGTTATTGTTATGTAATTACACATTATTTTTAACGTGTCTCATTTATGACATAAAAATTATAATCTATTGTAGAAAAATGGTTACGCGAAGTGTTAATATTGAGTAATATATCGAAATAAAAGCAAATGAACTTTGAAAAACGCCATGAATCGCTAGTTAAATTAAGGCACTTAAATGACGTTGAGGCTAATTAAAAGAATAAAAAAGGTTTTAATTACGCCACAAAACCGAAGAAACGGAGCTTAAAGTATTAACTTGACAAATTGTGAAAACATGTTTTTTATTTTTAATGGAATATCTAATAAAAATTATTTGATATCATTATTTTTATCTATTAAAAAACGACGACACTATTTCTACTCAACGTTAGTATATTATTTACTAGTACATAAATTATATAAAAATTTCACAATTAAGCGATTATTCTTGTTAAAATTATTAGTTTTTATATAGCAAATAGCACACAAACGTAAATATGTATTATATATTGCATTTACGGTTATCCTATACTCTTAAATGGGTGTTTAAAAAAAGTTCTACTTTCTCGTCTGCCTCTCTAAAATGTTCTAAGTATCTTTCTGTTCCCGGCCATTGTTTTCCTTATTAATAACGTCCAAATAAAGGAGATAAAAGAGGAAACAAAACACGTCTATCGACGGAGTGGTTGCGTCGAGTCGAGTCGCACGTCAGAACAGTCGTGATTGCGGCGCGCGCGCAGCCGCCGTCGTCACGCGCCCGCGGTCGCTGCACGAGCACAATGGGACGCACTCAGGCTATACTAACATTATATAATAATAAATTTATATAAAATGTTTCTTACAAATTATAATCACTTTTTTTAGATGCTTTGCAAAACTACCTAAATCTAGACAATCTTGTAAAATGTTTTGAAATACAACGGCATTAAAAATAGTAAAACTATCCTTTTCTTGTCCTTGTTTTTTAATTTATCAGTAGACATTTTCTTTTAAACTTATTTTGTGAAGGAATTGGGGTGATGACGAAACCTCTCAACATTTTATGCAGAGCCATCCGTTGTTATATGTACATAGTTTGTATATCTTCAGTTTCAGGAAGCAAACATTAAACATACACAGTTCTTTAACTGTTACTGTCTTTAAAATTTTATATGTAAGTTAAGATGGTCCAATGCTAATAATGAAATATGTCTTACCTACACCTAAATCCACCTCTGCAGCGAACTCGCCACAGGCGATGGTTTTCCCACGGTCGCGGTCGGCCCGTTTCGTGGCCGAGTATTATAGCTCTGCCATTTGCATGCCCGGCCTCACTGCCTACTGTATTACACGACTGACACACCGACTATGATGTAGAGAAGTGATGCCATACCATCACAACGGCATTCATTTCGGTCGGATTATATACAAGGAAACGATGGCCAATTCATTTCTTAATAGATGATGTGGACGTTCACATATAGTATACATGACACTAAAACGAGATTGTAACATCATGTGATTTATTAATGTCATACGCATACTGAATCTCCTCCAACTGATACTCTGTAAATAAATAAAAAGTATATAATTAATGCACAAAAGATACCGCTTGTTCAGAGGATTGATTTCTAAGACATTATCCAAATTAGGTTTGACGCTGATAGTCCCCCAGTTGTTCAATTAATCAATTTCTATGTGGTTTAAGAATAATTATGAACCAGATTAAACTATAAACCGATCAACGGGAACAAGAATAAACTAAAGAACAATGAATTCAGATTGCTATTGATTTATTTATTGCTAAAGATATGTAATGGGTAAGTACTTACACTAAAATCGCGAGAATTGTCTATTTACATAATAGATTATTAATAGAAAATAGAACAAAGGAAATAATTATGAATTAACATTAAATAATTATTTACTTATCAGGTAAAGCTATCGCAATAATAAAGGTCAAATATAAAGAGTAAGTGATCACAATGTACTCAATATCAACTCTCAACTTCAACTATTCCGATTAAGTTAAACTCAACAGAACATATTTTTATTTATCCCCCAACTGAAATAACTAAACAAAACACTGGTAATTAAATCAACCAATAAGGATACTGTTCATTCATTCGTCAGTGTAATTCGTGTCAGCTCATGACCGACTTGACGTACATTACCGAAATAATTATTTACAAAATACTCGTAAAACTTAAGTGTTTTAGCCACTAGTATTAACAGAAATAAAAATATGTTATGTTTAGCTAGGTATTGTTGTACTGTGAGCCTTTCCTAGTCACACACATTAGTAAAAGTCTAGAAACTCGGTCAACAAAAGAAGACACGCTCTTAGAGCAAATGCTCCGTCCACTTTGATTTTTGGTCCGAATTGAACAACTTTTAAATGTCATGTAATACTTTTAAAATCAATGGATTTAAAAAATGATTGAAATTTGATTTAAATGAAATGGAAACTGTAAGCAGTACTAACTATACTGATTGTGATAATAATATGATAAAAAATTGAAATATTTATGAAACCAGGTGCACGAAGTCACCTAAATGTGAAGGAAGTGAAATGTGCAGGTGACGTCCACTGAGATTATTCCGGTAGTACTTTCCACAAATAGTCTGGTCCCAACTTTTCTTTGAGGTCATATGAAAAAATTGGGGCTAAAGGACGGACAGACAAACACGCGGATTCACAATGCGATTCTGCTCGAGATCGCGAGGATCGTCCGACGATTCTCTGTTATCCTGACCTCTGACCGTCTGGTCTCCGCTGCAGGAGAAAGTTCTCTCACTACACCCATCTTGGAGTAGTCGGAAAGAATAAATGTGAATATCAATTACATAGTAATAGATGTTCTGGATATTATTGACTACAGGTACCTGTAATGTAAGACTAGTTCTGAGGGGTCACATAATGTTAGTTTAAATGACTGTCCGAAAATTTAACACATATATACATATCTTCACGCTGTATCCCTAACAGCGTAGTCAGAGGGTAGTCAAACCAAAATTAAATAGACTAGTATAAATTTTGTGTATAAACATTTTTATGTTTAATTTGAATAATATGTCTACTTTATGTTTACTTAAAATGCCATTATTATCTTAGTGCTCATCTTTTCTTCACAACGCTTAGAAAGTCATAGAAATTAAATGGACAGATTGAATTTATATTTCGTTGAAGCTTTAGACATCTTAAAATAAACTCGTGTCATTACATATAAAAGCTTTAATAAACGAAATTGGTTGTCCCAATTAATGTTACAGTCTCTGAGCATAAAATTATTAGAAAGATGAAATTAGTTGCATTGGCGGTGCGGGGGAATATGTTGGCTCGCAGGTTTGCTCGGTGTACTAAAAACGTAAAGATAACGCTATTTAAGGCGTAGGTACTGCCAGTCTTTCTACACCAGCAGCCTGTGGACCTCATATACTCAGTTGGCTTACAACGCCCTCCGTGATTAGTATAACAACATTTTCGGGATCTTGCTGGGGCTGCCCCGTTTCTGTAGTGCTTCAGGGATGTTTGCCGAAACTCGAATAGACAATTTTTCTGCAATGATGCGCAAAAAAGTAAACTCCCTGATGGTGAGGACGCGGGGCGGCGCCAACAGGATTCTGAAGATGATTTCTGATAGATGGGAGGGGTCCATTATTAATCACTGGGTGGGCCTCCTCAAAGCTGTGTACATTCACATGAGAAATTAAGCAGCAAATAAATGAATTGTGTATTTAATGTTAATAAATAGTATAATAATAATTAATTAAGAATTTTTTGTTACTAACATTACCTCTAAGTTATTTACTAACCAATTCTATGGATCTTTGTTTTCTGAAAATAAATGTTTAATAATAATAATAATAATTAACAAAAATAAGAACTATTTTACTCATATTCATGCCATAAATACGACAAGTATAACATACATACATATATACATATCTCACGCTGTATTCCCAAAGGAGCAGTCAGAGAGGATGCAGAGTCGAGCATCGCGGTTCTTACATCTTTCGCCTCCACAAATCTCACAATCACAGGTATGAGCGAGAACAAATTCATAAAAATAATTGTACGCTGTATTGTAACTTCATTTCTGTTATCTATGTCATTGACCATGTTGTGATTAATGAGTCACTGTTTTTAAGTCGTATAGATACATCGGCACCATGAAAAATGTTCACAATAGTCAGATAACGTAACAATTATCACCTGTCACTTTAAAGTGTACTAACGAGGCCGACTCTGCGCGGGATCGAATCGCTTGCACATGTAGTTTAATGTATATGTAAGTATATAATAATAAAAAAGGCACACGGATACGTTATTAATGTTTGTTTGTGATGATTTGGGTGATTTGTTTTTGGGTTTGGTGGCTAGACGGCGCAGCGGCATATCGATGTGCGTGACTAATGGCGGCTACCTACAGTGCGATCCCGCGGGTTTATTACCTAAAAATTTGCAGACGGCGACAGCCACGCGATCGCTACACGACCGGTGACTAATTGTAATAAAAAATTGGTATTACGTATGATGATTACATATATTATTCTGTGATCATGAAATGCACTTTTCGCGGTTGTTTTACCGCCACTATACAAATTACATTACACAGATTCTCATTTTGACAGCAGATATCGCGCGATATTGGCTGTCGCATGCTGTCTGCAAGTTACGTAATAAGCGTGCCATCACTAGCTTTCTGTGAAGTCATTATGCTATTATATTTTTACTATGACTAAGGAATGTTTACGATTTAATGATAATATTTTGTCTTTACAAAATAATTAAATATTACAAACTTAAAATATTCAGTTTATACTTCGATTTTCGGAACGAAGTTTTTTAACGCGACTGACGGGAGGTTTGAGTTGGTAGAAATCGTTACGTAATGAAAAAGCGTTACGTGGGGTGGGACCCGCGCGTCGCGCGGCGCTAGGTTCGTTAGCTCTATACATGGATTCACAGTGATATTTCTATTTCTATTATATACAAGTATTGGGTCCTTACATATGAAATTGGCGTTTTGTACGAGAGGAATATAAGGTCAAGTTTTTTTTGTAAAATATATTTAATTAATCACAGTATGCACCGTTGTTATCTATGCACTTTTGCCATCTCATGGGTAGTTCATTGATCCCTTTACTAAAAAAACCATGGGGGTGAGAATCAATAAACTCTTTGAAGGCGGTTTGGACTGCCGCATCGGAGTTGAATTTTTGTCCTTGTAAGAAGTTGTCCAAATTCCGGAAAAAATGGTAATCTGTTGGAGCAAAGTCCGGGGAGTACGGTGGATGTCGCAGACATTCCAATTGTAGCTCATCTAACTTAGTGGTTGTTTGTTGTGCAGTGTGTGGTCTTGCGTTGTCGTGAAGCAGCAGTGGCCTAGAGCGATTGACCAATCTCGGTTGCTTAGCAGCTAGTTCTTCCTTCATGGTTTGCAGTTGCTGACAATAGATATCTGCCGTAAACGTTTGGCCAGATTTTAGAAAGCTGTAGTGAACGACACCGGCGCTAGTCCACCAAACACTCACAAGTAACTTTTTCTGAGTCAATTTTCGTTTAGGGCAGGATTTGGCTGGGTCTCCAGGGTTCAGCCATTGCAACGAGCGCTTCCGATTATCGTACAGCATCCACTTTTCATCACAAGTAATGATTCGATTTAAAATCCCTTCATTATTGTGTCGGTTGAGCAAAGTAACACAGCAGTCGACGCGTGTTTGCAAGTTCGATTCACTCAATTCATGAGGTACCCATCGTTTAAGTTTTTTTACTTTCCCGATTTGCTTCAAGTGGATTAATACAGTTTTGTCACTTACTCCGAAGCCTGCAGCTATCTCTGAAGTGCTTTGTGATGGATACGCTTCCACAATAGCCTTTAATTCTTCATTTTCCACTTTGGTCTCCGGCCGTCCACGGGGTTGGTTCTGAAGGTCGAAATTTCCAGAACGAAAACGTTGAAACCAAAAACGTACCGTGCTTTCTTTTGCGACACCAGCGCCGTACACGTCATTAATCCTTCAAGCTGTTTCTGCAGCACTGGTGCCACGGTAGAACTCGTACTCGTAAATATACCGATATTTCATGTTTTCCATTGTGCGGTAATAAACGACGCCAAAGAAAAAAATAATGAGGAAAAAACAAATGAATAACTGTTTTCAAAACTCAAATGTACCAGCTAAATGAATTTATAAATTTGTATTTGGAATTCTTAACCAAAGAGGAGATATTTCAGATCAAAGTGGTCAGTACGACAAAACGCTAATTTCATATGTAAGGACCCAATATATGTGTGCGTACGAGTATCGACATTTTTATTTTTTGTGTTAAATCATACGTGAGTTTTATTGGTCTCATTATTGCAGCTAAGTCTTGAGAAATAGAAACTGCAGCTAAGTCCTGTCGTTCCTGTCGTGGGTCCGTCGACCGCACACGTTTTTTTTTTTAATTTATGCTTTGGCCGAGCATCACAATAATGCTACAAGTATGGTATTAAAATATTTTCCTTTTTCAGAAAATATTTTATCACATTTTATTTACATATTGGATTAAATATTGGAAGTCAAAATATTTAAATTAAAGATATTTTAGGTGAGTTAAGGAAGCACCTCGATTAACCTTTTGAGATCATTTGTAAGAAATAATAATAATAATATACTCAGACATTTCACACAGCGCCATCTTGCCCCAAAGTAAGTAGCATAGCGCTTGTGTTATGGGTACTAGACAGTTGATATACTACTTATATACTTTTCTTTTGTAAATAAATACATATTATACATAAACACCCAGACTAGGGACGGGAATCGACTCGCAACCCCCGATTACTTTCCGACGCGCTTAGCCGTTGCGTCACGGAGGTTGTTGCAAATGCACATAAGAACTATGAATCGAAATACCACACACGTGATTCAATTTATTCCTATTTCTAACAATAAATTTTACGAAACAGTATAGACTGGCCCGTTGGCGCAGTGGCATATGCATCTGATTTCCAAGCTAGGGTCCCGGGTTCGATCCCCGGTCAGCTCAATTTAGGAAACGAACTTTTCTAAATTGGCTTGGAGTTTGGGTGTTACTGGGATCTCCTCCAAAGTTCGTTGTGTGTACAACATAGTACAAGCTTACTGCTTAGTTTGGGGTCACACAATCTGTGTAATTATCTAGAGTATTAATATTATTATAATTTTAATTTTAATAAGAAGAAAAATAGGGAACATAACATAACCGCTGTATCCCCAACGGGGTAGTCAGAGAGGACGGAGCGCCAGGAGTCGCGGTCCTTACACACCTCTTTCGCTTCCTCAAATCTCATTATTCTCCTCACACATTTTCGCCTAGGTATGCGAGTGCTTTTGACATTTCCGTCTGCTAACACTCTGGCTATTTGATCTTCATAAGTCAGCCTTGGTCTTCCTTGGCTTCTTTTACCACTCACTTTCGCTCTGTATATTTTCTTCGTCAGTCTTTCATCACTCATTCATAATATTCATAATTCACTCATAGGGAACAATGTCCTAATTAGTCAAGTATGCGTCACTTTCTGCGCAGTGAATTGATTGAGGCAGGAAAACTCTCGGTCTTTATCGATAAAAAGTGTAATGAAACGATAAAAAACTGTACTTGCTTAAGTTACATTTCGCAGTTTTAAAGCGTGTCAACAAAAAATCTGAAATAAATCTATCGTGTCTACGATACAGCAGTTATATAGTTATTTTATTGAGAAAACAGAACGTCTCCCGTTCCCACGACAGGCTTCCGGCCGAGGCGAATTTTGACAGATATCTACAGAATTACTAACTACTAACGTACGGACAGTAAAAACATTAAATTCAATAATGATTGTTATTGATTGATTGAGCTTGAAAGGACACATTATTGATAGGGTTGAGCTCTCGTTAATGATGTTCAAACTCAAGTTCTGTATTTTGTATAGCTCTAAAGGATGTTAAATAAAGAAACATTAACTTCGTATCATTATTTTTATGCGACAGAAATCCCCCTGTGATATTTGATCTGATGTTGATGATGTTGACTTGCAATAACAATCGCTGTTTTCAGCCTAGAGGGAACATGTTATTTATCAAATTGAAGTATAAAGTACAACTAAGTACATAATACGATCGTTACGACCACATTGATTTTAAAATAGTAAATGTTAAGGATTACTGCATTACCTAACGGTAAGTTAAGGATTGAGCAGAATAAAAATAATTAAAGTTTTTATTCAACCATGGTCACCTCACTAAAATGTAACATTACAGAAACTTAGAGCACTAGATTAATGAGGACATTAAAAATATCTTTCTGAAGTCGAATATTTAATGTGCTGCGAAATCAGCTTCAAATATGATTGACTGGCCCGTTGGTACAGTGCCAGAGCACCTGACTTCCAGCCAAAGCCCCAGGATCCCCGGTTAGGTCAATTTGGGAAACGAACTTTTCTAAATTGGCTTGGAGTCTGGGCGTTACTGCGAGCTCCACCAGTTCGTTGTGTGGTACCCATAGTACAAATTTATAGCTTACTTTGGGTTCGCACAATTTGTGTAATTGTGTGAACCCACACAATTACACAACAGTATAAGAACAGTATAAGAAATCCATAGTCTAATGTAATTCAAAACGTTGTTAATACCTCATATCAGTTACTTAAAGGTCGTATGATAGCTCATTAGAACCACCCGGAACCCGACCAGCACCGCCTCGCCCCGTGCGGTTAGTATTCTTTAAATGGACTACTATGGACATGCGCTATTTATCAAGTACGTAACATCACTAGACCCCCTCGCTCGCAAGCTGTCCACGCGCGGACAGAGAGTGAATCACTCGGTGACTACCTGCTGCTGACGCGCGGCTCTCTTGTGGACCGCGCGCTGAAGCTAGTGGTTTACGCGCGAGGACGATGCGTCGGTGGCACACCGCTCCCCCGCCCTTCATTCATAATCGTCCTTGCAAACGTGTCGGTCGTATTGTTTTGCTTTTAAAATGAATAAAAAACTGACAGACTACTCGTCTATTCGCGAACCACGCGATGTTCACTGGATGTCAATACGGCATCCACTCGTGGACGCCGAGAGTCAAGGCGGAGTTGGTCGGGTGCTGGGTGGCTCTAATGAGTTAGGACGTTTACAAATCTGTATTCTTACACCGCATTACAATCAACGCAGAGGAGTAGAGGAGTTTTAACCACTGATACTAACTGCAAATTAGTAGCACACGAGTAAGTTATAGTTTATATACTTGATTAATATGAGCGTCTTTATATGAGCAATAGCTGACCACTTATCAGGAAAAACTTAATAAACTATGTAGACAAAGAGTATTTCTCAGCGATTCCCCATTAGGGATAAAGCGTGAAGATATGTAAGTGTACGTATGGTATTCTCGCAAGAGGACTCCCTCTTGCGAAATAAAGACATGAAACTAAAATTTTCAAAAGAAATAACTATAATTATATATAACTTATTTATTGCAGTGATTGTTTTGCTATCGCTTCTGTTTCGGGAAGAATGACCGTCAATTAGCTGCGCGGGCGCCGCGAACTAGTTCTGTAAACTATCGGCTATCATTTTATTGGCCCCCATCAGGCATGTATTCGGTGGAAATTATTCAAAGTATACATATGTAATTACAAAGTAATAATTTTGAAACTTATGGTTTCGACATCTTCTATCTAAATCGAATTATTGTCCTTGCCTTTATAAATTAATAAAATATCATATTGTAGCTCTTGCACACCTCGGCGAAAGTATTAATAACAAGGATTAATAATAACAACATTGAGCAGGCGAAAGAATAAATATGCAAGGACGGTGATGCTCAGCGCTCCGTTCTCTCTAAACACCCCTTTGGGGACATAGCGTGAAGATATGTATGTATGTAATAACAACAACGATGATAATTAAAGAATAAATTCTAACTTAAGTGTCGATGATAACGTATATTGTAACTGATGCTGAAATTGATGAAGTGTGTTGAATTTCTTTAAATATATTGTGAACAATAGACTAGCTTATAATTTAACATTTTTCATTTCCGTTTTAGAAGAAACCTTTCTAAAAATCCTAGAGAATCGAAAAGAAGAAGTCGACGTATGGTAAAACCATCAATACGCTTAGATAACGTATTCGTTTTATTCTCTGTACCATAGAAGTTAGTACAAATTCTTCATCCCAAAGAGTTTCACTTTATCAAGTAATATTTTCTGAGCCGTAACAAAATTTGTGAAACTGTATACTTACTAAATTATTTCGGTGTTTGTAACAGTATTTTTTTTCTCAGAGTGATGTCCCAATTATAAACGTAACATGGATACTGTTTCTTTTTTCGTTTTAGTACATTTTCTGATCATAACTACCATGATATAATTAACTGTAACTTGTATCATAAATTGACATTACAAAGTATAACGTATATGAAATAGGTTCTCTTTTTGGTAACGTAAGAAAATCGAACACTATTACTCTGCACCCTGTTGTAGGAACTAGGTTATTTTGAGGGGTTTTCCACTTAAACTACTGCCTAAGGTGATTGTCTTCGGCGTCTTTTTGAAGGGTTCCAGGGTCTCCTACGAAACCGTAACCTTACTCTCTGTACGCAATCCGAACACCGTAACCATATATTCCGGCCCGAGCTACAGGTCTAGGTACTTATAATAAATAATTGAAAAATGACAAGTATATTTTGTTGTCGTTTATTAACACCTTATTGCACATCTGTTGTCTATCAGACATCTCGTTTAATAGTAAACGCCTTACCATAGACTTAACTGTACTAAATTGTTATAGTTATTCCGAACTAAACAACACTTTATTGCTTTATGCTTTTTTAAACTATGTTTTTATGTTTTTATATCTTTTTTGTTTTGTTTGTGGTAATTTTTTGTCTAACTCGAAATAATGGGTTTTATGAACCAACAATGATTTCTCCTAATTTTAAAATAAATTTATTTAAAAACGTTACGAACATTATGAGGAAATAGATACTAAGTTTAGATAAATGCTGTAGACGTCATTCTTTATTTAAATAATTAAATGTTGATGCAACAGTTATTTACTAAGGATAATTAGGATATAATTTTCTATTAATTACTTGCTAGTAAAATTCGTAATAAAGAATTAATAAATGGGTTTTTTATTGCAATATTCAGCTATTATGCAGTTGTAAATTGAGTCAGTTACTGACATCGAATTCAAGACAAGGCACTACTGGCCCCGTACTCTCATCGTGCAGCACTAAGGCGGGAGTTCTATAATGACATAAAATTTATTTACGCGATGGCAGTACCGGGCCGGCACTGACTTGTGACTTGTCTTGAATTCGAAGTCAGTAACTAACTAAATCTAAATCCACCATTAGGTATTGTCAAAACTCGTAATTTGATACATGATAACAGTATCATGCGACAGAGTTGCTATTTATTTTGACGGAAATTAGCTATATGGTATATCTTAACGGAGTAAATACATATTATGCGTACATATATATATATACATATATGGATATGATTAAACGAAAATGGATAAGTGATCACGATAAACTTACTGTCAAGTCTCTATTGACTCTAGTTATTAATTCTGTTTATTAAAATTAACTCAAAAACGCCGACACCGAAAATACAGATAGAAAAATCAACCAGTAAGAGCACTGCAGTATTTAATTATAATGATCAGTCTTTTGACGAATATGTATACAGTCAATTCTACAAACAGTATTTTAAAGTCAACGGGTACAGATAAAAGTTTAAATATGTATGTTTTAAGTGAATTCAAAATTGCAAGCAATAATAACTAACAACAGATAAGGTCACCAAGTATTATGCGATCCCTAAACTGAACCCTTTTGCTCCCTCAAACTTCATCTCTCTTTAGAAGTTATCCTTAACCGATGTGAGATTTAGGCTGAGGGGTATAAAGATTTATATTTTTACTTTAATGTCAATGTTTTCGCTATGTTTTCAATTTTACATTGAAGCATATTAAAGAGATTTATTAAAGTAATATGTACATCACGTTTCTGATTCACTTAAGTTTTACAAAGTGTACTCTATCTCGTAGCCACACAAAATCAATAAAACACTTCAGCGCGCCACTTCAAGGCTCGCATCACGTCACACACATCGCACGTTGGCAAGTGCCTGTGAGAATACTATAGCGTACATTTCCCACGCGTGCCACGCTTCGAATAAACAAAAACACCCACGCCCGCCTTACACTGTCGTTTTAATTAATGATAATGAAGTAATTATGCGGTCACGTGATTTATATTGAAATTCACCGTTATCATGACCTTTAGACTTTAGCGGACACCGAGCGGATATAAACTTAAACTAAGATTCAAGTTCATATTCATTGGAATTCGCTACATAATAGGTATGTATTTATCAGCGGTCAATATAAAATCTTTGAAGCTAATAAATAAAATATTGTGTAGGTAGTTAAAATCTGTTCTTTTTTATACCATAATTTCACTCATTTGAGAGACTATTATTTTACAACACTTAAAGGTTATAAGTACTTTGCAATGAAAGAAAATAATGAAGAGTTAATTCTATTCTTAATTATGAGAGATACAATACTGAACGTTCCTGAATTGTTTAAAAAATTAAACTACCGTTTCAAATAAACTTTGGCAAAAAAAAATCTGAACTTCATCTTGAATGGCATAAGTGGCGTTTACTAAGAAGCGATATCGAAAAATTAGCTGAAAATTTAGCATTTGCTTTTTCAGCAAATTTTAATAATCTACTACTACTACTACTCTACTACTAATTAATTTTACTCATTAGCTATAAATAATAATAGTACGAATTAGAAACTTATTTTCGATTTGTCATTTATGTGGTCATTTATCATTTTTTTCAAGGAGGTATAGATGCAATCTACAAGTATTTACCTGGAAAGGTTTCAAGTAAATTCTTCTGTTGCTTTTACTTCTAATAATTCAGTTAGAGGCAAGAATTATCTCTGAGTAGGTATTTATATAAGAAAAATAGAAATTATTTTTTTTCAGAATTTGAGCAGTCATTTTACATTATAATACAACACATACTCACTACTAATTTATTACTGGTGAATCCAAAATCGACAAAAAACAAATAAATTTTCTCGTAACATTTAACTTAATAAAGGCTGCGTAAACTTGGAATAGTTATGGCAGTCGTCTGTCGCAGTCGAGCTTATGAACTGAAGTAAATGTTGGAAAGGGACAAAAATCTGTACCTAATTTTAACCTTGTTACAATTTTTTATAACAAGGTTAATATCAGTAGAGTATAAATACAATATCAGACAACATACTTCTTTCGCTTCTTCAAATCTCATCATTCTCCTCACAGATTTTCGCCTAGGTATGCGAATGCTTTTGACATTTCCGTCGGCTAGCACTCTAGCTATTCGATCTTCATAAGTCAGCCTTGGTCTTCCTTGGTAAAAGATTATATACTTAATGTTAATAAGTGAAAGTATTATATACTTAATAAGTGTGTGTTCATTTAAATTTTCAGTTCAGTATATTATATTGCACTCTTGGGACCCATTCGTTACTTTTTAGCTACTGTACTAACTTTATTTCGAATGCATTTTGATAAACACCACGCGAGATATATCTAATCTTTTTAAGAAGTAGAATACCTAAATGAAAGACCAATGCTTTCTTTTCTAGCTGTAATAACTTATATAGTTAAATGGAACGAGTCATTTAAAACAGATTTTTGTAACAACGAATAAAATCGTTTCAAATGACTAATCTTGGAAGCATTTCAAGAACTGAATCACAAAGTTCACCATTAATTATACACATACATTCTACTATTACATATACACACTTACCTAAACACAGTGATAACTTGAACAAGGTGACAATTCGAAGAACTTGAGAACATTACTAATATTCTAGTATTACATAAAATGGATCTCACATTAATGCATCTAAATTATATTTGTACTAAGCTCTGACTCATTAGAAACGTGTCATTGTTTAGTCTATTGAATTAGTTCAAACAAATGATAGAGCTGAGGCTGGGTGTAACGTATAATAAATACTTTTGTCTTTCAATAGTGTGACGTCACATTCGTCATACCCTTAGAGCAAGGTCATACCAGAAAGAATGTAATTTAAAACGTACATAATATTATGATAATTACATATTGTGATTATTAGTCACAGGCATTTTTTTTAATGTAGTTCACTGATAATAATGAACGTACTTTAATTAGTAGGTAAGTGTAAAGATAAATATCGAATATATAGTACGACATACATATATACATATACTCACGCCGTATCCCTAACAGGGTAGTCAGAGAGGACAGAGCGCTAAGTCTTTAAGATCTTACGTATTTTTTCGCATCCATAAACCTCATCGTTACGATCTTTCGCCTGGTTTACGAGTGCTTCTGATATTTCCATCATCTAACACTATGGCTATTTGATCTTGTATTTAATATGAAAACGAGCTAAATTTAGAATTTTGAGTTTTATGATAATAGATTCACCTAAAACAATACAAATCGGCTAAGTGCCTGTAGGACACTGATAAATTGGTTATTCCAAAATTGAAATTACATGAGTCAAATGTTTCATTTTTGGGTAACTGCATTCGTTTTTATAATAAAGTTCCTCAAGAAGTAACTCAATTAACAGAAAATATATTATTTAGATTAGTTAAAAAACGTACATTGATTAGACAATCATACTCTAAAATAAACGATTTCGTTAAAGATAAAACAATAGTCTGGAAATGATCTTCTATGTACACGCATTTACTGGCTCTCTGAATATTGTATTTTAATAAACTTTTTGTAAAATTATGTTGAAAAAATTATACCTGGCTGAGTTTCTTGTCGGTTCTTCTCAGTGTCCAGGTTTTCTTTTCTCTTCTCTTTGAACCGAACTAAAATAAATTTGAATTTCAAAAATACCTTGTATTGGGTTTACTTGAATAAATTGATTTGACTTTGACTTTAGCTAAAAGAGAAATATCTAAACTTCCGTGTCTCAATTTGATAACAGTTTTCTCCGAAGAATGAAGAAAGAAGGCAAATGTGGTTGGACGTTGTTTCGATGTCGCAAAAAGTAACTTTAAATCTATAAACTCTGTTACGTGTAGCCTTCACTAAAACCAGTTTTTTTTATGAAGCCTGTTTGACACACAATGTCATAAAAAATAGATGCTAATTCAATAAAATAATACTCAATTAAAAAAACGAAATGGGTCGAATTACCCATTTTTATTACTTTTTTATTCTGGTTTCTGATTTTCACCTTGTACCAATTCAGTTTAATAGATGTAAAGATGACAGAATAAATAGACTGTGACATATAAATAGAAGCTCAACGAAACTTAATTTATATTTTGGCTGCAAAGCAATAAAATTGGATTTTTAGGTAAATAGGACATACAAAAACATGTTTCCGCTACATCCCTTGTGGTTTAGATATATAGATGATTGACACTGATACGAATTGGTATTTTTATTTGTAGATATTTTTAAAATCAATTCAAATATTCAATTCTGAAATATTGGATAATGACCATTCTATTGATGTATTAAGGAAGTTTTTTCAATTGTATAGCTGTGAAGTTTGCTAATAAATAAATAAATATCAGATACAAAAGGAATATGAGCAATAAAACATTTGTTTTCTATAATATCTATAGCGCGAAGTCAGCGCGTTTACAGCACGATGTCCACTAGTTGAAGGTTATACCGAGTTGAAGGCACGCCGTCCGGGTCCTCGCAGTGTTCATCAGTCATCCACTATTTTAGTATTCTTATTATTATAAAGAGATAAAATTGTTTGTTTGTTTGTACGTTATTGGTAATCTCTGGAACTACTAAAATGAACTGAGAAATTCGTTCACAAATAGGAAGCTACATTATCCGTAACATAGGCTGTATTTATGATATTTAAAATAATATTTAAAATTTTCTACTGAAGCGAAGCGAGAGCGAGTCGCTAATATATTATAAAATGCAAAAAAAAGGCACGTCTTTACCGAATATACAATTATTTCCTTAGAAGTGTATTCAAAAACCTTATTTGGACAGACCTCAGCTTATATTTACTCTCGTTACTCCTAATGTGATGGAAAGACGTCATCGAATAAAACCATCTTTATTGTACACTTCACTTCCTAAAACCATTTTAAATTTACAATTAAATATGTATTATATATTGTTTGGCTCATATTGTTTGGCTCCAAAATAAATTTGTAGTCAGTACACCCAGATTTCTAAACAAACTTTTTTTCTAAATCCATTTTGTCTGGGAAACTCAGGACTCTCTGTGCAGACATATTGTTACTGTCCTGCCTAGTACCGTACCGTTAAGGTTTAAGCTATTTTTTATTGGAGTCCAAAAATTAAAAAACCTAAAAGCGTATTGGGCACACTCACACACGCAGTGCTCCGTAGTTATTCACCGAACCTTATTAAGTCGCAATAAGAACTATTTTATCTTGATAAATTAGCTTACTGATGAAAGAAGAATTATTTTAATTTTTTTTAAATGTTTTTACTTCGATGTTTACCTATTGTAATTTTTATTGAAATTGCTAACAAAATAATATAATCAGGATGTTTTTTCACATTTTTCACATCAGTAATATTAAACAGGGGGAAAGAGGAGCAGCTTCAATAACGACTGGAACCAAATATCTCCGAACTGAAAGTTAAAATCAAAAAGTCCCATAAATATTTTTTGTTACATATTAGGACATTATATGTATAAACACCAATTTAAAGAGGAATAAAGAAAAAATGAACATTTTGTTCTTAAAATAAAACACCGCGATGAGTTACCTATGTAGGTAGACAAACGGATAGACAAAAGAAAATACGAACGCGTGGATGAGCGGACAACCCGACCTAAAAACGTTTCGACGACAAAAGGCTCTTTAACGAACATCTTTAGAAGACTCGCGCCAAGTTTTACCTAATGGCATGAAAAACGTTACCGCAAGGGTCCCTTGGCTTCTTTCATTTTTATCTTCATGCCATTTATTATTCCGACTTTTTATATCAATCTTTTGTTCGTTGCCTTTTGTCTTTTTAGCAAAAACATCAATAAAAGAGCCGACGGTAATGTCTGAAGATAACATTTTATTGTAGAATTTGTTAACGACATAAACAGTAAGTTTAAAATTTTGTAAAAACTAAAGTCTGCCGTTGTAATTATATATTAAGTCGTTAGAACGTTTTCATAGCGGTTCTACGAGTGAATGTATTACGTAGAAATGGATTTTTGAAAAAAAAAAATAACAATACTGGTTTTTTAACTAAGCATAACAATAACTTTCTTTTATTCAGAATGGAAGTACAAATTACTGGTATATGTACATAGCAACAGCAACAATTTAGCTATTATGAAATAATCTATTTTTTTCACAAACTGTTTGTAAACAATTGTCCGACCAGTGTGAAGATAATACGTCTGCTTTCTAAAGCAATGGTTCTAAGTTGAATTCCTAGTCAAGTGATTTCAAAAGACCAATGCGCGTTTTCAAAAAAGATTCATAAATCGTTGTTAGTCAAAGTTAAATCAATTTATACAAGTAAACAAAGTTATAAGATATTTTTAAACACCAAATCTACCATCAATCAGTTCGAAAAAAGAAACAATTATTATTATAGATAATAACGAAACTATTATTATTACTTATATTTTTTCGACATTATTTTATAATAAGACCAAGGCAGACTTATGAAGATCAAATAGCCAGTGTTAGCAAACGGAAATGTCAAAAGCACTCGCATACCTAGGCGAAAATGTGTGAGGAGAATGATGAGATTTGAGGAAGCGAAACAGGTATGTAAGGACGGCAACGCTTGGCGCTCCATCCTCTCTGACTACCCCGTTGGGGATACAGCGTGAAGATATGTATGTATGTATGCATCATTTTAAAATATATTTAAAATACAATATTCAGAAACCCAGTAAATGCATGATGTACATAGATTGTTATTTCCAGATTACAGTTAGGTCTCGATTAAATCGTCTAGTTATTAATCATATTATAGTACACGTTTTTTAATCAATATTTTTAGATAATTTAAGTTCAACTTTGCGCTAGTTTTTCGCCAAAGTAGTTTGGGAGACACCTACAAATAGTTAGATAGCGCCTGCCTTCACCAATCAACCCTATACTGTCCCTTTACGAAGAGGTCTTTGTTTAAACATCTATACATTACAAACTAATTGCTCTTTATACATTAGATGTCCCCGAAACTTTGGTGAAAACAAAACTAGCGCTAAGTATCACTGAAATTATATTAGTGGTATCCTAAAATTTAAGAATTGTTGACGATATAGAACTTTTATATATATATAGAGTATATAAAAGATGCCTTAGGCTAGTTAATTAGGGTGGAAATCTTACACTTAGTAAGTACTACTCGTTTTCTTTCGGTTCGTGATGTGGTACACGTTTAATACTTAGTTTAGAGCCATAAAACTAGTGTATATAAATCATTGTAATACATATAAATAATATTAATTAGCATCTTATATAAACAAAAGAATTAGAGAAAGAATTAGTACGTAAGTAATATGCACATCTTATTAAAAATATGTCATGAAGATAAATGTGTGATGTCCATTATCGTAATAATTTATCATATTTCATAAGATATTAAGAATACAATTACAAAACTACGTATTGTTATATTTTATTCAAAATAAGAATTTTAATTTAATTACGAATTATGTTAATAACACTTCACTTATTATTTAACGCATAATGATCGCATTATTGACGTATACTTAATCTTATCTCTCAAAATGTAGGATGCATCAAATTATATTAAACGTCACATGAATATTGTAAAAAGTATAATACAAATAGCTTGAAAATTATCTATTTGGCAATGGTAAGCGCGTATTAGTTAACCACGTTCTAATTGATATCAGAGTTATTAATCACCAAAATTCTGTTATCGTTGTAACATTAACATTATTTTTATGAACAATAAACAATTGCATAAATGGCAGTAACCTATCAGTCACATGTCAACCAATTTCTGACTCCAAAGATAAAATGCTAACACATTGATTGTTCTTTATTATGCCTCAGCATTAGTTTACAAAAACACACCCGATGCTGGGAAAGTATGTTACGCATGTTTGGAACTCGATAGTTGGACCACACGAGCGGTTGTGCATGAATGGACTCAGGGGCTCAGGGCGAGGACAAGGGCCGCGGGGCGAGCGGGGGACGAAGGCTTTTTTCAGGCAGTATACGACGAAGCGCGGGCGGAGACGCGCGTCCAGAGCTTGCAAGCTCCAGTGATTAGTGAAGCTTTCGTTATTATTATTAATTATAACTAAATAGTGTTCAAATTATTTGTGATAACATATTTTTATCGGAATTCATATATATATATATATAAGGTTAGTGACAAAATTTAGTTAGAAAACGTTAGTCGTTTGATCGATTATTGTGTGATCTTTAACCTAAGTGTTAACAATTAAACTGCGTGGGTACTAATAAATTATCCTAATGCGTAAATTCAAAAAACATATAAATTTGTAGTTTTTAGAAGTTAATAATATAGGTAATAGAACATAATATTAAATTATCTATGACAGTTCCACATGATTTATCAGTTATTTAAACTCTTTAATTATCAACAGATCAAAATGTCCTTCGACCCTGCTCCATTGTCGAAGACTGCGAAATACAAGAAAATTACAAAACCACTTTTGGAAAGAAAACGTCGTGCTCGAATTAATCGTTGCTTGGATGAATTGAAAGACCTTATGGTTGGAGCTTTAGAGGCAAGTAATTGCATTTAAACACAAGAATAATTAAACGAGCGTAGAAAAGTTTCTTGCTTTATTATTGGTGTCTACATATACATGCAACGAATTAATGCAACAATATCTTCGTAAGTGGTCATCAAAATGCAATCCATCACCCATTCACACGCCACTTATATCGCAGACCGGTCGTCCTTCTGTTTATTTCTCGGCCAAGAGTAGTCTCGCAGTAAAACTGGAATATCAAAATACAAGTTCTATTAACCAACAGGAGTATTAACTTCGTACAGTTATAATAATGTGGCATTTATCATCAGACACCGTGAGAAATAACGTACATCTGCACTTAATATACCATACATTAATTATGTTTTTTATTTTGTTCACAGATCGATGACGATAACTTAAGCAAGTTGGAGAAGGCAGATATCCTTGAACTAACTGTTAATCATCTGACAAAGTTGCATAGCCCTAGAGATCCCGTGTTAGAAGCGAAAAAATTCCAAGCGGGTTTCGGTCAATGCGCAGCAGAAGCATGCCGGTTTATCATGTCAGTCCCGGACTTAGATGAAAAAGTGAGTCAAAGTCTTATCAGCCATTTATCGAGACTGATCACTGCTCAACCATTGACAATCCAAGTACCAGAAAGACCGTCTTTTTCGCCACCAACTTCACCAGCTTCTGTAGCTTCTGACAGACAGCACTATTACAGTGACTATGATAGATCCCCTTCTGACATGGAAGAATCCGCGTTTTCAGGGGAAGGCGCATCAAAACAATGGACACACAGGACAAACTTTAGAATACCCTATAAACCGATTCCATCTCCTGCAGGGTTGCTTACAACTGTCGACAAAGTTGTCACCCCACATTATACATCTCCTGAACAACTGAATGGACCGACAAATGTACATAAGAATGGGCCGTACTTCAATAGAGTACCAGCTGATGCTAAAGATGCTATATTACAAAAAATCAGACAACACATAATGTACAAGCGAGGCAATGAATCGTACGCAAACTGTGATGTTTTGAGTACGGAGTCTACCAAAGCAAAATATTTACACAAAGATGAGGAGTTCAGAAGTGAATTTGGTAATCAATATTCGAATGTTCCTAATGACAGTTTAGATCTAAGAAAGGTTCGCTCACCCAAGAAATCTACTGAAACACCCTTGCTACAAAAAGAGGTCGCGCACAGCAGCACTAATCAATTGGACGCGACTCCTGCGACCGAGAGCAAAGTTGAGGTGACAACCAATCTTCCGGAACAGTGCGAATTGCCGATGGATTACAGCAACTTGCCGCCTAAAAAGAAAAGGAAATTGATCGAGTACCAGGAGTACAAAAAACAAGAGGAGGCAAGACGTCAGCGCGACGCTTTTTATGCGGAGAAAAAAGAACGCGGCGAGGGACCACCGCCGGCGGAACACGAACCAGACGCGAACAAGTGGCGCCCTTGGTAAAATGGACGTTCTGTTGCATTATTTATTTGTCACGTATTGTGATAGTATTAATAGTCTCTTCCATTACAAAGCTTTAATTTGTTGTAATTTATTAAGTGTATCGATAGTGTTGTTCTAATTATAGTGCCTTATAAGTTAAGTTTTTAAATATTAATTAGATTTATAATGTGAGATTCTGTAATATTTAAAATTATTATATGTGCCATTTTGCGTGATCTCGATGTCTTCCTGAGTACATTATTCAATTATGTGAATTTTAGGCATTAGCTCTATCGTAGTACTTAACAAGTAACACATAAATAAAAATATACAATAAGTAATAAAACATCGCTCAAATATTATTTTACCGTATTTAATTACATTACTTTCTTCCCTTTACTTTCTAAGTTCTGAAAAAATGAGACCGTTACTAGTAGACCTACGGGGAGCTTAGATTCAATGCAATTTCTCAATTACATACTAAGAAATAGAAAAATTATTAAAGATTCTTTGAATGGATAAAAAGCTAAACATGACATACTAGAATTTTGTGTATTCTATAATGAACTGGATACAGACCATAGATACCATATACTAGGCACTGCGCACCAGTAAATTGTATGTTATTTGTCAATGGCAACAGAGGCAATGGAGTATATAGTGCATATTATGTATATAATGATAAGTGAGATAAGCCGTAATTATTCTTCAATTCAAGAGGTTTATTCCCCAGGCTCTGATACCGTATTTCGTTATTATCAAGGCAAAAATCCACGCGTGACCTTAAAATCATATTATCTCAAGATAGACGTTAAAACCATAGACATAATAAAAAGACTGCTTTGCGTATTTCTAAGTGAAACAACCTAAATAAGCTGGCCCACCAGTACAACAAACTTATCAGATAAGCCGACCGGCTATTATTACCCGAATAAGGCAAAGTAAAATGTAGGGTTAGGATTTTTGCAGCTTATACTATGTATAATGCACATTTTTAAATGTATGTATTAGGTATGTTTGTCTATTGTAACCTCACAAAATTGTAACCAATTAACCTATTATAACGTAAGTGATATTGGATTCGTTTCAAGTACCTACGTGCGTGTCATAACCTAGCTTTTTTTTTTAGAAAAATTCAATCTAGTATTTGTAGTACGATTAATTACTTACTAACGTAAAGTACCACATAACGGTCAAGGTCTATAAATTTGCAATGTACCCATCGTAATAGGTATTAAATTTAAGAATATGACGAGACCATTACCTACTTACAAAAATATGTAACACAAATGAAATATAATTATCTTGTAATTATCTAAGTTTTCTGTTTGAAAAATAATCTACTCAGTTTACTATGCTTAGGTTTATTTGCGTAGTCTGGTTTTAGATTTTTTAAACTTATTTTTTGCAAAAAATAACGCCGCAAATATTATTATTTAAATATTTGCTCAAAGCGCTATTTTTTAGCGAGCGGCATTCCAGCTTATGTGATGTAAATGTGCATGTGAGTGTCGCATTATAAAGTACTTACTTACTCTTTTTAGTTGCTATCTTTTGAAGTATGTGACGCAGATTTTACTTATTTCATGTCTATGGATGGTTAAGTCCTTACTAACGTAAACAGCATAATAAAAGATAACTAAATAAATAAAAAGATCTTGCTAAGGTATGTATCTGATGACTGTGATGAGAGACTGACGAATAAAATCTACAGAGCGAAAGCGAGTGGTAAAAGAAGCCAAGGAAAACCATGGCTGACTTACGAAGATCAAATAGTATAAGTTTTAGCTGATGGAAACGACAAAAGCACTCGCATACCTAAGCAAAAATGTGTGAAGACAATGATGAGATTTTTTTGCTTTGAAAATCTCAATAAATAAATGAGTGCCTTATCTATAATATCTATAAAAGACGTACAGAGGTACATATTTCACGCTGTATCCCTAATGGAGCAGTCAGAGAATGGAACGCCTAGCGGCACAGTCTTACATGGGTACTTTTTTCGCTTCCTCAAATCTCGTCATTCTCCTCACACATTTTCGTCTCGGTATGCGAATGCTTTTGACATTTCTGTCAGCTTACAGTTTGGCTATTTGATCTTCATAACTCAGCCTTGATCTTCCTTGGCTTCTACTGCCACTCACTCGCATTTTCTTGTCGATCTTCCATCACTCATTCTTTCAATGTGCTCGAATCTTCTAAGCATTCATTTCTTTATTTTTATTTGTGCAACCCTGTTATATTGTGTATCTCTTCATTACTTATTTTGTCTGCAAGGGTGACACCGCACAAGATTCTAAGAGATCGCATTTCTACTGCATTTATCTTACTTTCACCTGATTTCGGGCATATCCAGGCCCACTATACTTACCATAGGATAAAGTTAGCACCAACATGGTGCAGTTTGTGCTTATGATATATTTTAATGCAGTTCATTATATAATTCTGCTATTCTACATTCTATAATTTTTTTTTCATTTACGTACATACATATCTTCACGCTATATTCCTAACGTGGTAGTCAGTGCTAGGGTAACGGGGTAGTAGTTTTTTTCAATTAAATAATTCTAATGTAATTTAGTCGTAGTTAAATAAGTGAATATTTAACTACGACTATAATAAAATTGTTTCTTTGTAGTTTCTGTATTCTTGTATGCTCTCGGTGTTCTAAGCAAATGAAATAAAATTAAAAAATATTATAACGTCGAGTTAATTTTTTCGTACATCCAACGCCATCTGTATTGATACAGACAATTATGTTTTTAGAGCCATCTCACGGATAATTATTACAAGTATGTAGAATGAAGTAATGTGCTATTCTCGCGTAGCTTAGTCGCAAAGATGTATTATTTCCAAGTAATTACTAGATGGCAGTAGTGTGACTTGTTCATTAAAACTTCTGCAATTTGTAGATGTCACTGACATTAATAATATTATTGTTATCTCAAAAATCAACCGTAATTTTAAAAGACTTGAACAATAATAATTATATTGTATTCTTAGCGTAAAAGAATTTCAAAATGTTAAAATGTAAGCACAGTTACTCAGTTTAAATTTAGGTTAAGATGTAAGAAGTTAAGTTATTTTATTAACGAATATTAAATCATTTTATAATTGAACGGGTTAGATTTTAATCTAAGGTTTATGCATGTTATATCCTTGACATTGAATAAATTCAATTTCTGAAGATCCCAAAAGATGCCACAAAATATTTATTCATCTATTCAATACTAGATGACGCTACATTCACTGTTGTCATATGGTTGTTAGGCTGTTATGGTATGTAACCTCTCGTAGTGGGGTATGTACGATCAACTTCATTCACTCATTGACGCGCCGGCCGTTCGGCCAGTCACAAATTCTTTATATCTTGAATGGCTGCATGTCAACAAATAAAAAAAATGCAGGCCGCGCGAATTTTAACGAACTTCGACATTTGAAAAAACGAACTTTTGACAGTTAATAAATTTTTGATTAGTGCTTTACGAATTGGATTTATTTTGGCGAAATTTATTGAGTAATTAGTGCAATTGTTGTTGTTTTTGTGGAGTGAAGTGTTATTGGTATAATGTTGTGGTGAGGCAATGCTTGTGGGGGAGCAATCTCCGGCGCCGCGGGTGGTGGCCGGTTTGCGAAAACTTCGTCCTGAACTCACTCCAGGACCTATAATTACGCCTGCAGATCCTAATTTTAGGATATCAGGTTAGATAACGATCTTTTTTAAGCCTTACACTCCACTCTAACCGCAACTAAATATCCACTATTACCAAAACTAATGTGGGTATCACGTAATACATTAATTTTGATATTTATATTACAATACCTACCTATGTTATAAATATTAAATAAATGTTTGATTCAATCCATTCAATCTCATCTAAGCTCACTCTATCTACTATTTGCCGTAATTTAACTACAGTACAAATTGCCACACGATAATTATTTTAACACAAATGTCATAATCCTAATAGTAATGAGAAAACTGTAATTGAGTTTGGTTTGTTTAAATTGATAAATCAAGTTTAGAAACATAAATAAAACAGTCATTGGGTGGAAAACTCATTAAAAGTATCGCTGGAAGACGGTTCGAAGTCTGTTCTCTCGAAAGTTTGGAGAAGTTAGGAAAACTCGAATGATCAAGGAAAGTTAGGAATTTCAAGGAATAACTTGAGCTAATAAGGTTTCGATTATTTACTGTTTTGGTAGCGCGATGATATATTTCCAGATAGATTATAGGGTTTGCTTGATTTTTCTTTGACATAAATTACAAAACCAAAAATTCTAACGCAAATTTTTGAAATTTAATGATTAAAAACTGCAAGAAAAACTGCTATGTCAAATTTGACAACAACATTTTGGATAATAATATCTAATTTTTTGCTGGTATCAAATTTTTGTATACATTTCGGTATTTTCTTTTGTGTATTACCCCAAAATCGCCTTCTGGTACGAAGATAGTGTCATGCCTGAATGACTCCAGCACAAAGTGCTCTGATTGTCATGTCAACATTGTCTTTGTCATGAGATTACTAGAATGTCTAATTCAAACTTGCCTTAAGTGTGTACTGTATGGCAAACTCGGCAACTTCTGGTTCAAGTTTAAATTGCTATCTGGGTTTGCAATGAAAGACACCCACTGCAAGTACCTACTGAAGATTTTAAGTTTCACTCCATGTAGCCCTTTCTGGCTATAAAAGATTATTTACCTACTGTATTGGTAGCACGAAGATATATTTGTAATAGAAGGCATTCACTATAAGTAGGTATTCAAGGTTAAAAATTTCACTCCGGGAGCCCTTTATGCGCAAAGACGACATCTAACAGTAAGTTAGTCTTACTCGTATAAGCGATCGTGCGACGTAGCAACGACGTAGCAAAGATCACCATAGAATTCGATATTAGGTTTTTTAACTGTTCAAAAATTTATAATTTTTTCAAATGACCAGCAAATTCTGCGATATCACAACGTAATACCAAATTCAGACTAAAGAATCACTTTTCACAGCTTTAAAATCTAATCTGGGGGTTATTCACAAACGTCGGAAACTTTCCGTGGCAGAAAGGCCGATTGTCGAAAAGCGCAAATTCAATCCGACGGCTTGGATTTGTGTATAGGACAATATATAATATGATATATATATATAATATAAATATAATACGATTACCGATTTGTGAATCGCGTGTAGACAAAATCATCGAAAACTTTTCTGTCGGATACGGAAAGTTGAGTTTCCGACGTTTATGAATAACCCCGCTGATCTAATATATTATACATACACATACATATCTTCACGCTGTATTCCTAACGGGGTAGTCAGAGGGACGGAGCGCCAAGCTTCGCGGTCCTTACAGCTTTCGCTTCCTCAAATCTCATCATTCTCTTCACACATTTTTGCCTAGGTATGCGAGTGCTTTTCACATTTCCGTCAGCTTATACTCTGGCTATTTGATTTGTCGTATTTGTACCTAATTATTTGATTTAATTTGTCATGTTTCTGAACCGTCCGTCTGAGAACGTAAAAATATTATAAGTTGTAGTAATAAGTTGTAATTTAGACTGTCGTTTCGTTTCACTATTAATTTACATAATAAACTATTTTTAATTTGGGAGGTTTTTAGGAAAGATCGAGTGGTAGTTTTTATCCGTCAAAAATGTCAGAATTCGCAAAGTAGATGTCTACTTTTATAAAACCAATTTCTACCGTTTTTGTTAATGAAAGATATGCATGAAATAAGTCGTGTTCGTGTCCGTAACCTTTAAACCCCCGATATTCATTATTATTGTTATATTATTTATAGTGTCCAGTGTCACAAAGTCTGCATATTAACTAGCCACAAGTGTTTGCGGACATTTTACACCATTAATTTCTTTTAAAAGCCGGCTATATCTATTACATCTCGGATGTTTTACAAATGTAAAGGTCTCATAATTTTTCTCTAAAGTTGAAGTTTGATAATTATAATACATAAACCAAAACAGTAGCATATCAAATCACAAGTCCGTCAGACACACATTTTGTGTGATTTGATTTTAGTGTAGATTTATTTATATAAACTTGGCATAAGTGCTGGTAATGTGAACCATCTCAGACCATTTTCTGTTACAATAGAACTTTTTGTGTTCATAATTTTGATATCAGTATTTAGAAGTATTGGCGTAGTTTTTGCTCTGATTCTGATAGAATCTATCTTATGTCTTCTTGTCTATCTTTAGATCTTCATTATTTATCGGAATCTAATATCTTTATTATCGGATTATCAGAATCTAATGTTTTTGGCATTTCTCAAAATATGACACTGGTATTTTACGTACAAAAAAAAACCGTGCTGTTATTTTCTTCTTAACCATGCATCACAGTAAACAATTAGATATTTAACAATAATAATAAATCTGAAATTAAATAGTTGGTGCAAGTTAGTATTTGACATCTCACTTGCACTAACTATTAAAGAATTCGTGCAAGCGAGATGTTAAATCCTTAAATCTAGCTTAAATAGTTGGTGCTAGGCACCCTTACACTATATTTTCACAAAGAGCAGTGTTGACGCCCTTGACCTAAAAATGGTTCACGAATATACTATTCCACGTAAAACAAATAGATGGCCCATTGTATTTTTTAAATAATTACAGATATTGTTGGAATTGGATCACTAATTATATGTAAAACTCTATATCCCACTTGAAAACCACAAAAAAAATTTCAATAAAAAGATATTATTATATAGTTATATTATTATAATAATATATACGAAGATGAAACAAAAGAAGACTGACGAATCATCGTCTAACAGTCATCCATGACGTAGTGGAATCAGATCAATTATCATCTGAACATCATCTGAACAATCATCTGAATTCTGAACTCGCTGTGAAAAGAAGGAAACGCTGCTATATATCGCACGTCTGCTCGAAACATTCTATGAAGAAACTTATTAGTAACCGTTGCATGAATAAAATAAGTTACAAAATGCATTAATTTTAAATAGTAATACAGCCCATTGCAATTTATTCCTCTATTTTGTTTCAAATACCAAAAGATTTAGTTAAGTGTCTGTTGGAGACTATTCAGTTATGCTAAAATATTAGGCAGGTGGGTGGGTTAAAGCACATTGTAATGTTTACCACTACGAAAATATAGCAATTTAGTACAAGTGCAGAATTTAGCAGAATCTGCAGAAATATGTTATTGCCAATGTCACCTAACAACCTAATGTCTGAATTTTCCGTCAGTAGTAGGATTGCCAACATTTGTTCGGCTGATTTCTGATTATACTGATAAGCTATAAAATAATATTCACTTCGAAAAAATAGAGTATTTATTCTATGGAAAGAGTAAAAAATAGACAGAAGTATACTATTTTTGCATACTTTGCGTATTTCTTCAACAGTACGCAGACCAGAAATACAATACGATATAGTACGGTTGGTAACCCTACTCGGTAGCTATCTCAAACACTAAACTTTTATTTACTTATAGCATCGCTGTATTTGATTGGCGTTCACGAAAGCTGGCTTTAGACTAGTACATATATATAATATACATATATTAAAATCAAATTATTACAAAACGTTTTCCTTTGCGATTACAAATGTTTGACATTTAAGTAGATGGGTGAATATACGGTATTTGATTTTTTTGTGTCCCTGAAGGAAATGTAATCTGTTCCATTCAATATTGATAATTTCTCTAGTTGACACTATTTTTTAATTTGTAATGATAAGGGCCAGAAGATTTTTCCCTTTTTAAGAATTTTATAAGCACCAGAGGAAAATGTGTCACCAGAGGACTGACACTATTGGCAGAGTAGTGACAAATTAAAGCAGGGAAGTGACAGGCCATTGATTATTAGCTAAGAAAGGGGACTAATATTAAATAAAACATAAATAAATTATAGTATTTGGATATTTTTTAATATACAAGATACATTCAGTCTTCACAGTTTCTAAATGCAACCTTATTTTTAATATTAATGGTTTGTTAATGCTTAAGTTTCAATTACCCGTATCAAATAACAGAATTAATATTTTCTGCTTATCATATCAGTCTCATCTGAGATGAAGATCACAGTGCATACTGTTTGAAAGTTTTAAATTATAAAACGTTCTAAAACTTAAAAGCCAGGTTTATGGCGCTTTAATCTGAATAAAATTTCTAAATAAAACAAAAATATAAACTTTGTTTACAAAACAATAGTACTATCTAATGATACACCTATCAGTCTCGAGGCTATCTAAACAAATAAACTTAAAAATTATCAGTGCACAGTATAAATGAAAACTAATTTTTTGCAACAGAATCAATAATTTCCACTAAACTAAATATTTTTTTACTTAAATACTAAACAATCAACAATTTTTAACATCAGACATATCATTGTCATTTATTCTAAAAAGAGTACTATCTTCATTGGAGATCTTTAAAAAAGTAACCCTGATCTCTCCTTCTTCTTCATCAAAATCTGACGAACACACGCCAGCATATCTGTATTTTTTATTATTAATATGTCATAGCAGTGTCTGTATTGTCTGTAGTATTAATCGGATGAGTAGATGTTTGTGCAACCATTTTGTTTGGCACATCTTCCTCAGAATCGGTGTATACTGCATCAACATCCAATTTGTTTTTTTCATTTTGGGGGTATTTAATGTCGCCTAAATGGAAGTGAGGACAAAAATTGCTACAAAAGCAGCTGAGGCCCTTCATATACAACGTATTGCTCAGATAGTTTCCTCGTACTTGATGTACTTTTAGTGTACCAGAAAAGGTTTGATGTTTGGTCGATTATCTTCCATTATCTTCTTTTGAAAATCAATTTCTTCTTCGGGTATCACAAAAACTTAAATGCCGGGACAATATTTGTCTAATTCAGTAGCAAAGTCGTCAATCGTAGCAATGTCAGTCCCTAAAGCTACAATTTTGTCAGCGGTTCGTTTACATGTCCCTCCGATACCATCTGGAGCTCCTTTACCGTGACCGGCTTCATGATAGTTCCAGGTAAAATCACAAATATTCGGATAGGTTTTAGTCAATTTACAAAGTAAGTAAAAAAGCATCTTTGTTACGGTTCTGTGTAACTGGGCCATCGCTTAAGAAATGAATGTTTTCTACTGAGTACGGAAGGAGTTCCATGACAGGTTTTAGATGAGCCCAGATTACAGTTACATTATGGTTTAGGTTTTCTGACATTGTGGCAAAACATTTTGTTTCTCCCTTGGTATATAAGACCACAGTATGCAAACTTATTTGCGTACGTGAGCCACCAAAATGGAACGATTGAACTTCTGAAGAATATTTTGTATTATAATTTTCGGAAAAGTCCATATGAATCACAGCATCTTTTTCAGTTATCTTTTAGACTTTTAATGGTTTGATATTGATGCACTATATTTGCTTCATGCTTTAAAAAAATATCAAGGTTTTCTTCTAGTTTTATCACAATGTCTTTTGGAGCACAGTTTAATGTTATTTTGGTATATTTTCGAACCCTGCGTTTTTTCTTTGTTTTAGTATCTAAAATGTCCTGTGCAATACATTGCCATGAAGAGTATTTGATCAAAACAGAATTGTCGAACTCATGATAACATATAGAACGTGTTTTGCAGTTAAGACATTCTCGCATAAGACATTTTTCATTGTATCGGTCGCAACATAAATAATTAAGCATACTCTGATAGTTTGGAAAATCTATGATGTTTGCCTGTTTTAAGGAAACCAAGGTTAGCTCCGTGTTTGCATGAGTTATACATAAACAAGTTTCTCTTTGGTGGATGTTTGGGGTTACAACCCAAAACGGTCGTAGACGGCAAAACAGTGTGTAACTGAACTTTATATTTTTTGTTTTTATAAATTTGATGTGTAGATTTTTCATGGTGTCCTGTAACAGTCTCTTATGTTTTTTTATTTTACCTTTTGTAATGCTATCTTTTTTACCTGGGCATAATCTTTGCAATCTTCTTCAAAAAACTCTGTGACTATTTTCTCTAACTTCGAATTCGTTTTATCGTTTCTTGTCTTCCGTGTCATATCTAATAAACTTTTATTTGCAGTAGATGACTGTCTTATAGGTTTCATATTAATTTGGTTCAACACTTTATACTTCTTGACTATTTTGCCACTTAATACTTTTTTAAATATCTTTTTTCATTATCATTCGTTGTCAAATTTATATTTTCTTTGAATTGATTTTGGATCACTTCACTAAATAATAATTTTTTCTTCACCTCTTCTACATTCTCTTTACTATTATTCTGTAAGAGATCGGCCACTTTTCAATTTGGAGTCTTTTTCGGTTTTCCGATTCGCCGTAGTTTCTTTTGATACTCACGTACCTTTTGACGTAACTGTTTAATTTCACATTTTTTATTTTTTATAAGTTTATTTCGTAGTTTCCGCTGAATTTCTGATCGCCTTTTAGCAGCCAGAGCGATATTGTTTTGTGGAAGTGGAGGTTGGTCTTCATTATCAGACGCAGGTGGTGTTACTGGATAGTTTCTGGTAGATTGTAGCTTTACGCGATCTGTCTGCTTTTTGTCTTCTCTCTCCATATTTTCTAACAGCTCTTTGTTCCCTTTTAGTCATATCATTTATGCTTTTAATTTGTCCCTTTTCTTTCTTTTTTTACATTGCTGCCTTTCTTTTTCTTTTAACTCAGCATTTTTGACCGGATCGTTTTTAATTCTTTGGTAGCGTAATTTTTCAGCTTGACGCTTTTTTTTTAACCTCTCGTCCCTTGTTTGCTTCTTTTTAACATTCGCCATGATGTCCGATTATGCTCGAGTATCTAGAACAAATAAAATGAAGCCTTAAAACATTAAATATTAACGAAACAAAATTTCGTCACTTCTCTGGCGCGTATGAAATATGCCAGAGAAGTGACAAAATCGCACATAACCTACAAAAACAACATCACTTGCTTTTTTGACCACAGTTTAACATAATACATGACATCTACACACAATAAACATTGCATTGTGCAAATATACAATTTCGTAACGATAAAATACAAAAATATATACTTATCAAAGGAAATACTCCAACGACTGGCACAAACACGCTTTCCTACAGTGAATCGCAAATTGACGCGATATTATTGGAGTTTTGCTCAACGTCATTAGCTTGCTTCTAACTTCACACTGTTGTACGCGCGTAGTTCAAGGTCAAAACATACCTTTGCCGTTTTAAGTCAAATTTTACTTCTTTGAGTTTCGCCAGATGAAGTGACATAATTGTAACATGACATGAAAATAAGTTTTTTTTTTATATTAATAAATATTTTTACAGTGTAATTTTGATCAAATATGTTTCGATGTTTATAAAAGCATATGATAATATTTAAAAAAAAAAAATATTGCATACATATTTAAAGTATCTGGCCATAAAATCATTATAATCTATTAATGGGGGAGGCCAGAGGAGTATACATTTATAACTATTTTAAACAATAATGCCTTAAATTAAACAATTATCGTGAATAGACAATGTGGGCTAAATAAAAGAACATATTCTTTATTGTTTAAGCATACAGAAACAATAATATAATAAGTTCAATATAAAATTTGTCTATGGACCATTGGAATTCAAATAGCGTATATTCACCCAGATAAGTATTTTATATATTGTTTAAATAATTATTAATTTTTTATACTTGATAAGGACTATTTTCGGTAAAAAAAATGTGAGATACCTAGACATTTATTTACATATTTATTATCCATATGCATAAGCACTTATGCATACACACACATATAATATATCATGTGCAAATAAATGAATCTATTGTGATAGCTTTAATCTGCCGTGATTGCTTATTGCAAAGAGTAAGATATATTTTTATTAAATGCAGCTAAGTCTTTAGTAAAATTTTTACAATTACCCGCAATTACTATAGGTATCTTGTATTATGTTAGATCAGCCTTTCCCAAAGTGGGCGATAACGCCCCCTTGTGGGCGCTGCAGGCCTAAAGGGGGGCGGTAAGAGACCCAGAAAAAAAATGGGGGCGTTGTGTAGAGGCCTGGGGGGTGATTTGTAATTTCATTTAGCTAGGAGGCATCTTAGACAACGACTGCATGAGATCTCGACTCAGTAGACAAAATAAGTTTGGGAACCAGTGTGTTAGATAGTTTACAATATGCTATTCGTATAAATATAAGTATGTTACATGATTTCAAATTTATTTTTTATCGATTTATTTATCTATTTACATATTCGCAAACTTATTACCAGTACTTACATCTACATATATTAATTTCATTTACATTAATTAATACATATTGGGTTCAATAATTATAATAATTTCTTAAAAATTTAGGCCTACTGTTCAAGGAAGCAAAGCTTCATACGCTTTAAAATACGCAGTACAGCTAGCGTACTAAAGTTTGTTCGCGAAACGTATCACAAGCGTACATTTTCTCTTAGGACTACTGTCAACGGAGGCGTAACTTTGTGGACGCGTACCTATTCATCATTTTACGCTTGGTGTACGCCTGCTTGGTGAAATACGCTTGCAATACGCTTTGTAGTAAAACTTTAATAGGCCATATTATAGCAAGAGCTGCACAGTGTATTTTGAAGCGTGTAGAAAACTACGCGTCCATGGTCAAAAGGTGCAGAGAACATGTAAAATAAGAAGGTTCACTCCCACCTTACGCGTAACGGAATTGGCTACTCTCGCCCGGATACGTAGGATCGTTGTGTTGGGAGTGTGACGCGGAGAGCATCTCGTTTAGTTATACATTTAGTATACAATAATAAAAAATAATAAAAAATCAATACACACGGATAAGTTTTTTATGTTTATTATAGTTTATATGGTTTTATTTCTTGTAGTTACGTTGAAGTGTGTTAACTCTGGATTCGAATAACTACAATTATTTAGACCTCTAAGGACGTTATAATGCGTCGTTTATGTGATTTAGACATTTTCGTATATGCAACGATGTGAAGAACGAATTACAGACAAATGGAAGTGGTTGCATGTTCGTGTGCATGTTCGTATTGCGTGCGACCCCGTAATAATTATACATATTCACCCAGAATATTGCCGTTGTGTGCGTGCCATGGCGCGTGCGTATTATCGCGCACACATACAAAGCGCGTACACTAATTTTCTACGAAGATATCCTACTGTTATGTTTATACTGTGGTAGGTCTTTCTGCGTATTGTACGATGTACTCAGGTGTTACTTTACCGAAATCTATTTCTGTTCTCTGTAAATAATGTATATCTAATGTATAAAAATCAATGTTTGTTCGTTCGTATTTTATGGGCTACCATATCGTTCATCCGATTGCAATGAAATTTGGTATGGAGATAGCTTGAATCCTTAAGAAGGACTTAAGTATTATATTTTATAACTATCTTCCTACCAAAGTTTCAAATTTATTTCACTTTCCAACGCAGCATTCTCAAAAAAATCGAGACTTCTCACTCTGTCAGCTACTCAGGCTATAAGACTGAAAATGGCAAAAAAATATAGGTATCACATAATATATTATATAAATTAATTACAACAAGTTCACTGCGCAATCATAAATGTAGTGTGAAATTATAATTATTTAACTGCAAGAAGATTTTCAAATATTCACTATATAATATGTACAACATAATTAAAAAATACAATCATACAAACTCTCTGTCAGGAATTTTCCATGTGTGCGACAGTTTCGAGTCTGTAGGTAATAAGATAAAAATTTGAGCAAAATTTCACTGTACCATGTAGACGTAATATTGATAAAAAGATGTCAAAATTCGTTGTCAAAATTTTAAGTTCACTGATAACAAATTAGGATAATATGTAGTAATATTGATAAATGGGTACATGTAACATCGCTAGTATCTTAACATCTAGATATATCATTTATTTTATCAAGTTAGGGAACACAAAACCTCACTATATAGGTAGCTATATAGCGGTACAGCACTTCAGTAATAAAACGATATTTTCCTTATAACAATATTTAGGCAAGACTAGGTAATTATATTCCAGTTGTTTATAATATGTAACATATCAAATAGTCTTTCAGAAAAACGTCTGACATGATAGACAGACAGTACAGACAGTCACACCGTAAAGATTCTATAAATATACCGTTTTTTTGTTTCGTCTTATAATATTAATGGTAAATACTACTTAATGGAAGAGTATGCTTAATAAGAAGGAAATAAAAAAATAATTTTATTTTTTCTGATCTCATTGTCCCTTCTACCTTCAACCTTAGACTACATACCAGTCAGCTGTACGTAACGTGGCATGTGCATGAAAATGTCAATTGCAATCGTTCCTTTTTTTGATAACTATACCTAAGTATATATACTTCTATAGGTACTAATTTATTATTTTAAAGGTATTATTATAAAGAGGTAAACGTTGTTTGTTTGTATGCAATGGATAAACTCAAAAACTACTCAACCTATTTCAAAAATTCTGTCACTTATACCTATACAAAGCTACATTATTAGCGAATAAAATCGGCTGTATTTTGTTTTAAAAAAAAATTCTACCCGTGCAAAGCCGCGGTGGGTCGCTAGTTACAGATATTTCGATGAGAGGAATGCATTACAACAAATTATTTATATTTTATTATTTATTTATATGTTATAACAAATTATTTTATGTGATAGATTCCTAAAATCTCGAGCTTATTTCCGCTTAAACTCCAAAAACTACCAATCGACACGTGTTTCGCCTCTCAACGAAGCATTCTCAGAATATACCAGAAATAGGATTCGGTCAGCTAACCAGCACCGATTCGGATTCGGATGCGGTGCTGGTTAGCTGACCGAATCCTATCTCTGGTATATCCTGAGGATGCTTCGTTGAGAGGCGAAACACGTGTCGATTGGTAGTTTTTGGAGTTTGAGCGGAAAGTAGCTAAAGAGATTTTAGGAATTTATCACATGAAATGGATATCCGCAAAGTAACACCTGAGTCTATACAATAAATGATTTTATGTTTATATGAGCATTGTGTTATATTATAAAGTGTTTAACGCTGTTTATGTCTACTTTAATAATCAATTATAATCCTAACAATTACAGTTCAGTTATTCATTTAACTGAATTAATAACTGTTTTCTTTAGCAACAAATAAGTATAATGTTCAGTTTTTGCAATAATTTGTATCTAGTGATCGTAACCTGAATTCAATTAGAAATGATCAAAGAATCCTGTTAAAACGAATGATATTTTATGGTCTAGTATATCAATTTTAAATGTAATCAAATGATTTATAGGATTCCGTTTAGGTTATCACGTAAAAAACTGCGATGGCGATAGCTGCGCCGCAGTCGCGCGACAGTTGTCTTAAATTTGTATCACTATCGCTTAATTCCGCGATTACGATATGATTACAGGTCATTTCTACACCTATAATTGTGGGTGATCACATCCATGTTTTGTAGAATATAAAACCTGAACACGAATTGTGATGAAACTCAAGCCACGGTATTTCGAACTCTGATTTAAACATATTTTTGTTATGTCCATACCTAAATTCGTTTTTATAATAAAGTTCCTCAAGAAGTTACTCGAATAACAGAAAATATATTTAGATTAGTTATAAAACATACATTGATTAGATAATCATACTATAAAATAAACGATTTCGTTGAAGATAAAATAATAGTCTGGAAACGATCTTCTCTCACATGCATTTACTGGCTTTCCGAATATTCCATTACATAATTGTCGTATAATGTAGAATAGTGTTGGAAAAATCAAGTTCTTTTCAGTGTTTTCAGTTTTCTCTTTGAATCGAACTAAAGTAGATTCTAAATACTCTGTAATTGGGTTTACTTGAATAAATTGATTTTGACTACATGAAAAACTTACCCAGACTATGTCCACAAGTATTAAAGCATATTGGATTGAGTTTACACCTCGGACCGAGAATCAAAATAGATTTTGCTCTGAGAACGTGTCGTTACGGTGTCCTTTTTTTTGTTGACCGAGTTTCTAAACTTTTACTAATGTGCATAACTAGGGACGGGTCACAGTACAACGATACACAGCTGAACATGACATATTTTAGTGAATTTTAGTAGCCAAAGCACATAAGATTTACGAGTATTTTGCAAATAATTATTTCATGACCGACTCATGAGCTGACACGAGTGACACAGTGCGAGGTTGCCGTACTTACTATATGTGATAAATTCCTAAAATCTCTAGCTATTTTCCGCTCAAACGATCGATCGATCGATCGGTGCTGGTTGGGTGGCCGAGTCCTATCTCTGGTATATCCTGAGGATGCTTCGTTGAGAGGCGAAACTCGTGTCGATTGGTGGTTTTTAGAGTTTGAGCGGAAAATAGCTAGAGGTTTTAGGAATATATCACATGCGATGGATTTCCGCAAAGTAACACTTGAAACTATACAGTACTTACTATAGTTGTTTTACTCGTGGTTACGCTCAATGAGATAGAAAGAGACGAAAATTCGTTTGAAACACGGTGATGAGAGCGGCAACTTATTATGGCTCCGTCCAATATGTTCCTTGATCCAAGGTTTGCACGTTGTAAGTTCTGTCACTATATAATTTTTCGAACTTTATTTATTTTTATTCTATTAGTAGTTTTAGTTATATTTTGAGGTATTGGCAGTAGTATGTTGGCAACATTGTACATTCAGTGATGTGAATCTACTCGGAACCTCACTATAATATAGTTTTTTACAATTTAATTAGAACTTTCATAATTTCATTAATATCAAATTTTACTAACAGTCACACATAAAGAAACCAAATTAGGAGACTGATTTTGCTTGAAATGCTTCGATCATTCTTACGACTTTAATAAAAATGCACGTCATATAAATTACTCATTATTTTATTTATTTTAGGAGGTATTTAGTATACCTGGATTGAAGAAAATTATAGTTGTACGATCTTAACCGAAACTACACGACACGATAATGTTATCTTAGATATTTAATATATATTTAATTTAGCAGCTTTGTTTGTCCGACAGGCGTCCTCCGACAATATTACAATGACGATAACGAATCGTGGGCATGGGTGCGAGTCGCGGTCCGCGGCGGGTGTCTCTTGGCTTGGCGAGACGGCACCCTGCCACGGAGACCAGCTGCCCGCCTGCCCTTGCGGCATCTACACCTGCGCGCCACGACTACACTGCCCAACGCGTTCCAGCTTTCACGGCTACGCGACGATGCTTCCGTCGCCACATTTCAGGTTTATACTTTTAACTTGCAATACATATGTCCACACAACTACAGACGTGTCAATGGGAAAATGTAATGGGGAAAAAAACAAAAATGAAATAAGTGAAAAGTTTAGGAAAATTCTGGAATAGAAATATTACAGAGTTCATAAATTTTACCAATTTTAGGCAGTTTTCTGGGAATGAGACAATATACTTGTAACCATTTATATTGTACATGTAAAGTAACTTACCTACGTCTCGAAAAGTTTCTTATTCCTACGCAATCTTACGTCTCCAATAGTACTCTCGTAGACACACACCTACACGATTATGATAAAACTGTAGCGTAAGTATATAAAATATTTTTGTTAGTTTGTTTGAAGAGAATCAATCTCAGAAATACCGTTATTTAAATTGTTATTCGTTTATTCTTTTATATACTTGTCACGCAAAAACTACTATAGAGTGTAACTTGCCATAGCTGTAATTTATGTTCCAGGCATGCATTTAGCACACATTTCAATTCCAAAATAAGTTAATTCTGGATTCACCAATCTATCATTCTATCCAACGAAGTCCTAAAATTCACACAGAGGAATCCACAGGCACAGCTAGTCTTATGTATTATGTCTACTTTTTGTAAAAACACGTGGGGTCGTAAACCTTATAGAACAATGAGTTACTATATAATCTGTCTTTTTTCTTCTTCTATTCCTTGTTAACAACATTGTATAGTAATACAACAAAACATTATTATAATACTATGACTGTCTTGTAGAAAACATTTACAGAATTGCATTATACTAATAATATATGAAACAAAGGCTAATTTACCATTTACAATAAAAATTATAGCAGCTAATGGAATATAAGACGCCAGTTTCCAATGACAAAAAGCGATAATTTCGAGTATGTATAACAAATTAAGTTAATGGTGTCGTCCCTTGCGTTCGAATGTGGTAATTATACCCAGTCACGTATCCTGCCCCTGGGCATTGTCTAGCGGTGACAATGCTTTCATAAATAATTTTAACAACAGTTCTCATAGTCAGAAATATTTACACTTGCGACTTTTACATTAGAAATTGGGTTATAACCTGTAACTTATAACTTATTGCTCATTTGCTCAATACATCTTCTAACTTCTAAGATGTGAATAGAAAAAATTAGGATGGGCCTTTTACTTTCGAGTTCAGACAGCAGCCTTATTATCAACTGACTTCTGACTCTGCCTCACACAGAGGAATCCACAGGCACAGCTAGTCTTATGTATTATGTCCACTTTTTGTAAAAACACGTGGGGTCGTAAACCTTATAGAACAATTAGTTACTTTGTAATCTGTCTTTTTTTATACATAGTTCATTCCAGACAGGACTCGTCGAGGGATAGGGTCGAATTTAAAAGGTATAACTTTGACAATAAAATCTTTTAAATTAACAGTTTTTCCAAGACGGTAAATTTGAAATAATACGTAACATTTCTCAACAGTCCTTACTTCGACATTTAAACAGTGTGGTTTCAAAATAATTTTGTCGCTAAAAGAATTTCAATGAAAATATTGCTATACTTAACTCACGCAATATATCTTAACGTCGCAAAATAGTATCTAACTTATTTTCCAGACAGACACAGTGCATAAAAAATTTCCAGTTATAATATTACTTCAAACGGATTTCAAAAGATTCTTTTACAAGAGAATTTTTACTTGATAGTTTAAGGTCACCCATAATTACAAGTGTCGTCTTATAAAACGTTGGGTCCCTTTCAGACCCACCTTTCTCACGGAATTTTTTTCAATAAAGCGAAACACCCGTATATCACTGTTCGTTCTTTGTGTCCCGCGACCTTTTGATGGAGTCGTTTACCATACGAAGGGCTAGACTCGTGAAGGTGTTGACACGTTAAAAGAGTTGTGATTTTTCTGTGTATGTACCATGTGCACATATGTCACCGTAATAAAAATAAAAAGTTATGAATATCAGATGTCACCCTTTATATGCTTTGCATAATTTTTATTTGAGGTATTATAATTTGCAACATTTAATTTCTTACTTTACTTTTCTTAACTTAACATCTATGCTATCGCAAAACGTATGAATTCGAAGTTTCCCTTATTGTTACAGGCTTGTAATGCGACGGAATACGCCAGATGGGTACGCGCTCTCTGCGTTGAAATCCTCGGCCAAACACCGCTACCACAAGTTCGTTTTTTAGATGTGTTGTCCGCAGCAGACACAGCAGGTCGGGAACCAAAGAAAGAAGCACCGCAACAAGAGACTCCTCTATGCCCACCTAGGCCACCTCCGAGGGCTCGACGGAGGCTATTGACTGCGACCGAAACGCAACTTCCTCGGAGGGACCACTCGCCAGCCGCTACGGACGAGGGCATCGTCGTCGAAGACGACGACTACGACTCGTCGTCCGATCGCAGCCTCGATCTGTCTCTATCCCTCGATGCGTTGAAGACCACAACCGATGTAGTGGATGCACCTATTACGCGTAAAGCCGAAGTGATCAAATGCGATAACTGTAGCAAATTAAATTCTGGCACGCAACAACATCACACACTACCGCGCGCGGCTAGATCTGGAGAATCGGATCAAGGCCGACACCGTTACTTAAAGCGTTGGGAAGGGACAGCAGGGGGCGCGGAGCGGGGCCGGTACGCACTGGAAGCGGCGAGACGCAAAACCGCTTCACTGGAGAGTCGAGCGAGGTCGTGCTCGCCGAACGCACACGAAGCGGTCGCTCAGTACGTGCCCGTTAGGGAGAGGAGGGCGCTGTTCGAGTCGCTGTCACAGAGCGGCGGCGGGCTAGCGCGCAGCAGCGAACAGCTGGCGCGGCCGCTGGCGGCGGCGGCGGGGACTCCGCGGCGCGCAGCCTCTTTACACGATTTGCAGGCGCCGCCGTCACGCTCCGTGAGCGACCTGCGCCAGTTCTTCGAAGCAGTGGCGCGCGGCGCGGGCGCAGCGCCGTGCGCGGCCGGCGCGCCTGCGCACCACGCGCCGCGCGGCTACGCCTCGCTCATGTGCGCCTGACTGTGTCCCCATTCACATACACGTCTATACCTTGTACATAATACTGTAGATAGACACTGCGGCGTTGATCGCCGACTATCTCAAAGTCGTTTGTTTTAAGACTGTTAAAAGTATTGTTATAGAAGTACCTAATATAAATATTATAAATAAATGTATCGTCTATTACTTCTATCGTTTTATTTTTATGAAAGGAAAGGCCATGGAAACTATACTAAAGTTTCGATTATGTCGTTTGTAATAACTAATTGTTCTGCAACCTTCCTTCTAGTTGACATGTTTTGTTTTATGAAATAAGACATTGGATACTTAATAACATTTTGCCAATAGCGTATTGTATAGATTGAAATGTCATTCGACATAGCTGCAAAGGTCGCAAGACACGGGTTTCCAATCGCGTCCTCCACGCGGTCACAATTCTCTTTGTGGGGAACGTTCTCTTGCAAAAGGTTTAATATTTACATGGCTACTAGGTAGTGTAGTACTAGGTACTTTATGAGTGCCCTTGTTAGCCATTCCTACTCTTGTACTACAACTCAAAAAATCTTTGATAAACAGATATGATAAAATTCTTATCTCATAGTTAAACTATGGTCACCAGTAAAAATTATTGATAAGTACTTGCGAAAGATAACCCAGCTACAAATTAAAGCACCGAAGTTAAAGATAATAACAGAAAATAGTAGTGTACTTGTAATGACACAATTTCTCAAGTGTTATCAAACCAAATTAAGCATAATGTTCCTTATTACAGGCGTAATATAAAATCTGTCATCGCTGCTAGTTGTTTTAAATGATACACTTGCCTATTTTATCAGTTCCTAGTATTGTTACAAACCCGTATGGAATGTTACTAATGAAATAAGTGATAAAAAATTCCTAATGAAAGTGTATCATGTGACAGGTGTCTGGATACTAAGGTTAAATTAATTAGAATAACTTGATAACGATTAAATAAAATTTTATCTTAATTAAGGTAAAAAGACAGATAGATAATCGTATGATTCATATGTAGTATTTCGTAAAAATAAAATGTATGATTATTGTATGAACCTTATAGGGCTGATGAAGTTGATAACTGCAGAGGAACATTTAAGAACGACACTTATTTGCGCACTGAATTTCTTTATTTATTTGTAGCATAGCACTGATACAAACAGATACAAATATCGTGGCAGGCGTGGTACTGTCACACATTTACAGATTACTTATACTACAATGAGATAGGTGTTGCACGGCTTACAATATTGCCATAATAAATTAATTGATGTTGGAGATTCCACAATTATTTATCAACGTTTAATCGAGCACGATAAAGGATGCTGACACAAGGACTTTTATATCTATTGTTTGATTAAAGCGTTAGAAACATGATGCATAGTAGCAAAGAACGTCCATTCATCAATTTTTATCTAAAGTTACCAGAACATACGTGTTATATTTAATACAACCAAATTAGCAGCTGGAATGCGGCCGTGCCTAATAGTAGCTGCCCTTAGCCGTAATTTAGTCTTAACAAAAAAGCTCGGACAAAAGAGATAGGTGGATAAAAAAATATAAAAGACACCGAGGGATGATACAGGTAGCGGAGATATTATAAAGATGGATTTGGATAGTGGGGTGTCTATAAAATTTCTTAACGGCTGACTTTGAACTGTGTACTGACGGGTTTGAACAAAAGCGGTAGTGATTTATTTTTACGATATTTTCTTTACAGCTTTTCCGTAGATAATATTTTCTGTCATAAAATTACAAAAAAAAAAATCTGTTTTTTTTTTCATTACCAGTGTTCGAGTTGATGTGGAAACAAATCGTTGGCGCTTTTTTTTTTAAAAATGTAGCCTACATACCTACTAAAAACCCTAAACACAACTTTTTGAAGGTTGCATCAAAATTGGCACAAATAGCTTATAAATCATTTTAAAGAAACGAGCCTTATTTGGGCACTAGTTCACAATATTACGAATAATACGTAACAATAATAAATTCTGAAATCGATTTAGACGACCTCCGTGGCGCAACGGTTTAATGTGTCGGAAAGTAAACGGGGGTTGCGGGTTTGATTCCCGTCCCGAGTCTGGGTGTTTATGTATAATATGTATTTATTTACAAAAAAAAAGTATATAAGTAGTATATCAGTTGTCTTAGTACCCATAACACAAGCGCTGTGCTGCTTACTTTGGGACAGATGGCGCTGTGTGAAATGTCTGAGTTTATTATTATTATTATAGAGAAACGTAAGTCTTCGTTTGATGTTACTCAGTTTCATAGAGACAACATTTTTAAATGATAAGGACCATCAGTCCTAAAACAGCTAGTAATCAGTTAGGCGCGATAAGATTTTTGGCCAGAATAACAAGTGACCAAACGATTATTTCCTCTTACTCGTAGATATTTCTTGTATTATATAGATTAGGTTAAGCAAAAAATGATAAGATAATATGTTAAGTTACACTTTCGATACTCGTTCGTAAAGTTGAATTCACAATAAACTAAATTTTAGTGACCTTCGAATGACTTAACAAAGAACTTTTCCACAAGTAGCACTTGCCGTCTGATAGACTAATCGGCAAGACTAATATTATGATATCTTATGCAAACATTGTCAGTAGGTACCAATGAAGCGATCAGTGAATGCACCGACCTTGAACATGACTTGTTGCGCTTTTTTCAGATGGACACTCACAACTGACTAGTGCAAGGTCGGCACACAGTACCTATATTGAAGTATACAGTACCTATATTGAAAGGTTATGTCGTGATAGAATTGTTTAACGAATGGTCGGCAAACGGTACCTAACGTGCTACTACGAATTCGCCTACGGTGCAGTGATTAGAGGTCAAAATCCTATAATAATACTTAATGCCAACTTTGTGGTGTTGTTATTATAAAGCTTACGAGAAGGAAAGACCGTGAACTAACCAAATATAAAGTGGAATTCAATTTACTATCACTACAACAGTGTTTGGATAACAGATAATATTGTATTGTTTAACTGAAAAATAATATTAAAAGAAATCTGTTTACAGATGAACTTGTCTTTTTTTCATGAGGTAGTAATCGAAATAATAGTACAATCGGTAACAATTCAATAATGATGACAATATATTGAGTCGATGTTTTTAACACCAATATTCGAAACATTTTTAATTTTTTCACTATGATTGGATGTGCTCACGTCAATAAAATGGCGAAAATGTCCGTAAAATTCTGAAGAACTATCATTAAAATGGTATAGTACCTAAATTAAAATGACGTCACTTATGCATAACCAATCTCCATAATAATTAATTACTACTAACAATGACTAAAGTACCCACTTTTACAATGCCATTATCTTCCAAACAAGAAAATTGATAAAACCAAGGTCTCACACTCAAAGAAAGAATACGTAAGCAAGTACCTAGATGAATGAAAAGACGTTAAATTATAATACAGCTCTACGGTGGCGATGAATCCAGTTTAACGCCCAAATAGGTCATGGTGTGGGGACAAACTCAACAATTAACTATTCCCATCCCAAAACAATAGATGATCGTCGTTATCCAACGAGGTCACCTATAAATTTAACAACTACAGTCTTGTGAAACTAGAGTTCTAAAATCATCATATTACAACGTCTTCAAACCTTTTATTTATAATTTCTTCTCCTTTATTTATACGGCGCCGTAGGCACATGGACTTTTAGGCGGGAACGGGAGAAGTGAAGTTGTCATTTTATTTAGATTTTCTATTTTTTACATTGTTAGGAGTTTTAAAGTACAACAGTGATAGTATATTGTGTTTTAAAGTTTTGTGTAAGTGAAAAAAATGGAGGAGATCTAAATAAACAAACATGTGTAGCTGAAGTTCTTGCCCTCTTCCAAGAAGTCCTTTGAAACTTCAGTAAAGCCTACTATCACTTTACTGGAGGAGTTTTACGATAAGAAAAACTAATTTACTTGTGATTCTATATGGATTCTACTTATTAATACGTGACATTGGGGACGCTAATCTGTGCGCTATGCCATAAAGAAAGAAAAAAAAGGAAAATTATACACATTGATTGTATAAAACAGTAGCACAAGTTGATTTTTGATTATAAAATTCTCACTTAATTGTTCGAATATATAGACAAAACGGAACATCAAAACGCAATAAATTACACCACGAAGGTACTTGATTACTTTCAGCAAAACATATTTGAAGTTAAAGATGATGACAAAGCAATATCGGATAGTCACAGGTGCCCTATACCAGCTCAGGTTCTTTATATACACCCGTCAGCCTTGTGCTTTGTTCGATTTTTACGACTTACATACATGGGAAGATTAACAGCTAAAGTGGATGAATCACACTGAAAAAGAAAAATATTGAATGTACCATCCTCCCGTGAATGCTGTAAAAATTGGTCAACATAGTGGTTGTAAAGTTTGTTTCTGGAAGAAATCTGCTACAATATTTCGTTATTCCACTATGCCATATGCAAGCTCAATTATTTATTGTTGATGTAGTGTCATAGATTAGATTTACGTAATAAATACATGCGCCATTCAATATACACACTAATCATCTGGTATTAAACTGGGGCATTTCCTGTACTATAAGGGAACCGCACGTCAACCTATGAGGGACGTCTTTCAGTACACGCAGACCTGAGACAATCTAGAAAAGTTTGTTTTCTAAATTGGTCCACCCAGAAATCGAACTCGGAATCTTCTGCGCTCGTATGCAACACCTAAACCACTTCGGCATCAAGGTCATCACATATACATATATCTTCAAGCTGTATCCCCGACCAGATAGAGGACGGAGCGCCAAGCGACGTGGTCCTTATCTCAATGTAAACAATTATGAAATATTTACCAACTTAGAAAAAATAAAAATTACAGTCATGTATTATAGCAAAATAAAAAAGAACAAGTGTCAAGCAATAGTCCTTATTAAGGAAGTAACGTTTTTCGCCTTTTCGATCGATTTTGTCACTAATAATTTAACGCTTCAATTATCATATTGCGTTATTAACAAAGACAAGCCGTAGATAAAACTTACAAAAAGATAAAACACCTAATCACTCACTGGATCAATTATCATTAGCCAAACGTGGATTTCAAAGACACGCAATGACATAACTATCTTTAACGACATGTTGCTTTATTGTCTTATGTTTCCTTACAATACAAATAACACTACAGACGAGTAGTTCATCATTATGGCTAGATGTTTTATACTACATATACTATATGTATTTCAACATGAATAGCAATTCCGTTATAAAATTGGCAAAAAACGTTCCACTACAAACAATGTATATTTTGACAGTATACAAATGGGTTGCGGTATTTCAACAAGCTACTTACTTTGGTTTAGAAAAAATAATCATGTGTGAGTCGCACAATTCCGGACGAGGTTTCGTAACTGTTTAATAATAAAAGCAGTTATTTCTTAACAACGCAACGCAATGACAAAGAATGTATACGAATATGACCAAGGAAACTATATCTTTAATTTTACCTTCTTTTTAACCCTATAAAGTATTTCTTAACCATGGGACTACTACAATTTTCCCTTATATCTACAAAAACAATTTTATTACTTTTTATACATACTTTACAAAACGTCACCTAATGTTCTCTAATGAAAATGCTCCTACTGAAAAGTACATAGTATCAATAACGAAAATATTATATAAATACTTTAAATTCTTTGACATAACCGACGGAATGTTAATTTTTGAAGAAAAGTAGAAGGGCCCTTGGAGAAAGTTACTATTTACTTGCCATCAAACGTTAAAATATTCGGAATTGACGTAATATGACGAGAAATCACTTTATACATTTTCGACAGCTAAATGCCCTATTTATAATACTTCCTGAGCGAATTTCATGAATGTTGATGTTAAAATGAATCCTAAATAAATAAATTAAAAGTCGATCAAAATCTTATAAAATTCGTTCAGTACTTTTCAAGTATTGAGCGTACTTAAGGATACACAGATAAAAATTTTAGAATACATATTAGTATCGAATAACGAATACTATCGAATACTGTTCCTTACAAGTAAATGAAAACAAAAAAAAATTGCATGAAAAATATCATATCATGGAGGTGCATTTGAGGCTGCTACAAATATGGTTCACAAATTGTATACTTTTCATACCGAAGACGGAAAGATATTTTTTGAAAATAAAGTAAATTTATTTCTAGAAATGACGTAGATATGTTACCTTGGTTTGTGGAACCCTAAAACTCGGTTTGCCTATCAATTTTCTCTAGTTTTGTAGTTATGTTGTTATATTGTAGTTACTTGTACTTATATCATTAGTATTGCCAGAAGTTATTGACGTCAGTGACGGTAGCAAAAACATAGTCTTTTATTATAGTTTTGAGCGATCCTCGTCGCTAAAAGTTCCAAAAAATTGAACTCCGAATCTCCGCTTATTAAATGTGTGACTCAGAATTGCTTTTGTATTTAATCGACTCTTAATGTTAGTCATATATACACCAGATGTTAACAATTATGCATAAGTATAGAAGAAATACATAAAATATCAGATGTTATCACCTATGTACCTACATATATAAAAATTTATAGATTCTATATAGTACATAATACAAGCAAGTTTTTTCAACAATCTATTATTGGTAATTTAATAACAATAATAAACAAATACCAATAAACCCGTAGACGCGATAGGTAGTGCATTTGCTGTCTAAGCCAAAAGACATCGGTTCAATTTCTGAAGCTCCATTTATGAGTCAAACTTTTCCAATTCGTCTTGAATTCCGGGTATTAGTTTCCCTAGTCCGGCGGGGTTATTAAAAATTTGCAGACAGCGACGACCACACGATCACCGCGCGACCGGAATTTGTAACAAAAAATTGGTATCATGCATGACGATTGTGTGTCTATTGTATAATGACCGTAAAATGCACTTTTCGCAGTGGATTTTTAGCGCCACTATACCAATTACATTATACAAATTCTCGTTTTGACAGCAGATATCGCGCGATATTTGGCTATCGCATGCTGACTGCAAGTTAGATAATAAGCGTGCGGGATCACACAAGATGAAATTGTTTGGACGTTATTTATATCACTATTAGTTATTAGATAATTTTCATATCACCAAACAGTCGCACCAATATAATGTGGTATTCTCAAACTAAACACTAATTTGTACCACGAACACTAATTTCCGAGTGTTCTAAGCCAATTTTAAAAAACTCCTTCAACTAATAGTATTTGAACTCTAATTTAAAGAAGCAAATGGATTAACATATAATATATAATCGATGTCACTGGGGTATATGGCTGATTAATTTCATTGTTATCACACTATCTATCAGAAAGTCTTCACTACTAGGCCTCATCCATAAAACGCCAAAGCTTACGGTGCTGCATTGATCCAAGGATCACAAGCTGAACAGACATCTAGCTCAATCATAGTGGCAGGGGAGTAATTAATTTAGTAAACACTGAGTATTTTTAGTTTTATAAGTAATATTGTCAATTACAATAAAAATCAAATAGAAAGAACAATACGAGAACCCTATCCTAACCTACTGAAGTCTCTGAAGTCTAGAATATTATACTAGTTGCAAGAGGAGATTTCTATCTTTCAAATAAGACATATCTACATAGGCCATTGATATTGGGTAGCAACTATGTCAGTTTTTTAAGTAAAAAATGTGAGTAATGGTTTAGTACCAAATGTTTTAATAAATTTTTTTCATTTTTCTGATAACTTTTTTATATTTTTATGAAAATGTGTTACCGGCATTATTACATGATTTATATCAAATGCATATCTATTTTCCAAACTTATAATATTACGACTTAATCTCGGTTAACTTGACTTCAAAAGTTTCACATACATTAAAATGGAATTAAACACATCAAAAAAGTCTAAGCAACGCGCATAATTTACAGAAACTGCCTGTTTTATTAATTGATACTTAATTTTTTTCTTAGAAAAGTAGATTGGTAAACAATCTTTTTTGTTCTCGGAAACATATACTGGCTGATTTTAAAAATAGAACCTTTTCGGTTGTGTTTTGTTTTCATTAAAATAAAAGCTAATTATTTTTTCCCGATTTCATGTGTTTTCTTTGCTTGATAAATTTGGTATTTATCGCACTTTTATCATTTTGAGATATACAGTTTTTGAAAAAATTAAGTGGTGAGTCATTTTTTATGTTATGGAGCCGTCGCTCCATTTGACTGCTGATGAGATGCAGAGAGATGTAGGAATGCTACAAGCGGGAAGAAATTAGTCCCAGGTGCCTCGGCAATTTGGTGTCAATAGGAGCGTGATTTGTCATCTTTGGCAGCGTTACGTTAATACAGGGGATCCTGCTGAGTAGCACCCAGGACGTAGAAAGAGTATAACTGCTCGATAGGACCGATACATACAACTGACTGCAAGACGTCAGCCGATGTTAACCGCCCGGGAGATAGGTTTAAAGCTACAATTCTCAAGCGGTGTTGTTTTTAGCCACCAAACCGTGAGAAATAGTCTGCATGAATACGGCCTACGAGCAATACGCCCAATTAGGTGCCCACCTATACGGCCATGGGAATCGCGCCCGTCGTATCGAATGGTGTAGGGAACACTTGACATGGACCCAGGAGCAATGGGATAAAATTTTATTTTGTGATGAGTCCCGGTTTGGATTTAGGCCTGATACGAGAAGGGTAAGGGTAATCGTCGTCCCAGAAATGCTGAACGGCTGAGATTCGTCCAGGAAGTGCACCCTTACAGTGACTCCACAGTGATGGTATGGGCGGGTATTATGAAGAACAGACAAACTGAGCTCGTTTTTGTACATGGCAATATGAACGCTGAAAGTTTCGTTGAAGATGTCCTGGGGCCTTATGTTCACCCATTTGCACAAAGTCTTGGCTCAGATTTCACGCTGATGCGTGATAATGCGCGTTCGCACACAGCTCGGTGAAAAAGTTTAATTTCGTTTTAACTTCATTTTATACTACGTATGTTACGGTACACATATTGTTAATTACTGTGATTGAATGAACAATTGAATGAAGGATTTTGTTGCTTAAGTCACTAATGCGTCAAAAAATGCTTAGTTATTATTTATTAAAGAAATATAAATATATTACAATAGTAAAAATCGTTCAAAAGTTCAGAATCGTACATGTTGCTTAGACTTTTTTGATGTGTGTATTTGCAACTTGTTAAATCGCGGTTGCTTTTGTTATGTTGTTGTCCGAAACTTTTGCAGCTCCATTTTTCTTTTGCTGTTTTTGTCTCTGCTTGTTATGTAGATTGTTTCCATCTTTCAATTGCAATAACAAATATATTCTCATAACTGTCTTTCTTGTAAGTTAGGCTTGTGTAATATTATTATGTTGCTTTAAATTGTGTAAAGTCGTACAAAGATTTCAGTTATAAATTCATTGTATAGTTAGTAATCTTTCTTGTCATTGTGTAAGCATTGTATGAATTTTATCAGCAGTTGCGTGTGTTTTAATTGTGCATTTACTTTGCTTTTACTTACTACAAGTTCTGTGTCCACAGCATAACTAATAGTTCCAAAAGGAGATTTAAAAGGCATAAAGTATTAATATTATAATGTTATTTAACACATACATACATATCTTCACGCTGTATTCCCAATGGGGTAGTCATATTATTTAATCATTCTTTATATTATTAATTTAGGATTTTTTGTATCGAGAAAACTAATTTTACACATGCTTTCGGGACAACTGTCCTCAAAAATATGATGAAAATTTGCATATATATTTTTCAACGCCCTTAATTATGTAATTTTTGCTTTAAAATTGTTTAAGAAAAGTGTAACTTTACGACACCGTGCGGCTTATGGTAAGGGGATAGATCTCGTCGGTCGGCTTATATTTATAGTCTATATGTACATATATATCCCTTAAAGTCGAAATTTTTAATCTCCTGTGCTTATTATATTACACAAAATTCATTTAACACAGTCATTTAGTTTCACTGTGCGTTCAATCGAATTCAGAAATAGGAAATAGGCCAATTGCTCAATGACAGAATGACATTTGTTTTTAATTGGGTACTAATTTATTATTATCAACAATATTTACGATTTTAATTTTTTTTCTTAAACAACCAATGCCACAAACACAAGAATCTCTCGAAGGTTAAAATTAGTTTCAGTATTTTTAAACAAAAAACAAAAGAAACACTTTCTCTAAAGGAAATAATTATGTTGATGCTTCTAAGGTTGATGCCTCCGTAAAAGCTTTGTACCATCAATCGCTCAGCTGCTTTCGATAGGTCTACTAAGAAAACCAATATACACCCAATAAATATAAAATAATATTAATAATGTTGCAGCGGAAACGGATGTTTGAGAGGTAAATAATTTATATTTATTTTTAAATATGTAAACAATGTATTCTAAATCAATTATGCTATCAATGTAAATGAAATATTGTATACGTCGCATCACATAGATAATTTAACGCCATTTCTCATTCGGAGTTGACAAACCATTAAGGCGTAACAAAACCATACATTGATCTTACTGCTAGCAGCAAGCATTTGGATTAAGAGATCAGAGTAGATAAACCTATAGAAGTTCTCAGCACATCGCCTATAAAACTATCTATCTAAACTATATTGCTTAATACTTTGGCTGACATTGACAATCCGTGCGAGAAAACAAACAATTGACTCATTGCTGAACAGCTGAAGAAGTCTGATCTCTTGAATTTTCTATGGATATTTCGTTAAAAAACAAAACTCGCGTCGATCAAGTTAATGACTTTGAACGGGAGATAGATTAAATAAATATGTACAAATTGAACATTCTAGGTTTTATTTATCTCCCAAGCCAGCGTTGAAGAAATAATTATCTTCACATATTATCACAAACAAAGAAGCACATTTATGATAGATACGAATACGAGCAACGAATATTCCATCCAAAACCTAATATGCATACAAGGATTAACATTTTTTTATCTAAACCGTTTTCGTGTTTTAAAGATATTTCAAAACGTTGTTGGTGCAATGGCAAGGATTAAGGATTAAGTCAGTTTGGAACTGGTCTATCCACACTAGGCTTCAATAATGGACTGTGGTGACATAGCATATTATGTATAACTGGCACGCGATGCAGGTATCGAAATAGGTCCCGATTTTAGCAAACTGCTCCAAAAAGTTAGAATATTTGAAATTGGATGAGATGTAACGTGCATAATATTTTTAAAAAAAGTAGGTAAATTTAGTTGACTTTTTAGCCTATATTTTCTAGATGACATTATATGTGTCGATGATAATAATGTGACTCAGGGCTTAGGCTGCATTAATAGCTGCGTCGCTGTATGAATATTTAGTGTTCTTATTTTTCTTTTTTCTTTTCTTGCCTCGTACTAACTCTTCATAGAAATCGCCAATGCAGATATCTAGAAAAGTGAGGTTTAAAATCTCTTATATCACTAACAACACACTTTAAGTTAGCAAGTAGGCTCATTCTTTTTCAACCAAATTTTTTATAAACAACAATTTACTTATAATTTTATTACAAATCATTTCAAGCAGTGAACTTTGAACGTGGGCGTTCCAATCGCTGATGACTTATATTTGAGTCAGAAGTTCAGCCCAAATTAAGTTAATTCGTAAAGAATATTTTCAAGCCAATGAGTCAAGGAGCTGAGCAGTCATAAATTAATCTCGTGTAACAGACGATAGATGGAAGAACGCGACGGGACAGGCGCCTGTTGATTACTCATTAGTATACATTCATTCATACTGTTGAACGCACAAAAATTAAATGACCCACCCTGCTCTTCTGTCGCCGAAACAAAATTGATGATGGAAGCGGCAAATGAGTTTCAATAAGAGCTCAATTTAGAACGGTTGTTTAGTTGCCTGTATTGTAAACAGAAAACTTATTTCACGCACATCGACAATAAATGGAGTGGCTCGAATGCGTGTCATGTTGAAACATTGATTATTACTGTCCATTTATTAAAATGACAAGGGAAATGCACTTTGTTAATTGTAATGTAAGTCGATAGTGACCAATGGACTCTCTTTTCTCATAACAAAATAAAATAAACCTATAATTAGAAATACTTGTAAGAGGAGAAGAATACCTACTAAGATTATAGAAATAGTCGAACGTCTTCTAATCGTTAATTAAGGTGACGCAGTGATAAACAGTAATTAATCTAAAATAGAGCTTGTGAGCTCATACATACCCCATTCGAAGGTGTGAAAACTATAATTAATTTTGAAAAATACAACTAGCATTTTGAATAGTGTGTTTAGATTCATCTACACAGAAACTTAAGAGGCTAAAATAAACGGCCACCCCGTTAGTTCGAAAAATGACAATCTGTTTTAAAAGAGGTTTCTTGGTTATTTTTTTGTGTTACAAAAGTTAACTAATCGTGTATCGCGACTGGCAAAATAAAGTCAATGAAATGAAGAATCAGAGTACCAAATAACACTGTTATATGTTATGTAATCACTTACAAAAATCGAGATACCTGCCATCAAAACTTGCAGTTCGTCGTCTTAATCCACTATCCACTATTATATTAAACGAGTAATATTTGTATATATAATTGATTTCGCTTTTTCGAAAACTGCTTTAGCGATTTCGATGAAACTGACAGGGATTGAGGGGGGCGGGAAATCGATCTAGCTAGATCTCAATTCTGGGAAAAATCGTTTTTCGAAAAATCGACTAAATTCGTCGGTCGGTTCAGTAGTTGTAGCCAATTTAAAATCTAAGCATGTTTGGTACAAAATTAAAAGTAATAATTAAAATTAAAATCTAGAAAAAGTGCTCTAACGAGAGATTTATTTCAAAATTATGGGTTTATTACAGAATATCTTACTTTTATCTAACACGAAAACATCAAGCAGTGACGTCACTTCATCCCTAGCCGTTCATAGTTACGTATTTTAGCGGTGTAAACATGGACAAATAAATAAAAAATGATATAATGGACCTAAGTTTTGCAATACACTAAACAATGAGTACGCGCATATTCTCTATTGATCGAAATGAACCTAATTCCTTTAATATTCATGCAACTACACACGAGTAGGTTACCTTTGGTAGGAGTACCTTTGGTTAAGTACTGTTAAGTAATGTATGTGTTTCAGATTTTATAACATTTTAGATTTAAAGTAAATATTCATGAATGAGCCTACCTTTAAGGCATAAGTTTAGAGTTTAGTAGTATAAAGTGTGCTCTCCACTCTAACTTTTCAACTACGGGGTGGAAAATTCTGAAAAAACGTATGATGGTATATATTATAGAGTTAAAAAGCGCTTTCAACGAAAAATGGTCTGAAAGAGATATATTGTATAGTTTTCGAAATGTGAAATATTTTCATTTACGCGCTCAGCGACCGCAGAATAAACTTTGTTTTTCACAATGTCACTGAGAAACGCTATGAAATACGAACTTATTGTGAATCTTGACTACGAAACCCTTCAATGTGCGTGGTCTGACACGCACTTGGCCGGATTTTTTAATTCGTGTAAAAACGAATCATGTTATACAGAGCATAAAAATCAACAAGAGAAAATAACAGTTAAAATCTTTATTTAGGCAATAGATATACCACACAGCTTTACGTGTCGTGTCACGCGTTATGTCAACATGAACGACTTGCTTAACCATGGGTAGGTAATGTGTATTCACCCACGCCTCATGTCTGCACTCGTCTATAGGAACTTTTTGATCGACGTATGACTACAGGAAACAAAGAACAGCGACAAGTTAATTTGTAGGTTCAACTTAGACACATTATTTCAAAAGAGTTCATTTATGAGATATCTATTATAAAGTAGATATTATATAGTAACTACACTTAACAGTCCATCATGATCTCAGTTATACAAGATTCTTCTCGTAGGATATGGACCATGCTCCACCATCACAGATTTAATAATCAGATTGGATGAATTAAATAAATAGTAGGTACTTCAGATAATTACACCGATGAAAATTTAAATATATCTATGTATATCCGCCAAAATGGCCATCCATGCACAATTCCGTGTTGGTTCTGACTTTATTGTAGGGTAGCGAAGCCTGGATTTATACCCTAAATCGAGCGAAAGTAAGATAAATTCAGTAGAAATGCGATCTCTTAGAAATATTTGCGGTAGATAGAAGAGATATATTCAATATGACGATCTTGTCATTGAATGACAATTGAATTGAATGACGACAGTGTTTCTATAAAAATGAAAAAAGGAATGCTAAGACGGTTCGGGTACATAGAAAGAATGGGTGATGAAAGACTAATGAAAAAATTTACAGAGCAAAAGTGATTGGTAGCAGAAGTTGGTGAAGACCAAGGCTGACTTATGACGATCAAATAGCCAGTGTTAGAGGCAGTTTTTCGAAAACAAAATGGCCTATGTTTGTCTCCGGGCACATACTATCTCTGTACCTTTTATCATAAATAATCGGTTCAACGGTTTATCTTTTCCCATTAAAAGTTTCATTCCTCTTTTCACCCCCTTACAGGTAGGTTTTTGATGAAAAAAAGTAGCCTGTTTTCGTTCCCTAATGTCAAACTATCTCCATGCTAAATTTCATCACAATCGTTTCAGTGGTTTAGCATTTCTCAAACAAAGTTTCATCCCTCTTTTGACTCCCTTAAGGATAGATTTTTATTAAAACAGTAGATACGCCCGCTGGTATCAAACTATCTCCTTGTCAATTTTCATCAAAATCGGTCCGGCGCTTTAATCGTGAAAACGTAACAGTCAGATATACAGACAGACAGACTTTCGCATTTATAATATTACATAGACATTAGTATGGATATGGATTAGTATGAAACATTAAAACTATGAATTTACAATATGCGAAAATAATTGAAAAACACAAATTCAAATTATCTTTTAAAAATTCGCACCAAATAGCGGAAACACGTGATGTGACGTCATTGCAAAAAACATCTCACCATGTCCACATTAACCTTAGAAAGGTTTCATGAATCGCCGTTTACTTTTTATTGATTTATCCGTGTTTACACTACCAACGTACATACCTGATAACCGTTAAGCGATGAAGTGACTTAACTAGTTGATATCTAAAGTTACGTTACGTTTTAGTTTCTGCACTTTTTCCAGCATTTATTAATAAATTATAAACATAACATCTCATTGTAATTTCGATAAATTTCGATAAAAGTTCCTTCGATGAACACAACTACTCTGCAGTCAAATCATATCTATATATATAAAAGGCGATGTATGTATGTTCCTTATGGACTTCGAAACGGCTGGACCGATTTCGATGAAATTTTCAGGGAATCTTCAGATTGGCTTAGTGGGTGTTCCTGTAAAGTTTGGTAGCGATCCGATCAGTAGAATTTTTTTTTTGTTTTTTTTTGCAGTATCAAAATAATTATGAAAACTATATAATTCATTTTAACTTCAACTAACGCCCAGTGAAACGGGCCGGGTTTGCTAGTTATATATATTATTGTATGCACGACAGAGGCTAGGCCCAAAAAGTACCTATTTAGTCTTGCAATGAAAATGGCCAAATGAGGAAACACTGACTACAAAATGGTCGGCTGGCTAATGGCTGAAATATCGGGAACTCTTCTAAAACTTATTAATAATGTTAGGAATGGTTAATTTATATCGTATAATTGATACAAACCGTGAAATTTCAGATAAATGTTCCAATCCTTAGTAATACCCAATGGCTACAAAAGAAGAGAATTTAATTGAAATGATTGATGTTGGTGAAGGTTGGAGATCTGTCGATCTCATCTATGCTTTCCTTCGGTCAAGATTTTAACCCAACGAACACCCGTCAGAGAAAAATTCGTAAATTTTTCATGATGAAATCAGTGATAAATCTGTATTCATTTATCCGCAAACATGGAGCACTCAACCTATAAAGTGGCCATGTCATTTATTTTGTATGAAAACATTTTACGTCTAAACACTGTTGCGGTTACTGCGTTCTGTTTTACAGTTTTAATTATTTTGCTGTTTTTGCCACACCACCGAATAGAACACCGAAAGGCTTATTGGCCATTATATAAATATCTAAATATCTGTCGGAATTTCCGACTTGGAATGTACAGAGATGTACACACAGGTCCAGTATTAGTTATGTTCTCCTTAATGCGAGTGAGAGTTGATATTTGTTAGTGTAAACAAACTGAACAGTGGTGAACAAGATGGTCCGATATTTCGTCTCTATAGATTGAGTGTTCCATGTCTGCAAATGACATAACAAAATTAATTGCCTCAGTTGCTCGACCCTGACCGCTACATTTCGCTACGCCACGCTTAACGCTACGTCACCCACACTGGGTCACTGGTTACCGTCAATAGCATTTAGATAAATTATTGTACTTACGTTACTTTCGTCACAATTGTTACGATGGGACATTAACAAGATTATTGTCTTCTAGAACATAATGAGTTATATTTTGTAGCTCTGTGTTAACTTTACAAAAACAAAGCAATTTTGTTGAATTGAAATCTCTATGTTACATTTACATGAAATGAAACATTTGAATTTATGATAATAAATTTCAGGGTTTATTTTCGTAATTGGGTAATTGGTGGTGGCCACTAGTTAAGCTACTATATCAATACTCCATGTAAGAGGAGATATTATATAGTCGTAATAACAACAATATGTAATAACTTTTTCTATGCGTTTATATCTGTATGAATGTATTTAGCAAAATCTATTTTTCATTGTAATAAGTACAGACATTAGGATACGGAAAAACAAAATTGTTAGAATTGGTACTAAAGTTATTACATTTTATTTGAAAAGGTCTTGTTTTTACAATACTGTCATGCTATATGATTTCAATGGCAAAAGTGATTATCACTAAATTACAGTAATTTTACAACGAATACAGTTTTTGTGACAACAAAATATGTATTTTCGTGACAAGTAATACAATCAGCTGAATACGCGATTTCGATAAAATAAACGAAATCCATTAAGTACATAACATAATTTAACCATAACTACGTTGTCGAACATTTTACCTAATTAACTTTTTAATCGTCTACATAATGACTGTACATACACGTAAGCACGTAACACAACTCATAACGACGCATCTGACTATAGTTAATCAAACGCTTAAATATTTAACAATTGTCCAGGCCAGGAGTTATTAATATACAATTGCGAATTAAACTCAAGGAAATTAAATACCACTTGCACGCCCAGTTATTCTATTCTTGACAGCAACATTCATTAATTTAGATCTACCTACCAGTATAGTTTGACTTACTCTGTCCCACTCTCAATTTTTCTTAGCCTAACAATTTTGGAGTTGTATTACTAGTTGTTGAGAGCTCGTTTTTAACTGGTCAAAAGATTACATTAATAGCTAGTTGAGTCATTTTGATTGCCCAGTTGCAATATCAGATTTAATAATGGATAAATCAATATAAGTACAAATATTTGGTACACTCAGATTATTAAATTTCGTTGAAAATGTTCTAAACACAAAATGGGGATAGGTGAACTTGTGGTGTTATTTGTGTGCAAATCGAACAAGGCAAAAGATGTTTATAAGATTTTGCGAATGGTACAAGTAGCCCCATATACGAATGACAAGGATTAACCACTTTTAATTGTTTCTAAAAAATACATCATTTTTTATATTGTGAAACAACATTTCCATAAACGTCAATTAGTTCGATATTTAATAACACTGGTTTTAGCAAAGCCGGTGGCAATAATTTTCGCTTGAAGAGATCAACAAACGATTAAAAACAAAAAGTGTGGACGAAGAAAAAATAATATTGAATATTTTTGTAAAAATGTAAATTCGTCGAAGTACACGTAATTCTAGTAGTCGTGTGCCGATAGAACATCCCATCGGCAACGTCCCGTCCCTTATTTTGCCCCCTTAGGGGATGAATTTCAAAAAATGCTGACAGGTTTGACTTTTATTTGTAATTGAAATTTAGACACCAATTTCCACATTTCTAATTTCAAAAATGGTGAACTTCCTTACAAACTTAATTCCTATGGTTCAAATTCGGCCAAGTTAATTAATGTATATACTGACTGGTGGTTAATTATGAACAAAAGAAAAATAACAATAAATAACAATAGCACCGACGACGGTGACTAGACACCACGAGCACGACGTGATGTATAGTCGACAGTCTATTATAGTATTGAGTGCCAATAGCGCGGGTCCTTACTTCTCGTCAGGACCCGAAATTTTCCTAGAATTATTTAATCCCCAAAAGTATGAATTTTCAAAAAACTCTTTCTAAATAATCACCCATGCCTATGAGGAACTTTATTACAAAATTTCATGCTTCTGAACCAGTCGGTTTAGACTGCGCGTTGTTTGTTAATTTTTGACCTCTCACATAAAAGGTGTTATCATTTAGATGCGACAGCTTGTGCGTGTGGATCTGTTTTGTATCCAAATACATGTTATCTGTAACTTTATATCTATCAAATGGGTGGCCTGTTTTATACAAAAATTTTAACGAATAGGTACGCAATGCGAATATGACTCAATGATTTTCCAAGTTTGATTTTTATATGTCTGAAATTAGTTTTGCAGTTATACTTAGTTCTACTTAGTTACTACTTCATAAGCTCATAACATAACTACAACAAATTTCAAAACTACACACAGATCTTTCTAATCATCAACAGTTATGTTTTCATGAAAATATGTAATATGTAAAACATATATGAAACCACAAAGTCAATGTACATACGCTCGTATAGCTGTTTATGTATCAAACAAAGCTCCCGACTTTTTACTGCTGTCTGTTTATAGACGACTTATGCGGGTACTTCGCGTAACAGATCTAACCAGTAGTTGAACAAAACCAGGGTGGGTCGAAAGCGATATTTATCTATACGTATAATCACCGGTAGACATCATAATAAATGGAATAAAAATGTTCGCACAATTTCTGAAACGAAGTCTATCCCATTGTATCTAAGTACAATTGCGTAAAAACACAATAACGTGAAGAACAATACTAGAGGTAGATAATAATTATGGAATCGTGAAAGTGCAGCTTTTTTATAATGAAGTCTAGAACACGACAACAAACAAAGAGTACCGCAAACGTGCGTCATAGACTTACATATATAATAGACATGAAATATGACGTGTAAAACACATAATAGGTATACCTAACGTAAAATACGACAACTATTTTACAAAAATAAAAACATTTCCGGTTCCTTTCCGTAGCTAATCATATAATTGTCACCATAGATGACAATTCTCTGCAATACAAAACGAACTAATAGAAACTTGTCAGCCTTTTATCCAGCCTTCAAAAGTTTCATTATTACTGTTGCAATGAAGTATGTCCCTATCGTAAGTAGCTACACATAATTGTAAGATACACAATTCTAAGATTACTAAGAATAAACATAGTAGTATTACATATTGAAACTATATTAACACAATAAGTCATAAACACTATATCTGTATCAATTTAAGCCTTCGATCACATATAAAAACACGATACACAATCAACGCTCCAAAAATGACCGAACCCAATGTGCACTCAAACGAGTATTTGAGTGCACTTTTGTTTTAGTAATATTCGAAAACGTTAACAGCAAACATGACAAAGTGTTCCTTTAAAAATTGGAAAAACGACACGTCTAGAACGCTAAAAAAGACGGCGATTCTTATTTTCGATAAATAAATTAAATATTTTTATTTATGTGTTAATTATTTCGTTATAATAATATTACATAGCTCTTTTTTATATAATTCGTCATCAAATTTTTAAAAATGGCCTAACAATATATGTCCTATTCTTGTCACTTTCACGTAACAAATCAAAATGACGTAAATAGCGATAAAAATGTATTAGGTGAAATTGACTTTAAGCATGAAATGTAGGATTGCATTTTTAATAATATTTTTTAACAAACTTCGTTTCATTGTCATGCAGGATCCTTTACCAGCTTTTACAACCTTATGCTTTAAGAGTAAGGTCTACTTGAAATAAGTACAATATTACGGATAATACTATACGATGTTACAAATGTATATGTCAAATCGGACAATAATTCATTTAGATTTTACAGAAGATTGTGCATCTAGTTTTTTATTTGTGGTCGAAGAATTTAGCTTATTATTTTGAACGTTCTTTTTCTATTGATTAAGTTCATATTATATTGATTTTTTCTGGAGTGTCCGTTATCACTTAGATAACAATTTACATCACTTTGACGTTGACATCGATCGATATTTTTGAAATCAATGCAATAGATAATTTCAACATTCAGATTATCTATTTTCATTCTACTTGATAAAAATTAATTATTATGAAAATTATTAATTAAAAAAACTGTAAACGTGTACTACTATACTCTTTATAACTCTACCCACATTACCGGTGCAGAAAGTGAGAGTGATGGGATGCACGGGCGCATCGCGCTTTGTGTAAAATGAATGGTTCCAATAATAATTAATGACTAGAGTTTAGACGTGATTAAATACTATGGTCAGCACTCAACAGACAGAATACTCTTGCTTTAGATACTATAAGAATAGTTCATAAATAATAGCCACGAGAATTTTTTGAACACTTTAAACCTTACCTTAATGAACTTATTTTGAAATGGTTAATATTTATAACGAAATATGAACAGAGATCTTACAAAAAAAATGTGTTATGTAACAAATTATAAAGAAATATTATGGATTTCATATGAATATCATAAGAATATGAATTACCTTTTAAAAGTTAATCACACATTTTTTTATGTTTCACAGCAATTGACAAAAGCTCCATTATTAACATAGATGGCTTGATTTGTTAATTCCGTAACAAAATATTACGAAACTGTTTATTGTTAAATGTTATCGCTGTATTCTTATTTAATTACGCAGACTTTCCAACTAGAGCAAATCGAAATTAATGAGCGATAAAAATTACAACAAATTGATTAATAATGAATGCAACATTTTTCAGACATTTCTGATCTACTATGATTAGAACAATTTTCATCCATTGCGAAGTTAGGAGCAGGATACTCTAGGTAAATATTAATGTTTTACCTTTCAAAATGCATCTTTGTATGGTTTATTAAGTGATTAAATAAACGTTATATGTACTAGAAGTTAAGGAAAAAAATTAATGATAGCTGGGACATTCTTGTTATGAACAGACCAGAACTAATCATATGTACATTTTATATTTTTACAGCAGTTACTTATATCTTTGATCATACTATTGTAATTTTAGAAGACTAAGGAGTTATCGTCCGCTTCATGAAGCAAGGTTTGTGATATAGGTTTCACAAGAAAAAGAAATTAAGGGCATTCTGTATAAATATATCCAGATAATATATAAAATAAATCCAAAACAGTGCTCGCTGGTGTAATACCGACTTCATGTTTTAATTTCGATTTTTGTAACTATAAAAATTAAATAGGATAACCCATTATTATATATCTGTTTATTTATTTGTTTATAAAAAACATAAAGTAAATGCTCAACTATTGGGTAAATGAAGAAATGAAATGTTATAAAAATTCTACAAGCAACTAAAAAAAGTACTCGGTCTGTTACAAATAAAAATGGACTCAATGAACGTTTCAAAAAAATTCAAAGAAAAGCATAAAAAAATAAACGACCAAACGAGCAAAAAGTGCGTGTGTGCGTGTATGTGTATTGTTTATACTTACATGTACGTATAAATAAAGTATGTAAAACCTATACTTTTACTCGCTTTTTTATTACGTATATATTACGTAACTTAACGTATTTTACGTACTTTTTTTATACGTACATGTAAGTATAAACAATACACACATATACGTAACAATACACTTACGTAACTTACGTAAAATTGATTTTATTTTTATTATTATATAAAATTTTGTAAAAATAGAGGCTTAAGTTCAAATATTAATGAAAAAGTTATGGAACTACATAAAATGTTACAGAATTACATAAATGTCAATGTTTGTAATAAGCTTTTAGTGACTCGGTGTTGTTCAATTGGAAAACATCTATTGCATCTAGTAGCAACATGTTATACATTAATGAACGGACAGATGGATAATTTAATGGACAATTTATTGTAAACGGTAGGTAGGTACGACTCTGAACTTGAATGCAGTGACGAATGCGTATATGACAGCTGGTGTTACTTTCACTAATATGAAACATTGACCGTGTATGTGTAATTTTTTAATTGCTGTTTTGCTGTTGGCATTTGGATGAATAAACACTAGTGAGAAAAGATTGAACTCAACTTCGAATTTTGTAACGAACGGTGTGCTTTCGCAGACATTAATGTTAAAATAAATTAATGATGTAATTAAATAAATCTCTATATAGAATGTGCCAGCCGCTTGTTCTTCCTCACAGGTCTTAAAATTAAGCCAAGGCCCATCATTCCTTGGCCGATTTTTTAAAATTTAACTTTAATTTAACGTATTTAGGCAATGGATTAGCCAGCCAGTCATTGTTTTAATTCTACTATATGATCTGTACGCCCAAACTTTATTCTCCCCAGAACGTGAATAAAGATATGTTATGCATAAATCTCTAAACAACCACACCAATGCATCAATTAAACTAAGCACTAAACTTGTAGAGTGGATGCTATACAACGAACGAGGGTACCGTCTTCAAGATCTACAATGTGAATTGGTTGATATCTCAGAACTAAAAAATTTTGTTCTGAGGTTGGTAGGACTTGCTGCGACTCCAAATAGTACATATTCAAGAGTACATTTTTCTTCCAAGTTTCTCTGTTTGGAAAGAAAATAACTTTCGCTCCAACGAGTCTAATATACAAGTATTGCAAGTGTTTTTTAAATAATAATAATAATAATAATACTCCTATAGTATATACATAAACACCTATAACTTCATCATAATAATACAATTAAAATCGTAAAAAATCGTATTCCATGTATAAAGAAGTCACATCTAATAAAATCATTTTTCTGAACCCAGAAGAGTTATTTAAAAACCGGTTTCCACTATTATGAACTTCATAATGGTTTTGAACAATAACAACAATGGTGATGTTTCCGACTCATTACTGTTTCCTAACAGCAACCGCTGGATATAACTAGTCGCCTTTCAAATTACTATTTTTATACCAAGGGTGCATTTGATGCAAATTCATAGTTCGGCTACTTTCCCACGGAGAGGGCTTCAATAGTGATGGTAAAGGAATCTTTACAATAGCATCACTCGGTTTTTTACCATAGTGTCGTTTTAATGATACTACCTTAGATTTCTTGTTTACTTTGTCCTTTTATTTATGTCTCTGTGCGTCTTCAGGGGTGGTGTCTTTGGACAGGGGATGAAAAATCATGGTTGAGTGTTCTTTTACCGTTATTTGTTAGTTATGATTGAGTCATATCGCTAGGTTAAAGGCGAAACGAATAATTTGTTTTACATATTTTTTTTATAATCTTTAAAAAAAAGAAATTTTGTATTGACAGCGTAAAAAATAATGACGCGTTTAACTTCTCTCTTATGTTCTGTGAACTCGTTTTAAACATTTCTGCCACTCTTATATAAAAAATTGTATCTTTAAAAATATTTGTCTTCCTATTAGGTACTAAGTCTCTAACGCTCCCATGTAAAGTGATAGTAGGCTTTACTGCAGTTAAAGAAGAGTTCTTGGAAAAATGCAAAAACTTCAGCTACGCGTATTTATTCAAACTTTCCAATTCTTAACAGTCGTATAGAACTTTAACTATCACTTCTTTGCCTTAAAATTCCCAAAAACGCAAAAAATAGATAATTCAAATAAAATGCAAACTTCACTTCTGTTCCCGCCAAAAAGTCCGATGTTTAACTTATTTATTTATTTATAATTAATTATTTGTAAAGCAAAAAATAAGACATCGGCAGTATTTTGTTGAGAAGAATTTAAAAAGTATTCGATTATTAAAAGTGAAATGAAAAATCAAACAGCATAAAAACTGAAGAACTCTGAGACCCAAAGAGGGTTCCAGAATCACAAGAAATAAAATTTTTAGTTCATAAATGTAAAATTGTATTAATGAGAAAGGAAAAAACGCTCATCATTTTAATTGTATTGTAAATTAGAAATATTTATTGAACTCTTAAATGTAGGAGATCACATTATGAATATTATGTAATATAATATACCTACTTAAAATATTGTATTCTAAATAAATATACTCCTATCACTTATTTTTTTTAATCCACAAAAATAGGAAACAAGCATACATATACCTACTTGTGCTCAATAAGTTATTCTTAGTAATCTGTTGCTTTTAACCTTGAATTAATACGGCCATATAAAACTTCAACACCGCGATAAGTCCTTACGAAAAATGAATTTATGCTATTAAAAATTATAAAAAGCTTGGCTACCATGTTATTTTAGTGGTGTCATGTACCTACTAAAGAAAAATTATTACTAGGCTCAGACATAACATGTAATTGAATTTTGAGACCAGCCACCACTCCAACTTGCATTCCTAATCCAAATCAATTCATCTTAAAGACGTCCCATTATGAAAGGTAACCCGGCGTAACCCGACCCGCATTAAGGATAACAGCCATATTGGTCCCTTTGGTCGACTCTATTGTGTCCCCAGCCTTGCCCCAGCTCCACTACGCATCGTCTGTCAATCTCTTAGTCCGATCACCGTGAAATCTGTTGACGCTTTAGAGTAGACCTACCGCGTGACGTTTTATCTTGAAAGCCTAATGACACATTATTGTGAAGTATGAAGAACTATTATAATACATGTATGTATGTATGTAACATTTGTATATGTATATCTATAAAATCTAATAATATTATATTGTACATTATGCTGTGTATTGTTAACCATAACTATGTCTACTGAGTATCAGATTTGAATTATTTTTGTAAAAATTATGTTTCACCCGTCTTAACCAAATGAAATCGAGGATTTAAATCAAATCCAAATATGTTATACGTAAAATTGAAATACATTTACTGGTAGGTATAAAAATATAATATGTATCTACATAGGTAGTTACATAGCTATATGTTTATAAACAAATAACATGTATAATATTCTCCGATTCCATATAATATATTGATTTTAGTTCTTCTAGAATATCGAGGTCGTGGAACGTAGGATATAAAGATATAAGTGAAAAGTCGTGCTTTCGCTAACCCGTGTGATTCTCTATTGGCCCGTCTTCAATTCAAAATTCAAAAGTACCCACTGACTAAATCACAAATTATTATTATTTAGTAACACCCTCAGAAATGACTGTGTTGCCATTTATCAACAATTACGTCAATATATTTATTCACGAATATTGTCAATAGCTAACATATAATAGGTTACTATTGCATATTTTACAAAATGTAAAAATATCGTATGCGACCACTGTCTTATAAGAATTATATCGTAATAAACTTGGAAAAGATTAAATATTCGTTAAGAAGGGTTCCTAGAGTTTGCATTTTACATTTTATTTAGATTTTCTATTCTCTGCACTTTTGAGAGTTTTGAAGTAGGTACAAATGTCCTCTACGAGCTCTGTGCAAGTGTTGAAGAATTGAAAAATCTAAACAAAATGTAATGTTTAGTTATTTAACTTACACATGAAATAATGTCATTATAAGTTGTAGTACGTATTGTGTTGTGTGGGTATTTATGTATGTAGTGAATGCCTATTTGTTTGCGTATGTATGTGTGTGTGTATATATTATATATATTGTTGTGTATGTATATAAGTGTGTCGTATATGTTTGCAGCAAAACCCACGTTTTCGGTTATTTCCGACTAATCTGTCCATCCCTAGGTTGTCTGGAAGAGATCGCTGTTAGCGATAAGACCGGCTGTTGTATTTTACTTTGCTTTTACATATTATATTAAGTTTTATTTCTTTTGTTTTGTGCACAATAAAGTGTATTATTATTATTAATGTGAGCCACTGTAATTTTCGTGTTCCTTCAAGAAGGCCATTTGAATGCTATAAAGGCTATTACCTCTTTATTTGAGACTAAATGCTTTACTATTGTACGCTTTTGTAACTGAATAATATCGAAGACATCGGCTGCATGGGCGTAGTTATTTTTTCCTGCCAAGAATGGAGAAATCGACAAAGATATTACATAAAAAATTAGAAATTAGTAATTTTCGGAATTCTGTATAAAAAATGTATTAATTACTTAGAAACTTAAATTACATACGTAATATATAGGTAATGTAGGTAAACAAGTATAGTAACGCAAAAACCGTCTTGTAATTTTTCATGAAATGAAAGTTGGTGCATAAAATTTAAATTATTACTTATCTAAGTTGTGCATCTGGATGTAATCTCGAAGGTTGAATGCAGAATGAGCTTTTCTGAAAACATATTTGAGCAATATGTATTTTAGTATGAACACTGTGAAACAAAATGAGAATTCACTTTTCAACTAGAAATTCATACATTCATAATGATATGAATCTGAATGTAATATAAAATATAATGTACTTGTTTTTCTCAAACGGTGTCAAATACATTTCTTTTATATGCCACTTCACCTAGATTATCTAATTAGCAACCCAATAATAATAATGTGCAAACAAACACATGTATGTACATGTATGTATGTACATTACATTTATACTTCATTAGATTTTATTAAAATAAAATTTCTTTTCAATTCACAATTGTTTTCATTTCACGTCACAAGATAGGTATTTCGGTAAACTATTAAAAACGTTATTTAAAAAAAATTAGCACATAAATATATATAATTAACATATTTAACGTTTTCAACACTATTTTATAGTTTTGTTTGCGAAAGTCACTCAACTCGTCAACTCTAAGTACGTGCTGCGTAACAATACGATACCATCGTGCAACTGTTTTATGCTTGCGACAGAATAAAGCCGCTAAAATGCCACTGAATAAAGAATGTAAGAGATGTCGTTAAATTCTGAAGAATCGCAAGAATCCAGACTGTAGGGGTTCCAGAACAGAGACTTTCACATGGGAAATCAGAAAAATTAAAATAGTCGAATAGTGACACAATACCTAAAACGAAAATGAAATGTAGGTTCTTAACTGCTTATCTAATATATAAAAATCAATGTTTGTTTGTTTGTTTGTTTGTTCGTATTTAAAAAAAAATGTATTATACTTCGTAAGTATACTTCGTAAGCTAAGATTCAAGCTATCGCCATACCTTTCATTGCTGAGGAAGGACATATCATATAGGCTATTTTAAAAATAAAAACATACGAAACCACGAGCATTAGCTAGTTTTATATAACGAACATAAAGAAAACATTTTACAGTTTTTTTTGTACCGGAAAACACAAACGAGTAAACAATCCATCTGATGACAAATGGACTAAGTCCTTAGTCTAGAAAGACGTTTACAAGGCTGAAAAGCTCTTCAGATTGTAAATGCGTTGGCAGCCCTGAGATCTATGATACCTCTCGTGCCAGAAATTTCACCAGCTGTCTTAATCTCCTCACCGGAACACAACAGTGCAAGCACGGTTGTTTGGCAGTAGGATTACCGGGTAAAATGGTGATAGCGATACGGACGGATAAGTAATAAAATAAATAATAATAAATGCGCCAGACGATACGTTCCAATCATCTGGTCTCAATCTAGGACATTTTCTGTGCTATTGAAACCAGACAACAACTAGTAGAGGCGTCTCCCAGTATACCCAGACCCCAGGCAATTTAGAAAAGGAACTTTTCTAAATTGACCCGACCGGGAATCGAATCCGCACGCTTATTACGTAATTTGCAGTCAGCATGCGACAGTTAATATCGCGCGATATCTGCTGTCAAAACGAGAATTTGTGTAGTGTAATCTGTATAGTGGTGACAAATCTACCGCGAAAAGTACATTTTACGGTCATAGATACGCAATCGTCATACATGATACCAATTTTTTATTACAATTACTCACCGGTCGCGCAGTAATCGCGTGGCTGTTGCTGTCTGCAAATTTTTAGGTAATAACCCCGGCGGAATCCGTGCTTAGATGCAAGACCTTAACCACTGTGCCACCAAGGTCATCATGGTATCAATGTAATGTTGACTCATAATTTCTTTGCTTACGTCTAGAATCTACATTCAAGTGTACATATCTCGGAACAAGAATCAAATTTGAAGAAGCCCTAATGAGTTGGCGCTCTTATCACCGTGTGTTAAATGAATTTTCGTTTCTTTCTATTTCATTGAGTATGACTACGAGTAAAACAGTTAACTAAAGTATAGCAACCTCGCGCTGTCGATGTAATTCGTGTCAGCTCATGACCGACTTGATATACAAAACTGAAGTAGGTAATTATTTGCTAAGTACTCGTAAATCTTAAGTGTTATGGGTGTATGTGTGAGTATTCACAAAAACAAAAATAAGTCATATTTAGTTGGGTATTGTTGTACTGTAACCCTTCTTAGTCACACACACTAGTAAAAGTCTAAGAAACTAGGTTAAGGCGCTTCCCCTAGTAAAATACTGCTTTTTTGCTAGTTTTAGAGGCTATCTTCTCTTTATTTGAAAATATATAAAAAGTCATAAAAATATTTTAATAATCTTCGATCTTTTAACAACACTTTTGCCGTCTCATATTTTTCAGTTATATATAAAATACCTATAAAATCTGTATTCAAAAGAAAGTCTAAAAATTTGAAATACGTGCATCTACTTCATCAATAGAAGTTATACTTACTTGCGATATACACTAATGTATAGATAATTTTATGATATCAAACTTGACCATTTAAATTTTTTCAAAAGACCCTTTTTTCATAAGTAAAATCAATAATTACTATATTACATGAAGAATTTTACGAATTCTAGTATGAGGTGCATTACCTTTATCGTTTATATATACGTTTGCCTGTTTGCCTGGGGGGAGCGCCTTAATACAAAATGGATACGCTTTTAGAACAAAAACTCCGTTCATTTCGATTCTCGATCCAAGATACACATAGATAATTTTTTTTTAAATTATGTACAATGTGAAGACTAATAGAACTAACGTTTAGCGGTTTACGCAAGTACAAAATAGTGTTGTCACATCTTTACTAAATATTTTGGCAACATTTTAAAAGAACATAACACAATGCATAGCACAATCAACGTATTGTGCAAACTAGCGGTCCGATCTTATCTAAGCATTCACTCGCTATTAGATTACAACGATAAGTAATTTTTCGTGCTTGGAATATTTTGCAGTACATAGAATTATAAAACTAATTTATACAATGCAATTTACAAAAGTGTTAAGAAGTTGTAATATATAAAAAAAAAATTTTCGTCATTTATTTTTCTTTACGGTATAAGTAAGCACATGTTTTTCGGAGTCGCTAGGTATGCACCTACATCTTTATCAATTTATAATCAATCTTTTCTATAGAACCATAATAATAAAAAATGTATGCATAATTAAAGCTCTACTTCTAGAAAGCTTTTACGTATTAATACAGAACAACATGAATAAAATGCCACAAATGCCACAATATACGTACATATCCATACATATCTTCACGGTGTATCCCTTTATGAGGGAGTCAGAAAAGGAGATGAAAGAAGTCTCCTCAAATCTATGAGGAGATGATGAAAGAAGTATGCGAGGACTGCGATGCTCGGCGCGCCATCTTTTCTGACTCCCTCATAAGGGATACACCGTGAATATATGTACGGATATGTACGTATTAGGGTTTCTGGTCGAGACTTCTCGAAGCGAGAATTCCCGGAAAATCTGACTCTACTCGAGACGAGAAAAAAGTGTCGAGAAATCGCGTCTTGATCTCTTGATTGTGTTTGCGTCCATGCTCTCTTCTCCCGCGCGGTTTTATTTATTTAATTAATCGAATGTGATTAACTTTAATGCTTAACTTTAATTTAAAAATGGTTTGTATGAAGATACTCGTTATTTTAATTGGGGTTATGCAACTGCCGGGCAATTACGCCGTTTGGCTATAACTTTATTATTTATTTTATACCGATTATTTACTATTTGTTTAATGAAAAATATACTCAAATTTAGTTATTTTGTTTAAAAATATGTGTTATTACTCAAAAGACTGAAGAATTAATAAATGTTGATGATTAGTGCATAATAAGCGTTTATTTTGCGTTTAGTTTATTTTGCATTTAATTAAAAAAGTTCTATTTTTTTTAATTTAAATATTTCTCGAATATTCGAGAATTCCCGGGAATTCTTAGTCGAGAATTCTCGAGCTCCGGGAAAAAAATAAGTCGAGAAATCAGAAACCCTACTACGTATATTGTGGCATTATGAGATCATTGTTCTGCTAAAACGCTTTCGCCGAAGTACGCGAGTACTTTTGACATTTTCGTCAGCTATTATTCTGGCTATTTGGTCTTCATAAGTTCATAAGTCAGCCTTAGTCTTCCTTGACTTCTGCTACCAGCTACCACTCACTTTCACTTTGTAGATTTTCAAACTCAATCGTTCATCGCTCAGTCTATATGTCCGAACCTTCTAAGCAATTAAGAACTTTAATTTTTTTTTTACAATAACACTTTTTATACTGTGCATCTCTTTATTTCTTATTTTGTGCACAACACATTTCCGCACATATGTATTTTTGAAAGATCGCATTTTCAGCGCATTTTCATCTTACTTTTACTCGATTGCGAGCATATCCAGGCCACACATACAGTTAACGTCAACACTACATTGTGGATTGCCATTTCGACGGATATAGATATATTCACACTGCATACTAATGCGGACAGAGCATGCACCGTTAAGTTTATTGCCAGCTGCTACCCGTTTCTCCACTTCTAGCTCACATCTTCCATCCCTCAAAAACGAAGTCCCCAGATTAATTCGTATTTTAGCTTAACATTTTCTATTTACCCTTTCATCATCAAAACCTAATTAAATGTTACAAAAATCATTAACCATACACAGTCAAAAAGTGTGATTTAATTTTATTTTGATACTTCGGTTATTTTGAAATTTTGTGATATTTATTGTGAATGAATGTCCTATTATGACATTATAACTACTCAAAACTACTCAATGGATTTTAATGAAATTTTGCAATAATATAGCTCATACATCAGAATAACACATAGGCTATAATTTATTAAGATATTGTGTGTTTTTGAACTTCACGGGAACGAAGTCGCGGACAAAAACTAGTCTTGTATCCAATATAAGTTTGAGTTCTATACATTTACCTTAAGAAAGATCTAAAAGTATACATAGATTAAAAGAAGCCAAAGAAACATTTAACAAAGAATGGGACAATTCACGTTCAATGCAATAGTAGGGTACATATGCGTTTTACTTAACCGCTCACACAAAGGAGACGTTTCCAAACAATTGATCTTCAAAGCATTCGCAATACTATTCGAGTTCACCGCTTGAACTTTACTCATGTCGTAAAATATTTTGAAGACATCACAAATCGCCATGTCGTTAGGAAATAGGAAAAGGACACAAAATAATCATATACAAAATAGTTTTTCTATAAAATCATACAGCGAATAAAGAGAAAAATAGGTTTTAGAGTTTTTATCACGTGAGATCCAGGTAGGGTTGCCAAAATTTCTTCAGCTGATTATAGTATTTTTTAGAATAAGCTATAAAAATATATAGTACACATAAAAAAAATATAGTATTTTATAGACAAAGTAATTTTTTTGTCTACAACAAAAGTGTTTGCTTATATTATATGCTTATCGCATTCAATTTTTAAATGTATGTACATAGATCAAAATCTCTTTTCGAGACAAAAGACGTTGGATTACACGCACGTCACATCAGTTGAAACTCAAAATGTTACAAAAATTGATCCATCCAACAGAAATTTATTTTCGCGAATAGTATTTTCGCGTATTATATATTTCTTCATCAGTATATACTACACAGATCCGAAATACAATACTATATATTATAGTACGGTTGATGAAATGGTAACCCTAGATCCAGGGTCTCTTATAACTGCAAAAGGTTTATTGTGTCCTGTAATTAAACCTGGGTGAGTGAGAATTGGATAGGCAGAAAGCTCTATTAGTGAAATTAATTGCCAAATCCTCATTTTAACCCTCGAAAACCTCTACGAGTAAGGAATAGAAACCTTAACATGAAAAGCACATTTGGAACTCTATAACTGAGATTGCCTTTCACGTTATACCTCTATAATCGATAGTCGAACGTATTTGTTTTGTAATATTTATGGCGCCTTCTGAATTTTATAGAACTAAGGTGTATATGGTTCGTCTAGTAAATACAGTAATAATATATCAAGAATCTTTATTTACCTCGTCGTTATTATTATACCCTGTTCATCGGGAATATGCGTCTGTGTCAAACTATTTGTCTAACTAATTGCAGTTGATAACTATCGATCACTTCATTTCGTCGTCAAAATGTAAATACGAAAAATTAATATATCGTCATTCAGTGATAAATTTAAAATTTCGAACACATTCGAAGGCCGGAAATCGCAAATTGAAATATAGAGTGAGTTTGGTTTAATTAATCCGCCTTTTAAACGACCATAAAATAAAGAGATGCAATAGTCTCGTTGTTCTGAGGGACAATACACTGAGAGTCGAAAAATGCCTTTTAGAGAAACACGATAATGTTTTTTAAGTGAATAACGATGATAATAATGATGTACCTGTAACTTTGATTTCGTAACGAGGCGCAAAGTCAAATAATAATCTATATATCTATTTATCTATTATTCCCTGTATTTTTTCGAACACACCTCCTATAAGTGAGAGAAATCGCTCCTTCACGTTCGATACTCGGTTAAGTGGAATGAGTTAAGTATATCATTTAAGTGGAATTAGTTATATCAGTATATCAGTTAAGTGGAAAACTCGATAAGTGAGAAAAGCTCTCACTCACTTAGGTTCGATCGTAATATGTATTAAATATTTTTAACTACATTTTTCGCTGAGCGCTCTCATCAGTCAGACGCCTGAACGTCTCAGACCAAATCTGCGTCAGACGCTTAGTACAATAAAAGCAAAATTTTTTGGGTTATTGCTAATACTTTACAAATCCTGTACTACATAGCTACAGCTGCATCTTTCTTCGCCTTAAGTTCTTCTGTACTTTTTTTTAACTTCTCTACCTCCGATGTATTTCAGGGACGCAGAGCAGTTTATTCAGTATTAAATATGCGAATATTTATCTTTATTTGCTATTATTTAACTCTTACTTACCTATCTTCTTAATTTTACTCTATTCTACCCTCACTAGCCTCGCGAGTTTGCATTTTATCTCTACCTCTAAACTATTTATACATTTAGTTTACATTCAGATCTTAATCTATTGTCAACAGTTTTAGCCTTATATAATTTTACTCTATTTTCTGTACCTTATGGATCGCTCCTCAATTATAAGGAGCAATCCCCAAACGGACATTTATTTATTTTTATTTTTTAACAAATTAGGTGTGAGATTTTTTTTAATTTTTAGCTTTTTAATACATTTTTCGACAAAACCTGTACAAATATAAGCGTATGTGATTTTTCTGTGTGCAGCATTTAATTTATACAATAAACATTACATACACAATACACCATACAGTAAATATTATAAATAACTATGCTGGTAAGAATTAAGTAATGTAATATTATGCAGTTATTGTTTATAGGTACATACAATATACCTCGTACATACATACATATTCTACTACGTTCAATTTCAGGAAATATTGAGTTTTTTTAAGTCCCGGCCTCTTGTTCGCAAGTGTTGTTCACATATTTGGAAGGGTTCAGATTATTTCCCACGTCACTTCATGCACAGTTAATGGCAAATAATTACTCCGTGGGTGGTCCAATTCTAAAGTACACACTTCCTAAGAGGACGTATGTGAAATAAATATTTTAGAGAATGGTAAGTAGACGTGCGACGTGGTACGTACGCTGAAGTGGGAACTGCATGCGTAACTCTTGACCTTTTAAACTAATTGTGTTTAAACTTAATATTATTAATCCAATACAATTTTACAGTGGGAAAGAATGATTGAATAAGTTTGATGAAGAATGACTTACTTATGAAGATTAAATAGCCAAAGTGTTAGTGATAGAAATGTGAAAAGCGCTCGCATAGGCGAAAGTGTGTAAGGAGAATGATGAGATTTGGGAAGACGAAAGAAGTATATGTAAGGACCGCGATGCTTGGCGCTCCGTCTCCTCCTCTCCGGCTCCTCTCTGACTACCCCATTCCATTAGGGATACAGCGTGGTCATCTGTATACATACATATGTAGGTATTTATGTATATACAGATGAGACTGAAATATGTTCGATGAAGTCGCGTCACTTATCAGCCATCATACAAAATCTACAAAAGTCTTCTTATCACAAACAAAGCTTCCTTCTGTGGAAGCTGTTAGCACAATAGTTGTCATCGTTACATCTGATATCGATTAATGTATACTTAGTTATTGTAAATAAATAAATAAAATTAAACTAGTGGTATTATTTTTTGTAACCTAGTGTGAATCATTGTTTTTAATTTTTAATATTATATACTACGACTTATTATAAATAATTAAAATACGTACTAACCCATAATTACTTATTGAATGATATCTCTGTTAGCGTATAGTTTATAGAAGGGAGAGCTCGTCAACTTTTAAGGCGCTTCCCCTAGTCAAATACTGTTTTTTGCTAGTTTTAGAGGCTATCTTTTCGTTTTGCCGTCTTATATTTTTCAATTATATATAAAATACATATGAAATCTGCACTCAAAAGAAAGCCTAAAAATTAGAAATACATGCATCTACTCCATAAATAGAAGTTATATTTACTTGCGATATAAAACCTGACCATTTAAATTTTTTCAAAAGACCCTTTTTTCATAAGTAAAATCAATAATTACTAGATTACATGAAGAATTTTACGAATTCTAGTATGAGATGGTCTATACGTTTGTCTGCTTGCCTGGGGGAGCGCCTTAATAACACTGCTTTTTTTTAAATAACTAATCGAAACTATACCCCATCTAAGGTATATTTTTCACCACGAAAATAATACGTATAACCATAACGAATAGATTATAATTACAAAAGAGTGAGTTGCCATTTCGTGTAAAAGAACTTTGCAAGAAGTGAAATAATTAATTTTTTACTTTTGTAATAAGTATAAAATTAAGCACAATATTTATAATTATGTAAGTAACTAAACAAAAGAGAATACAACTAATAAGAATAAAAAATATATTTTAGTTTAGAGCAGCCATTCCCAAAGTGGGCGATAACGCCCCCTTGTTGGCGCTGCAGGCCTAAAGGGGGGCGGTAAGAGACCCAGAAAAAAATGGAGGCGTTGTGTAGAGGCCTGGGGGGTGATTTGTAATTTCATTTAGCTAGGAGGCATCTTAGACAACGACTGCATGAGCTCTCGACTCAGTAGACAAAATAAGTTTGGGAACCAGTGGTTTAGAGTTATCCTTAACCTTAGCCTTAGCGATAAGAAAATAACGTCCTTACTATTTAATCTTCTCACTCAATACGAATAAATTCATTTTTCTCATGTAAATAAATATATATTATAATAGAAGTATATGAATCTTATCAAATAATGTAATATCTGCAATTAGCATGTTTTGATTTTTTAAATAAATTAAAAATTTCCCTATGTATTTTCCATTTTTCCAAGTCAAAGTTAAATCAATTTATTTAAGTAAACCCAATTACAAGGTATTTTTGAACGTCAAATCTAATTTAGTTCGGTTCAAAGAGAAAACCTGGTCACTGAGAAGAACCGACAAGAAACTCAGTCAGGTATCATTTTTTAACATAATTTTACAAAAGGTTTATTGAAATACAATGTTCAGAAAGCCAATAAATGCATGTGCAGATCATTTCTCACTCTTGTTATATCTTCAACGAAAGTGTTTTATTTACCAACTTACTTCATATATGAGTATGACAGAAAATTATATTATATTATATGAGATTATGTAACACGTAGTTACAAAATAACTAACACTTATGTTGTTACAGCTAATGTAGTGAATTGTATATACAAATGCAAATAGCCTAGATTTCTGAAATCTTTATATCTCGACCGTACAATAGGCTTAGTAATTATTCACGCATTAATGATTTAACATTTTGACAGCATAATAGCAAAGAAGAGTGCACATTACATGCCATTATCAAAGAAAAATAAGCTTACGTAAGTTACTTAATATAAAGTACATTTATAATATGCATGTGAACTTTAACACTGAAGTTTTAAAGGCGGCTTAAAAAGCTATGACTAAATAATATTTTTGTAGCTTTTAAGCCCAGGTTGCACTGATGATAACAGCGGATGAAGATAATATTATTGAGAAAACTTTTTTTTACACAAATGAAAATAATTGTAAATATTATTAAATATTTAGATGTCAGTTGTGAATATTGTATTAATTGTAAATTAATTTTCTGTGATCGTTTGTTCATATTTAATTATAAACTTTTAAGACGATAAAATATATTTACATTTCTAATTTTTTTGCTCAAATACTGTACTTTAGTTTTAACATTCTACAGTGTTTCCTGAGAACCATTACCAAGAATTGTGATTAATTTTTCGATCGGTAGTTAAGGATACACTAGAGGCCACAAGAAAGTAATAACAAGTAAGTCTTAAAACACCTAGAATAAACACGCTGCATATACGCAGAATGACCGTTTTAATTTGTTTATAAAACCATTGTAACAATGACTTTAAGTTGATTATTGACATATTATTTTATTTAATTTACAAAGAAATCTTTTACAATGTTTCATCTGGTTAAGAAGAAACAGACCACGCAGGTCTGATGCATATTGGTGAAATCTGCACCGGGCCTGCGTGGTAGAGCATGATTCGTCTCTTAACGTCGTCATTTATTTGTGAGAAGAGATTTGTACCTATGGAACAATTGACCTTATGTATAGTATATGTATATATATATCGGCGTCTAATAATAGAATTTTCTTGGGTACCACTTGTGACCGGTAGGGAATTCATCCTTACACTTTGGAACCAAGATGGTTCCAATGATGGCTCACAGTACGGTATTAAAGGAGCTTTCTCCCTCGAACACTGACATTCTGAATTGAGCTATCGAGTTTTTCCCAAGAGACAGCATGGGGTTTTTTACATGGTCGGCAACGTGCAAATGATGATTCTGGTGTCGAGTGCCTCCATAGGCTGCCGTAACCGCTTTCCATCAGGCGAGTCGCATACTTCATTGTGGTATAAAAAAACCAATGAAACCAATATCTATGGTTATTGATTTGAAACAAAACTTATTCCCTCATCACACCACATCATGATTGTGAAGTTGTATGTACGAGCGTTGTTGTCTCCATGGAAGATAGCGATGACGAATACGTCAAACAAATTGAATGTTATGCCAAAAAAACATTGTAATAATAAAGTAATTGAAGAGTAAAGTGCATATCAAAGAAGCTATGAGTAGAAGTTATAGGATTTATTTTTATAGAACTAAGGTGTATATGGTTCGTCTAGTAAATACAGTAATAATATATCAAGAATCTTTATTTACCTCGTCGTTATTATTATACCCTGTTCATCGGGAATATGCGTCTGTGTCAAACTATTTGTCTAACTAATTGCAGTTGATAACTATCGATCACTTCATTTCGTCGTCAAAATGTAAATACGAAAAATTAATATATCGTCGTATAGGATTTTTTTGCAAAACACTTAATTTTTATACTTTGGACAGGTTACAAAATGATATTTCCAACTATAACTGGACGCAACTCCAAAGGTAAAGATATACGTCATATATGTTATGTATATCTGTTACAATTGTATGAGTATATAATGTAAAGATAAATTATAAATAATCATCATGAAATCACAAACCTTTTTTTAAACGACTTCAAAAAAGGAGGAGGTTCTCAATTCGTCTGTATGTTGTTTTTTTTGTATGTTTGTTACCTCATAACTCCGTTATTTATGAACCGATTTCGAAAATTCTTTTTACGTTTGGTAGGTAATACTTCAGAGGTGGTCTCATTTAAATTTCACCGATATTGGAGCTTGGACTTCGAAGATACACTAGATAACACGACCTGGTTATAACCATTATTTATATTGATGATTCTTTTGAATATCGTTGCGCTCCGGAATTAGAATGAAGTTAATTTGCAGATCTGCCCTAGATATTTATTTAGGTCAAGATCACTCAAAAGGGAGAAATAAAAAATTTTTATTAAAAAAATTAAACCGCCTTCAAAAAAACACTGAAAAGTATAAAATAACTATCCTTTACTAATTAAAACTCAAGTACAATTAAAATAACATTATAAATACGGTACACATACCTATATAATTAAATTTGACTGTTATTGAAGTCGGTGCCAAATCAATGTGCAACAACAGAGTCTATTAGTTTGGTGGGCTTGACACCGACTTCAGTAACTGTCAAAATTAATTATATGTATAGGTATGTGTATCGTATTTATAAAGTTATTTTAATTGTACTTGAGTTTTAATTAGTAAAAGACAGTTATTTTATACTTTTCAGTGTTTTTTTTAAAGGCGGTTTAATTTTTTTAATAAATTTTTTTTGCTTTCGCTACTGCTCAGTTAATTATTTTATTCCGCTATTTCCTCTACTATATACATAACCTGAAACGTAAAAGTGGGTTGAAGCAGCGTTATGTCAAAACGTAGACATATTCGTAGGCGACGACAATGCGTAAAATATCACAAATCACGTAACACACTTCATGTGACACGTTTCCGTCAATAGTGGATCAATAATTTTCTCATCACATTTCACAACTTCCATTATGAAATTTCTTAATCGTATTACGATACCGAAGCGTAAAGTTGAAATGGATTTCATACATACAATACTCAAACTAGTCAAAATGGTCTAAAGATATTGACGATAATAAAGCTAAAACGAAATTCCACTGTTCCGCACCACACTGTACCAAGCTGTTTACTGTATAGTTTTAAAAGAGATTCCTGTACTCATCAGAATTCCATTTTTAATCTAAATTCGCTACCAAGGACAATCTATTAGCATAAAATTCAGTTAAAACTTCACACAATCAACATTTGTCAACTTTGCAACGAGAATAGTCGGCCTTTCCGCAGAGAGTCATCGATGAGTTAATTTTGAATAGGAATCGTCATTGGCGAGCTCTAATAAATAATTGGGGCGGTCGCACTGATTTTTTAATATTTAATAAAAAAAATGTTTATTCCTGAATTGTTTTTATGATATGATAAGTACCTTTTTAACTTTCAGATAACAATACTTTTTTTACTTAAAATAAACGTTTTTTTTATGTAACTACACTTGTTCTTGTTTATAAAAAAATCAATCATGAAAAGATACTACGTAAAATCGTTTTGATTTGTATGGATTACTTGTTTTGCGACAGCTTTTTAATGAACTGATAACTGAAAATTTTTGAGATTAATTAAAGAAAAATACATAGGTAGGACTTTCCCTCAGAGTAGCACACAAATCTACTTGTAATGTAAAAATTGTTCTATGATTGACAAAATTTGAATCTATTTGACAATTAATAAATATATTTATTTCTTTTCAAATATTCTCGAGCACAAAGTTACAAAGTGATCTCAAATGTTATGAACATCTTATATTCTTTACAGTTATTTGTACACAAATTAAGATAATGAAACCTCAAGAAAGCTTTTATCTTACATAATAACGAACATAAAATATTGTTTTGCTCTTTAGCATATGCAAAATCCTAGTGTCTAATGAACTGGAATGTGTCTGTTGTGCAAAGAGTAATTCTGAAATCTGGTTCAGGTTGGCGTAAAGATATTAATGAATGCATAAACGAAATCATAAATATTGTATCAATAATACTTAATGTAGCGACAATTATTTGTGCGTCTGAGATTGGTTCGCAACAAAGTTGGTCCAACTAACTTCATGTGCAACTGCAATAATATTAAAATGATCTTTAATATTTACAATATAGATACGTACTTACATGCAATACAATATTATATTAATATTAATTTATTCTTTCTGCGCTAAAGATTTAGTAGTTATGGCGAACTTAATTCTGTACGAACTTAAAACTGTTAGAGACATTCTCTAACAGTCAACCGTTAGGTGGAGTGAAATAATATTTCAACAGGAAACCTACCATTAATGAGATTATCCTATATATACATATATGTACAGTATGTAAATACACACAGAAATACACACAGAAATACACAAATGTAAACCATATACAAAACACAAAATAGTACATAATATTTAAATAAATGAATACTAATGATATAATAATATTTTATTATTTACATGTTGTAGTCTTTGATTGTTTACTCTCATTGTAGTAATAATATCGTAACATTATTTTGAGAATGTAAATATGAACTACTTGCCATTATCAAAAAATTTTCGGAGATTTGTGAAATGTTTTCGATATTGGCTTTTTCCTTTTCTTTTGTATCGTAACCATGAACTAAAAAATCTATCGAGATGTATTTGTATTTTCCTTTTACCAGAATGTACATTACGTGATCAAAGTTTATAATTAAAAAAATTAAATTTCTAGCATATTTACATTATTGTCATGCAACGAATGAATAGATCTCATTTTTTTTCTCTTGTAATGCCATAAATAGAAAGTAAATAAAAATGGCCAAGAACTCGCATGTTTCGTGCGATGCGTTGCGTTTCCGATACAAATAATAAAAGTAAGGGATATATATATATATATATGGTTGGTATAATTTATATATATATATATATATAATGGGGCAGTCGAAACTTTGGGTCCCTGGGGCCCCGAAGCCCATCGACTGGTTTCTGATATTTGTAAGAGACTGGTCGAGGCTTCGGGAGACCGCCGGGCTGGCAGCTTCTTCCGCCAACGAATCAGTTTGGCTGTTCAAAGAGGCAATGCTGCCAGTCTGCTAGGTACCTTGAGCAATGACAGCTTTCTAAGCGGCAACTTTGAGGAAGTTTATTATTTAAGATAATGTGTAGTTTTAAGTTTGTAAATATTAACATATGTATGTACTTTTTATTAATAAAGTCAGTATGGGGCTATAGAATTAGTAATTTTATCTACAAATCTCAATATTTAAAATTTGAGGGTATCTCTATAAATTTGTTACTTTTGATATAAATCACATCTTCTTTAAAATTAATAGTCTTTGGTATAAAAAAAAATAATAAACTTCAAAATTATTAAGTTTTCATAATAAAATTTTGGTTACAACTTCAATCACTGAAACTTTAATGTGGTGTAATGGTGATAATAAATGCTTAGGAGGAAATCGTGAGGACAAATGCAGGCTAAGGTTTAGATCGTTTCACATTGGATAAAATTTTGCAATTTTTTTGTATCTTTATACAAACACGGTAATATATTTATAACGTTTTTTATGGTTAGGTTAGGTCTTTTCACCACAACGCGCGAGCCGAGCGAGCCAAAAGAGCGTGCCGCGGCAGCGGTCGGCGAAGTGCCAGATCGGAATCCGCTTCATACATGAAGTAGTAATCAAACTGGAGTCCGCACTTTAAAGTGATAGTTGAAGTCGAGAAATTTAATCTCGTAACATCTTTTTATCCTCCATCTCTTTTCATCTTTTGCTGTTGGTATATGTATATATAGCAATGACATTTAAACTAGTATTTCCGCGTTATTTCCAGGCGCAGTATTGAAATAGGAGTCCGCACTATAAGGAGATAGTTGAAGTCAAGATATTTAATCCTGAAACATCTCTATATCCTTCCATCTCTTTTCATCTTTTGCTGTTTGTATATGTATATACAGCAATCTTAAATATGCTTTTAGGTGTATTTCCGAGTTATTTCCAGGAGTTAGAAAGAGACGTCGCGCAATTGCACCAACTGCATTCACTGCATCAGATGTGTCGGCATTGTCAGGACGACAGCTTGTCAAGTTTATATATTTAGGATGGCTTGCACCAACTGTAGAAATTTATAGAAAATGTTAGTTTTCATAACACAATCTATTATTTTAAATGATCGCATTTCTTTTTTATTGGCAATAATTATTTTATAGCCTTTTGAAATTGTTTGAAGCTAATGTCTTTTTAATGCAAGAGTAACATAGTATTGCATAACATTATAAGTATTTTTTTTAGCAATTCATAGCAATTTTGTCTATATTTTCACCAATTTTAAGTGTATCCCTAAAAGTAATCCAAAGGATAGAGCTTATTCCAAAACTTGACGTACAGGGCTAGCAACCTGCCACTTTAGAGTTTCCCTTTACCATCTTTAAAGAAAATACATACATACTTGTATACAAATTCTCACGCCGTATCCTTAACAGGGTAGCATAGGACAGAGCGCGGAGTATCGCGGTCCTTACGTACTTACATCTTTCGCCTCTTAAAATCTCGTACCTACCTATCTACACACATTCACCTTGATATGCGAGTATTTTTGACATTTTCATCAGCCTACACTGATCATTTGATCTTCATATGTCAGACTTGGTCTTCCTTAGCTTCTGCTACAACCCATTTTCGTTCTGTACATTTTGCTTCATCAATCTTTCAACACAGTCTATGTGCCCGAACCATCTAAGCATTCCTTTCTTTATTTTACTATTTTAGTATTTACGATAATACTGTTGTTAAAGAAAAACACTCATTGCTAAGAGTTTATATATATATATACTTCGAACTTTTCTTATTTGGCTTGAAGTTTGTGTGTAAGGGGTACTACTTCTGTTACTTCTGTTATTTTACTCAATTATGAGCCTAGTTTGCTTAGTTTGACATTATGTAATTGGTGTCAAGGGCGGATCCAACCTTTAAGTCAAGGGGGGTTATATAGTCGAGATTTGGTCAGGACAGGCTCCAATGAGATTAGTAAAATTATTATCACTAGTCAACCTAGACCCAGCCCAAGACGTCAGGACCCCGATAACCCCCCCTCCCCCGTGGATCTGCCCTTGATTACACGAATCAAGGGATTAAAAAAGTTGGTCTTTGATGTTTTGTCCACCCTAAATGTATTAAGATAAGTAATAGAAAATGTTGTTCCTAAGCGTAACATACGAGTCGTGTTTCATAAGATTAACTGCCTTGCCTTTTAACTATTTAAACATTTGCATGTTAGATGCACACATCTTGTATTAGGTATGCTTTATGTGTTACAAGGCCAAACGTGAGATTAACATTAGGTACTCACCTATCTATCCTATTCATCATGTATTGAAAAATAGACAAATTATACAAATGCTAAAGTTCTATGTCCAGTCAATCACGATTTTATACCTCATCTTAAAACAATGAAAAAATTGCAGTTGCAATTATGTATGTAAGTTGGATTAATTTCATTATACACAATGGGAAGCATTGTAAAGGCAGTTAAATATGGAAAATAATATAACATTAATAAAATTGCTATTTATTACCGTTACAAAAAGAATGCCGTACAATTATGAGTAACTTCTTCAATAAGTAATATATTATCTTCAAAAAATGTATAGAATATATAAAATAATTATGGCCAATAAAAAAATAGGAATAAACTTAACCTAACAGTGATGTGATGACACAGTGGTAAACTGCCTATTGTACGCTGACGATGCTGTGCTAATAGCACCATCAGAAGCAGAGTTGCAGACACTAGTCACGTGCATGAAAGAAGATTGTGAAGTAAAAGGAAAATGAATGTGAACAAAGCTAAGGTTCTGGTGTTTGAAAGAGAAGATGTACAGACAAAGTGTGTAATATGGGTAAATGGAAAATGTCTAGAACAGGTGAATGAAATTGTGTATCTGGAGAGTGCGTTTTCGAGGGATGGAAGATGTGAGTCGGATGTGGAGAGACGGGTAGCAGCTGGCAATAAAGTGAACGGTGCTCTGTCCGCATTAGTGGGTAGTGTGAATATATCTAACTTTGTTGTACGGTAGTGAGGCCTGGATATGCCCGAAATCGGAGATGCGGTCTATCAGAAATATGTTCAGTGTCACGCTTGCGGATAGGATAAGCAATGATGAGATACGCAATATAACAGGGTTGCACATCAGTGTTATTGTAAAAATGAAGAAAGGAATGCTTAGATGGTTCGAGCACTTGGAAAGAATGAGTGATGAAAGACTGACGAAGAAAATCTACAGAGCGAAAGTGAGTGGTAAAAGAATCCAAGGAAGACCGAGGCTGACTTATGAAGATCAAATAGCCAGAGTGTTAGCAGACGGAAATGTCAAAAGCACTCGCATACCTAGGCGAAAATGTGTGAAGAGAATTATGAGATTTAAGGAAGCGAAAGAGGTGTGTAAGGACCGCGACTCCTGACGATCCGTCCTCTCTGACTACCCCGTTAGGGATACAGCGTGAAGATATGTTATGTTATGTTATGTCTAACAGTGACATCTGCTATAAGATTGTAAATAAATTGTGCAATTTATTAACGACCTTATGGCAGTGGTAGTGTATTAAAATTACTTGCATTCGTCATTTTTAAATTTTTCATAAATTGAACCGGTTATTGTAAATGCGTGATTTGCCAGTTATCATGTATTTATCAATGAAGTTTCTGCACCTATGATGTATAGGATATATGTCACCTATATGTCATAAATACATATATTCAAAGATGTCTTTGATCATAAAACCAATACAATGTAATAATATTTTTTAATTCATTATCATTATCTCAAAGCGAAGACCATGAAGTCCCCTTGTATCTAAATAAGGCTTCGTTTAAACAGACGTTAAAGTGTTGGTATAAATTGACCTTATATCCGTACACAACATAGACATTACCAGTCTTATTAATACTCGTACAAATAGTCAAATGAATGGCAATAAAATTAAAATGATTGTGGATACAAAGAATTAATCGTAATACAATAGCTAATAGAATAGAAAACAACAATAAAACTGCTAGGTATAACTTTCCGCGTGCCATCACAAAAGTTCTCAAACATACCTTGTCAGAATAACAATTGCCTTTAAGGTATTCGTAACGTCGTTCATACTATATCTTCCATAATAATGTGTTCGCAATAAACAATCGCAGAGATATGTAATGGCAAATAACCGGCGTCCGGTGTCTCTGTCAACAAGAAGATAATAGTATTCCGAGGACGATACTGTCCTGGCAATATAGACTAAGAGATGTACGATCATGTAGGTTCAAATGTAACAAACACTGTACTGTACTGTACAAACATTTATTATTATTATTATTTAAGGGATCGTGGATTTGTAGCACACTCTAAAGATGTTATTTCCTTGAAATCCATTTGATTCTATCAGCACAAGTTTGAATCCTATCTATAGCGAGTTTTCGTAATCACTCATTTCAACCAAAAAAATTAAACTTTTGAGTGAAGTTGTCCAAATGTTGGTCCTTACTTTAATACTCTAAATACTCTAAGCTCAATGTGATGTTGCTGTCTAGGATTTTTCAATCAGTTACATATTAGTTATATCAGGATGCTCGAACAGTATATTTCTTTAATAATTATTAATATTTTTTTTAATTCCAGACAAGCAATCGAAGCCTAACGATTGTACTAAGGACTAGACTAGAAGTAAAAATTATTTATTAAAGTTCTAACTAAATCCGAGATTGAATATAGGTAAGTCCTTTGACTTCATAAACAAACATAGACGTACTAATTTTACAATGTCAAAATCGGGTCATTTGACTGAAATTCGAGACTATAAAGTCCTATCTCAATAAATACACATTACTTTCACGCAGTTTTCGTCTAGGAGTATACAAAGCAACAGCCCGTAACAAAGCTAAGCCTTAGCGATACTTTTTCAACAACAGGTGTTTGGGTTTGCAGATAGTCAAGCAGATCTATATGGTGCTGACTTACACACACACACACACGCACGCACGCAAGAGCGCACGCACGCAAGAGCGCACGCACGCAAGAGCGCACGCACACATTTATATTCTCGCTCTGTATCCCATGCAGTTTCCCTAACTTACCACCTAACCTAACGGGATAGTCAGAGAGCACAGAGTATGTAAAATACCTATGTATTTATTCCCATAAGAGAATTGTTTATACTAATACAAAAACTTTTATGTACAAAAGATTATGACTTCTCAATTCAAAATCTAGTACTCAGTAGTATTTTAAGAAACTGTAAGCAAAATATTAAAATGTATTTTTGAACAATTTGTTTAACAACTCTTAAACTATTCGATACTATACTATATTGCCTAGTAAACTACATTCCTTTGCGTATCCACGTATGAATTAACCATGGTGTTACGTAATGGGTAGACCTTGATTTGCCTCAAAAGACCGCCCTGCAGGTTACAGATACCTGCTTAACACCTACTATGGGCATATTGGTATATCTATCAGTACAAATTAGTCCGCAAGGGTGACACCGCACATATTTCTAAGAGATCGCATTTCTACTGCATTTATCTTACTTTCACTCGATTTCAGGTATATCCAGGGCTCACTACCGTACAATAAAGTTGCAGTCAACACCGTATTGTCTATGGCCATTTTGGCCGAGTTAGATAGATATATTTACACTGCTTATTAATGCGGACAGAGCACCGTTCACTTTATTGCCAGCTGCTACCCGTCTCTCCAATGCGACAGGGAGATGCGCGGTATGACAGGGTTACACGACAGTGTTATTGTAAAAATGAAGGAAGGAATGATTAGATGATTCGGGCACATAGAAAGAATGAGTGATGAAAGACTGACGAAGAAAATCTGCAGAGCGAAAGCGAGTGGTAAAAGAAGCCAAGGAAGACCAAGGCTGCCTTATGAAGATCAAATAAATGAAATGTCAAAAACACTCGCATACCTAGGCGAAAATGTGTGAGGAGAATGATGAGATTTGAGGAAGCGAAAAAAGTATGTAAGGACCGCGATGTCCTTACATACTTGTTTCGTCCGTCCTCTCTGACTACCCCATAAGGGATACACCGTGAAGATATGTATGTACAAATTAGTATCGCGCATCTGAATGATCTTGAAAGTAAAAAATGAGATCCTCGTAGTGTAAGAATGCTTCGGTGTTTGATGTCATTCAAGCAGGAGCAACGTTCTGAATTATTTTATGGTTCTACTAGCCTGTCACACTACGCAGTAAATAGGTATGTAGTTTTATAAATTGAAAATCGCTCCGACTATTTTCTACATAGTTTCTAAACCTTTCCAATAATGTATCGAATGTAACCTATTTTGAGCTCAATCAATTCAATGGTATCCGACTTTTGCTAGTTACACACAAACTAACATCAATTTTTATACATTACCAACGACGCGCCTCGGCTTCGCCCCAGTGGGATGTTGAATGTTTGCAATATAGCAAATTTTTTTATTGGAATTTTTATACAAAAATACCATCCAAATTTCCGACTTTTTCCGAGGATTTCCCAAAAGTTTTCTATCATACTAACCTTGTCCTGACAACTACAAACACAACAAAAAAAAATCAGCCAAATTAGTAGAGTCGTTCTTCAGTGATGCTCCGTCATACATGTGGCATTTGATTTTTATTTATATAGATGATAAAGTTATATTCTATACTAAATACTTACGTACTAGCAAGAATAGTGTGCCTTTGCTGTCCCTTGGTGCTCTATTCATCTTGAACTCGAAGCATTTACTAGCTTTCTGAACATTATATTTTAATTTTAATAAACCTTTTGTGAAATGATGTTGAAAAAAATGATACCTGACTTTCTTATCGGTTCTTCTCAATGTCCAGGTTTTCTTTCGAACAGAACTAAAGTAGATTTGACGTTCAAAAACACCTTGTAATTGGGTTTACTTGAATAAATTTATTTGACTTTTGACTTTGAACCGGGATATGGCATGACTTATGTACGAAGTATGAACGTACCATGTGTTATATATTTGTGCAACGACATATGTGTACTGTGTTTCGACCAGATCGTTGTACAATCAAAATGGCACCGACTCATTGATCCTAAAATATTAACGTAGAACCAACGTGAACTCAGACACACGAAGATTTCATTCATTATCTGTCATTGTTTTGTAGAGCCAAAATGCCGAGCCATATGGTTATGTCCTAAAGAAGAGCACTAATTACGACAGAAAAGTGACCAAAAGTATAGCGTATCTTTTTTCCGGTAAGTGTAACAAAAACAATTTATTACTCGTCAAACTTAAATTTGATAACCGATTGAAATGGATGCGAGGGTGTATGTCCTTGTCCACAGTGAGGATGGGGAAAATGTGCCAGCGACGGCGGGAAAAGAACGCCAACGTCAAAAAATATGTAGAAAAGAAGTTGATTCCCACCGGTACGGAATCGCCTACTCTCGGCCGGATAGGTAGGGTTGTTGCGTTAAGTGTGAGATGAGGAGAGCATCTCATTTAGTTATAAATTTAGTACATAATAATCAAAAACAATGCACATGGATGTTTTTCGTGTTTGTTGATTTTAATTTCTTGTAGTTATGTTGAAAAATGATAACTCTGCATTCGAATGGCTAAAATTATTTAGCCATCTAAGGACATTATAATGTATTAATTTATGCGATTTACACATTATCATATTTGCGACAATGTGAAAAACAAATTAAAGACAAACAGAAGCAGTCGCTTGCGTAGGTCGCATTCGACCTCTACTGACGCTACAATAATTACCCATATTCGTCCAAAATATTTCCATAGTGTGCGTGCCACGGCGCGTGCGTATTAACGTCCACACATACAAACCGCGTACGCTAGCTTTGTATGAAGATATTTTACAGTGGTGTTTATACTGTGTCGACGTGCAGTAAATGCGGCTAGAAGAACCGAGAAGTTCTCGCCAACATGTCAGCAAAGAAAAATAACAACGCCATCAACTTAACTTTTTTTCAATAGATTTACAAAAGGAAAAGAGAGAGATTGTAAGAGAGGTTTATATAAGCAGCTAGCGAACATAATAATATCAAATTAGGCGGCCGTATACGGCACAAACGGCGGTCAAGGCTAAAATGTCCTTCCCTCTACACCCGCTCGATTTGATTTTTATTTTTAGGGATACCTGTATATAGGTACATACAAAGCATAAATATGCTACCATTGAATACACCCACATGCGTATTTACCTATAATTCGTCACTATCTATGTATTACGTACTTTATATTTACACAGAGGATACATTCATTATTCGTAAACAAAATAAAGAGTAACCTTTACTGTGTGAATTATAAAACGGCAATAAATAGTTCAAACAGTGACAGATAACATCCAAAAACAATCATCCCGTTCACACAAAGCTCGGCAACATTGTACCGAGTGAATCATTAATCGCTGCGACTAACATATCTGTGTGAATGGAGAGTCTGAATGCAAGCGTGCACTAATTATAGCAATGCAATGACCTACAGATAACCTCCCGTCTGTTGGTTGCAACCTAAAGAACATATAAAAATATCGTTCTAAAGTACCTACAGGTACTTGATTTCATTACAAATATCTATGGCGATAAACTTTGTCTAAGCAATATGCAGGCCACAAAATATTTTTGTTGTTTTGATTATTAATTATTTTTTAATGTGGTATTGATTACACTATAATATATTAACATTACAGTTTAAAAATTAGATCTATCAGCTGAAGCTCTGTTTATAGCAAATCGTAAAAAAATTTAAGAAAAAAATTAAGCCGCCTAGCGCCTTCAAAAAATAAAACACTGAAAAGTACAAAATAACTATCCTTTTTATTAAATATAACAGTTGCTGAAGTCGGCGCCAAGCCTACCAAACTAATAAACTTTCTGTTGTTGCACGTTGATTTGCAACCGACTTCAATAACTGTCAAATTTAATTATATAGCTATGTGCATCGTATTTAAAGAGTTATTTTTATCTTAATTGAGTTTTGATTAGAAAAGGATAGTTATTTTGTACTTTTCAGTGTTTTTTTTCCTAGGCGGTTTAATTTTTGTCTTAACATTTTTTTATTCTTCCCTTTAAAGTGACCTTGGCCTAAATAAATATCTAGGGCAGGTCTACAATTAACTTTCTTCTAATTCTGGAACGCAACGATACAAGAAAATCATCAATATAAATAAAGGTTATAACCAGGTCGTATTATTTGGTGTTATCTGATGTATCTTCGAAGTCCAAGCTCAAATACCTATGAATTTTAAATCGGACCACTTCGGTCTATCTCTATCAAATAAAAAAAAAATTTTTAAAGTCGGTCCACAATTGAAGTTATCGATGAACATACATAAAAAAAATACATAGAGATGAACATGGAACTTCCTCTCTTTTTTGAAGTCTGTTGAAATATAATGCTATTTTGAATGTTGGTTTTCAATGTTGGACGCCTATGAGATATTTAGTTTTAATTGAATTTAGAGACGTTATTTTCACATACATTACAGGTAAATTTTCTATTATTGTAACTCATAAAAAAAGAATTTTGAATATGAAAAAAACTACAGTAGCGGCATACTATCATTACGATGGCCGTTTTAACACATTACAACAGTGATGTGAAATGTCAGTTTATTATCGAAAAAAATATAATCAAATGCGAGTCGCATTGATAAGACTATAAGTTTTTTATTTATAACTAGTATTGCAAGTAGTAGCTGAATAAAAAGTTTTAATAAAACGAAAATGCAAATGTTTACTTCATATATTTGAATAAACTGAATATTGGAATGAAAATAAATATTCATACTTTATTTGCACATAAAAAACAAATTCATAGAAAAAGAGACAGAAAAAAAGGTGTTGTAAGGGGATTTCCGGGGATCCTCTATTAAACGCACCGACGCCCTTCACACACCGTGCCGAAGCACATCTTAGGGAGATAAGAGAGCTCCCCTGCATCCTCGTAGTGCTATAACAACGCAGACCACCCTCGCCGTCGTCTTCCTCAGGGTCACATGGGTGGGCAACTGGAACTCCCGCTCTTAACGGCTGCGACCCCGAAAGCCCTTTCAGTCGCTCAAGCGACAGGCGGGAACGCCGAGGCCTTATTCTCTGGCCCATGCTACGGAGCTGATGGTCTGAGGCTTCGCCTTACAGCCTAATAGTAAAATGGCGTTACGTATTATCCCGACTATCGTAGGAGACAAGTGAGAGGCAACTAATTAGTTTTTGAGGTCACAGTTCTTGAACTGGAGTAAACTTTTAATCGTTTACTTCGAGTAACCCCTGGAGATGTTCACTTTATAATAAAAATACCACTAGTTTCTGTGTTGAAGACTGTTGCGAACTCTAAATACATGCTCATGTAGAGTACTAAGGAACATTAATGCATTTCATTGAAGATTCTACGAAGCTCCTCAGATCATTCAAGATCTAGATCTTCAATTTTCAGACATTCAAACCTCGAGAGTTTCAAAAATTCAGTGGGCGAAATCTCTACATATCTCTACATGAGTATTTCCTCCAGAAGAAGAAAAAGAGAAGAGAAAAATAGCGACAAGACATCCGTTTCTTGTATAATAATGTTGGACGTGTAACAAAAGATATTAGACGTCTTAACCTAAAAAAATAGAAAACAAAACTGGCCTCATATAAAAAAAAATGTGACTTAGAAAGAAAGATGGCGCGTAACAGAAAAACGTGACGATTTTTTTTTTAAATTGCTATAAAATTTTTCTCATACGTCGATAAAGAAGTTTCACTTCAAAAATAACATAGCACACGACATGCGTTACGTTACTAACAATTGGTCAACATGTACCGCAAATGATGTTGAACAAGAGAGGTGTGGTCGATGTCTTAACCAATAATTCTTGCGTGTTAGTAATGTTCGATTACATTGTGATTTGTTTGAAATATGTCAATATGTAGCAACGTGACCTTTCTTAGCCGCGATATTCGTAGTCTCATTTTGTACGATGTACTCGTTCTCATTCAGTACTATGCTCTATGAGAATATATATATATATTTCCTTCTACGTACAAATCATAGCGCTATTAAAAACTTTTAAACTCTATAAGAGATTAAATTTAACAGGATATGTAATTACAATCATACATTTGTAATGTACTTAGTACCTACATTTAATAGACTGCACTGGCGAGCTGTCGAAATCAAATGCTTTAAAAATTATTAAAATTAGTTAATTCTTATTAATTTGCCGTAAATGTACAAGTTTTAGTGGTTTAGTTGTTATTTATATCTATACAACTTAACCTGAAGTGTCACCAGCGGGGTTATTCACAAACGTCGGAAACTCAACTTTCTGTATCCGACAGGAAACTTTTCGATGATTTTCTCCATACGCGATTCACAAATCCGAAATTATATTATTTTTATATTATATATATATCATATTATATATAGTCGTATTCACAAATCCAAGCCGTCGGATTGAATGTATGCTTTTCAACGATCGGCTTTTCTACCACGGATAGTTTCCGACGTTTGTGAATAACCCCCCAGGATTCCTCGAAAGACTTTTGCTTTAATTGAATTAAAAAGGAGAGAGTATTGTTTTTTTTGTTACAATATAATTAGTTCAGTTGTTCTCTAAATAAGTAAAATAATGTATGCCCACATCGCAGAGGATGTGACTATACTAATAAGAAACTTGTCAACTGTTAAAATTGCAAATACAGGAACGTTGCCTGATACAATTATTATTTTACAATCTAATCAGATAATATGCTTCTCTTTTTTGATAACTAAAAAATTTAAAAAAATAGGGAGTGTAATACGAATCTATAACCCTGATCAGCTAATTTGTGATGTTTATAATCGCACGCGAATTACGGCATTGGAGCAAGACCTTAACACGAATATATAGCGGAAATGTATTCTCATTAACCAACTTCTCCGATTCACAGTACCTCCATTATCTACTACAAACCTCGAGCAACTGTAGAAATAAGTAAATTTCAATAAACTTCTAGATTAAACATTTTACTATGAAAGTCGTCCTTTGCTCGTAAACTTGAACAAAATTACCTGCAATTATTTATTATTATTATTTACAAATCTGAATTCTATGCTTATCCCAAAATAATATGGTAATGGAACATGAACCTGTTAGGTTTCAGTCGACAATTTGGTTTTAAATTATTAACTAAGACTCACAATTATTAAAACCTAGCTGTGTCCGACAACATGTTGCTGTGATTTAGAGACATTTTATTATAATTTGTGCGGTAAAGGTCTCGAGTTCATTCAAAAATTCCATAGGAAAAGACCTGCAGTTTTTCCTGAAATTCCCAATTTTTCGAGAAGCTTTCCCAGTTTTACTTTCCACAAAAACCTTACTCGAACTATTACGAACATGTAAAAAAAAGTAGTAATCGGTCGCCGCTCTCAATAGGTTTCCGCTTAGGAACGAATATTTCATTTTTATTTATTTAAATGATAGATGAATGAATGAGTTAGAAAGAATAAGTGATGAAAGACTGACGAAGAAAATCTACAGAGTGAAAGTGAGAAGTAAAAGAAAAGCCAAGGAAGACCAAGGCTGACTTATGAGAATCAAATAGCCAGAGTGTTAGCAGACGGAAATATCAAAAGTACTCGCATACCTAAGCGAAAATGTGTGAGGAGAATGATGAGATTTGAGGAAGCGAAAGAGATATGTAAGGATCGCCACTCCTGGTGCTCCGTCCTCTCTGACTACTATGTTAACGATACAGCGTGAACATATGTATGTATGTAAATGATAGATGATATTATGATCCATCGCATGATTGATTGCTGATACTGAACATATATTTTTATCTACTTATTTTAATAAATAATATGTTTATGAGTGTTAAGTGGTTACGTCACGATATACGTTAGGTATATATACAATTTTGGTTACTTACATTGCACATATCATAAATACGATAAAATGATATTTAACTCAATTTTCACCTACTTAGAACTAAATTGAATAATCACGTAAGAATACAGTTTAAAATGGTAGTCCTGCCATAGCTTACTTAGTATAAATATATTTATGTCACTTAGTTTAAATATTTTTTTTATAAGAAAGTAAAGTATAACGTATTTTTTAGCACCTATAATATTTCTGAATCAACAATTATTCAAAATTTAGAAGCAATGAAACAATACGCGTACGATCATTGTCGCCGTTTCGCGCTCTATTTATGAAACGGTACCTAGCATCTACTACTGCTCAGAAAAATGATATTTCATGCTAATAAATCGTGAAAGTCGTGATATTGAAATAGCTTAGCAAATAACTCGTGATTCACAAATTACATTTCACAATATTGTACTAACCGAAATTTTGACATCAGCGGATAAATATCATTGTTTGTACCTGCAGTCAGTCACGTTTAAAGAGAATATTAGCAAACATGTTTGTTATATGCACTAGTTATAATAGCTGGTCAATGTGGTTATACATAGTGATATTCTCAATTGCGCTTTAATAAAAAATATGTAATAATCATAATATAGGTATAATTATAATTTGTTATACCTGCGCTTTTCCTACTGTAAGGAAGATGAAATCTCATCTGTAAAGATTTAAAATTCTCTATAGCTTGAAGGAACCACGGTTGTATATTTCAGTACCTTTATCTTCTAAACCAGAGGAATTCGGCTCCTGATCACGTCCATTTAGAAAACAAATTTTTATACAGGCTGTTTTACCATTTGGTTGTGTATTATCCAGCTATGAGATTGGACCATAGTTTGATGTTAAGGTTCCCGATCGTTTCAGTCATCTCTTCCACTCATAAATAATTACAGGAAAAACGATCGCTTCGCGTTCTAAGGGCTAAAGATTCCGTATGATATTTCTAAAACACTAAGTTTTAACCTTAATTCCTGGATATCTACAAAATTTTAGTAAGGCTTTCTTTTCTCTCGAATTTTCAAAATTCAAAGGTTCCAGAACAAGTGTGAATGTTTGCTTGTTCTTGAGAATCGAAAAAAATGCCGATATTCGTCGACGTAGCGGCGAAATTTTATAAATGTACTGATGTACTGTCAGAGATTTACAATTGAGTGTCGTTCTGGAATACGATCTAAGTTCAGCACTTTCGGATATAAGGGTTATGTTAATAAGATATACGATAACGTCACGTAGTTTTGAAAAAAAAGACATACGAACAAATGGACAGACGCATGAGTGTTCTTAAAACGGTTCCATTTTTACTTAGGAGGTTCGGAACTCGGAAGTACCAACACATCCGGTGCTTTTGGGCGGATGATAACTCAAAAACATACACACACTACATGAAATTAACATGAAAATACGAATTTTAAGCAATTCAGATCGATTTAGTTCATAGTATTCGTCCTTATTTTTATCGCTTCACCCAATTAAAATTTTAACTCACCTAATTACTTGGTTTAAGTGATGTTTGTCAGATATTATAGCAAACAGCAATTTAGTTAACGAGTTGATAGTTGAACGTTTGAGACATTGTTAGCGATTTACGTACACATGTTAATGAGTTTGTTTACGATACTGTGAAAGATTATTAGCAGGGGATGGAGATTTACACGAGCTTTTTTTGATCGTATTGATTGTAAGAAATAAGCAACACCATACGAGGAATATCTTACAACTTTATACTTTTAATAAATAAATTAAGTACATAATGTAATCGTTCTACCTCGAAATATATATACGTAATCGAGAATCGAGAAGAATGAATAAAATAGATGATAATCTTTAAATCATGGTGTTACGACATCAGCAGAACTCTATATTGTTACTTTGTTAGTACAGCAGATAAAAAAATCGAAAAGTACAAAATGACTATCTTTTACTAGTCAAAACTAGAGTCCAAAAATAAATTTATGAACACGATACAAATACCATACCATAATACGATAGTTAAATTTGACAGTTACTGAAGTCGGTGCCAAGCCTACCAAACTAATAAACTTTCTGTTGTTTCACATTGAATTGGCGCCGACTTCAATTACTGTCAAATTTAATTATATGGGTATTTGTATCGCAAGTATAAAGTTATTTTTGTACTTGAGTTTTGATTATTAGAGGATAGTTATTTTGTATTTATCAGTGTTTTTCTGAAGTCGGTTTCATTTTTTCTTGAATAGTTTTTTACATACCTATTTCTGCCTTTTAAGTAACTTTAGCCTAAATAAATATCTAGGGTAGGTCCACAACTTCTTTTCTAATTCTGGAGCGAAATACAAGAGAATCATCAATATAAATAAAGCTTATATGTAGTTAGCGTTAATTGGTGTATCTTCGAAGTCCAAGCTCCAATATCAGTGAAATTTAAATGTGACCACTTTGGAGCTATACTGAACCCGACGGTAAAAGAATCATTGAAATCGGTTCATATACAAAGAAGTTATGCTCGAACATACATAAAAAAAAAAACAAGAAATATAAATATATTCAGACAAATTAAGAACCTTCTCCTTTTTTGAAGTCGGTTAATAAAATAAAGACACACTTTAACTCTTTACATTTAATTTCCAAGTTATAAATGAGATACACTTAAAAACACTCCAAAATTGGTAAAAACTTCGTAAAATATATATGTTATGTAGTACATCATAATAATACTTTAACAAAACATATTATCATTAAAAATATGTAGACTATAATATAATCATAGCTAATATAAAGCATGGGATTAATTTATAATATTAGATTGTGCTACAAAATTAATAAAATTTTGTATAAAATAAACGACTTGACAAACTTGACAAACTGTCAAGTGCGTCTCGCGACAGTTCGAACTTAGCTGTCGCTGATAGATATTTTTTGTTTCGTTTGATAGACGACTTTCAGACAATTAAAAAACCTAATAAAGACTTCTAACCTAACTGCCAGACGTCGTTTTCGGGTAGAACATTTTCATATCTACAATTGCAGCAGCCAAGCTTGAACTATCGCGAGATGGTCATTATAAGTGATTTTATTAAAAACAAAATTTTATTGTGAAAACGGTTATCGAATTTTAAATTTTATTTAATGGATAAAAATAATAATTTTATTGCAGAAACTATTAATTTTAGAGTACATGTTGAATGTTGAATGTCGGATTTAATTTAGAAGTAGCAAAAAGATAGTGTATTACTATTAATTTTAATTATGATAATGATAAGTTACACTTTGAATTACTAATTCTGTTGCTTATGTTTTTTTAGATCCCGTTATATATACACACCTCATTTCAAATTAAGAAATAACTTTCCATTCTTTTCTTTTCAATAAAACAAGTTATTCTATATTGATAGCAATATATATAGTTTCGAACACACTTATTTATAACAACACTTTCACCTACAGCAACGAACTATTGAAACGTTATCAAAATACACGTCAGCCGGGCATTACTAGTCAGATAAGCAAGATGGATGCGTTACTATGTCGTTGTCGAATTTTAACTATGACCTTCGGACAATGATGGATGATGGATCAGACGCTCGCGTACCGTGACGTGCGGAATGATTGTTTTGACATCTGAATATGTACGTATACACGTTTTAAACATAGACAGACACTTGTAATGTTAGCTGGTTCGTGTTAAAATATTTGTTTACGAGGCTACTAATAAATTAACGTCTGTTACTTTTCTTGAATATAGACGATGAGAAAAATACATAGTTTGAGTGAAACCAAGCGAGGCGGCAGTGAACTTGCCGACTTGCCCGGAGGAGGCATCGCTTTGTGGTCAGGGGTACCACAAGGAGATAGGGGATGCCAAGGGGTAGGCGTTTTACTGTCCTCTCGTATGGTTAATTGTATGACTGAGTATGAATGTATAAATCCCAGACTGCTCTGGGTACGCCTCAAGTTTGGGTTGACAAGAATTTTTGTTTTGGCAGTATATGCCCCAGTGTCCTCTGTCGGTTTGGCTGAACTAGAGCAGTTCTGGGAAAATGTTAGAGAAGTTCTAGCGACGGTTGAAGAGAACGAAAGAATTGTTGTGTGTGGAGACATGAATGGATGGGTCGGGACAGCTCGAACAGGATTTGAGTCTGTCCTAGGCAAATATGGAGATAAGAGAGTAAATGATGCTGGTAAGATTGTGCTAGGACTGTGTATGGAAAAGGATCTTTTTGTGGCTAATACCATGTTTGGGCACAAAAGGATCCATCAGTACACGTGGGAAAGAAAGGGTGCGAGAAGTATGATTGATTTATTCCTGGTGGATAGCAGACTTAAGAAGCAGGTAATGGACACAAGAGCGTATAGAGGAGCCGATCTCGGGACGGACCACTTTCTGGTGATAACCAGAATAAGGGGTCTGTTCGCAGCATGGCGACATCGCGTAGTGTCCAAACCTGCAGCGGTTAGCCGAATTAAAAGCTGGAAACTGCAGGATGCGACCACCAGGAATGAATATGAAAGGGTATTATCCAGTAAGCTTGATGATAGATTGAAAGTGATGAGCGAGGATGTTGAAGAATGCTGGCAGAACCTTAGAGATAGTATGGTTGAGGCTGCGAAAGAAGTGTGTGGAATGAATAAGATTGGGAACGGCAAAAAGCGTGATGTGTGGTGGGATGATGAGGTGAAAGTGGCTGTGTATAAGAAAAAGAAAGCATGGCGAGACTACCTTCCTACTAATGACTGTGGTATAAAAAATTTGATGAAAGACAGGTATAAGCTGCAGAAAGCAGAAACGAAGGCACTAGTGAAAGAGAAGCGTGAAAGGTGTAGGGTGTTAGATGAAAACAAGATGTCGGACAACTTCGAGGAAAATTCCAAATTATTTTGGAAAGAAGTACGTAAGATCCGAAGTGGTCCGGCACCTTGCAGAATGAATAAAGTGCGTTCGAAAGAAAACAACCTGCTTACAAATAAAAAGGATGTTCTGCAGCGATGGAGTGAATACTATGGAGAACTGTATGAGAGTGGCGACTCTGTCTCTGATACTGAGAGCGATTCTAATGAATTGCCACACTCGGGCCAGGGACTGGAGGATGCCATTAGTATGAAAGAGATTGAGAAAGTGATAAGAAGTTTGAAATGTGGAAAGGCTGCGGGAAATGATGAGGTGACTGCTGATATGATCAAGTATGGTGGTCCTAGGGTCTGGGATGCCTTCTGTGCACTCTGCAACCTTTGTTGGCAGAAGGGGGAGGTTCCAGAGGACTGGCGCACGGCAGTCATAGTACCTCTATATAAAGGGAAAGGTTCCTACCTAGACTGTGCGTGCTATAGGGCCATCAGCTTGGTCAGCTTAGCGAGTAAAGTCTATACTAAAGTATTGACTGAACGTATGAAAGGTGTTTCAGAAAGATATTTGTGGGAGGCGCAAGGTGGATTCAGGAACGGTAGGGGTTGTATGGATCAGATTTTCTCGCTTCGCGTTATCGTGGGAAGGTTTCTGGCTTTAGGTCAGAAAGTTTTCTGCGCTTTCGTGGATCTAGAGAAAGCATTCGATAGAGTAGTGCGAAAGAAATTGTGGAGTCTTCTGCCTGAATATGGCGTGGAGGGCTCCTTACTGCAGGCTGTGAGGTCATTATATCGAGACCACAGAGCCTGTGTAAGGATAGACGGTGACATGTCGCCCTGGTTTGAAGTCTGTTCTGGTGTCAGACAGGGCTGCGTGATGTCTGCCTGGCTATTCGTGCTGTATTTGGACAGTTGCCTCCAGAGATTGAAAGGTAATATGAGTGGTATGGGATGTGGTGACACAGTGGTAAACTGCCTATTGTACGCTGACGATGCTGTGCTAATAGCACCATCAGAAGCAGAGTTGCAGACACTAGTCACGTGCATGAAAGAAGATTGTGAAGTAAAAGGATTGAAAATGAATGTGAACAAAACTAAGGTTCTGGTGTTTGAAAGAGAAGCGGAACAAACGAAATGTGTGATTAGTGTAAATGGAAAATGTCTAGAACAGGTGAATGAAATTGTGTACCTGGGGAGTGCGTTTTCGAGGGATGGAAGATGTGAGTTGGATGTGGAGAGACGGGTAGCAGCTGGCAATAAAGTGAACGGTGCTCTGTCCGCATTAGTGGGTAGTGTGAATATATCTAACACTGCTAAAATGGCCATCCACAATGCGGTGTTGGTGCCAACTTTGTTGTACGGCAGTGAGGCCTGGATATGCCCGAAATCGAGTGAAAGTATGATAAATGCTGTGGAGATGCGGTCTCTCAGAAATATGTGCGGTGTCACGCTTGCGGACAGGATAAGCAATGATGAGATACGCAGTATGACAGGGTTGCACAACAGTGTTATTGTAAAAATGAAGAAAGGAATGCTTAGATGGTTCGGGCACATGGAAAGAATGAGTGATGAAAGACTGACGAAGAAAATATACAGAGCGAAAGTGAGTGGTAAAAGAAGCCAAGGAAGACCAAGGCTGACTTATGAAGATCAAATAGCCAGAGTGTTAGCAGACGGAAATGTCAAAAGCACTCGCATACCTAGGCGAAAATGTGTGAGGAGAATGATGAGATTTGAGGAAGCGAAAGAGGTGTGTAAGGACCGCGACTCCTGGCGTTCCGTCCTCTCTGACTACCCCGTTGGGGATACAGCGTGAAGTTATGTTATGTTATGTTATGTTAGAAAAATACATATTATTTACGATTTCTATTTTTTTTAAGATAAATATTTAAAGAATTTTTATGCCTGAATAGTATCAAAAAAATTTGATGTCATGTTGATTTTCAAACTTCATACTGTAAACAATACCAGGCAGGCAGAGGCAAAAGACGCCCCGAGCTCCGACTGCGTGACATTTTTTACAGTATAATGTTTGATAGTCAACTTTTTACATCAAAATTTTCTGACACTGTTCAGACACGGACCAACTTACAATAGGATGTTGGTACTCGCGCGCTGAGAGATCACAGAAAGAAATCAAATAATTTCGTTTTCATTTTTTTTAAGTTGGCTTTTATTAAGTTCATTAACGCAATCTGATATTTTGTTTTTTTTTTCAATTTACTTTGATTTTAGAAGATATTCCGTCTAGACGCATAAAAAATAAATAACTTTATATATAAAAATGAATGTTCCTTTGCATGTTTGTTATCAATGTGTTCGTAAATTATTTATCTGATTGTGATGAAACTTCGGCAAGTTGGTCTGCGTACGCCAGAGAAGGTTCGTGAATTATTTAATTTAGCAAAACAAAGACGATGCCAACGAAGTTGCGGGCAACAGCCAGTAATATATATATATATATATGTGTACTTAGACAATTGCAACAGTAATGGGATCCCAAATTATTATAGGCTCTGGGCTTCTATTTTTGGTAGCACATAATGAAATAGGGAGCACCCAAGAAATTATGCATTTGGTATATGTATATAGATATCTCATATATTGATATAAAACATTACTAAAATAAGATTGTTTATTTTGTATTACATATTATGTTGTAACCAATAAATACATAATATAATGTTAATTGTATATGCAACAGGTACATGCGTGTAATAAGATAAGGCATAGCAAAAGGAATATTTGAGACGAAGGCGACGATTTAGAAATTTGGCGGCAGGGATCTCAATTTTTCGCAGTGATTACAAAACGTATGAAAGTGATATTTAGTAACCTGATTCTTCATTTCATTGATACATTTTGTCTAGTTGCGTTACACGATTGGTTACTTTTGTAACAGAAAAAAAAATATCAAAGAAAGCTATTTAAAACTGAGATTTAAATTTTTCGGACTAACGGAACTAATTTAAACTTATAAATTTTCTGCGTAGATTAATCTAAACACACTCTTCAAAATTCCAGTTGGATTTTGCAGAATTAATTATAGTATTATTAATATAAACGAAAATAATTGCTTTTTCGTATTTTTCGTAAGCTAGCGCGCGCACGTTTATAGTGCGCAGAAAGTCTATTTGAGAATAAATTATTGTTTATCACTGCATCACTTTGAAGGAAAAATAATATAATAATAACTAGTGTTAAAGTTCAATTATTGTAATAGAAAAGAAAAATAACAAATTCTAAACAATATTATTATTATCTAATAATAAACAATGTTTTTGAAAACCCCGCAAATAGGAATATTGCGCGAAAAAAAACTTTGTACTTTTTTAAGCATATCGCGATCACAAAGGAGTGTGAGAATTGGCATTGTTAAAGTCTATATGGAGAGGGAATGCAGGAAGCTGAAATTTATATGATATATAATATGTGCCACAAATGCATTATTTATTAAAATAAAACATTCGTTATGTAAGTTATACTGTCAATGTCAAACACATAATTGTTCGTCGCAAAGAAAAGATTGTCGCCAAATAATTTTAAATTGTTGCCGACAAATAAATAATTACTGACAAATTGATTGAACGAGTTCCAAGCCGTAATTTTTGTACGATTCCTGAGCTGTTTTGAGTCCGTGAAGTACATTTCAAGGGAAAAAAGCATTTATATTATATTTACGGTCGAATTTCGACTTCTGGGCGACTGCTAGTATATCACTACACGTTATAGTATAACGTCAAACACCAAAAGTATGACAGTTACACATTTAGTACTTAAGATCAATAATTGCGTGAATGCAACAATTACACCATAAATTCCTAAAAATCTTCGATTTAAAAATGCAATGAATTTCCTCGCCTATCGACTGTCAGTGCACTCAAATGAAAAATAACGATTAATCAATTAGCAATAAGTTATGCACTAACTACTTGTTCTTATCATGTTGAAAATAATGTATGTGTATGAATATAGAATATGTGTACAGTGAAAACGAGATTAAAAGTATTTATAGGTACTGCAATACAATATAATTTAGAACTAATTGATAAATAGACTGCTAATTTGCATAGCTAAATGTAATATTAGAAACAATACTTGTGACTGAGAGGAGTATCCCGCATTTGTAAACTTTCTTGTGGTGACATCTTTGTGCGTTAGGCGTCTGTGAGTGTTGCATTTAGCAAGAGCGCCCATTTAAGATACAATTTTACTCACTTAGGCCCTATTGGCCGACATATTTAATGTCGCGCAGTTACCTTACATCAAATTTTTATAGGAAGTAATGTCTTTATATTATATTGATAGAAGGAGAAACATTCGTAATCGATTAAAAAATTAATCTTCAGCTTCTAATAAATTCACTCTTAGCCCATTATGAACCACTATTGATACGGCTGCTGTACGGCTGTAAGTTAAAAGGATTATGAACGTGAAAGCAGTCACGCAAAACAAATCAATTAATTTGCCGCCTATCAACTTAATAAGATTTCGTAGAACTGCTTTCGTTTCATACAAAAGTCCAGACATCAAACGACTGATAACAAAACTGTATAATAAATAATCCGAAATAGTGAAAGCTCACGGGGGCTAATTGGTCGCAACGTTGTCTATGAACACATAAATAAATGTTTATAACCACTCGATAAAGACATTAAATATTTATTAGTTTTAATGATAAAATTACAGAGATGTTGAACATTTCTATATAAACTATCCATAACATTACTATTGAAATCTAAAATATAGGAACATGAAAAGATTTAAGTATATATAATAGCAGCCTATAACTTAAATATACTTACACACATAGTATAATATTCATAATTGAATTATAACATAATTAGTCATCACAATAAACTTTTTGTCAACTTTATCAAAACTCCTCTATTAAATGTCTAATATAATGAACTCCACAGGAAACATAATAAAATAATAATAGGAATCATAATATAAGAATGTATTAGGCGGGTTATTCACAAACGTCGGAAACTCAACTTTCCGTATCCGACAGGAAACTTTTCTGTGATTTATATTATATATAGTAGAATTCACAAATCCAAGCCATCGGATTGAATTTATGCTTTCCGACGATCGACCTTTCCGTCAAGGAATGTTTCCGACGTTTGTGAATCAACCCCCGGTTATATCCTGAGGATGCTTTGTTAGAGGCGAAACACGTGTCGATTGGTGGTTTTTGGAGTGTCAGCGAAAAATAGCTAAAATCACAATTGTTCCTCTGTGTTGTTTCACTACTCTGCACTTCTCAGACATGCCGTCACCAAAAGTAGATAACAAAAGCTTTCAATAAGAAGCCATATTCTTTGTTTCATAACAATCACAACAGATGTCGCTACTAAATAGATCAAAAGAGTAAAATCTGACAATTATTCATTAATTTATTTTAAAATTGAAATTTAAAATTTATTTAAAATTTTAATATTAAAGAAAATGTAACCGGAATTTCAACTGTAGTGAACATAACAATAGGTTTCACTGCTGAACACTGGCTTTTTGTCATCAACGAATTGAGAAAGAGACTAGTCATGCTGGACCGAAATGGTGAAGGTAGACATGTAGCCAACCTCTTATCAAGAAATTTAAAGCTGCCTGTGGAGCCTTAGGATCCTAATTATAGCCAAACGTCTATCGCCTAGCCTATATCGCAATAGCCGCGACCAACGACTTAAAATGCTTTCTGGATATGGATGCTATTAGATCACCCAACCATTAAACAATCGCGCGACATTGCTTAACTTCGGTGCTCGTATCAAAAATCACCACGACGCTACGAGTGGTTCATTTCACAATTGGTTACGTTAGTTCTGAAATTGATTTTATGGAAGAAAAACGCTGTGAAGGTAATGATGAATGAAAGCTGATAGAAAGAAACCGGTTGCGATAGCCCATTTGTACACGCGCAGGTGCGCGGCGCCACGCCGTCTGTACGCACGTTGCGAGATGGCTAACTTACATAATTTTCTTTATGCACAGTACTTACTAAGGAAAGCTATTCATTAACTCTTCATTGTTTTTAAGAGAATTTATTTAAAAAATGGCTCTAATTAACTGATCCGCAGACATATATTAAAGTAATTTCATGATTTATTTTTATTAATTTTGGTACAGGACGTTAAAAATACAAGAATCTTTATAAATATAGTGCAAACTAGCGACCGATCCCGGCTTCGCACGGGTAGAAGTTTTTTGCAAATAAAATACAGCCCATGTTTCTCTCTGATAATATAGCTTCCTGTAGGTGAAAGTATTTTTGAAATCGGTTTTTGAGTTTATCCATTACATACAAAGAAACAAAGTTTACCTCTTAGTAATATATATAGAAGATATAGAAGAAAAATATAGATAACTATACTTAAACGTTTAGTTCTAAGACGACGTAACTGTTCAAGGTTTAGTTACGAAGGCTGTACACATTTATAATATTATTCGAAGAAGTGAAAAAAATTGTCATGATACATGACGTACTTTGAAAATGAAATATTTAAGAGTAAAATACTCATAACTAAAATAAGTTATAATTTTAAAATGTAATGAGAAATTTTAATTAATTAAATCGTTATATAATATCGCCAACAGATGAAAACTATAAGACTATGGCTTGTGGTATTTTTTGTAAACATTTTAGAAACATAAAACCAATTTTTATAATGAAACCTCTCTAAAGAAATATTTAGAATAAGTGATTAACACTGGTTATTGGTTGGCCCACGCTAATGACTTTGAACTAACATTCTTAAGTGAAGAATTACTTCATTGAACAGTTCAACAATAGTTAATAACTCAAGGAGATACCGACAAACAATCGAAGCGTAGGTACAAGTGTGCAATTACTCAGTGCGCAATAACTAAACCGCAATGCACTGTGCGAGTACCTACGTATAGTATGTGTTTGTTTACGATCTGTTCTGAAACTTGTACCGAAGAATTCTTACCTACTTAGTAAGCATTCTTTACGTGTATTTAGAGAATTGTAAACACGAAACCACTATGAAATATACGTTATTGGACGAGTAGAAAATGTTTTCCTCTTATAAATTCTTTTATTTTAGCTTTTGACCATTACGACTAATAAAACCATGCCAATCGTTTTTTCAAAAAAATGTATACTATAAATGACTAATTATTACAAAAAAATAACAAAGAAAGTCGTATTAATAGTAGTAAGTTATATTAAATAACGCTAACTCGTTATTATTATTGATTTTAAAATATGTATATGTAATTTGTAGAAGAAATCTGTACTACATATTACATAAAACAGTAACAAAGCTGGCATAATAATAACTAATTGATTAATTAATATTATTTAATAGTTTTATATAATTTTTAATCCATAAATCAAATAGCATTTTTTATGTATTTATTTTATGTATTTATTTATTACAATTTTATTGACACAAATCAGTACATATATGTGGGCGTCCAAGCAATAAGGGTTCAATATAATAGTGGGGTTTTAAACTATTGAGTGAAGACTAGATTTGCAATTTAGAATTGTCAATTGATAATAAGGATTAAAAAAATATTTAAAAACTGGCATATAATTTTTTTTATCAGACATTTAAAGCTGAAACTCTAAAAAGCTTGTTTAGAGAAAAAGCATTTTAAAAGTTTGATTGAAAAAAAAACACACTACTACTTGTTTGTTGCGTAGATTTTGATTTATTAATGTAGATAAAGATATTCTGCATGAAATCAACTTTTATCTATTATATTTACAAATATAATAAATGAAATTAAAAATCACCCCCCAGGCCTCTACATAACGCCCCCATTTTTTTTCTGAGTCTCTTACCGCCCCCCTTTAGGCCTGCAGCGCCCACAAGGGGGCGTTATCGCCCACTTTGGGAATGGCTGATCTAAACAAAGGATTGGTACATAGTTTAGTAAAAAGGTCCACTTGTCGGTGTTTAGTACAAAGTGAGTAAATACGACAACATAATGCAATACAAAACTAAAATTAGGTATTCTTACTCTATTTAAGAACTAACAAATTAACAAGACGAGATTATTTTTATTATTATTTGAACAAAATAATAAATCATTACAAATTATATAAAAGGAACCAGTAGCTAAAGTTAAACATAAAAATGATTCTAGCTGTACATCTTACTTAGATCTAACTTACGTTTTTCAACGTTTTCATTATAAAATATAATTAAAATCATTACACGATATTAAAACGCATTTTATTCTAAATATTTAGACATGTCGACCACTGGTACCTTTTTACTGAACTTTTCTCTTCTAAAATTTGCTACTTAGAAACATCATATAAAGTAATTTACTATATGAACTTGTAGATAATTGAGCATTAATTAATAATCAATTAAAATCGCGTAATGCCCTTTTTTCACCCAACTTTACAAAACTGCGTATATCTCAGAAACTAAATGCCGACCACTGGACCCTTTTTGCTTGGACGCCCACATATATCCAGTGACATAAATCAGTACATACATATCTTAACGTTAATATTTACATACTTAAAACTAAATATTATCTTAAATAATAAACTTCCTCAAAGTTGCCGCTTAGAAAGCTGTCATTCCCCACGGTGCTCAGCAGACTGGAAGCATTACCTCTTTGAATAGCCAAACTGATGCGTTGGCGGAAACATTTATACAGAATATGAAATGTAACAATGGCAGCTGCATCAGTTAAAAATTATGTCGCGGTAGACAACTGAAAGTACACTTATTAGCAAAGGAAACAAATATTACGTTTTGAACGTATTTCCAAACAAAACTCAAACATACTTCAAAGTTCATTGCCCCCGAGCGGTGCCTGTCAAATCAATTTAATTGGTTATCATTAATGATAAATAGCCAATAGCGGCAATGATACATACGTTTACAATCATTAAATCACGATGCATTCCTTTGTTGGTACTTGATACGGCGGTCGGGCTATTGCTTCGTGACATGACAGCTATTGTAACTTCTGTTGATACACCCATTAACGAGTTACAGGGCGGTATATCACCACAATAACAAGTGCGTTAGAGAAATTGGAATAATATTATTGTAATAAGCAAAATAATGTATAGTATTATGTAAGCAAGTAATAAATAATAAGCAAGTAATCTATATAAATATAATAAAGATATGTTTTCTTTGTGCGTTAATCACGTTAAAACTACTGAACGGATCGACATGGGACCACGACCATTCGATGCGGAATCGTTTGTAGATGGTTTAAGTCTATTCATTTTTTCAATTTTATAGACCCTTCACCATTTTGCAAACAATAATGTACTATTACGTACAAAATTTTCACTTACGCCCAGCGGAGCGGGCGGGAAACGGCTTGTAAACAACTAATAATAATCTCCAAACACAATGATTATTTGATCTCAAATTATGCACTTGCAGGCTTCTGTTATGGGTATCACACAACGAGCTGAAAGAATATCCAGCAACACTCAGACTCTAAGCCAATTTAGAAAAGTGCATTTCATTGATTTGGATAGGAATCGAAAAGATCCTCGATTTGAAAGGTAGGTGAACTAACAACCACAAAACGGTCAACGGACTACTCAAAAACTTGCAAAGAACATATCTTTTTGCTTCCTTTTCTATGATATGCAATAGACCAGGAAAGCACCCAATAATACAGTTAAGGAAAACTCGTTTCGAAGTCGATGTAACGGGAATCGAACAGGGTACCCATATTTTCGAAAATAGATGATAGTGGAGACCGCAACAACGAGCTAGCAATACCAAAAGATATAATTAAAAATGTATGTTAATTTTTGCTTTTTCTATTTAAAATTCTGTTTGTTTTTTTCTGCAGTACACCTACAGACGATTACTGCACTTCTTATATAAGTATGCAACGACCTTAACGTCCTACATGTTAAATGAAGAAGGTATGAAGTGGGCGGATTCTTCAAAATTGGTGTTATAGACTGACTCATAACACTTCAGTGTTGTCTCACTGTTGCCATTTTAGTAATGTTGCAAGCTTTAGAAAGTAAGGATGTTGGTAACACCCGGAACATTGACAGTATTTTTTTTAAAAACGTATTACTAAATCAACGAACGATGTATGAGGTAATTCTAATGAATTTAGATAATAAATGTATTATACTTCCTTCCTTGAGGTTTCACGTATTTGTTATAAAATACATTACATTACTTATTTTTTAAGTTCATCGGTAGATTTTAAATAAGTAGTATAATACAAGTTAACATATGAACATACCTGAACCTTAGACGTAAATAGCTCCACATGCAAAAAAAATACATGTATATCAAGCTGTATACCCTAACGGGGTAGTCAGAGAGGACGGAGCACCAAGCTTCGCGGTCCTTACAACATACTTCTTTCACTTCCTCACATCTTGTAAAATAGATAATAAGGTATTATGACAATGCATAATATTTATAAAAAGGGTTTTTCATAATGGTGATGATAAAAAGGTAATTAATAATAATGACTTGTTTTTTTCTGAGCTTAATACATACATATAATCACGTACACAACAAACGCATAAAAAATATTAGGCTAGTTTTACCGCATTCGAGACTGTTTAATTCACAAATATGATTAGCTCATTCGTATAAAGCAATTACAAAATGTGCTCAAAATCCCGTGATTACATTAATATTATTCACATTTCTTAATCATTGTGCTCGAGACTGAGTCACGCAGCGTATTTAGTTAAAACATGAAGGGAACGTGAAACAATTACAAATACTTAGCTGCACAATTACAACATACTTAATCATGTATACTTAATATGCATTTGCATCATACAAATAATTCCTATTGGTACTTTTATCTGAAATATTTGATCGTTGAATAGAAATTTTGGAAAATGCACTTGATTGAGTATAATACCTATGTAACCCATAAGTATACTGACCCACTGCTGCGCACATGTCCATTCTTACAAATAAGATCTACACATCACTAATTGGGCCAGGATGCCCCTTATTCAAGTTCAACCCGCTACTCCAGCAAGGCAGAAGTTGATTCTAAACTTGCTTAAGTACGTTAAAAAATTTAACGTTGGCTAAAGGCCTTTAAATGAATATGAATGAACTAACAAGTTTATTTATTTATTTTATTTTTATTTTAAATCAGACCAGAAAAATCCATCTTTGTTAATAATACAATACTTATAAACTAATGTTAGTAATCAACTATGCTATTTAAATTATTAATTTAATTTATATAGTGCTGGACCGCACGATACTGGACACAGGTCACGGTCAGGTCAGTTTAACATGCTTTCGAAAATATAAATGTACTCGATACGCATGACACTGGATCACCCATTAAGTGAGTATACACAATATTTCTTAATTTCACTGATTCAAAATTGATACGCTACAAACGGGAACAGAGCGTCTAGACAAGTGGCAAGCGTTTCGTAAAATCGAAACGCTTGCTGGCGTCAAAAGTGCCATTTGGGTACGTTTTATGCGGCGCTTTTCACATGACTTTGCTTTTCGCTTGATTTAGTAAAAAGTTAAAAACGTTTGACAACCAATTGAAAATTCGTTGAGCTAAATCACGCGGTATTTGTCATTCTATTCTACTAGCGTTTACGACAATTGAGCCACTTGTCTAGGCCCCCAGGGCGGCTAGACAGGTGGCAAACGTTTCGTAAAATCGAAACGCTTGCTGGCGTTATCGCTCGTCAAAAGTGCCCTTTGGCTACGTTTTATACGGCGGTTTTCACACAATTTTACGTTTCGTTTAATGTATAAGAAGGTTAATAACGTTTGACAACCGATTTAAAATTCGTTACTCTAAATCACGCGGTATTTGTCATTCTATTCTACTAGCGTTTACAACGATTGAGTCACTTGTCTAGGGCTCCAGATCTTTAAATTCCACAAACTCTTATAACATTCACTACTTAAGCCATTACTTTTTAAGTATTTTTTTACCATGCAAGAAAACAATGAAAAATAGCATTATTTTTGTATTAGAAAGGAAGCTATGTATAGAATAGAACGTTAATAAAAAATTGAACAAGGGATTTCCTAATTAAAATTTGAGTGAACAAATTACAACCCAATTTAAATAGTGTTTTTCCACAGCCGCCGACAACCTTACCTTTTTTGTATTGCGAATCTTCCGCCTCTGCTTTATTTCGGTGGCCTTCGCGATGTTTGTGAATGAATGCCGAATTAAATAATTTGTGTGAGACAAAGAGCGAGGTCGTACGATTTGTCGCTATTTTACAGTAGCTATGTTGTTGTGGATGCGACAATGGATATTGTCGGTGTTGTCGACCTGCGTAACTAAAACGTAATTGTCTTAATACTTCACCTATACCTATACTGACGACGGTGAAGAAGCGTGTCGTCGGAATTACGCTTGAATTGGCTTATCGACCTATCATATCCTTTTGCTAATCCTATCATTTACAGGTGAACAAAATTCGCAGAAACTTTTGGGCAATATCGTTTCAAAGTTTCAAAAAGTTTATGTGTGTTTTAATGTATTGTATTGTTTATGGGAAAATTGTAAAACCAACTGCAGCTTTTGCGATCTTCGCGGGAAGATCACTTCCCGCGAAGATAACTTCCCGCGAAGGTCGCAAAAGTCGGCCAGGGGACTAATCCTGTTCCAGTTATAATAATTCCATATAATAACTCCTAGCTTAATATAAGAAACTGGCCTAAGTGATGAACTTTTGATCTATCTTTATCTGGTTTCGCCTGGCAAAGCGAAACCAGATACCTCTAAGCCCATAATATTTAACTATTGTTAGAATTTGCGTTAATTATTGATTTTATATACCTTGGTCTTGGTGCTCTGTCCACCACGAATAGATGATGATGTGAAGCTATCTAAATATCCTATGTACCAATATAAAAAAAACCTATTTTTTTTTAATTTTATTATTGCACAAAATGTATTTTTGAAATCAGTTGTAAACTTTCCCAACAATATAAAACGATAGTAACCAGCCAAGTGTGTGTCGGGCACAGTGAAGGGTTTCGTAATCGAGAAGCACAATATTAATTTCGTCGGCAACAAATATAACTTTGCATTTCATAGTATTTATCAAAGACACTGAGATAAACAACATTAACTCTGCAATCACATAGCGCATAACTGAAAATGTCCCATATCTCAAAAAATACACAACATAATATTAACTTATTCAAACCAAATTCCGTTGAAATGTTTTTTCAGGCTCTAATATTTATTAACCTTAAATTTTTTCAGAACTTTCTATCCTGCGGTGGAAAAGTTAAAGGAGCCACCTGGTCACACTTTTTGCGACTTTACTAGTGCATATCTCACCAACTATTGACTTAAATATAAAAGTTACTTTGAAAGTTTGAAATCTATGTATCTTTTTTGAAGACGTATATAAGGATACCCCAAACATTTATATGGTTTGAATTTTTTTATCCTTTACTCATGTAAAGGATAAAAAAAATCCAGACCATTCGTATGGAATACCACCCCTAATTTTATTTTTATCGTAATTTATTAGTAAGTATACAGCGTGAAGATATGTATGTATGTATTAAAGAGATAGTGATTGTAAATTGTGTAGCAGTCCATGAAACACACCTGACTTCCAAATTTCATCTATAGTACCAGGGCGACCGAGCTTTGATCGTTCATTGCACATAAATATAAAAATAAAAAGTTTGACCAAATTGCAGGATCCGAACCTGTGCATTCCGACGTGGTAAACCTACGTTCTAGCCGGTATGCTCTTTACATTTAAGGTAACCTCGTTTGCAAAATTACCAATCAATACCAATTACCAATTTTATGATAAATGTGTGAAAACATGGGAAAACTAATTTTTCCAGAACTGAGACCTAGCTAGATCGATTTTTCGACCCCATAAACCACTATATTGTAAATTACGTTTTGTCGCTTTCGAGAACGCAATTACAAACATACACATATATACAAACATTGCTCGTATAATAATATAGCATGTACAGTGACATACACACAGACGGACAGGTCGAAATTATAAGAGTTCTGTTTTTAGCCATCTAGGTAAGGAACCCTAAACAGATATTAAAATTTAACCATTGTTTTCGACTACACACATAATTACATAAACAAACACAAACAATTATTATGTTAAAGTTATGTTTTAAACAAGTAACATCTATTTCTTTGCCGTTATAAAAAAGTAAATGTTAGGTATTACGAGGTCTAACGTAGAGCAATATAATTAATTAATTTCAATTCACAATTCACAGTTTGCGTCTATTGCATTTTATAAATTCATAGAACAAAAAAGGTTATATTTATTATATTCGATTTTCTTACGCCTTTAGAATTCAATAAGAAATAAGAACACCCACAATGAATAAAGCTCATTATACACGTGTATCCTTCTCAACGTGAGTGACATGCGCGCGTGTCGCTGCCGTGAGAACCCACCGCAATCACGTGCACCAAGGCCAGCATTAAAATATGTTTACTACCATGTTTTTACTGGAGAAACTGTAGTTTAAAAGTACAGATTTATTATTTGGTAGTTCATTAGCTGTTGTATACGATTCATCTCCATCTTAAGTAATTCTTTTGAATACGTGTCTGTAATAGATTACTATCCCTATAAAAATATACATGTACTTACCAATTTCGACTTCAATAAAAAAATTAAAAAAAAATAGAAGAACACAAACACAATAAAACAAGAACACAAACACCTTTAAACTTTCAACATAAATCGGCGAATCCTGTCTTGACAATGGACTGGGCCTAGGTCGACCTCTGTAAATACTTTTAATCTGATTGATTTTACATAAATAAAAATACTTTGAATGTTTATAATATTGTTACTGAGGGAGAGTTGTTTAAACTGTGATATTGTGTTGCATGCGTGCGATTCCGAGTTTGATTTCGCTGCGTCGCGCTGCCCCATTTCTTCGCGGCTGCGCTTCCGACGTCATAATTGTAATTTCGAAGCCTGTCCTGGCAGGACCTCGACTATATGACTCCCTCTGACTCGAAGGTTGGATCCGCCCTTGAAGAATAGTACGTATGTCCAAAATTGATTGGTCCTTGATTAATCTATATCTATATTAATATTATAAAGATGTAAACTTTGTTTGTTTGCACGTAATGGATAAACTCGAAAACTAATCAACCGATTTCAAAAATTCTTTCACCCATAGAAGGCTACATTATCAGCGAATAACATGGGCTGTATTTTTAAACGGTTTTATTTAGCTTGCTTTGTTTGTGTCTTATGTGTGTCAAATCTAGTAATTGAAATTTTACCCGCTTCTTGTTGACCGATGGATCTGAAATTTGGTATGCACCTTTAGTTCTAATGACAATACAATTATGTATATTCAGTATCATTATAAATCCAAGATGGCCGTCGCCACAAAATAGCGAATTACATATTTTTTCAACCCCCTCAATATGAATATCAAATGAAAGGGCTTGACTAGTAAAATAGAGAACATTATGAAAAAATTCCAAATCCAAGATGACCTCCACCACCAAATGGCGGACTACATATTTTTTTAAATCCCCTCAATGTGGGTATCAAATGAAAGGACTTGAAAAGTAGAACACAGTACACTTTAAAAAAAAATCCTAATCCAAAACGGCGTCCGAAACAAAATGGCGGATCATAGACTTTAGACAGTCAATACGTTGCAATCAAGTGACATGAAAGAAACCTTGTAATAATGAGGCACTAAACGAACTAAATAAAATGAGAAATATTAAGTAACTAAATAAAAAACTAAAAACTTGAAAATAACATAAGTAAAAAAAAAATTATAATTTAAACGATTTGATTGTAAAGAAACAATAATGATACAGATAATGAACTAAAAGCTAAAAAATAATTAGGTAGGTACCAGGTACCAGACATCACACCACTTTCCTCATCAACCTCTACGTTTTATCTTCTTTTCATTATCATTAACCTAGATTTCTAGGTTGATGAAGAGAGTGGTGTGATGACTGGTACCTGGTACATACCTAATTGTTTTTTAGCTTTAAGTACATTATCTGGATCATTATTATGTTTCTTTAGAATGAAACCGTTTAACTTAAAAATTTTTTTTACTTATTTTATGTTTGCAAAAAATTTCAACCCGTACGAAGCCGGGGCGGGTCGCTAGTATTGGATATAAAAAATTAACCTACAGTCTTAAAATTACACATTATTTTAAATAATAGACTTTCTCAAAATTGCGGCTTAGAAAGCTGTCATTGCTTAAGATACCCAGCAGACTGGCAGCATTGCCTCTCTGAATAGCCAAATTGATTCGTTGGCGGAAGAAGCTGCCAGCCCGGCGGTCTCCCGAAACCTCGACCAGGTCCTTACAAATGTCAGAAACCAGTCGATGGGCTTCTAGACCTATAGTCTATACGAAATATACGTTAGCTAGAATCTAAAGAAATGTATTTTTTTTTATTGGATTTTAGTGAATCGTAAATATACGTTGTAATCTATAGTTCTTTAAATGCTTTTCACTTTAAAAAATAAAATTGCTGTTGAACTATCTCTGAATAATATTTTCAAGGACGGTCAAGAACTGACTCGGTCCAGCGATATATGATACTGAACAAGGTTAAATGGAACTGGACACGAGGATATTATCCTTACTTACATGTATCGACTTCACTATATACGTATATATTTTAATCCATTGGATAATCTAATCTTACATTGTGGTAATCCAATACGTATTCATACACATTAGCAGCCATTTATTTTTAATTAAGTGCATATAATCCATCATAGACTGCCGAATCTAAAAATTATGACAACTTTCTAAACGATGACTTTGAAGAAGTCTATTATTTAAGTTAATACTTCGTTTTAAGTTCGTAAATATTAACGTTTAGATATGTACATATTATGTACACTGCATAGCTTCGTAATTATTTTCACATATATTAGTACTACTTCGAAATCTCACTTCGAAATTATACTACATTACTTAAGGCGACGCATTGGAAATTTTGACGGCAGGACCTCATATTTATTTTCTAAGTGACTACAAAACATATGAAAGTGATTTTTGGTAACTTGATTTTTCATTTTATTGGCTTTATTTTGCCAGTTGCGTTACACGATTGGTTAACGTTTGTAACACAAATAAAATATCAAAGAAACCTCTTTTAAAACAGAGATTTGCATTTTTTGGAGCAACGGGACCGTTTTATGTTATGAAATTTTTGTATAGTTTTGTACGTATTATTCATAATGACAGTTGGATTTTTTAAAATTAATTATAGCTTTTAAAATAAACGAAAATAATTGTTTTTTCGTATTTTTCGTAAACTAGCGCGCATACGTTTGCATAGAGCAGAAGGTCTATTTTATATTAAATTATTGTTTGTGAATTTGCGTCGCCTTAATTAACACCACTATCATTAATTTCATACAGATCATTATCATCGCCCTAATATTAAAAATAAGCTGTTAATAGCATTTTAACAATAAAACTAGAATTACATTTTTAAAATTACAAAATTAGCAAATTCGATCAGTACTTAGATGAATATTACCCAAACCACGTAATAGATGGTACCTACTACGTATGTATAAATAGATAAATGAACAAAATTTTGAAATTAGAAACTTTACATTATTTCAAAAGTATCTACCTATACTAGTTTCTATATGTACAGGAAGCTTCGTAAGTAATAAATACAATAAAATATAACTCCGAATAACTTCAAAGAAATACTGACAATAAAAAAAATCTAAGAAGTATGTAAATACATATTTTTTATTTTAGTCTTTGACGGGTTTTTGCCGCTTTCCGATTTTGTAAGCTCTATTTAAAAATGTACAGTAAGTTCCACTTTACTGTTTCCGCCTCATTACACTTAATTGACGCTTCGCGGGTCACTTAGTTTCGTTTTATTCGGAACTTAATTTTAAGTACCGTAAAAATTGCTATAAAATCTTTGATTAATAATTTTGTTAGTTAAATTAAATTAACTCGTGACGTTAGAACCGACAAGAATAAAATGCTTATAACGAAGAAATATTTAAAACACCTATTGAACTGGTATTTTTTCATTATACATCTAGGTATCTACACATAATAATGACGGTGGATTAGTATGAAGGTAGCTTTGATTTCCAAACCAATAATTTTATATTAGGATCGATTAAGGAAACAAAAGTTATTTTAGAATCTGGGCATTTAGGTACCGTTACGTTCATTATATTTATGTCATTCCTAGTCCAAACTTGGTTCCTAGTAGAGTTCCAACGAATATTTGGCTACCGTTCAGTATTCGGCATTTTCAGCCTTTTGTTTTTTATTTGGTTGAAATTCGAAAACCAAAGTATTAATCGGTTGATTACCGAATACCTTTGTTTTCAAAAAATGATATTATAAAATGAAATAAAACTTAATTTTATTGCTTAACTAGTTTAATTTCTAAATCATTTTTGTTATTATAATTTTCGTTATTACTATCGAACCAGGCGATTAAAATTGTTCATGTGAAAAATAAAAAGTAATGTGGTTGTATTGTTTCATAACTGTTTTTATTTCAGTATATCTAATAAAAACCTTAAACGTGTAAACAATTAAAATATTATTTTTTTTCTTAAAAACTATTTTATCGCTGTACAAATATCGTCCATCACAGATTTGAATCACCGCTGTTAGACCAATTTGCGACAGATATGACCGAATAGTTTGGCTGAATATTCAGCTATACGATCAGAGTTCTTGCCAAATATTTGATAGTCGGAGTTTTTGCGAATATACCATTCGTTGGAACTCTAGTTCTTAGTGTTGAGGTCATAAAAATTTCGTCTTTTTATTCGTTTTTGGAATTAGATTATTGTTTTACAAATAGTTACCATTATTGTTTTTGGCTTCAAATCAAGACAAAAATGTAAAAGTAAATTATTGGAGTAGAAACAAAAAATATGTGATTAATTCAAATGAAACAGCTGTTTCCGGTATAACACATACGTAAATAAGCGTAAAAGAATTTGCGAAAAAAGTAACAAAGAGATGTAACGACATCAGTTGCACAAAACGACCTCACAGCATGACCCACGGAGTGTCACATGGTACAAAGAAATCGGCGCCAATAAGTATTGTAAAAGAAGCTGTCGCCATCTAATGCAACTTATTTCTTTTGGGGTTCTGTATAGTATCCAATAAAATTGTCTATGGTTAATAAACATAAGTTATAATAATGCGTAATTCAAAAACAAACTATTTAAATTATTTGAAATCTCAGTTACATTACTACTTAAATTAGTCTACTTAAAAAATAATGTTTTACAGCTATATAATATACAAAAGTTGAGATACACGCGAGTAGAGAATTTAGCTTAGATCTCAGATTCTTTAGCCAAGAAGCGCTTGTAAAGTAGGTTCACTTCATAATGCCCTTTCTGTTAACTGTATTATATATTTGTACCTAATACTACATACGTGTACATAGGCTACAATAGATGGCGTTGAAAGCAAATTATCGTGTTAATAAATGTTTGTTGTTTATCATAATGTACAAGAAGCAGTCGCCGTAAAAAAATTCTCAAAGTCGATTAATAAAGTTTAGTAATTTGAAAACGAGTAATTTATTTCAAATCTCGGTAATATTACTTAGAGTCAATCAAAAAAATGGTATGTTTTACCTTGACATAATATCCGAAAGTTGAGTATCTAGGCCGAGTAAAGAATTCAGCTTAGGTCTCAGCGTCTTTAGTCAGACTCCACTTGTAAAGGTGTACTGTGCTGTACCTATATAAAATGTATAATACATATGAGGCTCCAATAGATGGCGCTGAAAACAAATCAGTGGTGATAAATTTTTAAAACACACATTTCCACTTACGACTTGAGCGAGGTCAGCACAGATTACTAATGATTCATAGTACACATAAGATCAAACGTAGCACCTATCTATAATACATAAAAAAAACTATAACATCTATCGAAAATTAGTGATACAATAATGTAAACAAAAACATTCGAATCCATTTCGGATACATTTAAATCATCTGCGGAACTTTGTTTCGATGCATATCTAAACTGGCACTCTAGTAATGTTTTTTGCACTTCGTTTAGCTCTACCATATTATCATGTTTCAGGCCATTTAGCACTGTTTAAAACAAAAGAGTTTTTATCTGCCTCCGTGGCGCCAGACGGACATGTGCGATATATTTGTCGGTTTAAAGAATTTATCGCAACTCGGGAGGTCAGCGCCGCCCCTGTTCCGCCGCATTATTTATTTTAACACTTAACATTATTATGACTATCACATAAATTAAATAAGAACGCACATCTTGCATAAGATTAGAAAAAATCTTGAATGAAACCGATTTTTTAATTTCATTAATTTGTTATCACAAAATTATATGTTTTAAAATTGTTTTTAAAGTTACATTGAAGTATAACTTTTAAAATCGGCTAATAACAAGTTCAACTTAGTAACGTACTGTTTAAAAATAATTAAAATGCGTTAAAAAATATTTATTACTTGATCGTTATATTCTAATCCGCTTTTAGATTACCAGTTATATGTACTAAGTAGATGCGAAAATGATGGAACAAATCAACATTTTAATCTAACATTTTATTTAGTAGTTGGACGCAAAACCGTAACTGTGGGTTACTAGCCTTATTGTTAACATCTGCTTATAGAAAAGTAAAACATGTTCTTCAATGTAAATTTACGACAATTTTAACGATCCCCTAAAATTGGAAATCATAAAATTTTTATGGCTTTGAATGAGATACTTATGACAGATTATAGTGAAGTAAGGTTTGAGTTACAAAGACAGTACATACATAGATACATATCTACATGTAACAGATCGTAGTCAAAAGAAAGTAACGATTCATACCTAAATCGTTTCTAAAATAACCGAAAATAAAATATCAGAAATACTATCAAAAATCGCCTATTTTTTACGCTACTGAGCATAGGGCATAAAATATGCATAAAACCTTTTAATTTTAACGTTTACTTAACATTGATAGGATTCAAGTAAAAGTAAAAGAATATCTCTCAAAACTCAAAATCACCGTGTTGACATTTAATACTGGCTACCAACCTGAAACTGGGAAAAAAGAAAAAGAAAACAAGTTATAAATCATCCGCAGACTATAAAAAAAGTTACAAAACCAAGGGTTCTAATCGATCGATGGTTTTCGACGACTACCTGTTCTCTGTAGACGTTGCTGTGAAATTGATATTTAGATTTAAATTAGTTAATACTATTAATATTTTTTAATAATAAAACGAAATTTGTTTTTGAATATAAAGATTTGTAAATATGAAATACCATTTATCTTTCATATTTTGGTTTCGCCGTAGTCATATAAAAATTACTACCTAATATGCAAAAATTAGTATAGTACTCAATACATACAATTACATACATTGATTTTGTAAAGATAAGTACATAAAATAAAATCTTCTATTCCTTTTCAGGAATATAACGACCTGTAGATTTCTGACATCTGTAGTTTTTATAGGGATTAAATGTAATGACCACCAAAAAAAACTATGAGAGAAAAAAGTATACTAAACGCCAAAAAAATGAAACCTGTACCAAAAAAGAAAATCTAAAATTACAACAGTTCTAGTTCTTTTAGTCATGACTGCACTTCCAATTATATTCAATAATCAAATGTAGTAAACGATCACCAAATTTTAACGAACGAATTTCTTTATTTAAACTCTGTCTGGTTAGGTTAGTATTTTTACCACAAAGCGCGAGCCGAGCGAGCGGAGCGAGCGTGCCTCGGCAGCGGCTGGTGAAGCGCCAAATCACAATCCGCTTTATACATGGAGCGGTATTTAAATAGGAGGGCACAATCTGAGGAGGTAGATGAAGTCGAGACATTTAATTTTAAAAGAGCTCATGTACTATTTTTGGGTAAACAATGATTTATCTAGAGTAATTTACTTTTTTAGGATAAAAGGTTATATATTTGGGTGACATTATATAATAAAATATGGTTAAATTTTTGGTGGTCATTTACTATTTTTGGGTTCAACAATGATTAGTTTGGAGTTATTTGCTTTAAATAGCACAGCATAGCAAGTTATAAAATGTTTGGTTATAATTTAACACTAAAATGGGGATTTCATTTTAATGATCATTTACTATTTTTGGCAGTATGATTTTTCGCCATTATATTTCACTATATCTAGTAATAAGTTAAATATAAGCCTATTTTATTTTTTTAAACCTTACAGTAACGAAAATAAAAGATATAGCCAATATAAGCATCGATGAAAATTTTGTAACTAAAGTAAACAGATATATTGATCTAACGCTATCATTAGAAAACAGTTCATATGAATTCTAAATTGTTCAACAAACTGTAGTTAATATCATGACTTTCTGATAAATAAAAGAAAAAAGAAGATAAAGTGTATTAACGCAAACACCAATAAAGTATTATCAAATAAAAAAGCGAAATCTAAGTAATTTTTCATTGAAGATAGTTTTAATTATTACTCACAATTTCGTTGCATCGAAATTGTAAATTCGACATTAATTAAATTACGCGTGGAATTTAAAAAAAATACTCTATGTCCTTCTCTAATATTTAAATACAGTTTAAGTTATCTCTGTATACCAAATTTCATCAAAATTAGTCAAAAGATTAGCCGTGACACACAGACAGATAGACACTTTCCCGTTTATAGTATTTGTACTAAATTACTAGTAATAACATAAGAATAGTGTAGATAAAGAGGTATAGATAACTTCTCTCTTTGCTCACATCTTTGACCTTCCATCTTGCAACTAATCTGTATCACAAGAAGAACCCTCAAATCTCAATATTTGAACAATGATATTTCCCTATTCGATGTTATCCTGTACAATCGTAAAATTCGGATGATTTCTAAGAAGGATTACTGTCAGCACAATCAAACATTTGGCTCGACAGCTCAATGTTTAGATAACATAAGTTATGACAATTTGATCCTTAATTACTGAGCGTTAGAGATTACATTTGAAGATATTTTGATGCAGAAATGTGCATCCTGCGTACGTGATTTGTCGCCTTTCGTAAGGTGAGGTCCACGAGATATAAATACAAAATTATATCCTTGGGAACTATACCCCCTTTATTCAGAAGCATCTTAACACTAGCGACTCATCCCGACTTTGCATGGGAATATGTTTAAATGAGACATCGATTCTCTACTTATGTTGTAATTGTAATTGCACGCCGCGGTTTCATTCGCGTGGAATATTGTTCTTACTGTGACTCTTATTCGTTATTGCGTTCGCGTTTAATGTTCACATACGCAGCCACGTAGGTTGTAGGTGCAATAATTATTGTAGTGTATATCTATGTACATAGTTATGTATGTATTTATGAAAGTTTTTCTATGCTCTCGTAATAATTTTCGATCTACTTTTTAAATAAAAACATTAAATATAAAATATGAAAGCTATTTGAACTTTGAAACTTGAACTTTGAAAATACTTAGTTAGCGATACTATTATCGCTATCATTTTTAGATCTATTGATAACTAAGTATTTTTCAAGAACATTATTTTCATGCAAATATACGTTATATACTTATTCAATCGTTTATTTAGCGCATGCTTATAAAGTACCCAAAGAGCACTTTTTCTTCCGACTTGATTTGTTCTTATAATTCATTATAACTAAGAGATTTCGATTTGAAAACTTATTTTTATTAAAAAAAATGTTGCCCTTGTTAGTCAAGGTTAGCTTTCTATTGGTAAAAGAACTTTTAGAATCAGTTTAGTATTTTCAGAGATTACCTTATATCAACCTCCTATATACAAACAAACAAACAAAGAATCAAAAATTGTACTTTTCTCTTTATAGTATTATGCAGATAAACTCGTTTGAAAATGTCATAGAATGTTTTTTCTTTTGTAATAAATTTTTCTCCCCTTTATAGCTTTTCTAAATTCCGAGTTTTATGAGCAATAAAATTAGACGTGAACTTTTCAAATTCGCAGACCTTTACAGTAATAAAATAAGACGACGTTGTGAAATGAAAGGGGACCCGTAAAACGAAACTCGCAATCCGATTTGCCATTTTATGTAGTTGAGGATGAATCTAAAAGGCAAATTGAAAACTCGAACTTAATAAATTGAAGATAAATCCGAACAAAATATACCAACACAGAACACACAGGCGGTAAATAAAAACACATATCCAATTCCTCTCCTTATTAACTTTTGTGGTTAATGTTATAGTTATCTCTTTTTTGCAGTTAGTGTTGAAACGTGTTGAAAAGAGAAAAGGAACAATTATAAAACCATCTTAGTCTCTAGTCTGTCTGCCTGTCCTAATGATTTTTCTCGGAAACTATTGGGCATAAACAGAATAATAATTTCTATAATATAAAATGTAAATGGAAGCTGTTGGCTATTTTAGTGTACATATTTGTAATAACTTATAAATATAATGACGAAAGGGATGTTTTTTCACCATCGTGGCATCTTATTTCAACAGTGATGAATATCTGGTTAGTTTTAACCGCACGAAGTTACTCATATTATACACAATACAGATATCTTTATTCAAATGTTATAGCGACCTTAATGCCTTGTATTACAGTCGATAATCCGTTTTTTTTTTTTAGGCAAAAGGAAAACTAAGTTGATATCAATGTCCTTCACCGTACTGATTCCAGTTGCTTATTCAGATGTTGCCCCTATGTTAATAAATTATGATTATAGAGGATTAAACCGTAAGCTCTGAAAGCCGTCGCATCTTCCAAGAGAATTTGATGCATGTATGGTTTACTAATGTTATGATAAACAACGAAGATCAGATGATGCTAAAATGTAATCGATTACTTAAAATACTAAAGAAATTTCTGTGATTTTTTGTAAATATACCTATACTAATATTATAATGAGGTAAACTTTGTTTGAATATATGTAATGGATAAACTCAAAAACTACTAACGATTTCAAAAATTTTCTCACCTTTAGAAAGCTACACTATTGGCCAGTAACATGGGCCGTATTTTATTTTTAAATTCTACACGTTGCGAAGCCGGGGCGGATCGCTAGTATAGAACATTTTGTTACTGAAAAGTCTTATCAGACTGACGTGCGTATGACGACGCCTCAATGGGAAAACACAGTAAGAAGCAAAAATACGATTTTAGACGGGCGTCTGATTTCGTGATGTTTTGTTTATTTTTTTATTTAGTTATCTTCTTAAGCCATACATTAATTACGAATTGCGTTTAATTGAAATATCAGTTTATAATGTTAACATAAAACATAATGAGTTAATAATTTGATATTTACCATAAAAGCATATTTTTCGAAGAAATTATCATTTATGGTGATATGATGGTAGTTATTGAAGTCGGTGCCAAATCAATGTTCGACAACAGAAAGTCTATTAGTTTAGTAGGCTTGGCACCGACTTCAGTAACTGTCAAATTCAATTATATGGGTATTTGTATCGTATTTATAAAGTTATTTATGTACTTAAGTTTTGATTAGTAAGGAATAGTTATTTCATACTTTTCAGTGTTCTTTTTTGAAATCGGTTTAATTTTTTTATAAAAGTTTTTTTATTTCTCCCTTTTGAGTGACCTTGGCCTAACTAAATATCTAAGGCAGGTCTGCAATTAGTTTATTTTCTAATTCTGGAGCGCAATGTGTTAACTTCCATTCTATTGAGGAGCACAAACCGTGGACTTTCACAATAAAAGATGCGATCAGATCGAACATGGGATATTATAGCCCATTATGGCCATTATCAATATCATCAATATAATATCATATCATTCCAAATAAAATAAAATATCAATATCAATCAGTTATAAAAGAACAGTGTAAAGGTTGCATCATAATTACACCCTAGCAGTATTCTTACAATCCGAAGACGACAGCCACCAGCCGTATTCTCTGCCCGCCACAAGGCTGACTCTACTGACTGAATTGAAGTAGTCATCTCGCCCCCTCACGGGGACGGGGAAACCATACCGGGGCAATGGCCCCTTGCCGGTGGGAGCACTCGCTGGTCGCTAAAACGGCCAGGTCTCTGGTTCGGCTTTTGCCAGGTACTCTTGTTTGGGGTGGGCCGCCTGCGAGGTCCTTAGCTCGCCTGGTTTGCGAGGTCCTTAGCTCGCCTGGTTACTGACTGAATTTATTATATCACAGCCAATTTGTATCTTCTCCCTACTACCATTATACCATGTAGGGACAACGTTAGTTAACAAATGACATACAAGAGAATCGTCAATATACATGAATAAAGGTTATAACCAGGTCGCGTTATTGGGTGTATCTTCGAAACCAAAGTTTCAATACTAGTGAATTATTATTAATTTATTTATTAATTTTAATGGGAATTTTATTAATAATCTGGAGGTGTATCCTTTCAAGCAAATAAAGAATTTTTCAAATCGGTTCATAAATGACGGAGTTATGAGGTAACAAACATAAAAAAAAATACAACCGAGTTGAGAACCTTCTCCTTTTTTGGAAGTCGGTTGAAAATAGCTTAAATTAGTCTCTGAACAGTCATCTACCTGCTAATGAAAGTTAAAATAGGTTCAGCTGTTTCCGAGTTTAGCCCAAACAAACAAATAGATAGACAGACAGACAGTCAAAAATGTCATGAAAGCGCGTTTGGATTTCGGTTAAAAACATAAAAGATTAAGAAGAAACCTTTAATTAGACAGCCACTTCATTTTATTTGTATGTATACATTATATTTCGTACGTTTTTTTTATTTAATAGTGCGAAATATAAGTAATGGTTCAATGGTGACGAATAACTGTTGTACTAAGAAATAGTACCATTGAGGTAAAATGCGGTCAAAATTAAAGTAACATTTATGTAATGCAGGAACTAACCGTTAAATACAGTGATTATAAGGACGCCATAAACAAATACTGAAATTCTTCCCATTATCCAATCACTTAAAAAAAAATATACCGTGTGTTCATGAATATGTTACTGTGAATGCCCGAAGCGCATCTTGCTTGTTGAATACACTATAAGGTAGATGGTGAATGTTCGTTATTTATTATTTTTAGAACCATTTCAGTCATACACCAGTCAATGTTATCAATACACCACGACCACTAGGTTAATCTTCATTACCTTCATTACGAGCGAATTTATGAATATTAATGATTTAGGTAGAAACAACTATTATCTACTACAACCGCGCAAATAAAAGTTCCGGGCGGATATAAAATTGAGTCGCAAATTGTAAGAATAAGGAAAAACATATAAATGAATAGAAATAATCTATTAGTATATATCAGTAGTGAATACAATCAGCAATACCTAATAAGTAATCGAACGTTTAATAATAATGTAACGTAACGTAATATTTAGTTATTAATGCTATAGCATCATTGCTTTTAAGGATAAAAAATATTCCTTAGAACATGGACATAATATTTAATGCCACAACTTTTGTTATAGAAACAAAATAGTTACCATTCAAGTAATCTTTAATCGCTCTCTATATGATTGATAGAATCGTTTTGGTATATGTTAACATTTACCGGTGTATACCCGACTCAAATCGAAAGATGTGATAACGACTTGCACCGGTGGATGTTGTGGTACGCATATTGTGTATTTCCGTATTTTGTAGTGTAGTAAGCACCGAATATTGAACATGAGTAGTGAAAATGCGGAACAGAATTGTTCTTGTGTTATAATATTAGAAACTTATTTCACTGGAATGACATGTATTTAAAGTTCTTATCTACATCTCCAAAAATAACAAGAGTTATCATTTATCACATCCATCATTTGACGCGTTTGACGAATTAAAGTTACGTGAAGTAAACTGACAGCATTTTTTCCTTCAGATTGTTATATATGTATTTAATTTTATTTTTAAGGTTCAGTACCTCAAAAGGAAAAAACAGAACCCTTATAAGATCACTTCATTGGCCGTGTCGTGTGTCCATGAGTCCGTGCGTCCATCTGTCCGACGGTCCTTTATCTCAAGAATGGGTAGAAGTATCAAGTTGAAATTTAACCTAAACACTGAGGCCTATGATCTTTTGGAGGTGTCCAAAATTCAAGCTTCTAAATCAACGCAATCAAAAAATACGTCATTTACGTCACTCTAACAAAAAACTGCCGTTGACCTAGAATCGCGACATGTGCCAAAACGCAAAGTCTCACAGCTCGATGAAAGAAAAAATCCACATATCGTGAATTTATAATTAAATTACAATTTTTCGCCACTATTACATTTGCAGTTTGAGAATATAAGCGAATATATCTTTCATAACATAACATAACATATCTTCATGCTGTATCGCCAACGGGGTAGTCAGAGGATGGAGCGCCAGGAGTCGCGGTCCTTACACACCACTTTCGCTTCCTCAAATCTCATTATTCTCTTCACGCATTTTCGCCTAGGTATGCGAGTGCTTTTGACATTTCCGTCTGCTAACACTCTGGCTATTTGATCTTCATAAGTCAACCTTGGTCTTCCTTGGCTTCTTTTACCACTCACTTTCGCTCTGTAGATTTTCTTCGTCAGTCTTTCATCACTCATTCTTTCCAAGTACCCGAACCACCTAAACATTCCTTTCTTCATTTTTACAATAACACTGTATATCTTATATATCTTTCATCTGTAAAATTAATTTCGTATTTGAGTCTGACTTACATTTTTCTGATAAATACATAACCAGACACATTGTATGGTGATAAGGAGCCCTCGGTGCGTGAATCTGACTCGCACATGGCCAATTTTTTTACATATAATGGTACCAAACATTATATTAGTAGTGCTGACTGTTGTTTTAACATTTTCTTTTAATCTTATACACATTCCCCAAATTGCCAAAAGAATCAAATAAAACATGAAGCTTTGCTCGATACGATAAGCGAATCTTCATAATTTAATTTGATTCTCCTGAAAAGTTGACGGAAGTTACGCACGATAATTAATATAAAGGAGGTGACGTTCTGAGACTGTTGTTATATGGTTGAACTCGTGATATTAAATTAAATTGATAAAATAATACGCCAGCACTCGCTTAGACGCTTTGTATCATATCATAATATGTAAAATGCAATATTAAGTAATATATTAATAATGTGATTATGATTTAAAACAAAATATCAATTATTATCCTTTACATTATTGTGAACGATGCAACTCTTTTTTTATTTTACTTTACTTTTTTATAATATTTTTATATTAGAATTATAATATAAAATATTGTCATTTTTTACTAGGCTCTTGTTATATATTCTTTTGGTAGCTACGGAATAAATCGGTCGTGTCTGGTTCTTTTGCATTTCCTTCCATCATCCCTGACTATTCTCATACAGTCCTTTACAATTCTCTTTTTGTCAGGCCCTCCTGAATTGTATTTAAATTCTGTATAGAGTATAGGCGTAAATCGATCGATCCGCTGAGGTCAATGAGCCAGATTTATGAAGTTTGTCATTACGAACAACGGCCCCAATAAGGCGACGTAGTAGAGCTTGGAGGTGTGGCGGCATAACTAGGTTAACAAGTAGGCTGACCACGACTTATTAAAAGAATAACATTTTGTATCCTATTTTTAAATTGTTTTAAATATTTGCACTACGACGACTTGCATATAACATTGACTACTTACGAATAAATTATTTTATAAGAATTCTCAAAACTATGGCAAACGTCAAAGCTAAACACAATATTTAGCTAGTAATGTCTAATTTTAGAAATAACAAAACATAAATATAATTGAGCATAAATATAATTAATATATAAGGTGAAAATGTTTGCATTTATTAAAACAATAGCTGCATAATCATATAATTATAACAGCAAATAGGTTGGGTATGGGACGTACATCATTCACAGAGTTTGATTATACGTCCCATACCCACAACTGTACATTTCTTTTCTATTTAATATCTAATCGAGTCAAACTCAACAAACAAAACAAACAAATTCAAGTAAATCCTGTTACAAGATATTTTTGAAAGTTATATCTACCACCATTTTAAAACATACTTAGGTATACTGAGATGAACTGGCAATCGTGAGTGAGAAAAACCAGGTTTTATTCATTTTCGAAAATTCTTACTTTATATTTGAATAGGCAGTAAAATGTGTTAATGCAATCACAACTGTCACATAGAATGTACTTTCATATTGTAGATGAATATTTTTTGTCACAAATTATGGTCACCACAAAAAATTTTTTCTGTCTACTATCGTGTCGTACTATACGCACTGAAAGGTCGCAGGTGGGTGCGTTCTCTATACAACAAACCGAATTAGATTATTATTGTCTACTCATTCATTCAATTTATTCGATATAATTCGTAAGTTATCGTATTAGAGTGGTAGAGTCATACTGCATCGCAGCACGAATTGCGCCGGCTCGCCCGGTGAGATAACACCCTCTCACAGAATATCGGCGTGAAATAACAGCATCTATTGCTGTTGTGTTTCGTTCGGTGAGTGAGAGTGCCGGTGGCCCATCTCCTTCGCCCCCACCTTTTCCTCCTTTCCCTATTTCCCTAAAGGCCGGCAACGCATCCGTGATTCCCTGGAAGTTGCGGGTGTCCATAAGCGGTGGTGGTCACTCTCCATCAGGTGAGCCGCTTGCTCGTTTGCTCCTTCTTTTATAAAAAAAAAGTTTTAATTCCTAATAAAAAGCTACAATCATAACACAGAAAGCACTAAAAATTTAATCGATAATCGTTAAAGAACATAATGAAAAAATAAATAAAAATGTGGGTTACACGGTTATTTTTTCTTAGCGTGCTGAATAGGAAGCCACTGTAATGTTTTAATACATTTTTTCTCGACAGCAAAACATAAATGTCAAGTTCGTGTTTACATCGCATTGAGTAGTTTCCTATTTATTTTTTGGTGAGTATTGTTTATCGTGAATGATTTACAGCGAACAGGAACTCTGTGAACAGGTACAATACCTATTCTTGTAGTTATTTTTTTAAGAACGCAATTCTTCTTAACTCAAACAAAATAATTAATTTAGACCAAGCAAGATGATGAGGCGTCAATAAAAAAGGGTTTACGAGACATATTGCAATACGTCTTGAGAACAAATTTTTGACCAAAAGAAAATTGGGCCAAAAGAAATCTGTCTAGATTACTTTTGGCCCTGCCAAGTTTATTTCTAGACTCCATTATTATATCGGAAGAAAGAAATATTCATGTAATTGTATCTATGTAGGTACGATTTAGAAAAATGACATTATAGATTAAGAAAAATGACATTATAAATTACAGGTTTGATATGTGCACGGAATATCCCAAACGAGGTTGTAACACTAGCGAATAGCCTTGTTGTCCCAGCCAGAGAGTCAGAGAATAAGGCTATGCTGTTCCTTGTTTGTTGTATCAGGTGATTAAAAGGGCCTTCGGGGTCGCGGCCGATCGACGTGGGAGCTCCAGTCGTCCATCCATGCAATCTCAAGCAAGACAACACCGCTTATGATCCACACTGTTGTAGCACTGCGAGGATACTGGAGGCGAGGGTGCTTTGTCACTGCTTCTTGAGAAGTATTTCGTTATAGCACGAGAGAGGGTCCGGTTTATTCAGTAGGAAATCCCAAAGCTCCTCAACAATACACCGAGAACGACCACTGTAGGAGGTTCAATGGGATGTCCCCGCTTATGCTGACACAACATATCCTTAATCTCATTGCACGCCATTAATAACATGAAAATATTGGCAAAATCGATTTCCATATTTCTGCAATGAGATTACAATCATATTACGTATAAGTTAGTACAAATAGTTTGTAAAATTAATAATGGGCATGAGATGTGAGTGAACAGTGCTACGTATCAAGCCAAATAAATACCAATTTACTATCTACCAAATTCCGCAATATTATTTAAACAGAAACAGTACGGTAATAGGGTAGAAGTTCCACAAAATCCAGTCTCACCCCCAAGGGGCTGAGTATCTGAGTATCAAAATGTATATTGTATAACTTCACGTCATTTCTTTATCTGGCAGTTTGAGGTGGAAAGAGTCACACCTTGTCACCACATGTCGCAGTAAATCCATACTATCACATGTTACTAGCTCATCGCCTATTTGGAGTTCCTTATCGCCTATTTAAGCTTTATTCCTAGTGAATGAATTAAATCAAATCAATTCAAATCAATTTATTCAAGTAAGGGTTTACTTGAATAAATTGATTTGAATTGATTTAGACATTTTTGTATTTGTGAAGACGTGAAGAACAGATTAAAGACAATCGTAAACGGTCGCATATTTGCGTCGCATGCGAGTCCGACCGCCAAATATTCGTTCGTCCAAAATATTACTGTTGTGTACGTGCACTAGCGCTTGTATATTCACGCGCACACATACAAACCGCCTACGCTATTCTTCTATGAAGACATCCTACTGTTATGTTTATACTATGATGCTGTGGTACAATAGTAACACCAATGGTCTACCTACCTGGCATAAGTTCCCACTGCGTAGCTGTAGTGCACACAAATAGTCTATAACATTAATTAAAGATAATAATAAATAACAGTATTTAATTAGTGATTCTCACCATAAGAATTGAATATTAAATATTTTAAATTATCTAGCTATCCCATCTATGGGATCAACATTTGTAATAAGAAAAAAATCCTTTTGTTGATTAAATTTTATGGGTTACAAAGGCTACAATTAATATAGATTGTGATCTCTTATAATATTTTCTATAAGTAGAAATGTATTCAAAACTAACGAAGAGAATCAAGAAAGAATTAAAGGAAGGTATAGGATTATTATTAATAGGTAACTTAATTGTTAAGAAAAAAAAATGTTGATCTGTTTCATTACGTCCGGAATTTAATGGGTGCGTTGCCCGCCTTTTCGGAAAGGAGAGGGGGGAGATGGGCCACCAGCAGGTCGCGTTTACTCGACGCGCGCGCCCGACACAACGGGGCGGCGCGCGGTCGCCACGCGGTCGCTAAGCGAACGCCGCAAAATAGAGAAAAATACGCTATATATATTTACATATCTAAGCTCATGTCAAGCACAAGTAACTTCACTCTAGAGTGGCCAAAGAGGAATAGAATGCGAGGGTGGGATAGTTTTAGAACGCGCGGTGATCGTGAACGACCCAGCGGAGACCGCTCGGCGACCACGCGCCGGCCGCGCGGCGGCCGCGCCGTCGCCGCGCTGTTGGGTAGTTCTCAGAAATTCAAACGTTGTTGCTTAGTAAATAAAGTTTATAATCGCTTATAATAAGCACACGAGAATGTTAACCGCGTGGCAAGAACATTTTCGCGTCGTCTAACTGCGCTGGCACTCTCAATCACCAAACGACAGCAATAGATACTGTTATTTCACGCCGATGTTCTGTGAGAGGGTGGTATTTCAACGAGCGAGCCGGCCCAATGAGAAGTATTTGTGATTTTTATCCCGCCAGATGGCACGACCGTACGTGAATATCTATCAAACTATTTTTAACCTATACGGCGTATATATCTCTTTCAGTGCAAGCGGTTCCTCAGAAATGTTAACTAAGGGAAATTAACAGAAATTACGGTTTTATAATATAATATTATAACAGTAAAAGAGTTGAAAGAAGAACTAAAAAGAAGAAAAGCAAAGTGGACAGGCACAGGTCACTAATGGATCCCGCATAAGCATCTGATATGAATGTAACAGTGCCTGCACATGAAATTTCACAGTATTACAAGATTTGAATTGTGAGCATGTTATTTGTTGAGCTACTGGATTTGTGGGCTTTTCGATTTTTATTTCTGTGCGATCTATAATTATAATACTTGTACAAGTTTTACCTTTTATTTACATATTTTCATTTGCAATTTGATGTGGCAGCCAAATGTTCAACTCTTTAAATTGACAGTATAAAAAATGTATCCATGTTATGAATATTCGAGTAACTGCTGATTCGCTAATATTAAACTTAAAAGATAATTCTTTATTTAACATGTTCCGTCTCAATTTTATCACTGTTAGCAAAAACTCATCTGCAGGTGTAATTTTATGCTTTAGTATCATTGCTGATTTACGTTTAATTCATTTGAGCCTTGTCTATAATAACAATGTAAAAGGTCATGAACAGGAGGTCCTAACAGTGAAAAAATGAGCCAAAAGTGTTTATAATTTTCAAATCCAGTGTAAAACTGAAATTCTACTCATTTTGATGAATGTTGGAAATGTACTATCCGCAAGCCACTATTTATACTGCAAGTATTAATACTTGCATCACAGTTCTCTGGCACAACATTTTCCCACTGAATACCTGTTTCTCTTGAATGTTGTACAATAACTTCATTCTCAATTTCACTTTTAGGTATTTTATTTTCCTGACACTCATTTCAATTTTTCCAAGTCTGTCATTTACGAGCTCTTTCTCTTCTTTCTAATTCTGTAATTGATTGGGCACAGCTTCTCGTCTTAAAATTGATAAAGTTGTAATAAAAGTAACATTTCTCAGTAATATTATTTTTAACCTGAGATATGTCTAAAATGGAAATAGTTTTACTGAATTAAAAACTACATACCTACATATTGCGTATCGTCGGCTTCCACTATCGTCTTTAATTCGTCGTTGGTGACTTTAGTTTTTGGGCGATCCTGGGATTTATTTTTCAGATCATAATTTCCATGTCGGAAGCGTTCAAACCAAGAACGGGTCGTGCGTTCGTTTGTAGTGTTCACTCCGTACACGTCGTTAATGTTGCGAGCCGTTTGTGCCGCATTGCCATCGTATTTCGTAATTACTCGTATTTTTAGCGTGTCCATACTGATGAAGAAGATACAAATGTAGTGAAAACAAAACACTGATCAATAAACAAATGACTCATTTTCAAAATAAAATTCCATATTTTTAAAATAAAATTAATTTGAATTTAGAATTTATTGCCAGCCATACACAAATTACATTTCAAATGGCGAGTATTGTAGAACGGCCTCATGGGTAAAGACCTATTATTAAGTGATTTAAATACTAAACGTTTTAGAAAGATATGTCGAACCTAATATTGTGTTAAAAGTTTGTATAGGATAACTTACTGAATATGTACCTATGTGCTATACGGGTACTAGTATATTAAAATATATGTAACAATAATTGTTATAATTAAATGAAAAGGAAAATTGTATTTATTTCAGCAAACGTTTTTAAAATAAAAAAGTATTATGAAGTAATTATAGTCGACGTGTTACACTGTAACAATTCTGTAATAAAAAAATGTGGTTTCTAAATTCCCTTTTCCCGTTTTAATATGAAATAAGAGCTTATATTATTTATCAATGGCAAAAAATACAACATTGAAAGGTGTAATACAATAGAAATTTCAGAGCCGATAACCAAAAGCATAAACTTTATAAAGTTATTCCCATTTCATGTTAGATACATCCCGTCTGAGTCTGAGTCAGTTATACGATATGACACATTCAGGGCATCAAGCCATTACCTATAAATAAAATAGACGATATCGAAATAATATGCAAAGCATTGCTCCTTTTATATGTGCATTGTAAACGTTCGTTTAATATTAAGGAGTAATGAATTAAAACTGTTTATTTGAGATCGTTACGCAAGTTCGAAGTTAAACTTAGCAGGGGAGATTTGACGGGGACGAACCACGCATTGAAATATTTTTAGAGTGCAATCTCTTATATTAGTCATTATATTATGGTAGGTACTGTTACAGTTAATGTGACAAAACGACTCTCCAATTATGTAGTAATATTAGTCGCAAGTCATATCTTGAAATACTAAAATTTCGTATATTTTCTTTTTGTGTTTCGACTCTTTAGACCCTTTCATAATATACTGATTGCGAATAACACTGAGAATTTAGACGTGCCCTAGCAGCACCGGTGAGGCAAATCAGATAATCTGATTCACCTGTAGCTGATCGGCTCCCATTTTATTAGGAAACAGCACACATTTTTAATTGAGTTTATTCGCCTCACTTCGCAAGACGGGCTGTCTGGAATTATAAAGTCTATGGTTTAAAATTAGCATTTAAATACGTATCATATTACAGTAAAAACACAAAACACAAAATATTCGACAAATTTACTTGCTTCATACTGGCCTATGACACAGACGACGTTATAGCACAGATAAATTAGTTAGTAAAAGTACTACGTACCTATGGTCTTGTTGAGACAATTTATACCATCAAATTCAGGTATGAAAGACAGAATTTATTGTTTTTTTATTTATTACTAGCAAACCCGGCCGTTTCACTGGGCGTTAGTTGAAGTTAAAATAAATTAAACAGTTTTTATAATTATTTTGATACTGCAAAAAAAAACAAAAAAAAAATTCTACTGATCCGATCGCTACCAAACTTTACAGGAACACCTGCTAGGTCAATCTGAAGATTCCCTAAAAATTTCATCGAAATCGGTCCAGCTGTTTCGGAGTCCATAAGGAACATACATACATACATCGCCTTTTATATATATAGATTTCGTTATATATTTATTTTTTTATAAGAAAAAACGTGTACGTCGTACCTCTAGTCTAGAACTGGATGAAGTACCTAATAATAATAACTATCATTTTAAAATTCTGCGCTTTAAATAAGTTATAAGTAAGCCTAATACGACAAAATCATATTTTATATACAACGTGAAGATATGTATGTAGGTATGTAATGTATGTATATACATAATTAATAAGTTATTAGACCCTTTTCTAACAGTAAAGTTTATTCAATGGCTTACTTACAGTAACTGAAAATAAATGAGGATTACATTTGTAATTAATCAACAGCAATTTGCACAGGCCAACTCGTCAACCGTCTACCCTCGCCTTGTTATGTCTGGCTATAGCTACTGAACGTCCGCCTGTCTCATACACCAATTACGCCCGCGCTTCTTTTGTTGACCCTTTCTACATGTCAAGTTAAAAAAAGCACTGCAATTATTGTCTACTATAATTCTGTATCCTTACACAGACGAAATTAGAGCCATATCGTAATGGATACGGTGTTATGCAATATAATACACGCATAAAAACTACTTTGAAGCTAAAGATTTCATATTTTTTTGTAAATATTAATAGGATTGATAAGGTTTTATAATATTTTTAATATTTCCGAGCTGAAAATATGTATAATATTATTTTCACTTCTTAGTTCATATCAAATAGTTGAAATTAACGAAAAAAAACGACATATTGTATAGATTCATGTGTTACTTTGAGGAAATCCATCTCGAGTGACGAATTCACATATTTTTTAGCAATCTTCCGACCAAAGTTTGAAAGTTATTGAAAGACATGTGCTAACGAAGTAGCTATCCTTAGGAAATTTCAGAGATTAGATTCAGTGCTAGTTAGGAATTCCTAAAAATGCTTCGTGGAGAAGCGAAACACGGATCGATCAACAAGTTTGAACTTTGAACAGAAGATAACTAAAAAAATATACGAATTCAGCACCCCAAATGGATTTATTTTATAAATAAACAATAAATAAAAAAATTACTTAATTCACATATAACTTTTACCTACTTTTTTCTACGGTAATCAGTACGGTTTTCTTTACAGAAAAATTCACTTAAGCTAATATTGTTTTAAATAGAAAATGTAAATGAATACAAAATCAATGACCTGAATCACTCAAACCGAGTACACCCATGTGTTTCGCACACTGGCCACGTGTGGTGCTTAGTACGTTTTTGCCGTATTTTTTTCATCGCATTCCTACATCAACGGTTCCGATAAAAAAATTAACCGTCCAACACATCGTCTCATTGTAATAGAGATCACGTCTGAGATGTCGTGGGCGAAGACTCAAGGACGGATTGGACACATTTTTTTGAACATCTATAAATGTTTTATTTAATACATAATATATTGTGAAGTGGTAAGGCTAATTTATTTAAAAATTAAGTATCGAAAAATTTAAAAACATCACATTTTTCTGTTGCAATTATACAGATTATAAAGAATTTGCTCCGTTTTAGAACAAGTTTTTACTCCATATTATTTCTCGAGTTACTGCATTATGTATACATAAATAATGAAATAACTGACACAATTATATGAGTATACTATTATGTACCTACGTAGGTACGTATCTATACTGCAGTAGCTAGGTACATGGTACATACATACGTGATATTCACACTGATATGTGCCTATGTTTTGTGTACAAACAAAGCACGATTATTTTCTCGTTCCGATTATCAAAATTAAATCTGTTCATAAGGATAATTAAAATTAAATAGGTAATTACATATGATATGCACAATGTACATATATTAACCAAACGAAATAGTTTTAGAACAAGTATATTTAATTCTATAATAATACCGTCTGGTTTCCTTTACAGATAATTCTTTTGCAGCAAAAATTGGGCCGGCTGGTCCGGTGAAAGACTACCCTCTCACAGAATGTCGACCTGAAAGAACAGTATCTATTGCTGTTGTGTTTCGTTTGGTGAATGAGAGTACTGGTGGACCATCCCTCCCCCTTTCCTCTCCTTTCCCTCTTTCCCTAAAGACCGCCAACGCACCCGTGATTCCCTGGACGTTGTAGGTGTCTATGGGCGGCGATCATCACTTTTCACCGGGTGACTCGCTTGCTCGTTCGTCCCCGGGTATAAAAAAAAACACTTAGAGCTACTATAATATCAAACATAATCTAAGAGCAAACAGACATTTGCCAAGAATTTGTTAGTGTACATATCCATACCATCCCATACATAATACATACATGATACATACATAATATGTTATTGGCCTCATAGTATAACAACATATACATATTAAGTACAAGAAGATAATAAAATACTTTCCCTTCGTCTGTTAAACTTATTAAATGCTGATTACCCAAATAAACGACAGATTATACTCTTTTTATGAAAAAAGTAATTTCTTAACAGTGATATATTCTCACGTGATGTAACTCAAGTGGACTTTCACCCACAATTTATGCACTTCATAATGTTAAGTGTATTTAATCTTGTAATCCTAACTCAAGGTTAACAGTGTAATGAAGTGAAAAGGCTTTACGTTCATTTCACTTGATAGAAATTTACCACTGATAAGCGTTTGTACCAAATGTTTTTTTACGACCTTATCTTGATATTTAATATAATTACATTACGTCTTTTAAAAATATTAGCTGCATTTGTTAGTATTATTTATACTTGCAAAACGTGACTCAAACTCTGTGTAGTTGTTATTATTAAGAATTGAGTACTCTCCCTTATTTGTTATAGCAACTGGCTAATAGTAATGATACCAGTTTGAAAAACACAGATCAGTACACAATACATAATCTACTTAATGAAACACTAACACTGCCTGACTGACAGATAACGCATAGCTTAAGTCGGTGGGTCTACGTCTACAAGCATGAAATTTTAGTATTTCCTAAAGGTGGGCGCTAAGAAAGGATTACTGAAAATTCATCTCCTAAGGGGATTATAGAGAGTATAAAGTTTGTCGTTGCCAATGGGTAACCCCATCGGGTATACGGCTCAAATCAAAAACTACTAATTAAATTAACTTCTTTTACTACCTTCCATATAGTTATTAATTATTATAGATATAGTTTATTCAAACTTAAATCCTTTAACTTGTTACAGAAGCGTTTGTAAAATTAGATAGTATAGTACCAATCATATCGATACAAGATATCAATACAAGTAATTTCTTAATGTTAAAAATTTTAAAAAATCGATATAAATTGACAATGAACTCATAAAAATAAATAAGTTTTATTTAAAAATAAATAATGCCAAAACAAAAAACAAGGAATAAAGTTTAAAAGATAATCTTTAATATTTACAAACTTAAAACTACACATTATCTTAAATAATAAAATAATTTCAAAAACAAAAATAATATTACAACAATGAGGTAAGTACAGTTATGTACTTTGATTTTATTTAATATAGCTAATATATGTACCCATTTTGTTATTTCTTCTAAAAATCAAACATGAATTGCAGTTTCCTTCAAGAACCGTAACGATTAAAGTTTTTGCTAATTGTTGGAATCGTTTCAGCTGAACAATTCATTTCCTTCTCACAACACTGCGCAACACTAGATTCCGGCTGCCGGTGATGTTATGTGGGTGTTATGGCAGTCGAGTAATCTACGACGGAATTACATAAAATTACTGTCCCAGTCAGCCGTTAACTCCCCGAAACCTCACGCGAAATGTTACCACAATCATTATCAAATTATGGATAAGTAAATTGTAAAACCAGGACTACTATTAAAAAACAACATGGATCTAAAATCGCAAACAAAATTAAAATACTAAATATAGTCATTTATTAGGTATATACGACTCCATCGAAACTTGGGTTGTTCTAGAGTCCCTGCAGCGATGCCAAGTCGATTGGCGCTACATCGAGGTGTCAAAGTGTCTGTACAAAGCCGCAACCATGACCGTACAAATTCAAGATGTCCAGACAAGACCAATCCTTATGCAGCGTGGAGTGAGACAAGGAGATGTTATCTCTCCGAAGCTCTTCACCAACGGACTGGAGGACGTCTTCGAAACACTGGACCGGAACGGTCTGGGCATAAATATCAATGGTGAGCACATTTCACACCTACGATTTGCAGACGACATAGTTATAATGGCAGAGTCGCCGCAGGACTTGTCAGGGATGATGCGGAGGCTAAGTATTTCTTCCAGACTGGTGGGTCTAGGAATGAACTTGGACAAGACGAAAGTCATACTAAATTTATTCGTAGACCCAACCCCAATTACAGTCGATAATGTCAGCATCGAAGTTGTTCAGGAATACATGTAACTAGGACAAGTTATTCAACTGGGTAGAAACAACTTCGACAAAGAGGCTGACAGAAAAATACGCTTGGGTTAGGCAGTATTTGGGAAATTACGTCAAATTTTTGAGTCACCACTGCCTCAGTGCCTAAAGTCCAAAGTGTATGACCAGTGCATCCTCCCGGTCCTGACCTATGGGGCGGAAACGTGGACACTGACAAAAGGCCTCGTCCACAAATTCCAAGTTGCACAGCTAGCTATGGAAAGGGCTATGCTCGGATTTTCTCTGAAGGATAGAATCCAAAACGAGGATATCCGACGGAGAACTAAAGTGACCGACATAGCCTTGAGAATAAGCAAGCTGAAGTGGCAGTGGGTAGTGGGGTTCTGGAGTGGAGACCACGTTCAAGACGTCCCGTAGGACGGCCTCCCGCTATATGGGCCGACGACCTGAAGAGGCGGGAAGCGGATGGATGCGGAGACCTGAGGACCGGATATGGTGGCAGAATATTGGAAAGGCTTATGTACAGCAGTGGACGAACACGGGCTGACGACGATGATGATGATGATGATGAATACAAAATACTTACATAGTATGTACCCACCAGCTCTTAAAAGCTCACAGGCTGTCATCCCCAGGGGCCTTGTTGTTTTTAAGCTGCGCAAGAACCATTTCGATTTCGGGAATCACTATATCCGGTAGCTCGTCCGTAAAGTGGCGGGTTAGTTTAGCACGTTTGTCGTCCGTAATTTGAGTTGTGGGCTTCGGTGCGTGTGAGGAGTATAGTTCTCCGTAGAACGTCTCGGCTTCTACAAGTAAATCTGGCTTGACTGTAAAAACTCGACCATCGGATGTCGTAAGTTTTGTCAGATGACTCCTTCCCAATTGCTTAGCAAATACCTTCTAACCACTGTTTCAACTAATCGCATCTTCAATAGCTCGAGTACTACTTTGTCGTATGTCGAATCGTATTTGCTTCTTTACACGCATATGAGAAGGCGATAGTCCGACGCATCCGTCGACATCTCTTTCTCATGAGATCTACTGTTTCTGCCAAGAACTTGAACAATTTACTCCCTCGCCTCCGTTGGCAGAACTCCTCTCCCACCTCTCGGACAACAGTCGTGAACTTGTTGACATACTGATCAACGTCCTCAGTGGTTTCCAGCAGACTGAATTTGTTTCGCAATTCCAGCTGGAATTCTTTGGATCCTGCAGCGATATGGCACGGTGACGGACGGAGCGTAGACTTTATCAGGCGATATCTCTCAAGTCGGAAGTTTATATTCAAAGTAGCTCGGACAAGTCGGTAACCACTTCCGGTATTAAACCTGCTAATCACTGAGACATCTTTGAATATATACCTCCTATTCGTCATGATAAAGTCAATCTCATTTTTTGTCACCCCATCGGGGCTTCGCCAAGTCCACTTCCTATGAGGCTTTTTCTGAAAGAATGAATTCATCCGGGATAGCCTCTGGGATTCGAGGAAGTTAACCAGCATTTGGCTCCTTTGGTTACTGCTGCCGATACCGTGCGCTCCAACTACGGATTCTCCGCGTTCTTGTACTCCCACTTTGGCGTTGAAGTCACCCATAACAACAATGAAGTGGGTCTTGGTGGTATCATGTATGGCCTTCGTTATGTCTTCGTATACGACCTCGACCTCTTCATCGGAGTGTGTCGACGTGGGAGCATAGATTTGATTTACCTTCAGAGTATATTTCTTAGTAAGTCTGAGTATGAGGTATGCTACCCGCGTAGACACACTATCAATTTCTATCACGTTGCTAGAGAGAACTCTGCTGACCATCATGCCCACCCCGCCCTGTGACGTCTTATCGCCCTCTCGATAGTAGAGTAGGTGGCCTAATTCTAGGGTTACTGTGTCCTCCCCTTGTCTTCGGATTTCGCCTTGTATTCCCAGGACATGCCAATTTATGTGTCCTAGCTCTGACTCGACGAGCATTGTAGGTCGCCAGAAATAGTCGTTGTTTGTGGTGACCAGTCCGCGCCCGGGGATTCTTCGCACCCTCTGTCCCGCCAGTACTCCAGCCGTCACCACGATGGCCGGGATTTATTTTTATTTTTTTTATTTTAATATTATCGTTCTCCTAACAAGGGCTAAGTTAGAGTCCTTGTTCGTCAGTTTAATCTTAGTCCTCTATTCTACTTGTTAATTTTTTATTTCTAGCTTCTATACCTAATTGGGTATTGGGTTTGTCCTTATTCTTTATTTCATTATTAGTATAAATTCGTCCTTATACAATGTTTCTAGTCGTTTACAGTTTTCCCTATTCTTATACACTATACATTTATGTCTTAATCTATCAATTCTGTTACACATTCTGTTCTTACATTTCGCTTCTTACTATTTAACATAATCCTTATACTAACACATTACTTGTTAGTCTTGTTATTACCATTATCACATTTTGTTTTTCTAGTTATTCTATTATTACAATATTATCACGATTTTTACATTTAAGCTTCTTACATTATTTGTTCCTATTTATTACCGTCACTACTATTTTTTGCAATACTTCAAGAAGGTATTCCTTATCTCTTTGTTTTCCATAATAATATGTATTGTGTCTGCACCAATTTTTTGACTTATTTTCATTTCGGTAATTACTCTTTCTTTTTCATAAATGGGGCATTCCGCTATAACATGGATCACACTCTCGTCCGCTCCCGGGTCACAGAGATATGACGGGCTCGTCTTGCACTTAAAACGGTGTAAGTACTCAGAGAACCCGCCATGCCCCGTGAAGATCTGGACCAGGGAGTGATCCATGCTTATCTTTTTAGTAACAGAGTATGATCTCTTAACATCCGGAAAGAACAGCTTTGTAACCGAGGCCGTTTCCTCGTTGCGGTATCTCTCGTTCCACTCGTCAACAGACTCCTCGCGGATGAGTCTCTTGACGAATGAAGCGGGACACGCTTCGTAATCCGGCCTCGTCTTTTTGTACAAAGCTGCCCCTTTCGCCAATTCATCAGCCCATTCATTTCCCTCCATCCCTACATGCGCTTTCACCCAGAACAAGCCTCACTAGGCTTGTTCTTGGGCAGGACACTTCCTGCCCTGATTTTTTATTTTCGCAATGTTACTTCTTATTCTAATCGCTAGGGGATGGAGGGAATTCCTGCCTACTACAGCCTGGGAGTCGCTGTAAACTCCACAACTGGATACTGCGCAGCCTTGGATATAGTCAATTGCACCGGATAGTGCTAGAAGTTCCGCCTGGAAGACGGTACAGCACCGGTCCAGCTTAAACTTCCTGTACTTAATTTCTGCGCCATCTTTCCAAATCGAGATGGCGACTCTTACTTGTTCATTAATTCTGCTCCCGTCTGTATAGATCAGGACCTCTCGATTCATTGAATCACGTTCTAGTGCTGTGTCGTCTCCCAAACAGTCGTAGCTAAGCTCTTCTCACAGCGCAGGGTGGGGCACACTTGTAAGTGGCATCGGTCCGTCCACCTCCCGGTCACCTGTCACCCACCGGGAGATCTACTCTTCGCCTCGTACAGCGCGGCTACTTCTCGCACCTTTATATCAAGAGGTAGTATCCCGGCGAGCAACAGGGCCGAGTTCAGAGAGACCGTGCGGTATGCCCTTAAAATCTTCCTGACCATACCCCGCTGCACCGCATTAAGCTGCTTTCTAATACCTATTTTGCTGTACGCCGGTGACCACACGCACGCCCCATACAAAATAACGGGTACCTCAAAAAAAATTTAGAACCCTTAGAAATGTACAATTTTATAAATGTCGCAGCAATGCTGCTGCCCATAGTTGAAATTCCGTTTGACCAATTTTCAATCCTAGTGTATTATTTAAATGTATGTGATAGAAACACAAATAATATGTATTATAATTAGTACGTAATACTTTCAAGTTAAAACAATCTTCGACAGGCAAGGTGAAAATAAATTTGTATCAGTTCACGTTTCACATTATACACAAAAAGATTGGAAGCAATAAACGTTATTGGTGGTGTTAGTCGCACTTTATTCAGTTGAAATTAATTATTATTTATCCGTTATTATTTACATAATACGTATTGTCTAGTCCATATTTTCTCATCCTCATAACTTTTGTTCGAGCACCCAACGTAAGGGCAATTACACACGCGACGGTGAGTAATAAGTTCACCATTATTATGTCATTAAGGCCCGTTACACACAACAGAGAACTGGGACTTCAAAATCACTTATTGTGGTCTTCTTAATACGAGTTGAACAGCATTCTTCATATATCGGTCAGTTTTGATTGCGTTTGCGGTTAAGTAGTTAACGTTTGCGCCATTTGCTGAATTGTTAGTTTTATACATGCAGTCTTTTTTTTACGTGTATAGCGCGTTCTGAGAATAAAACATTAATGTACAGTGCTTTATATTAAAACATAACTCTGAGCGCTATTTAGTTTGAAAAAAAAAGAGAAGTTTGCATAATATGTTACTTTGTTTTCGCTTTTTGTTTTCTTTAATTTCATGAGAAGACGAAAAATGAACACCGATAGAGAAGGACCTATTTTTATTAAAATTGGTGTAGTGAGAATACGACACGGCCTACAGAGGCTACCGTATAATTTTTATAAAATGGTAAACAACGAAGCACAATTTTATACGTATTTTAAACTAAAAGATCTATAAGACTTTTTGTTATATTTTCCTGAAAATTTTTGGCGTTCCTTGAAAGCAAGAAAAGAAAAAAATCTCTGATCGTAAGAAAAAACAAAGTTAAGAGTTGGTAGAAATCGTCACGTTAAGAAAAAACGTTACTTGGGACGGAACCCGCGCGTCGCTCAGTGCTAGAGTCGTTAGCTCTATACACTATACAATAGATTCACAGTGATATTTCTGTCTCTTTCTATTATAAACGAGTATATGTGTGCGTACGAGTATTGAAATTTTTATTTTTTGTTTTTGTTTTAAATCATACCTGTGTCATTGGTCTCATTATTGTAATTAACTTTTGAGAAATGGATACTGCAGCTAAGGAACTTCATTCCTGACGGGGGTCCGCCGACCGCACGCTTTTTTTTTAATGTTAACAATATGCAATATAATTATGAGGGTTCGTTTCTGTAAAAATCGACTATTACAAACGGACAAAAGGATAAATGGACAAACGTGTGAGTGATGTTAGGAAGTTCCGTTTTCCTTTTAAGATATGGAACCCTAAAACCACATTATTTGTATGAAAATATTATACGTATACAAGCATAACATAGTACTGGCACCATTTGTTCTGTCGTTCTTTTTGTTTTTGGAGTTATCAGAATGAGTTGTTAGTAACGTTTTACTTTATCTCAAAGTATATTATGTCCAATTAAACGTTACGAAATTGGTCCAGAAATAGAACTATTGACAAACATCAAGGTCAGTCGGTCTGCTTATTATGGTGTATGACTTTGAAAATCCATACCACGTGTCGGATTATGGAACACATCAATAAAAGTGTCTCTACGACAATAAAAACCATCTCGTTCAAGGCCTTATTTAATATTCATAAGATTAACATTTCGCAACACGTAAAACGTCTACTGACAATCGTCTACCGAATAATTTTGCGATTTCTAAGCTATTTATTATAAAATCAAATAACGTGTATTCTTTATTAGCAGTTACATTCTCTTCTTATCAAATTTGCTAATGTACTGCATAATTAATTCAAAATATAGTAGTGTAAACCATTTAATAATTATTCTGTTTTGTTGTTTTAGTCGTTTCCAACGTACAATGTTGGAAACGACTGTCATATGTTATCCCTGTACTGTATAGTACAGTCTGTAAGAACCGTTACACTCTGCTCTCGACGTGTAGTACACGTCCGTCCTCTGCGGCGGTCCCCAACCAAAGAGACTGCTTGTAGGTAATTATTTCCCTTATCTAGACAGCCGCCGCTGTGTCGTTGTCACTCGTGCGTGAGGGAGCACAGAGTACTTTTTTCTCTTTCGCACCTGTACACTACAATCCCCGACAAAAATGACACAGACGGTGTTATAAGTTTGACGGCGGCATCGTTGAGTCTCTTTCTGTTTATGAGTTTGTCTTTGGTATTGTAGCTCTTAAACGGATGAACCAATTTGTTGAAAAGATGTTTATTGTTTGAAAGCTGTAGTTTTCGAAATTATTTTGTTAAATTGTGTACGAATTCGAAATCCCTTATCTTGTAGATAGCGAATGACCCATCCTACTCTTGCGTGCTCATGTTTATTTACTATAAGTTTTTTGTATGTAAATAGCTTTTGATTTTTGTATAACTCGCAACTATCCATATAAGTCGTCACGTCTACACCGCTAGTCTAAAAAAATTAAATTAGATGTGTTTTGTTTTTAAACTAAAAAGAGCAAAGATTATATATACATATATACAGTATTTCATATGCTATAAAAGCTATGTATTTGTTTTATGTATATATTTTTGCAATTTTTACTTTCAATTTATTTCAATGAATTTAATAAATTAAATGCTTCGTAATTACTCTAATGCAAGACGCATTTATTTTTATTTTTTTTACAATAATATTGCTTTCTGATTATTAGGTAATTAGATATTCCATCGACCTTCAGGAATATTTGACAAATATTCAAAATTCATATTATGCATGTATTTATACACAAATGTCAATATTTTTGACCTTAATGTGACCTAAAAATTTTCATTCTAAATAAGCAATGTTCATTTTCGTAACGCATAACATTATTTGGTATCAGTGTCACCTTGGGTCATAAATAAATATTTATAATCGTAAAATGTCCAGCAGACGCGACATGAGGTTTATACTCAACATCTTAATTTGTAATAATTCGTAATACACCTATGATATGCATAACAGATAACAGCATAAGGTTATATTTTATTATATTATTTATAGGTAATAAGCAATATACTCGTACAAAGTCGTAAACCCCATTATGTATATTTTCATAGAACTGCTAAACTTCTAAGTGAATTTCAAAGCGGCTTACAATTTTTAATAAGGAACGTTTGTTCATAGTAATTACTTAATAATAATAAAAGTATGAAGAGGTAACCTTTGTTTGTTTGTATGTAATGGACAAACTCGAAAACTACTCAACCGATTTCAAAAATTCTTTCACCTATAGAAAGCTACATTATTACCACGTAACATGGGCTGTATTTTGTTTTCAAAAAATTCTACCTATGCGAAGCCGGGGCAAGTCGCTAGTTTTTTATAAACGTACCACACGTACATACGTGTATGTACAATACGTACGTATCACACATTCTCATTTTTATAGAAAAAGTGAATTATTGACGTTTTGTGGCTCCTGTGCGAGGCCGGTGTATATTATAAATAATAACAGAGCTATGTTTATAATATGAGAAACTGATTGGAACAAGCTTTTTAGGACTCCCTCAATTTAAAACAAACGTTTTTATAACTTTTATCCGTTCTTGGCTTATCTGTTTGTTCGAGCTTCACTAAAAAATAATACATGTAACTATGTACTATAAATAATTTATTAATACATGTATTATGTATAGTACATAATTTTTACATACGTGAGGATATGTATGTATGTATGTATATATTTTTTGTTCTGATAATTTAGTTTTTTAAATATTTTTTTTGGATTATTTACTGTAACTATAATTGAAAAGGATAATGTTAGCTTGACAACAATTTTAGTCATATCAATTAGTCATTTGCGATAATTTTGTATCATTTCAATTGCAAGAGTGGAGATAAATAGCTTGCCTATACGTATCAATGAGGCTGCATATAAGAGTCTGACTTCAGTTTTTAAAGCAGTTGTCGAATATTCGCCAGTCGTGTACACTGAACAGTGTAGTTCATTAGTTGAATGGAGGTAGTTGGAGATAAGTTTCACTTTAATCGCCGCCATGTGCTGTCTGATAGAAATAGTCTAGTGCGATATCGTTAGCTGTGTCCGCGAACGGTCATTGTTTAGAAGCGTGTTTTTTTAGAGATTCGCTCTTTGAGTTGGCAACATTGTTTGACAACCGATTTGACAGCTGACAGTTGCTTTGTGGTTAGCTTGTCGTTGGTTTGGTTTGCCATTTCATAATGAATAGACTCACGCCCTCCTTGGAGTATATGTGTTCTGTGCTTGCGGGGGTCACGATTGTTGTTAAGGGGGTCGCAGTCTGTTAAAAAAATAAGACCTATATACAAAAGATTCGTTATTAAAGAAATGAATTTTTAATTACCTAATATTTGGGTAGTCTTACAAAATTAAATATTACCATGTAATAACAACATGAAAAAATAAAGTTAAAGCTTACTTTATTTAATTAAAATGATTAATTACGAACATTAATTCATTATTATTAAGAATTAGTCAACGTGACATGACATTTTAATTATAATTATAAAAATTCAATATTTAAATTCTAAACAATAATAGACAAAATGTTGGCGTGAACTGCAGTGGTTTCAATTTATAAATAGATTGATTGAAGATAGTGACTTTTATTCCTGTGGCTGGTATCTTATTGTTGTTGTTGCTGCTGTGTATGGTGTTGTTGTGGAACTTGCGCTACGCCTATCACAAAATTGCAGTAGCTGAAGAGGATGAGGACGCATGGATTGGTGGACTGAAGATCCCCAGCAGGGTCGACAAAATAAACTTGAACACAGATTAGCGATCTTAGTACAACTGCGATATAGAGTGGACATATCCAACAGTAGCGTGTCATCATCCCCAGGACCCAATCTGTTTCTAGCACACAATTCGCTGCCGGTCCAATTCGCCACCTTAATCGGATAGTCCAGAAGTGAGAACCAGACCTCTATGTGACTAATTCAATCACATTAGATATATTCAAAAACCAAGTATTTCCAGTGACGTCTTCTGATGACCGGGGAATATTTGATCTATTGTGACTTACAGTTTGATAACATTTAGTCAAGTTAATATTTTTATGTCGTATATTTATAATCTGTAAACTATTATTATTATTTTGTATTGTTTTTTTAGTACATTAATGGATATCTAATTATCTCAATTTCACGTGATGGATGTAACAGTTGTAGCTCATACGCGCCCGTATTGCCCCATTGACTCCCAACGCCGGTTCACCACTAAGTGAGGGCCTGGGCTGACGATTCACATAACCCGCAAGCACAGATGCGAACACACACTGCCACGCTCACCTTCACATCAGACTCAGCACTCGACTCCCTCTGGCTCGCAATCAGTGACTGTCAGCGGTCAGCCTGCCATGATTTTTGCGGCACATCGCATTTAGGTATTAAATATAGTATATACCAAAGGGCGTCAGAAATTTGACTGCCGAGAAACTAAGTGTAGTCATTCAAAAGTACTTTCGAAGTAACGCAACAGATGACATTATTAGCAAGTAACATGGGCTGTTATTTATTTTCAAAAAAAATTCTACCCGTGCGAAGCCGGGGAGGGTCGCTAGTTACTTATGAGATTAAATTTAATAAGCTGTTATACATGTTATCTGACAGGCAAATGCTAGTTAATAGTAAATACACCTACATTTTATAAGGTTAAAGTCATAAAATCCACAGAAACATACAATAATCGCGACAGGAAAATCTAACGCTTTTAGTAATAAAAACTGACCTTACCGGATTATATTTCCCCTCCTCCATTTCCTCAAACATCATTTGACACAAAATGTTGTAATTTAAATAGTTATAGTTATATTGATTATACGAATAGTAATCTGTACTCGACAGAAACAAAACTAGAAATTTTAGAGGGGCAGAAAAATACATAGATAGATTGCGAAGTTTTCGAACGTAATTTTTATAGACACGCTACATGATATTAAATAGTGTCCTAAATAATTAAATTTACAAATACATATGAAATTATATAAACACGCTATATTCTTTATTATATTTCCTGTAAATAAAATAAAGAAGTATATGTATAACGTCAAGCCCTCGTCAAGTCCTCGCTTTGGGTTGAATACCACGGCGCAATGAAAGCGCACCTTGAGGCCACATCGAATTACCTATTAGATAATTATTAAAGTATATTTTGTAAAGTATTAAAGTATTTTGAGTGGCCCGTTGGCGCAGTGGCATATGCATCTGATTTCCAAGCTTAGGGTCCCGGGTTCGATCCCCTGTCAGGTCAATTTAGGAAACGAACTTTTCTAAATTGGCTTGGAGTCTGGGTGTTACTGGGAACTCCCCCAGAGTTCATTGTGTGGTAACCCATAGTACAAGCTTACTGCTTAGTTTGGGGTCACACAATATGTGTAATTGTCTGGAGTATTATTATTATTATTTAGGAAAGTTTCATGACTTATTTTTGTAGGTATGTATGTTATGTTATAGCGGAACAAATATATACGCAGTATGAGTATTTTTACGTCATATTTACTTTAAACATTATTGGTAATCACGCTAGTGTTAGAAGGGACACGAGTTACAACTTACTCAACAGCTTTGATTTTAAAAGTAATCTATGTCATATTGCGAAAACGGTCAGTCAGTCGAGCGAGTACGTATTTAAGCCAATGCAGTTGCAATAAGAGTAAATTGTAATACATGCCTTCCGTTTTCCTTTAAAATTTTCCATAGGTAAATAAACAAATTACATATTGAAATATATAAATCTTTAAACAAATAAATTTAATGATATTAAAATTAAATTAAATAATAAATAAAAAGGTCGGTCAGTCTCTAAACCTCTAAAGTAATCTTCGAATACGCATAGATATCGCAAAAAATTACGAGCACACTACGACACAAAATACATGCATGATGAAAATAAATATAATTCACGTGCTATTTTTTAATATAGTTCGTTATAACGTCTTTAATTACATAATGGCATAATCTATCGTTACGTCTGTCGGTATTACGAGCGGAAGACGTAATATTTAAGGCAAATTACCAAACATAATTTGTGTTTGAGAACTTTTTATTGTCTATTCTATAAACAACTAATACTTAGTTGCTATTAGTCTCTTTTCTGATGAGTTAAAAATGGCCTTCTTTGTTTCTTTTTTTATTTCGTAATCATTATTTGTTTATGTGTTATATACCCACACATACAACATGACCAAATGCTCCAAGAAAATGTCTCGAATCAAACCCAGATCAACATAATTATAATGTGTAAAATTATAATTTTGTTGGACTCGATCGGCGGCAGCGATGGCAAGATCGGGGCGTTAGTAACTAATTAATCTGTGTTCGGGGCTTTAAAAAATTTAACTACTATCTACTTATTTATAACAAGTTAGTTGTTTCATCGTACGACACCAATTTAAAAATAGGGGATAATCCATATATAAAATAAAACCGTAAACATCCCTGTCATTAAAAAAAAGAAAATTCACATAAAGCTATTTACTTCCTTTTATTTGCGTAGAAATATAGGTGAAATTGAGGCGATAATGAGTGGTGTTTGTATCAAGTGACACTGGGCCTGTATTACCCGAAGAGCATACTATGTAGAGCGTACTTGTACGTTATTAATTTATTGTTGAATAACAAGTGCGAAGTTGCGTCAATTGATGAGGCATTTCGATTGTTATGAAATTAAAATTATAAAATAATGTCGGGTATTGATACGACAGTTTTTGTGTAATGTTAGAAACTGTCGTGTTCGGTGTTAACGACGTAAACTATGTAGGTACTGTTAAGACTTTTTACGCCCATCTAGCGTATTTCCTTGTTATTTGGTTCAAAGTATTTTCAAAGCATGAGTGACGCCGGAAGCGAGAATGAACGAAGAAGCCAAGGAAGACCAAGGCTGTCTTACGAAGATCAAATAGGCCGAGTGTTAGCTGATGGAAATGTCAAAAGCACTCACATACATAGGCGAAATATGTGAGGAGAATGATATGTTTTCAGGCGGCGAAAGAAGTATGTAAGGACCTCTACGTTTGACGCTTCGTCCTCTCTGACTACCCCGTTAGGAATACAGCGTGAAGATATGTATGTATGAGTGAAAGAGAATCTTTAGAGTAAACATTATTGATTTGCAGTCTTTCCATCGTTTTTCACGAAACAATATTACAACTAAGCATAATTGTTATAGTTAAATATTAGATACATTTTAAATATGCCTTAGGTGATAGCGGTAAGAGTTATTCTCCAGTGTGCGTTAAAATGAAGAGTCGAAATAAAGAAAGCATCTGTAGCAACAACGAGAATATCTTTATTGCTATTGAATATTATTATATGTTTTACGTTAGTAACTAATTAATCTGTGATTATGTTGTATTCACCGCTGGTAGTAAATCACAAGAGCTTTCAATTCTTTAAATCAAATATAAATATCAGGAAACATTTCATAACAGACACAATACCAGTGTTTAAACTCTTTCCGACAAAATATTATAGGAAGTGATTTGTGAAAGTATGCCAGCGCTAATGAGACAGCAAACAGTCATTTAGTACAATACCACAGCGCAGCGTGCTTGACCACAGGTGAAAGGTGTAAGTGTTCGCTCAAACGTAACCTCGGCACTGAACGATCTACTTTTCAAAATCGCGTTTTCTTTCTTCCTTTTTCGTGCCATTTTTTATGACTTCTAAAATAATTCATCACCGCTTTCTAAACATACGCCCCGTCTTCGAATAAAATTCGAGTTTAATTGATTACTTCGTTCGTGCTTGAAATCCTTTTAAAGCCTTGGCGTTCATTGCTTTCAAAAATAAATTATAAATGTGATTCGCCTTCAACATAAACTCGCATAAAACGGTGTAATGTTCAATGAAAAAGCTATTTATTTGTGAATAGAAATGATAAACTAATTTCATTACAAACATTTTCAATGTTATATGAAATGAAAAATGACAGAACGCGGAACGCCATTATCATCATTATGTAATCTACGATATTCTAAAATACTGACATTTTCAGACGTCATTTTTTTGACATGAAGAATGAAAAAAAAAAAAATTAGACTTTTCAATAGATAAAAAAATTAATGCCTAAAAACTAAATTAGACTTTTGAAGAGTTAAAAAATTAATAATATGTTGATCAAATAGCCAGAGTGTTAGCTGACGGAAATGTCAAAATCACTCCTATACCTAGGCGAACATGTGTGAGGAGATTGATGAGATTTAAAGATGCGAAGGAAGAAAGAAAGAACGAAGGAAAATAATTATATTTCTTCATTAAAATTATAATCAATTTCATGCACAAACATTATTTTACAAGAAAATCTACTCTACGAACAATATAAAGGATAATAGGGCTCATCCTCACACTTTGGAACCTAAATGGTCACGCACTGTGCGTTTTTATAAGAGTTTCCTTCCTCGAACCATCAAGTTGTGGAATTAGCTCCCTATCGATGTCTTCCCAAATGTCTACCCCATGGAATTCTTCAAAAAGGTCATGAAGAGGTTCTTAAGGGGTCAGCAAAGCGCAAGTTATGCTCCTGATGCTGCATGACTTGTTTGCCATCTTCAAAACATAGAAAAAACTAATTAAAAAAATAATATTCCAGGCAATTCCAATAATTGCTTGATCCCAAACTAAATACGGGACTTGTGCGTAGGTACCATAAACTAACTGGTGGACTTCCAGTAACATTCAAACACAATTTAGAAAAGTTCGTTTCCTAAATAGACCTATCCAAGAATCGAACCCGGGACTTCGACATGAAACGAATACGTTATACCACCTCACCCACAGGCTAGTTATTTACTTAATATGTTATTATATTGACATCAGTATTATTTACTTAATATGTTATATTGACATCAATATTACATGCAAATATTACAAAATCCGACAAAATTACCTCATTGGTGTACACATACCTCCATACGACCTACTGATAGAGCCGTCAATATGTAATTTCAGTGTTTCGCAGTGAAAGTGTTGACAACTTCACCGATACACACCCGTATTAGTGATCCAGTTTGGCAAGTGTCTAGAGCCTTATCATAATTGATATATTTATTTGTATTTGTATGTAGGTATGTAATGATGATGTTAACTAAATTATCAAATGCTTTCCACACATTTACAAAGTAGATTGATTGAAATATCGTATTGACACGAACACTATTTTTATACATTATATGAACTCGTTTCATCAAAAAGATTGTTTATTTTGTGACCATTTTAGCTACGATTTAATACACTATATTATTAACTTTTTATTAGCTATTTTTAATTGTATAATAGACGCTGTGATTAGCGGTTACTAGATAACGTTCAGAGTAACAACCCGGGCAGGAAGCGGGCGTGAGATTAGTGCGCATGCGCCGTGAAGGACATTGATAAGTATGTACTTCCTAAACACGTGCGATGACACCAAGCTAATCTAGCCGTGGGAGAAATTGACTTTATTTTTTTTACATCACATTTAGACTAGACTCTCTAACTAGGGATACAGCATGAAGATATGTACACATGTATGTATGTATATTTGGACTATATTTCTATTATATTATAGACTAATTCACGCTATCGTGCATTCGGCGTGGACAAAGTACTAAGACGTAATAAAATTACGTCACTTCTATAGCATGAAATATTTAAACTTACAGATGGAAAAGCGAAATCGCGGCCTATATCAATTACTAATTAATAACCTGCGTCGTCTGAGAATAATCTACTAGCACGACATATTGGACATGGAAGCACTTTTAGTACGAGATCTGCGGGCTGAGTTCTGCAGGTATTTGTTTTTTTAATGACACTTAAATGAAATAAATAAATAAAATTCAAATAAATAAATTTTTGATGACAATATAATATTATGTTGCTGCCGTGTTGCCTATCAAAAATTAGCCGCAATTGCCTTTAATTAAATATTTTGTAATTAATTTATTTCAATAAATTTCAGCTATATGTTTTTTAAATGAATACATCATTTGAAAGAAATTGATGTGAAAAATGTTAAAGAAAATAGTTGCCAGCTCTCAATTAGCTGCAACCTCTAGGTTGCCAGGTGTGAACAGGTATGTTTTTGTTATTTATTTACACTCATCGTGTTTTTCAAGAAAATTATCTATTAAATTGAAGTTTAATTTTCGCTGAACACAATAGTATATGATTGCCTGTAAAAAAATGGCCGCAAGTAGTGGGCCATTATTTGAATTAACTGCTTTCTTATCGCATCTTAGCTGCAAACATTGAAAAAAATAATTTATACATATCATAATAATAATAATGCACCAGACGATATACACCAATCATCTGATCTCAAACTAGGATATTCCCTGTGCTATGAGAACCAGACGACGACTACTAGGGATGTCTCCCAGTACACCCAGACCCGAGATAATCTACAAAAGTTCATTTTCTAAATTGACCCGACCGGGAATCGAACCCGGAACCTTCCGCGGTTGACTTCAACGTCTAAACCACTGCGCCATCGAGGTCGTCAATATTGGTCAATCAGATAATTTAAAAAAATATTACGATTTCACTATCGTGTTTTATTAAAAAAATATAAATCATACTTTTTTACAAATACTTTTTACAAAAGAAACTAGCTTTGCCTCTAAACTGATTCCACTTTGTTGGATGTCTTTAAAGCAAAAAGTGTTGCGAGCTATTTTTATCAATTTGATGTGGCTAAATGCAACAGATCTATGTTGTGCAAAATTCACCGCAGTGGACTGCGGTTGGCCATTAATTGATGAAAATTTGAAACCAACAGAGTTTATTGGCTACCCGACACCGATAACAATCGACAACATTTCATCCACGTCAAAAGAAGACCAAGAAGGTACGAATGAAACTTTCGACACCGACGAAAGCTCTGAAGATTCAGATGAAGATAATTCAAGTTCAGAAGAAGAAGATAATGATAATAAGCAGAAACCAATTTAATAATTGTTAAGTATGCAGACATTTGAAGTTACCTTTCTACAATAAAGTCTACAACGACGAATTAAAGGCGATAGTGGAAGCTGACGATATTCAATCTACTGCTGAGTTACCAGCAGCTTTCGATGTTAGCATTAAAACAATACTGGTCCATTTGCATCAAATTAGGAAGGTAAAAAAGGTTGATAAGTGGGTGCCGCATGAAATGAACGATCGCCATCGCGACGAACGCGTTGAGGTATGCCTTCCGCTGCTTAATAGATACAGAAACGAAGGGATTTTGAACAACAATGTCATTTGCGATGAAAAATGTATTCTTTTTGACAATCGTAAGCAGTCATCATGTTGGTTAGACCCTGGTTCAGCACCTAGGCAATGCCCCAAACGAAAACTTACCCTTAGAAAAGTGATAGATACTGTTTGGTGTCTAGTGCCGGTGTAATTCATCACAGCTTCTTATCAAATGGCACGCATTACTGAGGACGTGTACTGTGAGGAACTGGATACAATGATGGAGAAGCTCGCAAATCTCCGGCCAGCCTTGGTTAATCGCTCGTCCCCGCCGCTTCTGCACGACAACGCTCGACCTCACACAGCACAACAGACTGTCTCTAAGCTACAATAGCTAGGGTTGAAAATTTTGCGTCATCCACCGTTGTCACTAGACCTTTCGCCGACAGACTTCTACTTTTTCCAAAATTTGAACAACTTCTTGGCAGGAAAAACTACCCAAGAGGCAGCACAAAATGCCTTTGAAGAGTTTGTTGCCTCCCGTACAGCTGACTTCTTTAAGAAGGGCATAGAAAAATTACCACTGCGCTGGCAGAGATGCATTGATAGCATGAGTGCATATTAGATTAACAGAAATAAAAAAAATACATAAAAAAAATATTTTACTTTTTGTATACCAAATGGCAATTTCATAGGAAAAGACCTAATATAACTATTCAATTCTTAACATTTCTATCGGTAAACTTCCGAACATCCGATAGATATCTTGAATAAGTTTCGATGTAAAAAGTTTAGTTAAAGTTAAATAAAATTATTCAAGTAAACCCAATTGCAGGGTTTTTTGAACGTCACATTACCTTCGGTATGAAAAGAAATCCTGCACATTGACAGGAGTCAGGAACAGTCAGGTATCATTTTTTCAACACAATTTTACAATAGATATTTTAAAATACAATATTCAGAAATTCAGTAAATGCATACGCAGAGGATTATTCTTAGAATGTGGTTTTGTCTTGAATAAAATCGTTAATTTTACAGTATGCTTCTCCAATCAGTGTACGTTTGATTACAAGTTTAAATGTCCTTTCCGTGAATTGAGTGATTTCTTGAGGAACTATTTTATAAAAACGGACACGTTTATCCGAAAATGATCCACCAAACTTTTATAATTTAAATTTGGAACACTGATCCCGACAACGCTTCGCTGTGTCTCAGTCAGTTTTTGAGTTTTGTGGACACAAACATAAGGAAGCAAATTTTGTATAAATAAATACTCTCCTGTTCAGAAGCTATGTTGTGAACAAATTTCAAGTTAATCCATCGGCTAGTTTTTGAGTTTTGTGAACACAAACATACGGAAGTGGAATATATATATAATTATATATATAATTTTGGAGTCTGAGGAAGCAAAACATCAAGAAGAAGGATCGTGAAGACTCTATGATAGGTGATAACATAATGACAAAGATCCCAAAAAAGTTTGTTTCTAAATTTAACTTGACCGGGAATTGAACCCGGGACATTTGGCTTAAAAGGAATAATATAGTCTTCATGTCCATAAAGAAATCTAAAACCGTAATTTCTAAGGCTTAAAAAAAAATTCTACAAGTAGGTTTCGAAACCGGCTACGAGCGTGTCTGACACGTAATAACTTAGGGTTCTGTTATTGCTATGAAAGCCTTAGCAATTTCAAATAAAGCAGAACTTTAATAAAAAAAATTCGAAATATCTTAAAATGATAATTCGTTTTTGGGTTTAGGTTTCCATTACTGCTCAGTGCTTTTCAGTTCAGTAAAGGTAAAGATGTTGAAATAAATCGACTATGACATAAGCAGAGACAGGCGAACAGACATAACGAAACTGTAATAATAATAATAATCATCATCATCTTTATTTATAACAGAGCATCGTTCAAAAGGGCAAAATTCCCTCGACCTCAAACTGAGCTGTATCGTGAGACCTGCGGGGTTATAATTTAAAAATTTGCAGACAGCGACAGCCACGCGATCACTGCGCGACCAGTGACTAATTGTAATAAAAAAAACTGATATTATGTATGACGATTTCGTGTCTATAGTATTCTATCTTCATACAAACGCTCCCAAACGACGCGCTCGAAATCTCGACATTTCTCGCCATACAACAGTCGCGAGTGAGCCGCGGTTGTCGTCGGACGGTATAAGACGCTCCCGCCCATTTACTGACGAAATATTATGTCAATCAAGTTTACGAGCATAATGTTCAGTGTATGGATTTTTGAATACATCTATATTGAACCGGAAATATTTCTCTATTGATAATTTGTAGGAAATATATTATGATAATGATCTAGTTAATTTATTGCTGATTATTAATTATACTGCACATAAAATGTATTTTTTTTGTCCATTTCCACCATACTAACTCACAAACTTTTGAAACTAGAAATAAAATACTAGTAGAATTATATAAATAAAAACTTATTAAATTTGCAATAATATAAAATGAAAAGATAATATGACAATTTAATATAGTACCTATTATCAAATACGTAACCCAAGAAAAACATTCAGTCCAAGTCGGTAGCCCTATTGCGTGTTTACGTACCGAGCGACCGTAGGTAATTATCTCTAAGACACTGCCGAGATAGCATACTGTATGCTTACTTATACTGTGCTGTGTACTGTGGCCGTAAAATGCACTTTTCACGGTAGACATAGCGCCACTACACAAATTCTCGTTTTGACGACAGATATCGCGCAATATTTAACTGTCACGTGCTGACTGCAAGTTGGGTAATAAGCGTGCCGGTTCCTTCCCTAAACATTGTTCAGATATATACAAGCATTACAAGACAACTAAATACGATTATTAAGTAAACAATAATAGAGAGTGAGAGAAAAAGTAAAATATTTATAAAAGCAACAAACAAAGATTTTTTTTTCCTGCTATGGAACCCTTAAATACTGAAACCAAAATTATCTTTTCAGTCTGTTAACAAATCACTTGTGACCATCGACCACACACATTTATTTATAAATATGCCCAGAAAGACACATTTACTGGTGTTGAATTGCATAGTTTTACCGATTTAACAAATCACAACTTATGTATAATACACATACTGACCCGCAGCTGATTTGAACTTAACCGGATTCCCGGAACGGCAAAGAGATCTAGCCCTTGAAATGCCAAGAGCCATTTGTCTTTCTGAACGTTTATAACGATCTGTTAACGACCTGTTACATCTCGTATTACTAAAATGTTAAGATTAAGACCGAACAAATGTGACGTAAAGATTATTATCTGCATGAATAATTATATGAAAACATTGGTCTAATAGGTACGGTACCTAAACGCTTCATGGGATTTTGAGAATAATATGCTTAAACTTTTAAGTTATTAGTAATTAAACAAATACATACATATAATCACGCCTCTTTCCCGTAGGGGTAGGCAGAGACCACTTCTTTCCACTTGCTAAACAAATACGTATTTATAATGTTTCAGGAGCAATTTGTATATACATAAATACTATAAAAATACGTATATGTATGTACAGTTCGTGTGTTATAATGTATTGGCTTTGTAAAATTTAGACGACAATTGTGGATTACGTAAGTAGCGATTTTTCGAGTCTAAAAATCTGTCTAACAGATATAAGTATAACGATCTGTGAATACAAGGACAGGTCTTAAGCACACCGGTTCCTTGATTATTTAGTATAGCCGAGTATCTACTACTCTGCAATATTGGAATCGTATTTCTATTTTTATAATGATTGATACAATTACCATAACTAAAATTTAAAAATTTTAAACACTTAAATTATTAAAACTTTCGTGAGACATTATTAACGCACTAATTATTGAATACGGCTTTACTCACGTATAATCGGTATAGGTACCGACTTCGTTTCGTAGTTAGTCAGTGCGAGACGGGGCGCGGCCGCGAACTCATCCCACTCACCCTGATGATGGACCTCCAATAGGTCCGAAACTAGTCGGTACCTATACCGATTATACGTGAGTAAAGCCGTATTCAATAATTAGTACTATAGACACTAATAAACAGGCACCTACAGAAGTTACTAGCTACAATACCTAGTATCAAAAATTCTTTAACAATTAGGATTCAAAACTAAAGGGCACAGGTCAGGAGAATTGCTAAACCAATTTCCACCAAACATATTGAACATTTTTGTAAACTTCAACTTTTGCAAGTAAACCAAATCGATGACATTATTGGCGGCTTATTTTTTCGCTATTTCACCATTATCTTACCTCCACAAATCTGAACTGTGCCAACGTGGTTAAATGTGGTTCAGGCCATGGGTCACGGTAACCTAAACCAAACTTGTTACATTGCGGATTTCCTCCCAAAGCATATTGCGCATACTTTTGTCACATTTTTTGCTGAAAGAACATACTTTTATTCTAAAAGAACTAATCCTCTTTAGGAGATTTTTAATAAATTTATTCACTAATAACTGTGATGGAAAGTTATCATCATTATCTTCTACTACAGGTGACATTTCCTCTTACTCCGTAATAAAGGTTCAATGACACGATATTTTACGAGTAGCAGTTTCTATCTCTAACTTTTGTGTTCAATTCGTTAATTTCATGCTACCTCTGTAATTCCCCAGAACACTTTTTCATCTTTATTGCGGAATAATTTTCCTAAATTACTCTCTCATTTAGATGTCACGATTTTTATACCTAAATAACTTTACACAACTACTCACATTCTTCAAATTTGTTAATATTATTGCTATTTCGAAATATAAATACTATGTAAATAAATATATTATATATATAATAAATATAATAATACGTGCGTCAGACGATGCACACCATCCATCCGGTTTCAAACTAGGACATTCCCTGTGATATGAAAACCAAACAACGATTACTTGGGGAATCCCCCAGTACAACCAGACCCGAGACAAACTATAAAAGTTCCTATCCTAAATTGAGCTGACCAGTAATCAAACCGGGAATCTTTCGCGCTTAGATACAGGACCTAAACCACTGCGCCATCGAGGTTGTCTAACCCAAGACCATACCAAGCAAATAAAATGTCGATTTTCATTATCATTTGTGAACATTTCACTAACAATTGCTGTAACTATAACTGCAAGAGATTATCTAAATCAAAATCATTTTTCAATAATTTTTTATTTTACCTCTTATAAATCGCAGAAAAGGTCTAATTTAAACTAGTCTCGTTTTTTATGGTCAGACAACTCTGTAACGACTTCACTAAACCACTCTTGACTTTCACATCACCATTTCTGCTCGGTAAAACCCAGAAATCTTAATCCATAAAAAGTTAATAAATTAAAGATAAGTTATGCTACAACCGAAAACACATACAAACAAACACAAACACAGGCATAGTAGTCAAAACAACCAATTCTTCTAAACGATGAGGGTCCGGGGGGTTGTTCAAAAACGTCGGAAACTTTCCGTGGCGGAAAGGTCGATCGTCGAAAAGCATAAATTCAATCCGACGGTTTAGATTTGTGAAAACGATTATATATAATATGATAAAAAAAATATATAATATAAATATAATACGATTTCGGATTTGTGAATCGCATACAGACAAAATCATCGAAAAGTTTCCTGTCGGATACGGAAAGTTGAGTTAGCGACGTTTGTGAATAACCCTGCTGGTCCTAAGGCCTCAGGTAAGGTAATTATATATAACTATATATCGTCATTAGCATTTTACAATAAGTCACATGATAATTATCGATAGCCAAGATCGAATCCGGATCAAAAGGGGTAAAGAGAAGTATAGAGCACCAAGCATTGCGGTTTTTGCATACATCTTTCGTTACCTCAAACCTCATCCATTTTTCTCATACATTATCAAGGGGGAATGCCAAAAATGATTATGACATTTTAACTAACACGCGGTCTGTTTGATCTTCACAAGTCTTGACCCACGATTGTCGCGATTCGATGTTTTCATACAAATATACCATATATTACAAACACACCTTTATATTAAGTATATCGGTAATTGGTATACACATAATTTGAAATATGTATTAGTTCACATTGGTACACAGATCAGTGTATTGTGATCAACATAAGAGAGCATTGTTACACGAATGTATTAACAAAAATATTTTTATTCGCATACAGTTACATTGCTTTGTATTGTTTGTCGGACACTGACCGACGACGTTGGTCTCTATTGTGCACACATCTTTATTTTGTAAACATCTAAAAAATTGGCATCGCTGATTTGCAAATTCATTACGATGTAATTAAATCACTATTACATTTCATTACCGGTCGCGGGGATTGCTAATGAAATGAATTTTGGTTAACGCCTCAAGCTGCGTTCTGTTTCTATATAGCATAGTTGATATTCGTTTGTTTTTCTGTATGTTTGTTAAAAGTACGAGTTGTTTCTATAGAGTGAATTTCAATGCAGTTTTCAACTATTGTTTCAGAACGATCTATAAAAAATTACAGTCCTTTGTAATTTAGTAGTAATCTAATAATACCTATTTTTATCCAATAATACTTATTTTATTTATATCAAATAAAATAATGGTCAAGTGTGAATTTGATTGAGGCGTACATAAGGTTCCGTACAATATACATAAAATGTGATTTCGTTGACCTGGATCTCGATACCTAAGACTGAAATCTTAGAAATCATTAAAAACGCTACCGCGACTAATTTCAATCGACAACAATAATGAGCTTCCATCTGTATTAAGAACAACAGGTACTTTTGCCTTGAATTATTTTTCCATCCAAGGCATCAAGTCACCCCAGTGGGAAGGAAGACAATGGCTGCAGGGTCAAAGAACCCCGTGGGACGACAATAAGGCACTAATTGTATTCAGTAAAGTATCGTGTTGTGCTAAATATCCGTACACGTGGGAGGTACAATATATATGAAGATTCTATGCGTAATTAATCATGAAATTGTTGTATATTTAGTGGACACGATTACATCTTCTTTTCTTAAAAGACAATACATGTTTGTAAGAAAAGTGTTTCAGCCATCCCCTTTCAAAGTGGGACATCATGATAATCGACTCCTCTTGGGAACATTCCACTCCATTACAGTGTATGTGAACGGAAATTTGCAATCTGTAATTTCATTTGAGAGCAAATTGACCTTGCCGCGACAAAGGGAAATTAAATGATTTTACTACAGTCCTCCTTTATTAATGTATTTAGTGTCTGTACCAAAAGCATCTGTGATACGAATTAAAAAAAATGCTTTCCTGTTACATCTATGTTCAACAAAAGTATAAGCGAATATGTGATTACCAATTCGTGAAAGACAACTTGTATAGAAACCACTACATGTATTTCTGGGTTACTGACTTATAGAATTTGTTCGAGAAAATGAGCAGGTAACATATTCTATGCTTTTCTCTCTCGAGCAAAATGGAACAATGGCTTGAACATTTACTTAGTTACAAAACTTAGATATAGGACCTGATTGTACATCAGACCTATGGCCTGGATATGATATTCCCAACCCGCCGTGAGAAGTGACTGTAGGGGCCTCGGGGGTTGCAGCTGATTGGAGTGGGGTCTGCAGTCGTCGATCCATGCAATCCCAATGAGGACGACGGTTCGTGTTAACCGCATTTTCATGACGCTGTGAAGACGCAGGAGGGGCTCTGTTCTGCCCTCGCGAAAAGTGCTTCGTCGAAGCGCGAGAGAGACTCTGATGCGTTACGTAAGAGAATCCGGAGCCTATCAACAACGAGCTAAGGACGAATACCACAGGCGCTTTAGTGGGTAAACGCACCACATAATAACCCTGTCTCACCCCCCAGAGGGTTGGGTACCTGTGTCCTTCTTCTCCAAAAAAAGTACCTAAATGTACATACCTATATCCTATATATCTACATACGTATGTATGTCAGATATTACCTAAGGCAATACCCTCAACTAGATAATATGTATTTATATACACATATAACTTAATAACATGTAATCTAACAATATATTAATATTTTCCTAGTCTAATAAAATTCGTATGTCAATATCTTTATTAATATGCGTATCAATCCTATTATTATAACATTAATAATAGCAAACAATGATACACAAAAATTTATGCCAAAAAAACTAACACGCATATTTAAAGACGACATAACACTAATGTTTTTGCTAATACAATTAGTATTGTAATATTTACACCTTGTTAATAAGACATTATTTATATCTGTTAGTTGTTATTCTCAGCTATTTTTTGTTACTCTAGTACCTAATTAATTCACTCCAAAGTTGAGCATAGTCAATTAGCTAAAGAGAATGATTGATAACGTTTCAGTGACGAACGATTTGTGTTTTTGTATGTAACGATCTGCGTACCATTAATTTATGTAATGATTCTTCCTGAATGACGTCACTTAATATAAAATAAAGTTCACTGAACCCCATAAACTCGAATGCGAAAGAGCAAATTTATTTTTCGCAGCGGGTACGCAATTCGTAAATGGACTGTTCGTTACAAATGCATTTTGTAATTTATGAAGCTCGAAACAATGACGATGAATAAAATTTGTTAACAGAGTTGTCATTTATCTTCTCTTTCAATAAAACAGGTGTAACGGGAATTTTTAACTAAAGTTAGAAGTCATCGCGGATCAGTAACCAACGCCTTTGTTCACTACATCATTAGAATTACCAATCCATTGTTATTGTCATTTTATTGCAATTGAAACTCATAAATATTCCCAAAATTTAAATTAGTGATTAATTTTTAAACCGCAACCGACAAATGAATATTAAAGAATAAAATTATTTAAGTTTTTAGAATGAACTTATTTGTAAATAAAAATAAAAGGTCAAAAACTAAAACCCGATAACGTATTTAACAAAAACTTACAAAGGAGAAGAAATAACTTTTTGTCGGAGTTGGAGGCCTATTTGTAATTTTCCTTTGACATGAATTCAAGAAATTACAGTTATTTTGTCTCGTTTGTTATTAAATAAGTAGTCAAGTTATAATTTTATAACTTTTATATTTTTTATAGTATTAATTGGTACCTATTATTGTTCTGTGTCACATCTCTGCATCATGTGTTGTATATTTTTGAAATGCTTAAATGTATAAATCTTTGTACTACAGTCCTCCTTTTATTAAGGTGTTTAGTGGCAGTACCAAAAGCATCTGTGATACGAATTAAAAAAAAAATGCTTTCCTGTTACATCTACGTTCAATAAAAGTAAATAAATCTTATTAAATCTTGTAAAAATCTTTTTTAATGTACATAAGTCTCAAGGTCTAATGAAAGCTCTTACAAAGCTATGTAAATTTCAAGCTGTTAAATTTGATACCTGTCATGATGAAGTCTGAAGAAATTCTTTTAAAACTCTAGATGTCATACTACATACATACTATTATTATATTATATTACTATTGAATTTTTAATAAACAACCAAGCCTATGTCAGCCGCGGTAATGATACCTCACAGTGCATTGAAATCAGTCAAGTAATTTCGACTGTGAGGAAATAGATGCTTATATAATGTATCATAGCTTTATATTATGATAATTTTAGCAGCGTATGTATATAAGTATGTATACATATTACTTTTACTTCATGAAAATAGATACATTCATCGCATATATTCAATTACTGCTGGGTAGGTATAAAAAGCAAAGTACTAAAAAACCAAATGTTTATTGTATATCCTTAACTGTTTATTTATTTATACCAAAAGATAGCGTACTCAGTGTTTACAGATGTATGTACAATCCGACCATCAAGGAAATACATTGCGGGCAGTCGGTCCTGACTTGTGAGATCGCGAGAAAAAGATCACTGCACATTTTTGGAACAAAGTTCTTTAACGCGGCTTGCGGGAGGTTTGAGTTGGTAGAAATCGTCACGTAAGGAAAAAGCGTTACGTGGGGCGGGAACCGCGTGTCGCGAGGTTTTTGTTTTTGTTGTAAATCATACGTGAGTTTTATTGTCTCATTATTGCAATTAAGTTTTGACAAATTGAAACTGCAGCTAAGGAATTTCGTTCCTAACGGGGATCCCCCGACCGCACGCGTTATATTTAATTATTTATTATATGTTTACCTATTATTCGTAAATGTACACGAAACCAATATGCCAGTAGCGCGACCCCATTATTACTATAATATTATCATAGTATTGTCCATTAGTATTTATGACAGCCATTGTCACAACACTATATTATTATACAATTGTGATACTGACTGATCTTGGTATATACATATCAATTCTGTTTCTGTCCACGTCGCATCTCGCCAGTGCAATACACGACAATGGCAGAAACGGCTGGATTATAACGTAAAGAACGACGGCTGCGCCTCAGTCGCGCGACGATTATTTTAAATTGATAATTACGGTTTCATGTGGTAAAAAACTTTTTGTAGCATAAATAGGGTCGCTAGCAGTGTTTTAGTTCACTGAATATTTAACAGAGGCAGCAATAGTGTTTCGCGACATTATATCTTCTTACGTAATAAGGTAGCGTTTATGCGCCAGCCATTTAAAAATAGAATGTCAGTACTTTAAAATTTGACAGTATGTCTTGTACTCTGTTGTACTCTTAGAAAAATAACTAAAGTACAGTCAACGTCATGTAATTTCTGAGAAAAACGTCTGTGACAGTAAAAAAGCAGGCACCGAAGGGTTCTGTAAGCGTTTCATTTTTCCACTTTTGATACAAAAAATGTAGTTTATGTTCGATGCGCGGGTTAAATATATTATAATCTTAGTACTTGCATCTGTAGTACGTCACATCATCTGGCAAACAGCCAGCTCTTGTAGACTACCATTACGCTTTCGATATTGGTATAGATATATGATATAGGAATCTTAAGCCATTTAGTATCAATAGTGTGCCAAGTGTGGGCATTAAAGTTTATTGAACTAAATTCATAAAGGACACTGCATATGTGTAATGTGTATATATGTATTCCTCCGTCTTGGCATAAGTGAACATTAAAATTCGTATTGGAAATTTCAATTACGAATTTAAAGAGTTAACCTGCGATTAAATATTTTAAGGGAAAATGTGTAATATAAGGCCTAGAGAAATAAGTTTTGTGACTAGCAATGTTAACCACTGAAGCAACGAAATGGTAGTAGATATAGTACTATAAATACAACATCAATTTATTCAATAACAAAACCTTCACATTAAGACCTTGTATCTATCTTTTAAGTAAAAATAAATAAAAATCTAAATGAAACAATAATATCAAGCCCAAAGAACATGAAATACTTCTGTGGTTTGGTTATAGTAATACAGGTAAATAATATAGATTTATAAAATTTTATTCTACATAAATAAAATCATATGTATACATAAAAACCTGATGGCAAAGAATCGGGAAGGAATTCGTTGACTGATGAGAAATACAGTTGGTATCTTAATAGGAATAATACTAAAATGGAATCACGACGTAATCACTAATTCACGCAAGGGCATGGCTGAAGGATTATTGCAAATAAACGTAGGATGTAACTCTGTGTATTAATAAATAGGTAGCCGCTACCTACACTTAAATACATTTTAAAAATTAAGGCTACATATTACATCAGAGAACACCTATACTTTTTTCCAGTCAAAATCAAAGTCAAATAAATTTATTCAAGTAAATCCAATTTTTGCAAGATGTTTTTAAACGTCAAATCCACCTTCGTTCGGTTCGAAAAGAAAACCTGAACACATAAGAACCGACAAGAAAGTCAGTCAGGTATCATTTTTCTAACTTAATTTTTATTAAAATACATTATTCAGAAAGCCAGTAAATGGATATGGAGAGAAGAGTATTTCCATACTGTTGTTTTGTCTTCAACGAATTTACTTTATTTTAGTTGTCGATTAGTTCCAAAAAAAAGGGCGTACCTACCGAGGTATCACACACACACACACACGCATACTATGTTTGTTTCTCATTTAAAAAAAGATCGAAAACAGAAGTTTTTTTTATTCACTAATATCTTCACGACACTTAAAAACATTAAGTAAGGTAATAATCATTTATAATTTTTCAGTAAGTAAAAAACATTTATATTTGTTTATCATTCATTAATAGTATTGTATTTTGCATAAGCGAGCTATAAGATTGAAATTTAAATTATTCTGTCATGACTAACGAAAATCTGAATTAATTTGTTTCAAATTTATGCTTGATTTACAAAAGAATCGAGCGTGAAGTAATTTATAACGACTGATTTGCTTTAGTTAAAAAAACAGTTTTCTTGTAAAAAAAGTAACGAGCTTTGTTTTATCAATCAAACTCTTGTTATATTATGTTAATCTATTTATTTGATTAAGAACACACTATTGATAATATTAAATTTATATTTGCAATTTGATCGACATTTCTGATTGTTTACAATTTAAGGGCGTTGTCCACTCTCTCATCATAGAGTAGTCCTTGTCCATATTCTTGTTTTTAATTAGGCAATGGCCTACAAGACATTCAGCCATTCCAACACGCTTTCTTTTCACAAAATAAAAGATAAGAGACACAGAGTATGAATGTGCAGACTGAATATAAAAGCATAATTATATATAAGTATTACAGGTATTAATCTTAGATAGAAAACAATTTTGAGTAATTAATCTTAAACTTAACACACATAGTCCTTAAGATAAGAAGGAGTTTTTAATTCTCCCCTGGGCCTAAGTTGCCTACTATCATCAGCTAAACTAGTTGATGGATTAGTAATCGATGAATAGTTTAGAGTTTCAGTATTTTTTGGAATATCTGAATTAACTGTAGTGTTTTTTGGCACATTATTATCTGAATTAATTACAGTGTTACACGGTAGTGATACATTATTCACATCATTCCCTTGAGATGTTTTGACTCTGTCTGTATGTGGTGAAAGTGGACGAATGTGTACTAGGTCTCTTCTATAAGTAGTATCATTTACATCTACTAGGTAAGATCGGTCTGTCAGCACATCAGTAATTATCCCAGGAGTCCATGTTTTATTAGATGCTGGGTGAATCTGCACTGCTACTGGTTGTCCTGTTTCCAATGTAGTTGCTTTTTTAGCTCTTTTATCATGTGAGTGTTTTACCCACTCTTTTTTACTCTTTATGTCTTCAGGCACATTTTTAACAACCCTGGGTTTCAATAGTTCTGTGACAGTTGGTATAAATCCTCTTGTTCTGCGGGAGAACAATCTTTGTGCCGGACTGGAGTCTAATTTATTTGGAGTATTTCTCAGGTTAAGTAGACTAGACCAAATATTTTCCCCATTGTCTGTAGATTTCATTAATAATCTTTTGGCTATTTTGACAGTGGCCTCAGCTTTGCCGTTTCCTTGGGGATGGTGTGGTGATGATGTGACATGTGTGAACTTCCATTTATAGGCAAAGTTTGAAAATTCTTGACAGACAAAATTTGTTCCACCATCTGTGACAACTATTTCTGGAATTCCATGTCTTGAAAAATTTTTCATACAAGTTTCAATCACTTGCTTCGAAGTTAAATCTTTGATTTTGTCTATCTCAAAAAAATCAGAGTAATGGTCGACTGTTACCAAATATTTATTTTGTCTATCGTTGTGATTGAAGAAAAAAACATCCATTGATATTATTTGAAATGGATATTCAGGTATTCTGTGACTCTGCATACTTAATTTTTTTTGACTTGGTTGATATTTAATACATGTAGTACAAGTTTTTATCATTTCTCTTATATCACGAGACATTGAAGGCCAGAATATACAGTTTCTAGCTAATTTTAATGTATTTTCAACTCCCGAATGTGCTTTATGTAATTTACTTAACATATTTCCTCTTAAATTTTCTGGTATTAATATAGCTTGATTTTTAAGTATAAGACCATTATAAGTGGTTAATTCACTTTTACAATTATATAACTGCTTCAGTGCATCTGGTACATCTCTTAAATATTTCGGCCATCCCACTAGAATAAATTTTTTTAAAGCCTGATAATTGTAGTCTTTTGATGTTGCATTTTCAATTTCCTGAATGCAGGTATCAGATATAGGTAAGTTTCTCAATGGGTTTACCTTTTCTATAATCCTAAATATTTTCAGGTCTTTTGATCTATCAACATCTTTACATTCTAAATAAAATCGAGATAAAGCATCTGCCATAATTTTTTCTTTACCAGACACAAATTGTAATTCAAGACTGTACCTTTGTAGCATCAAAAGCATGGATTGAAGCCTTTTAGGAGACTGAAGAAGAGGTTTCTTGAATATATTTAGTAACGGTTTGTGATCTGTCTTAATGATTGTTTTTGTATTACCGATAATTAGTTGATCAAATCTTCTGCAGGCGAAAAGCACTGCCAGAAGCTCCTTCTCAATTTGAGCATATTTCTTCTCAGTTGGAGTGAGGCATCGCGAAGCATAGGCAACCGGCTGGTTCTCTTGAAATAGTGCCACTCCTAGAGCCCCCGAACTGGAATCACATTCAACGATAAGTGGTTTATTTTTATCGTAATATCTTAATGTTTTCGTGTCACAGATCATGGACTTCAGTTTGTCAAACTCTTTCTGAGCTTTTTTACACCACAACCACTCAGTCTTCTCATGCGTAAGGTGTCTAAGATGAATTGAATTAGCACTTAAATTACGAATAAAGCGACTGAGATATGTTACTACACCCAGAAATCTTTGTAATTCTTTCTTATTTCGTGGGATTGGGATATTTGAAACCGACTCTATTTTAGATGTATCAGGTTTAATGCCTTTATTAGTAAATATATGTCCATAATATTTTACTGAAGTTTGTAACAATTTAGTTTTAGCTTTGTTTAATCTACAATTATATTTTTGTAATCTCTTAAACAAATTTTCAAGATTTTTGTTATGATCTAAAGTAGCTTCTGATATTGTATCACCGACACCATATATCAGTAAATCATCGACAAGAACCTCTACACCACTTAATCCCTGAACTATTTCACTCATTTTTATCTGAAAATGATCTGGTGCTGCAGATATACCGAAGGGAAGAACCTTCCAGCGATATTTACCGAATGGTGTCCAAAATGTAGTCAATTTACTACTTTTTTCAGAGAGATTCAAATGCCAAAATCCTTTTTTTACATCAAAAGTAGAAAATATTTTAGCCCTGCCAAGTTCTGGTAGAATTTCTTCTATGGTGGTAAATTGATAATTAGGTCTTTTAATAGCTTTGTTTAATGGAATCGGGTCTAAGCATATTCTATAATTATCTTTCCTTTTTAAAATCAAGACATTACTTACCCAATCTGTGTGATTATTTTCCCTGATTATTATTCTCCCTTCTTCTAACCTTTTTAATTCTTCTCTCAGTACGGACCGTAGGGCCACTGGAACTCGACGAGCTTTTTGGACGATTGGTGTAACAGACTCATCAATTTCTAAATCAATCTCGCCTGAAAAGCTTCCTCTGCCTTCAAACACTGAGCTATATTTATTTATAATTGCTTGTGTTTCCTGTGAATAATTGCATTGTACCTCTTTACAGAACTTAACAAGACCCATATTTGTGCAAGCTTGACAGGATAATAGAGGAACATGAGAATTGTCTACCATTTGGAATGTGATATTATGATTTTTTTTAATCCCTGAAATGTTAGTTTTTAAGATTATATCTATCTCACCATGTACGATAATTTTATTTCCACCGAAACCAAACAGAGTCTTATTTGAAGTTCGCATTTTATTCTGTACATAATTTTCACCCAACATTTCCTTCGCATTTTGGAGACCGATCAAACACTCATCCGCTGCTGTATCAAGAAGACATTTTGTAATTTTCCAATCATTTCTAGATAAATATTGAAGTGTGCACTCAGCTAAATTCTTATTATTCTTATTTATTACCTTGTTAATAACATATTCAGTGTCTAAATCTGACACCTGGCTGTTATTATCTTCTGTTGTATTATTTTCCATAACTACTTTTACCTGTTTCTTTTTCTTACATACTTTCTCTAAATGGTTTTTACCCTTACAGTTTTCACATTGAATACCCCAAGCTGGACATATTTCTTTCTTAAACACATGGAAATTTCCACAAAACTTGCATTTTCCTTTCTTTATCTTATTTCTATCTTCTATTTTCTTTACTTCTGATGTAGTTGTTGATGATAATTCTTTCATATGTCTTTCTGTAGCTTCAGTGGCACGACACATATTGACTGCCTCTGTCAATGTTAAATTTTCCTTTTTTAATAATTCTCTCTTGGTTTTAACTTCTTTTATACCTAACACAATTTTGTCTCGTAACATTTCATCCCTGAACGTCGAGTAGTCACAGTTTTCTATTAACTTTGTTAGGTCTGCATAAAATATATCGAATGTCTCATATTCTTGTTGTAATCGACTCAAGAATATGTATCTATTATATATTATGTTTTTCTTGGGTCGCATTTTTGTAGATATTATTTCTAAAATTTCCTCACATGTGTTTTCTTTGTCCGTGAGGCCAAAATTACCATATCTTTTTAAGGCTTCACTGCCGATTGCGCTCAAAAGTACGCTCACCTTTCTTGCTTCTTGGTCAGCCGACCATCCATCCATCTGAGTAGCGGAGCAGTAATTTGCCCATGCAGATTGGAAGGTTATAAAAGCCTCTTCTGGGTCTATATCTGTATTTAATGCTGCTGGCCATGGTACGTTAATGTTCTGAGCTGTTTTTTGTGAGAGTCTCGCGATTTCTTCCTGCATAGACCTCAAGAGCATGGTTTGTTGCTGAATTATATTTGTTATAATTTCATCCATTGTGCTTGATTTCCGCTGCCACCATGTTTTATCAATCAAACTCTTGTTATATTATGTTAATCTATTTATTTGATTAAGAACACACTATTGATAATATTAAATTTATATTTGCAATTTGATCGACATTTCTGATTGTTTACAATTTAAGGGCGTTGTCCACTCTCTCATCATAGAGTAGTCCTTGTCCATATTCTTGTTTTTAATTAGGCAATGGCCTACAAGACATTCAGCCATTCCAACAAGCTTTATATATAGAAGTGTTATTATCTGTTTATTGTAAACTATTAAATTTAGTTTTTTCTTCTTTACACATAGACAAGGACCACCAATATTAGATTAAATCAAACAATTTTTTTTCTTTCTTCATGGCGTGGCGCACAGATTAGCGCGTTTGCGAATGTCACGTATTAAAAAGTAGAATCGACATGAACCATGTTCAAAGTTTCCCTTTCTTATTCTTGTCGCAAAATTCCTACAGTAGGTAAAGTGATAGTAGGCTTAACTGAAGTTTTAAAGGACTTCTTGGAAGAGTGCTAGAACTTCAGATACACATGTTTATTTAGACCTATTCCATTCTTTTCACTTGCACAGAACTTTAAAACACAATATACTATCACTGTTGTACTTTAAAACTCCCAATAATGTAAGAAATAGAAAATCTAAATAAAATGACAACCTCACTTCTCCCGTTCCAGCCAAAAAGTCGAATCAAACATTCTTGCCCAAAGAAATCTCTAAAACTTCACGAGTAGAGATGAGTAAATGAGTATTTACGAATATTTACTCGATTTTGTATAGCACAAATACGAGCGCACATTCAAAACGGTCTACATGAAACTGCAAGCCATGTCGTTCTTAAAATACATAAATAGTAATAAAACCATATGTAAAGGTTTCTGTAGATATTAGTGTTTGTATTTCAAATTAGTTATGATTTCCTTTTAAAAAAGACTGAGAAAATTGAGTTTTTACTAAGTATTTACCAACTAAGTAAATACTCAGATTGATTCATCACTAGTCACGAGTGAATGGTTATACAATCTAAAAATTACTTGAACAAAAACGTGAATTAAGTTCTTGCATTTTAAGATTTACTTATGAGAAAAGTTTATTTCCGTAAATCTATATTTTAGCTATTGTTTTAATTGTACAAAATACGAGTAGATTGTGATAATAAACAAGATGCGATTCTAAAAACTCTTAAATTAAGTGTTTAGAATTGTAGTATGTTTTATTCTACAATTCTATAAATTGTCTTAAATAATTCTAATTTTTCTTCAACTGCTTCGAATTTTTTTAAAAACCTTTTTTTTATTTGAAGTATTATTTTATTTTATTTTTTAATTCGCTGCGTATACAAGACGAATAAAGCTATTTTTCAATTTACCATTAGAATGAAGTCTGTGCCTTATAATTTTATATTATGCTCGTAAGACACTCTAAAATTACATGAAAATACCTAACGTTTGTGTAAGTGATGACCCTGTACTTTTTAATACATTAAGATAATGTACTTCCTTAAAAAATACAGCTGTACCGATAAGCTACCAAACTTAATTGCAGTCTAAGTTGGTGCCATTTCATTCGTTTCAATAATAATTATTCACTACATTATCAAATGTCTTAAAAGCTTTTATTGATAATATCTTCATTATAACAATTACTGTGATCAAGTGAGTGAGAAATGTCAATGACACGGCACTTTCTGAGCGACATTGAAACTATTTTTATGCAATCTATGACTACCAGGTACACGATTTACTGCATGATATGATAAGTATTCGATAATATTATTACCACTTTTATATGCATATCACCTGTTCATTAAAATTCTCTCCACTCATTTAAAATTAAGGTATCACGCTTACAATACAAGAAAAAAAAATATACGTCTTACATAACGCTTATTTATATTTTTTAACAATGTTCTGCGAGAATGTGAAACCCTCTAATCGACATGCAAATAAACTATAAATGTTGTACTATGTGAACTTACTTAAATGAACACCCGTCAGGAGTTTTGTATGAAAATCGGGCTTTTCGGCAACTTGTCAATTTTTCTTCTACTAGCTCTAGTTTCGGGTGTTGCTTCGACCGGCTTCGACCGAAACTAAATCAAAAACCTAATTGTGCAAAGAAACGACCGATTCGGAGTCAAGCTTTAGGTCAGACGTTAGTGATGTTACTGACAATAATACCTATATAACAGCGGTCGGCCAGCCGCGACCCGCGAGTCTCCACTTTACGACACGCGACTATTTCGTAAATAAATATATAATAATCCATATATATAAAGATATAAAGATTATTCTCATATCCCACTGAAACCCTGCACACTGAGAAGAACCTATAAGAAACTCGGCATACTTTTTTGAAAATCAGTTTAAGCTCTTGTTAGCAGGTATATTAAAACAATTAGAAAGCCAGAAAAACACATGCTCAGAGAGGATTATTTCCAGTCAATTGTTTTGTCTTCGATGAAATCGTTTTACCTTATAACACTAGAATTAAAATGATGTTGGAAAAGTGATACCTGACTGAGTTTCTTGTTGGTTCTTCTCAGTGTACAAGTTTTCTTTTCGAACCTAATTAAAAAAGATTTGAAGTACAAAAAAACCTTGTAATTGGGTTTACTTGAATAAATTGATTTGATTTCGACTTTGAAATTAGTGAAAATCCTTGCAATAAAACAGGTTGAAGGAAATCGCAAAAGTTTTTCAGTAATCCAATATTTCCATTAGCATTAGAATACAAGTATATACTTGCTACAACTTTTTAAAGCGATTATGCAATTGCAAGGTAATAAATATTGTATCTAAATCCTTAAATTGCCATAGCATAAGTTTTGGCAATAATAATAATTATAATATTCAATACTTTTCATATCATACAACGGTGTTCCAAACGAATCGTGTAAAGGTACTATTGAAATACTATAATAAACCAATTATACAAGCATTTAATGTCGTAACACGCGCTGCTGACGAATGTACAAAGACGTACATGTAACATATTAATATCTAATTGACGACATATCTAACACAGGATATGTCAATCACGTATCGTTCGATTCAATGTGATAAGATAAAATGACATTATATCAATATCAATGTGTTTCAATATAAATTATAGTCATTAGTAACTTTTCACTCATACTATATTTAATATTAGATCAGCGTTCGAAAAATTGAAAATATAGTGGTATACATACATACATATTTCCACGCTGTATCCCTAACGGTGTAGTCAGAGGACGGAGCGCCAAACGTCGCGGTCCTTTCATACTTCTTTCGTTTCCTCAAATGTCATCATTCTCCTCCTCACAAATTTTCACCTAGGTCTACGAGTGCTTTTGTCATTTCCGTCATTCATATTCATTCATTCATTCATTCATTGTTCATATTCAATCCTCTCTCCTCACAAATTTTCACCTAGGTCTACGAGTGCTTTTGTCATTTCCGTCATTCATATTCATTCATTCATTCATTCATTCATTGTTCATATTCAATCCTGCGAACACTCTGGCTATTTGATCTTTATAAGTCGGCCTTGGTCTTCCTTGGCTTCTTTTCCACTCACTTTTGCTCTGTGGATTTTCTTCGTCAGTCTTTTATCACTCATTCTTTCTATGTGCACGAATCATCTAAGCATTCCTTTCTTAATTTTTACAATAACACTGTCGTGCAACCCTGTCATACTGCGTATCTCTTCATTGCTTATTTCTTCGTAAAGGTGACACCGCACGTAAGAGATCGCGTTTCTACTGCATTTATCTTACTTTTACTCGATTTCGGGCATATCCAGGCCTCACTACCGTACAATAAAGTTGGAACCAACAATGTGAACAGAACACCGTTCCCTTTATTGCCGGCTGCTACCCGTCTCTCCACATCTAACTCACATCTTCCACCCCTCGAAAATACACTCCCCAGATATACAATTTCGTTCACTTGTTCTAGACATTTTCCATTTACCCATATTTCACTATTTGTCTCTACATCTTCCCTTTCAAACACAAGAATCTTAGTTTTGTTCACATTCATATTCAATCATTTCACTTCACAGTCATCTTTCATGCATGCAACTAGTGTATACAACTCCGCTACTGATGGTGCTATAAGCGCAGCATCATCAGCGTACAAAAGGCTATTACTGTACTATCATATATTATACCACTCATACTACTACTAATTTATGTTTTTAAGAAATATATTTTATTTCAAAGCTTAAATTAATATAAATTATTTATAATAGAAGTTATGAGTTCGACATCTAGAATACAACTGGCTGAGGACATGCTCGATAGTGTTATTTAAGGGTGTTGTTTTTGGAAAGGGAATTACAATATTTACTTACGTATCTAAATATTACTTACATATCTAATTGAGCTTATAGTTTGTGGTGAGAACTACATGATAATTGGCTTTGTAAATGAAAGTTGATTATTTATGTCGACAATTTTATTATCTGTAACTAAATGGTTGAGAACTATAAATAATTGTTATGTCTAAGTAATAGAATAAGACTTAATATTAATACATGAAGTTGTAAAACATTGTAACTGATTGTAAAACAAACAGTGTAATTATTATAAGAACTAATTACTATAATGCATAATTATAGGCAACGTGGTGAGTCTGAACACGTGGTGAGTCTGATGATATTACAGTATCCTGCTGATTCCGGATAATGCTGCAGCATCAGGTCAAACTTACCATGTTATTGTAATATCATTGCAGTCTCAGGATACTAAATTTCGAATCGAACAGACCAGCAGAAGTTGCTCACGTCCTTTCCACAACCAGAAAAGAGCTGATAATCTTAAAGTTGCTGAACAGATTTTATTGAATCATAGCTAAAAACACGCTCGATCATATTACCTTTCGAACAAAAAAAAACTAAATCAAAATCAAACTATCCATTTAGGAACTACGACATCTCAGACAGACACTGATACATACGTTAAACTTATAACACCCCTCTATTTGCGTCGGGCTTAAATAAGGAAGGTCAGGTCAATTGTAAATTACTGTTATTAAAAATAATATATACTTGAATGAGTTTCTTGTCGGTTCTTCTCAATGCAGCTTCTTTCGAACCGTTAATTGTGTTAGTTTTGAATTACAAAATCTACGTAGGTACCTTTTACAGAAATATACCTTATAAAATAGTACCTATTATAACATTTTGTTAGGTTAACTTAAACAAAATATTCCGAATTTAATTTTTTTTGATGATGATGAAATTAATTGTTTGATTGCGTTTTTTCTTTCACAGTTACAAGATTGAGTTTGAAACAAAGGAGATTGGAATGATAATATTTTGCGTGTGCCCTAAACGAAAAGAGTGGTGTTTCCTGACATTTAAATGTTGATGATTCATAAGACATAATAACAAATAATTTAGCAATTGATTACATACTTTATTTCAACACCATAGAACTTAATTTCACTACAATATTTAAGTGGTATTTTCTTGAAACAAAGGAATTATTTAGCGTTTAATTTTTTATTAATGTCATTAATTATGATAGTTCACATCCTGTTTCTGCGAAGGTGTTATTACAATGTTACTGCACTATGTGCTTTAATACATAATATTACATTTATAACCTCGTCCGTATATGATATCAAGTAATTTAGAAGTGTTTATAAGACACTAAGTAAAATGTTTCAGGTTGGATTCAATTCCATTTCTTCTCAGATAAAAATAAAAAGTAAAATTTGAATGTTTGTAATGCTAAAAATTAATATCAACTTAGAAGTGGGTATCTCAAAGTCAAAGTCAAATCAATTTATTCAAGTAAACCCAAATGCAAGGTATTTTTGAACGTCAAATCTACTTTAGTTCGGTTCGAAAAGAAAACCTGGATACTGAGAAGAACTGACAAGAAACTCAGTCAGGTATGATTTTTTTCAACACCATTCTATAACAGTTATTTAAGAATGCAATATCCATAAACCATGTGCAGAGAGGATCATTTCCAGTCTATTGTTGTGTCTTCAATGAAATCGCTAATTTTGTAGTATGCTTTTCCAATCAGTGTGCGTTTAATGACAAGTTTAAATCTCTTTTCCGTTAATTGAGTAATTTCTTGAGGAATTTTATTATAAAAATGAATAGTTTCCTAAAAATGAACCACTTGACTTTTGTAATTTAAATTTAGGAATAACTAGCTGATCACGACCACGAGTTTCCACATCATTAATAACGCCTTTCTTTTGAAATAGATCAAAATTTTTCTAGTGTACATTATGTTTTCATAGATGTATAACGAGGGTAAGGTGAGTTAGTTAGTTAAAATGATCTCTCAGCGACTCTCTTGCGTTCATGCTGTAGATGGTACGTATTGCCCTCTTTTGTCTAATCTAAAGCTGAATTATGAAAATCAGTTAGCTGATGGATACATTAATAGAACTTGCATACTTCAGCGCAATTTGTGAAGATAATACGTAATAAGATTCGAGGAACCAAAAGTAATAATAATAGCATGTGAGGACTATGTTCGCAATACGTCCTAACTACACTATTAAGGATATAAAATGAGATACTTTTCTATTTCTAAATGTTATGTTCCCGATAACCTCTAATGATAACATAGTCTGGCCATTCCAATGTAAGGTCCTTTTAGACAACATAAAAACATAAAATGACAGTTTTGCATATTACATGCAAAATATTTTCGTCGTCAAATGAATTGTTTTACGTAAATGTAAAAGTATTTGACGACTTTTTCATCCATTTACATAATAGACAGCACTCAATCTTATCTCACTGCTGACGTTATCTACTCATGTTATATATTCCATAAAACCATTTCCATATCCTTGATAACAAACATATGTAATACCTACGCAAAAAATAACATATTGCAACTGTTCTAAATTACAGCTATTTACATCGAACTGCTGTCTCTGAAAAAAACAGCTGTTACAAACAAACAGACGAACACCGATCCTCAAGTTCTTTTTTCAGTTTTGGAAGAGAACATTATACATTGCAATACCAATTAAAATAAAAAAACAAGAAACGCTACTAACAAGGTAAGGAGAAAACAAACAAATGCAATCGACCGTACAGTGTTCCATGGAAGTATTTCAGAGCACTTTTACATTCCGAGCTGTTTACAACACGGAACATGTCTTCACACAATGAAAAATTTGACGTTATTTCTATTCACTATATGTATACATAATAATATCTGCATATTTTTTTTTCTGTAGCATTATGTACATACTAAACGTTCCCGGACACGGTCTGCTGTCACGGGACAAATGAACATTTACATTTTTATTTATATAGATATTACCTATTATTATTTAGGTATAAATGAATAACAATTGCTTACTTGATATATATATTTGTTATATAAAATTATACCTATTTTTTATGTCACAGAAACGTATCCATCACAATTAACAAAACACAAACAATGACAGTTCTCATTTAAACTTATTTTCTCAACAAGTGCATAAAACATGTGCGCATTGAGTGCAACGTTGTGTCAAAATTTTAAGTCAATCGACTACTGTTTGAGTTTTGCGACCACAAACACACCGAAGTTGAATTTTTATATATCCCAACTATAGAATGAAACTAAACTCAAAATTATAAGATTTCGTTATGGCAAGTTACGACAATCAATTCAACTAAAATAAATATAAAATGGATTTTTCACAAATATATGTTTAAATATTCTCACAACATGTAACTAATGGGTCAGACAGATAGATAGTTATATTACATCTAGATAGTTCAGGTTATGTTCATTATTACAACTCCAATTTCTAAAATGTTGGAGGTCAGTCATTCTAAAGGTGCGATATATAGATGATGAATATGTACTGGTGATTCATACGTACGATGGTTTTTATTATTTTTATTGAAGTTATACTCCTTATTGCGCGTTTGAAAAAACAGATCAGAATATAATTTCAGCATGTAGCGGACGTTACGTCTTCTTCTTGTTCTCTTTTATTTATTGGCAACTTGTTACATATTTATTAGACACATTTCTCCATTTTCATGTAAAAAAGTGGTGCATCTCTATGTGAAATGTCTGTTTTCTTCTCTAACACTTTCCAGTAAAGTGATAGTATAGTGATAGTGAGGCTTTACTGGCGTTAAAAACGCCTTTTTAGTAAAACGTGAAAATTGCACATACTTATTCATACTTTCCAGTTCTCAGCACTTGTACAAAACTTTAACGTACAATATACTATCACATCTAGAATCTAAATAAAATACCAACTTCACTTCTCCCGTACCCGCTAAAAAAGTCGGATGTTACGTCATGGATGTAACATATAATTGATTACTTTTTATTTCATTCATTTCAAGTGGCCAGTTTTTTTTTTTATTCTACATATACTAATTCTTGCCCATGACTTCATCCGCGTGAAAAACGGGATAATACACACATAATATACATGTCCACTCTGAGGGTCTATTCTAACTGTAATATTGGCGAAAGAATTTTTGAATTTGGATGAAGAGTTTCGGAGATTACCTCCTATTACATACATACTTTAGGGATTATTCTTAGTGTTTATATGATCTTCTTTTAATATAAATTCAAATAAGTAAATGACACATCGGCGTCGAACTTTTCTTCTTTTACAATTAAACACGTACAAAGTGGCATGGCAGAGCGATGGCACAGTACAAGTAAGCAAACAGTATTCTATCTCGGCAGTGTCCTAGAGATAATTACCTACGGTCGCTCGGTACGTAAACACGCAATAGGGCTACCGGCTTGGACTGAATGTTTTTCTTGGGTTACGTATTTGATAATAGGTACTATATTAAATTGTCATATTATCTTTTCATTTTATATTATTGCAAATTTAACAAGTTTTTATTTATATAATTCTACTAGTATTTTATTTCTAGTTTCAAAAGTTTGTGAGTTAGTATGGTGGAAATGGACAAAAAAATGCATTTTGTAGGCAGTATAATTAAAAATCAGCAATAAGTTAACTAGATCATTATGATAATATGTTTCCTACAAATTAGCAACAGAGAAATATTTCCGGTTTCGATATAGATGTATTAAACATCCATACACTGAACATTATGCTCGTAAACTTGATTGACACCGTCTCACACCGTCCGCGGCGCACTCGCGACTGTTTTATGCCGAGAAATGCCGAGATTTCGAGGCGCGTCGTTTGGGAGCGTTTGTATGAAGATAGAATACTGTATGCTTACTTGTACTGTGGCGATGGTATGTAAGCGACTGGCGAGCCATGCGTTTAATAGATTCTAAAAGATATAGCAGTGAGAAGAAGCTTTGAATTACTATTATTGAATTATTTATTTGACCGTGTTTGATTATGAACTATTTTAATGTCTATCGACAATATGTTTAAAGAGGGTAAGTATAAATAAGACGAAAGAAAACTGTAATATCATTCTATAATAATTATCAGGTTTTAACAACTACAAAATATGATATTAGTTACTAAAAGCTAAGAACAAAATGGATCAGTAAAATTACATTATTACACAATTACATAATAACATATTACATTACATAGCACATAATAATAATATATTATAACCTTAGACAGCAACAATTGAAATTAAATATAGAAATAACAAATTACTTAACTTTGTCCAGTACAACTGCTCACCGAAGACTGAATCAGCTACTACCCCACAAAGTATTTATATCATGGCAGTTAGTCAAATCAGATACCTTTTACTTTAAAATTACTAATAAATCAAGTTTTTGACATAATTTCTTTATAATAGCGTATTAGAATTATAATAAGGTAATAAAAATAAGAAAATGTTAATGATCATTTGTTTAAAATATCAAAATCTATTACGGCCAGACTGACAGTACTTCGTCTTCGAAGTACTACTACTGAATATTATACACATATTTAATTACTCTTATTTTATTTCATTACTTTATTTCGCAGTTTTACACTAATAAACTATTGATTTATTGCCTAAACCAGAGCATTAATGGCTCTTATACATTTCTCACTTTTTTTTTTTCATTAGTATCAACTGTACAAAGCTACTTGCATAGACATGAAGGTCCCTTTCAACCGCTGCTGTTGAGATAGACCAACACCAAACGAGTAGATAATCGACCAGCGATCACTTGCCAATTACATAGACATCCCAGTCACATTCACCCGCTGCCGGTGAGACCAACTGGCACCAAGTAAGAGGCCGACCAGCGGAAAATTAAGTTATATAGTACAAAATTAGCGATTTCATTGAAGACACAACAATAAACTGGAAGTGATCCTCTCTGCGTATGCATTTACTGGCTTTATAGATATTGTATTTTTAAATAACTATTGTACAATGATGGTGAAAAAATGATACCTGACTGAATTTCTTGTCGGTTCTTCTCAGTATTCAGGTTTTCTTTTCGAACCGAACTAAAGTAGATTTGACGTTCAAAAATACCTTGCATTTGGGTTTACTTGAATAAATTGATTTGACTTTGACTTTGACTTTGACTATAACCGAGCCTGTAACCTAGGCATGCTGATTCCTTTCACCCGCTGACGATGAGACTAATCAGCACCAAGTTACGGCTAATCAGCGGCTACCAAATTACAATTATCATTAATCAAATACAATACCAAATTACCATTATCATTAACAAGATTTTATAATCACATGGCATTTTTTCTTTGGCAACAATAACATTTCTAAAGTTGCCAAGACCTTTTAGAGCATAACGATCATTTGAGAGAATTAAAAAGATTTCATAGAGACCCTTAAATTTTGGTTTTAATTTGTCATTACGTCTATGATTTTGATTAACAAAAACTAAATCACCTATGCTATAATTTTTATTGTTTCGTCTTACAGAATCAAAACGTTGTTTAAATTTCTCCGCCACTTGTTGTAACCGTTGTCTAGCAAGTTCACGATCAGCTTGCACATCGATATTAGGTTCTAAGCTATCATTTTCCAGAACGTCGTTTAAACGAGCTTGCACCACAGGTATATTTGCTTCTATTCCGATCAACAAACGTAAAGGAGAAAATCCGGTGGATTTTTGTACAGTTGTATTTATAGATTGCTGTACCTTCCATAGTCCGTTCGGCCACTGACATTCCATTACACATAGTACTTAGCATATTGATTACAGTGCCTACATAACGTTCGACCTGCCCATTGCTTCTAGGCGTACCAGTGGCTATCATATGGGGTTCGACATGTAATTCTCTAAAAAATGCTTGAATTTGATTAGAACTAAAATTTGTCCCACGATCGGTAACAACCAATGATGGTGTACCAAATAAGGTAATAGTTTCCCTTATTACAGGTATTAACTCTCTAGAATTTAAAGTTTTAAGTGGCTTCAATAAACAAAACTTAGTGAAACCATCAACTATTAATAAGACATGTCTGAAGCATTCAGTGGTTGTCAAGAAAGGCCCAGTGCAATCTAAATGTATCGTATGGAACGGTATGGCAGTTTTCTCAATTGGGTGTAGTAGTCCTTGTTTAGGGCCAGAGCAAACTTTTTTCTCTGTGCACACTAAACAATGAAAAATATATTTTTTAACAAAAGCTGCCATCCCGGGAAACCAAAAATACTGTCGAATCTTGTGTAAAACTTTATCAAACCACACATGACAGTTTTCATCGTGAAACTGCTTCAATATACTTAATCTATATCCTTTTGGTACAAACAATTTCGGTTCAGTATCAAGATTAATTTTATAATCATTTTTTATTAAGTATTGATTAGAATCTAAATCTCCTGCCTGTATCTGTGACATTAGTGTCTGGGTCTCAGAGTCATTCTGCTGAGCAATTTTTAACCACAACTGTGAACTAATATTGTCATCAGGGACCTCAATTAAATGAACTTCAGGCAGAAAACTTTTGAGTTTCTCATGAGGGGGATTCAACGGGGTTGCGGCTAAGAAAATCAACATGACTAATGAACTTACCTTTTTTGTACTGAATATTAAATCTAAAATCTTGCATAAAAGTCCACCAACGGGCTACCCTAGGTGACAAGTCTTTCTTTGTCATTGTTGATTTTACCGCATTACAATCTGTAATGACGTTAAATTCAATACCAAGAAGGTAAACGCGAGAGTGTTTAAGAGCATCATAAATAGCCAGTGTTTCCAAGTCATAAGAGCAATACCTAGACTCTGCTGGACTTGTCCGTTTGCTATAATAAGCTACAACTTTGTTTACTTTATCCAGTTTTTGTAACAGTATTGCTCCGTAGCCTATGGAACTAGCATCTGTGTGTAGCTCCGTTGGAAGCTTAGGATCAAATATAATCAATAAAGGTTTGGAAACGAGGTGATCAATTATGTATTTTCGAGCTGCATCTTGTTCGGGGCCCCACTCCCATTTTTGATTGCTTTTGGTCAACTTAGTGACAAGCGGTTCGTGAAGCGAAGTCGGGTATAAATTTGCGGAAATAACTGGATAGACCCATAAATTGTCGAACTTGTTTTATGTTCCTGGGCACAGGGGAATTAGCTAGAGCACTAACTTTAGATTTACTAGGCCTAACTCCATCACGAGATATGTGTCTACCCAGGTACTCTATGTTATCTACGAAAAATTTACATTTCTTAAGGTTAACTGTGAAACCAGAGAAATGCAGTGCAGAAATTGTTTGTTCCAAATAATCAAGTCCCTGTTCAATAGTATTAAACGGAATTAAAATGTCATCTATGTATACTAATAAAAAGTTCAAATGTCGTACTGCTTTAGAAATAGCTCTCTGGAACACAGACAGGCCATTGTAAATACCAAAAGGCATTTTGAGGAATTCGTAGTGTCCGTCAGGTGTTACAAATGCAGTGTATTTGGTAGAATTATTCGAGAGAAGATATTTGATAAAAGCCATTTTTCATATCAATTGATATATAAAATTGAGAATGTCCTAATTTATCGATTTGATCCTCAATGAGAGGGAGAAGACATCGGTCTTTTTCTATTAGTCTATTTAACGCTCTATAATCTATGCACAATCTATCACTTCCATCGCTTTTTTTAACTAGGATCATAGGGCTAGCAAATTGTGAATACTTTCTTTAATTATATTTCTGTCCAATAAACCTTGTACTATTTCTTTTACCTTTTACCTCTCTATAGGGGCCAACCGGTATGGTCTATAATAAATAACATCATCCTTTTTTAATTTTATTTTAAGTTCGCCAGTCTTTACGTGACCAATGGCTTTTAAAACAGGGGTATATTTTTCAAAAATGGCTTTAATCTTATCCTGCAACTCGTAATTTAAATGTGTTACCGCCGCCGAAAGTTCCAAAAATGAATCTAAAATACAGTGCTTTTCTAATAAATTTATATCAAAACTAGATTTTGATAAATGTTTTCGTACTAAACGGGAACCCAAACAATCGGTCACAATCTCAATATCGGGGTGCTGAACAGCGTTTCTACCTATTAAAAGTCATAACGACAATCACTGTCTCTAGCTACGTAGATATCTAGTTCGATACACAAATCCTCAAATTTTACTGGAGCTGAAATTTTTGCAAATACTAAAAAGCTTTGCTACAGATTCTTTGATTATACTGCAATTAGCCCCAGTGTCGATAAGTGAATTTATTGTAACATCGTAAATAGATACCGTCGTTAATTTAAAATCGGATTTTCTCAAAAATTTACTTCTTTTTCAATCGTAGTAGTGTCATCAACATTTTTAGGTTTGTATCTACAAATAGAATCAAAATGTCCGGGCTTTTTGCAATATGTACAGAATTTTTTACAAAATCACCCGGTCTTTGTTCTCGCAATTGCAAGTTATTTGTTTGAACGTTCGTCCGGATGTCCTTTTTAAAGCATTGCGTCTTAGTATGCCCCAATTTTCCACATGAATAGAATTTCATATCATTCGATCGGTTATCTATTTTAGGACGCTTAGAAAGGTTAGAACTAGAAGGATCCTTGGAACCCCCACCGTTTTGCTCTAAAGGCCGTTTTTTAATTTTCGCATACGAAGTAAATAAGGCAAAAAGCTCGGAGGTAGTCTTAACACTGCTGTTGAACGATGCCATTCTTACATTAACGTCAGATATATTACCACACCCTAATTCAACTAACTGTAATTCAGTAAAAGCTATCTTAGTATTACGTAATAGTCTAATTTTTTCTCTAGCGTATCACAATAGGAATCTGCAGTTTCGGAAGTATACAATACTGCTTTTTGTAGTTTTTCTGAGAGATTCTTTTTCTCGGGATACAAGGCCGTTAATTCTGTTCGTAGATTATCCCATGAACGACCCTCTACGGGATCCCAAGTCTCAAACCATAGTAAAGCAGACCTTTTAAGGGCCCTACCTGCTTTAGCAACAGTTGCGATGCTACTCCAGCCGAATTCCTTTGCGAGTGTCTCGATATTGCTGCACCAGGAATCAGCGCCCAGGTCACTTGTGCTTGGGTCGAAAATCGGCAAAGCAACGTAGTCATCTTTTCGCCGGGTTCCGGAAACAGCATCTTTAATCGCCATAAGTAATTCTTGTAAAGCAGGGAGATCCATCTGGAATTCATCATAATATAACATATTAGAACACTGGACACAATCCCACTTCTGATAATAGATTCTAAAAGATATAGCAGTGAGAAGAAGCTTTGAATTACTATTATTGAATTATTTATTTGACCGTGTTTGATTATGAACTATTTTAATGTCTATCGACAATATGTTTAAAGAGGGTAAGTATAAATAAGACGAAAGAAAACTGTAATATCATTCTATAATAATTATCAGGTTTTAACAACTACAAAATATGATATTAGTTACTAAAAGCTAAGAACAAAATGGATCAGTAAAATTACATTATTACACAATTACATAATAACATATTACATTACATAGCACATAATAATAATATATTATAACCTTAGACAGCAACAATTGAAATTAAATATAGAAATAACAAATTACTTAACTTTGTCCAGTACAACTGCTCACCGAAGACTGAATCAGCTACTACCCCACAAAGTATTTATATCATGGCAGTTAGTCAAATCAGATACCTTTTACTTTAAAATTACTAATAAATCAAGTTTTTGACATAATTTCTTTATAATAGCGTATTAGAATTATAATAAGGTAATAAAAATAAGAAAATGTTAATGATCATTTGTTTAAAATATCAAAATCTATTACGTTCGAATTGTTTTATATTCTACTAAAATGCAATTCAGCACTTTTAGCATCGCCTGACCGCTACAATACTTACAAACTTTATAATATTAATTTAGATAATATGTATTATAATATGATATTATAGTCTGGTTCACAAATTGAAAAACATGTTAATTCTTGCTACTTAAGGTAAAAATATATGCGATACTGGTTCTATGTTATAATAACTGGGTATAAATAAACTGGTAAGTTTTATCGAGTTTTCCGAAATTTCAATATCTACTGATGATGGACGAAACTGCGGGTGGATATTCGAGAGGTAACATTTCACTCTACCCTCCTTCTGGTTTGTAATTCTCATTTTCACCCTCACTATCGGAACTCGCGCACTAAATATCTAAAGTGGGTCTACAACCAAGTTCTATATCCATTTTGGAAAGAATTTTAAATAAAAGGATAGTCGAAACATATAAGTTATTAAGAGTTATTTTCATTTCAGCAGTACTCCATCTTATGGATCTTCACTACACTACGGGACAACTCTAGACATAATTATGTCTTTTCAAATAATAAAAAAAAATCATTAAAATCGATGCACAAACCGCGAAGAAATCGCGCAAAATGTTGCGCGATTTCTTCGATGAATTCGATGAATCATTTTTTTTTATGTATGTAAAAAAAAAATATTCATAAATTATTATTAATAATCATTAAACAAAAGCTTCTAAAATTATTTCGCTTCATGGAAACCTTTTAAGAACTATACTTAATGAGATTATCAACTCGTGGTATTTTTAATTATTAAGTATAATCTATATATAGAAATAATAATAATCTTACTTCTATGTATTATACATATTATTCCGTCATCATCATCATCCCCTAACATCACAACCACACAGACGTCGAACTGCCTTTCTCTATGTATGTATGTAGTATGTAATCTAAAGAGTGCATTCGATGGCACTTTAAAATTTTGGTTAAATAATAATGCGCCAACCCCAGACCGAGACCACACCAGAGACAGAAAAGTTCGTTTCCTAAATTATAGTAGTATGGATACTACACCTAAATCACTGCACTATTGCGGTCGTCGATCGCTACTAATTTTTTAGTTTAGTAACAATAGTTATCTAAAGGTTACTCAATTTATTGTGGAAACTATGAATTTTAATTTGCGGTGCTCATTTCTACGTTACTAAAAACGAAATTACTGCAGGCAACGCCGAAACTTCAAACCGCAAAAATGTGAAATAACAGAAAATAACATTTCATAAATTGTTTACGTCAATCAATAATCTTTTGAATATCGAATTGCCGTCGTTACCAAACAATCGAATGGACCTAAGACAACAAAGTGGCATTCGTTCATGGAATCATTGTGTGCGTACGTGATTACGTCAAAGCACACGCGCCGATAAACTAACAAAAGTAAAGTTGCAAGGAGTCTTATAAACATACTGTGTGCTTAATTATTATTGCCACTAAAGATATTTAGTGCCACGTGGGAATGCAACTTCATTAATCATTCAGTATAGCTTAAGAATACAGAGGTAATTCTAAGTATTAACTCATAATGTCTAATATGCCATTCGTATCATCTCCTAATTTTCATGAATGATGCATCATCCCGGTTGTTAACCGCCGTGTGGCGCCAACACAATTTTTAAATTGTTATTCATACAATGACACGATTGCGTATACGCTTAAAAATTTTATCTTTATCCTTCGCAAACTAAACCTACCCCGAAATGCAACAGATAATATATGGCGCCATAATACTTAAGAACCCAAACATTTTTTGAGTAGGCATCCTTATCTTCAGTTTACTTTCCATTTTAATAATCAATTTCTAGAAAAATTTGTAAAATATTCAGGAAGAAAAGTAATAAAATGAATACAATAAAATAGGTAACTATTAAACAACACAAATGAAATCTTTTATGGATAGAATTTGACGTCTAACCTCCAACTCCAAGGTGTTGTATTTTGTATAAGTTTATGCAAGTGAGTGAGTACATGCAATAACATAAAGGCTAAATAGCAAATATTTTATTATTTTAATAATTTGAGCACTACCACTGTAAACAGTTTTAGTACTTGATAATTAGATAGGTATATTGGTATTTTAATCAAATTCAAATTTTACGAAAAATAGTTACTATATCTACTACGTAAATAAACAAAAAATTGAAATATTTTCTTTTTTTAGGTATAGGTACCTACCAATTACGTTATATTTTAGCATACGTGCTTAAAGATATTTTATTTTAAATTTTGATGGGAAACACCTATTTATATCTATACTATTAAAATCTAATTGTAAATTAATTAATTACTATAATAATTTTTACACCTACAAACTACGACATTACAATTAGCTAATATCAAAATAAAGATCGGTAACACCTTTTGCGGGGAATGTACTGTTTACATTTAGTGATCAGTTTCTAAAGTAACTTTTATGAGCTTATCCAATAGCTCGTAGAACACACTTTTGTTTTTATGTCCGTCTGTGTTTTCGCCTAACAGAGATGTTAACTTTATGTTCCTAACTTTAATAGGCAACATCACGGTGGTAATGTATTGTTCCAAAAATAAAACAAACACATTACTTTTTTTTATAAAAACGGTTATGGTCAATTTTGCGTAACAAATAAACAAACAAAAAATCCTTTCTTAGGTATTTAAAAAAAAATAGTCTAATCGGACGCCTCATTTTATAACAATTCTAACGGCCCGCCCCGACTTTTCCCGGGTTGAATACATAATATATAGCCTATATCCATCTGGAATAATGTAATGTACCTTTCAAATGGTGAAAAAATTATTCAAATATATGCAGTAGCTCCGGAGATTACCCTCTACAAAAGTCCATATACAAACAAACACAAAATCCGTGCTCTCTGTTTATAATAATATTAGTATCGATAAGTACATGGTATATAAAGATAAATTTTGAGCTCAATAATTTATTGATATTAATCACACAAGAAATTTACAAATTCAAAACTTCTTTTAAATAAATGTATATAAAGTACCCAGTAGAAAAATTTAGAAAAAAATGAAACCTTCCGCGTGAACTAAAAACTTGTCTACAATCCACAACTTTTTTACAAAGAAATGAACGAATAGACGTGTTTTTACTGGCCTATATCTTATTACCACTGAACCGTTACCCGTGAAGGTCAAATCACTTCCAGTCTAGGTAATCGTGATTTGGAAAAAAAATACTCTTTCAATCGAATAGATTGATTACATAGACGATATTTTATAGCTATATATATAAATAAAATTTGAAGTCTGTCTGTGATTTCGAATTAAAGGCTTTTTCTTAAATGTATGTAGTTATTTGCAGTAACCAAAACCCAAACACGCTTTGGCTAATCTCCGAAACGGCTGTCCCGATTTTGACGGGACTTTCATTGACAGTTAGAGGACTATTCAGAGAGTGAGCTAGGCTCTAGGCTACTTTTTATGCCGAAAAAATACCAAATTGAAAGCGGGTTACACCACGAGGCACAGTTGCTTATAATATTAAGACTGAAAAAATAGCATTAGTACCTATACCTACTTACTAAGTAACAAAATAGCTTGTACAAAATACCCAATATTTATACAAGATATGCAATACGACAGTAATTTGGCCGCTTTTTTATTATAATTTACCGTTGAACGATTTTATTGTCACGATTTTACCGTCCACGATATAATAGGCAAGCAAAATGCTTCTCTGTTGTGTAGTGGAAAAAGACGCTTTTTCAGAACTTTAAAATGACGAAAATTTAAAAGCGTCTTCGTCCAACTGCATACTTTTTGCTTCCCTATTGTATCGTAGATGGTAAAATCGTGGCCATTAAATCGTTTAACGCAAAGTTATAAACGCGTCCATGGTTGACTTTACAGTAGTATTATCGCAATTTAACGACATTTCTTCGTGAAACCGTGGATTATGTTTTTAGGTTCGTCCAGATCTCTACCGCCATCTTACCTGCTAATCCTGCCGCCAAATACCAGTGCTTGCACTGTAATGTTCCGGTAAGGAGGGTAAGTCAGCCGGTGAAATTTCTTACACGAGAGACACAACATGTTAGCCTTTTGCCAATGCATTTCCAACGCATTTGCAACTTTGCAACCTTTATTTATATTGATCATTCTCTTGTATGTAATTTTTTATTATTTTTTAACAACAGAAAGTTTATTACTTTGGTAAACTTGGCACCGACTTCAGTAACTGACAAATTTAGTTATATATAATTTAGTTATATAGTTTTGATTAGAAAAGCATAGTTATTTTGTACTTTTCAGTGTTTTTTTTTTTAAGACGGTTTAATTTTTCTTATAAAAATGTTTTTGATTATAATAGTAGTTTGATCCTGTAGATTAGGTACCTATTTCTCACAACTGCGACACAAAAGCATGAACTGCCCTGTTTCTCCTCCGACTTAATATGTTATATACATTATATGTTATATACATTATTATATTATACTTATACGCATAGCTAGGCGAAAATGTGTGAGGAGAATGAGGAGATTTGAGGAAGCGAAAGAAGTATGTAAGGACCGCGACGTTTGGCGCTCCGTCCTCCCTGACTTACCCTATTAGGGATACAACGTCAAAATATATATGTAGGTATGTATTATACTTATACCTAATCTCGATAATCGCTAGACTTGTTATAAGGACGACGGACACCATCTCCGATCAAAAAAATACACAGATGGGACAAGAGAACCCTAGAAGTGAAGCATTCGTATGTCAATAAATCATCGACTTATTGCATCCTTTTACTCATAGAAATAATTAATTTATGCAACATAATAGAGATTTCTATGCTTCTGCCAATGGCAGTCTAAAATAAGACAAATAAACCTGGTGGAATAAAATCAATGCCACACATTGATTTCATTTCAAATTTCAAAAAAATAGAACTACAAAAATTAATTCGCTTAGTCCCTGTGAATTCTTTCTCGTCTAGAGACATGTCTAAAGATTAGAGAAGGTTGAAATAAGACTTTAAATCGAAATGGTAGGTAATTGAATGGCTCTTGGTAATTAATTAGGGCATTAGAGTATAGAGTATCCGTATTATTGGACTACTTGGTATGGTATCGAGCTTTTGCACTCGCTTATGGAATACTAACTTACCAACTGAATATTTCTACAACATATTTCTATATATTTGTATAACTGCTGTGATAATTTAATTTTTATTTATTTATATAACAATCTATAAGATAACACTAAATACATTACATATATTAGTAAATAAAACATGTAATATTCAGAAAATGCTAGGACCTGTTGCAAATACAACCGATAAAATTATGTTCTATTATTTGTCAAATATTTTACCCAATTTAAGACCGACGTCCAGTTTTAATGAGTAGGTTAGGAACGTGTTCGTTTACGATTGCAATATCAACTCTCTTGCAACATTCCTTTTACGTTCAATCCACTAGGCAAAAGGTATAGGCTGATCGCGTGTCTGTGGTATTAAATAGCCTGCCATCTATTGTTATACCAAAACGGAGGTTAGTCTTTTAGTTTGTCATAAATTCAGTCTATCATTCTAGGGAGATTTACGTCAGCGTGATCCTGCTCTCTGATGTGATTAACATAGAGGTTAAATGCCATCAGTCTCATTAACTGCGAAATGAAAAGTGTAACTTCACATATACTATTAGAATCATTCATAACACATACCTAGCACTGCGGTTATTCACAAACGTCGGAAACTCAACTTTCCGTATCCGACAGGAAACTTTTCAATGATTTTGTCTATACGCGATTCACAAATCCGAAATCGTATTATATTTATATTCTATGTATATCATATTATACATAGTCGTATTAGACAAATCCAAGCCGTCGGATTGAATTTATGCTTTTCGAAGAACGGCTTTTCCGCCACAGAAAATTTCCGACGTTTGTGAATAAAATAAAAAATAACTAATAGCTATCAGGGGTGATAGCTGATAATATTTTAAATAAAGAATTTTTTTTTCTTTAAAAATATGTGAACATTATATTTTTGATTATGACATATTTTTTATTAAGTATATGCCATATTTGTTTCCTTTAATAAGCCATCCTTTAATGCATATTTTCTATACAAAATGGTTTAGATGTTTCACATCTGTTCACTGTTCTTCTGTTCAGACATTTCACCTCAAATTAGTAAGATTCATTTCAGATAAAGATGCATCACTTTTTACATGAAAATGGCAGAAATGTTTCTAATAAGTATGAAACGAGTTGCCAGTATATAAAAGAGAAGAAGAAGAGCAAACTATTATTTTACATTGCCATAATTTTTTTTGTATCTTATTTCTTTTGTAGGTTTTTAATGAAGTGGTAACATTATATTGCAGTGGATTATATGTTTCTTTTGTTTATAGTGATAATAGCCATTTTTACTATTAATTAATAAGTAAATAGAAAGCATTTTACTTTTACGTTATTGCTTACATTCGAGCAGCCATTTTTGCTAAATTTATTTTGTAATGTATGGTACATATCGTTTTTGTCTCATAAGAGACAATTACTTTTTCTTTGAGGCACAGATATACTAATGTAGCAATTTATTAATATGTAGTATTTTGTATTTCTTTTTTATTTATATTTCTTAAGGCATTGGTAACAAGACCATCAGCCTAATGACGAAACTTCTGGAGAAACATTAACTGTCCCTAACACTCCTCCAGTAAAGTGATAGTAGGCTTTACTGAAGTTAAAAAAGGACTTCTTGGAAGAGCGGGCAAACTTCAGCTACACGTGTTTATTTAGATCTCCTCCATTCTTTTCACTTACACAGAACTTTAAAACACAATATACTATCACTGTTGTACTTTAAACCTCCTAAAAATGTAAAAAATAGAAAATCTAAATAAAATGACAACCTCACTTCTCCCGTTCCCGCCAAAAAGTCTGTAGTATTTTGTTATAGTATTCTTGTAACCAATTATAACAACTACTAGTGACATCTATCGATTAAAAGCAGGAAACAACTAGCGTGCCATCTGTTGTTGAAAAGAAATTTTAATATGAATTCAGTGTTGCCGTTTTGTTGTCTACTCGAAAAAGTCGATTATAACAATATAAAACTAAAATAGTCATTCCACTGGGTGATGCTTCATAGTTCATTTCTTTCCATTGTCCTCAATCTCTATCTTCGATGAGATATTCAGATTACAAAAAATACAAAATAATAAACAATAGCTTGCATTCCGCAAAAAAATTACTGAAAAACTGCAAGGATGTAGCACGATTATTCACTAATGAAATAAATAAAATTGTCAGAAAAATATTCCTTTTTAATATTTTATTCCTTTTTATCTTTATTACAACACTTATGATTCATTTGCGCCATTATGGCGCCAACTGACGACAGCGCGACAGCAACAACTAGAACGACATTAGAATGGATAAAACAAAAAATAAATAAATAAAGAAAACATTTCAGTAAATTGTCCATATTTTACGTTTGTGAAAAATTAGTATTTTAATATAACGATAAAGTGTTCGTTTATTTCGTAGATATTATTGCAAGCTGCGGTGTCCGAGTGGTTAAGGAGATGGACTTGAAATCCATTGGGTTCTACCCGCACAGGTTCGAATCCTGTCCGCAGCGAATTTTTATTTTGAAAAATTAATTAAAAAGGTTTTGATTACGAAATTACAAAAAATAATGTTTAATTTGACATTCAACTATTATTTTACAAAATAATTCTTGAATAACTTTTTTCCCTCAAGTTACAATAAGTAATATTAAAAAATGACAGAAATAATATTCACTAAATAAATAACAATTTTAAAAACAATTTTTTACAATTTTAATAAAACATACGAACTTAAAATTTACAAAACTCAAAAAAAAAGATTCCTTCGAGCCGGATTTGAACCAGCGACCTATGGATTTCAATAACTATATACCTCTACAGTCCACCGCTCTACCAACTGAGCTATCGAAGGTTGATTATTATTTTCGAAAATACGATACATATTTGGTAATTCTGTAGAATAAAGAATAATATTTATTTTTGAAAATTAATGTATCCATGTGTTACAAAAATTACTATTTAAATATTATGTATTCGAAGTCTACAAAATTAATTATAAATTTTATTTTACAAGTCCTAATTTTCGTTTTAATTTAATAATTTCTTAATAATTTCACTTTGTAAAATCTGTAGGCACATGATATTTTTGTACAATATTGGCTACGTGCACGACAGGACCACCCACCTAGCACGCGCAACTATGCGGTATTATGTCAAATAATAACACAAATGTTTTATTGTTTTCTAATAAATAAAGTAATTAAAAGATACATAGAAAAACGACAAATACTATTTTTAGAGGAATTTGATAAAAACAGTACTTAGAAAAATGAATATTATGATAAAACCGGTTTTGAAAGTATAAAACGCAATAGTTACCAATCTCAAACTGTGATGAAAGGAAATAAATTAGTTTTGTTTCAAATGTTGAAAAGCTACGAAATAATGGCAATAGTTATTTAATATGAGTCCTCCTCGTTCGTCACACATCAGCGACATTAACACCCTAAAACAAGTTAAACATAAGTAGGTAGGTACTCTCGATAACTTTAAACGTATTGAAGCACAATTCATTTAGCATTTTACAGTAGGTAAAGTACTTTACTTAACAGTATAATTTATTTATTACAGATCAATGATTCTCGTGTTGTCATTGTAATTAAATATAAATAATTGATTATCACGAATTGTTGCAGATTTCTGCCACGGCTTTCCTATTCCTACCCCCACCATTCACACTTAGCTAATATGTAAAACATTATATTATACCTATCTTCATAATATTATGTATAGTAGATATAATTGATACCACCAAATCGTGGTAATGATCGTACCTTTACCATTAAAATATGACTTTGTACAACATACTTTTTGCTGTCATATCACACCGTATATACCGAACAAAGTAAAGCAAATATGGAATAAATGCATACATGCTATTTACTCGTATCTCACAGGTAACACAAGTAAAATAAAAAGATAAAACAGCTTTTATCAACTAAAAATAACCTACACGCAACAAATAACAAATGGATACCTATAGTTACCGCTATTAACAATCTATAAACAACTATATAGATTTACCTCTGTACTTCAATGTCATGTGCATATATTTATATAAGCTTCTTGTAATGAAGTAAATATTTACTTATTACCCGACCTTACTTTTATAATTTCATTAATTAATACTGTTCTACAAAATATAATTCAGTTGTAGAAGTATCTGAGGAAAGTATGACAGAAGATTCAGCCACATAATATAATTGCCTACGTAGTTATTTACTTGTGTAATTATGTTTGAGATCAAGATTTTCAGATGACAATTTAGATGTGAATAACCAATTATTGCCAATTTAGAAAAAAGACCGCTATAAAAAGTAAAAACAGAAGACGCAGTACCTAATTTAAGAAACCGTTTAGTCCAATCAAAAAACGGCTGACTTCGAATTTTACTAATAAGGCTGAATTTTTAATATAATATTCATTTAAAAGTGTTTTAAACATGCATGTAAAATTTCGATTTTAGTCCCCCGCCTTCGCTTGAAAAAAAAAGAATTTAAAAAAAGCATATTTTTCTAAAACACTAAAAGGGTATGTGAGGAAAAATTATACCAATGTAAAATTCTACGTTTTTTTTTAAATTTTACTTAAATCTATCATAAATTATAGAAAATTCAATCTTTTTATCGAAAGTGTCACAATAACGAAGTTAAAGCTCTCGATAACTTTTTTGAATCAAAAAAATATTAATAAGTTATAAAAAAATTAATTTCATTTTAATATTTTCTTATGTTAAACCGGTTTCTGCTCATTGATTTATTTTATGCTATGCGGGTTCGATGCGTATGCAAACAATGCAATAAAAATTATCGTTTAAAATTATAATTATACTCGTGTAGGAACAGATAAGGGTGTCAATTTTAAAAGATAAAAAACCCAAAGAATAATAACAGTAAATACCTTTTTGTATACTTAACTATTGTATGAATTCGTTTAAGTAGCTATCATAAGTACTAATTTAATTGGGTTTTTAGTTTTTACTCTCTCGTAAGTAGTTTTTTACAGAAACAGAGGGTAAATAAAACTAAATAATGTCTTCAAATACATGTGTAGGTGTAATACACGTTTCTCTCTTCTCATCGATTTTTTTAATATTTAGTTACGTTATACAATTATGTTAATACATATATGAGAATATGAGTAAATTTTTTATACCAACAACCAAAGTATAGTGTTTTATTGGTTCCCATTCAGATCTTCAGCCCGACTACAGTGCAGATTTTTTTAAATATCCGATTATATTAACGTACATACAAGATGCATACGTACATAATCCTTACGCTGTATCCCTAACGGGGTACTCAGAGGGGACAAATAAGCACAGCGATTTTTTATTTAAAGTATCTAAAACTATCGTCTTACTCGTTGACTGATCAAATTAGTCAGGGAAATAACTGAAAACCTTTCAGTTAATAAATGTACGACGCTGTTGATCTTCTCATTCGACTTCAACTTTTACTGAAGCTATCACATATTTGCGCTCATCTAAGTCTTTGAATGACGTCATTAACACAGCCACCGGAGCTCTACTATTGTCAAACATATTTAATTACCAACGTGTGCAGTGCGGCACGCGCAAATATCTTCTAAAAATGACTTATTGGCCATTTTGGTTTCAAAGACAACTACTCCTTGCCCTTCAGTACATAAAACACATTTTTTAACAACAATCGACATCAGCCTCAGTCTTGCAAAATGGAATCGGGGTAAATTTCGGCCGATCCTGTGTTGTGCTACGCCTGCGCAAAAAATGCTTTCCGAGCGCGTCTTTCAGTCAAAGTAAGGCGGCGCGCCGGCTCGCGCGCTCGCCTGCCTTTAGGCTCCGAGCCTCCCCGACCCTCGATGAAAGAAAAATAATGCATCAATAAAAAGATGTTCATTAATTTGTTGTAAATACGTGTGTGTCACCGTAACATGTCAATTTAACGCGTTGTATTGAGCAGTGTGTGAACGAACACGTGAGGCTGATGACTGTAGTGTCTTCCTTTGTAGTTGTATACGTGATTGACTGTTCGTGTGCAGACGATTGTTTTGATGAGGTGAGTCTTGCAACATCAGTTTAAGGTCGAAGGTCGCCCTTGGAATACAGTAGCTCGTGTTTAGTCAGCTATGTTCATTTAACAAATTGTTCAGTTCGCGTGACACAAAGCACAGCAAAAGATCTAGCGAAATTGTTATTCGCTATAGGTATAAGCCGAAAACTCTACTTTGATTTCACAAAAATGCCGCTAATAATTTCAAGAATAATTTTTAACTTTATTTTATATACTTTATTTACTTATTGATTAAATTGCTCTAGTTTAATTTCATGAGATTTGCAAGTTAAAATATTAAAATCCAGTTTCGTTCTGATTGACATTGCTAATAGACGCATGACGGTAGGTTACATAACGCGCTATTTTTCCATTTGGTTACAAGATTCTCTTGTTACAGTGTCGTTAATTTATTAAATTATCAACGACTTTAAACCGTTACAGAAAAATCTAATAACTGTCAGTGTTCAAGTCTTCTCTTTAACCAATTGCGTAGGTATAGACATTAAAAAATACTTTATAAGGACTGATCTATATTTTAAATTACTACTGTTATTGTTACAGGTATTGTTATAGTTATTATTACTTAAAACTGTTATTTATTAACGGACCGTTATAAAAAGGTATTATAATCCCTTTCTTTAATCGGCAATTACAGCTGGGTAGGTTTAACTTAGCTGTAACAAAGAAATAAGAAATGTTTTTATTCAGTACTCTACTATCAAAGTAATAAGTTGAATACAAAATCATATTATACCTGTGACAGTAATTGTGGCAAAATTACTTACAAAATTTATCTGCTTGAGATTAGAAAGAAATGCTGCTATTCATCTTATATAATGGCATCTCTTTCTAACTATACTCTATCAGAGATTCACGCTTTAGAAAGTATATTTCTGAAATATGGACCTTAGACTTGCTTTCATGCGTTTGTTTTCATATAAACACGCCCCCGGTATGGAGCCGACAATTTATACAAAGCTTTCTAATTCTTTGTTATGCAGAAGAAACCTGAACACAAATAGCCAGATAGCCCCCGAGGGAGGAGATTGGGCTATGCGTGGCTTTTAATCACTAAACCTCCTGCGGTGGTCATCCTCGGTTCATTTCCAGGGGCACGGCTCACGCCCACGCATGGTCTATGGGAACTTCTACCTTCTCTGTCTGTAACTAAGCACTTTTCAGGAAAGAGCCATTGCAGCCACGCAAAAGGTGGTCATGGGTTTCCACTATTTTTCACCTGCCAACATAGATGCTACTACTGCTGGCAGTTATACATTTAGCCAATTCCCCCAGACCGGCATTCTTCCAGTGTATTCCAATGTGTGTTGAGTATCGTCCTAGTCCACGCAATTCACAGTGATGGCACCGTGCCGTCTCTTCCCGATAGATCCAATGAAAATATAAACCAAAATAGTGTGGTGTGTAGGAGGTTTATACCCTACAAATTATTTATTTAGGGCCAGCGCAGGAGAGGGACTATTGTCTGTGTAGTACACATTTCACGAACCGTGGAAAAACGTCAGCCGACACTTGTCACAGTCTCAACGCAGTGGAGGGAGCACGCGCTATGGAAGGGAATATTCTGAGGTTACTTTGTGTTGCAATGTACTTGAAGTTTAAGAAGAAAAAAAGACATTTCCAAAGAGAATACTGGGTCCACCCCTATACAGGGGTTTTTTTTAACTGAGACAAAATGGAGAAATCCGAATCCATAAGAGATACAGGGAAACCGTCTTAGAAACCATTTGATTTTTTTTTTGACAACAATTTTCGCATTATCTATTTTTTGGTCAAGCGTGAGATGTCCATAAAAATTAGCAAAATTAATTAAAGTTAATTTTTTTTTAATGCGGATCGATTCATTTTCATGTAAGCATAATTTCTTGTACGGGAGGAAAAAATCTGGACAGCAGAAGTTGGTCAAATTAATAAAATATTTTTTCATCCAATAGTGTATGGGGAAATCCAAATTCACAGGAGATACAAAGAAACCGTCTTAGGGATAATTCGGTCCCTTTCATGAAAACAATTTTAGCATTATTAGTTTTTTGATCAAGCATGAGTTGTTTATAAAAATTTGTAAAATTTACTATTTCCTTTTTTTAATTCAAATCGACTCAATTTCGCGTTAGCGTCATTTTATTGTATCGCACGAAAAAAATCTGGACAGCAGAAGTTGGTCAAATTTTATGAAAATTTTTTCATGCAACGGAAGAACCAAATGTACTAAATCATAGTTGACATACGCGAGAACAATTCGTTCTAAGTATTCCGTAACTGAATTTCGTCATTCGTTGTCATACGTCTTAAACGAAATTCAAATATAGAGCACTTTTTTATCACACAAAAGTTTTTGTCACTTTGAATGAATTGTTTCCGAGTAAATCGACTGTAACTTATACAGTACATTGAATACATGAATATTCTTCTATTGTGTGAAATTTTATAATATCTGCTTTAAGAAAAAGAAATACCTAGTCAATTTTACTCATTTTTATGGACTACTCACGCTTGACCAAAAAATCGATAACGACAAAATTGCTTTATAAAAGAGACCGAATGGTACTTAAGATGGTTCCTTCGTATATTCTATAAATTCGGATTTCCCCATACTGTATTGGATGAAAAAATATTTAATTAAAGTTACCAACTTTTGCTGTCCAGATTTTTTCCTCTTATATAATGAAATAACGGTTACATGAAACAGGGTCGATCTGCATTAAAAATTTTTTTGCAAATTTTGCTAATTTTTTGGACATCTCATATTTAACCAAAAATTGATAATGCCAAAATTGTTATCACAAAAAAAGACAAAATGGTTCCTAAGACATTATTACCCCTGTATCTTTTATAGATTCGGATTTCCCTATACTGTCCCAGTTAAAATAAATACTCTACATCAATCCCTAAATTTTAATATATCAAATTTCTGTTATGATACTCTTTTCTTGACATATCATATCTCTTTTTTGAACTTTATTAATTAAAATTTTTTGATAGATCTCAAAAGTCTTGGTGACTTATACGTAGTGATTACTTACTCAGTGGACTTGTAGGTAAGTCTCTCTCAAATGTTCAACGCGCACCAAAATCTGCCGTGTGTGCTGATGCGTTTTGAGTCTTTAGTTCCATTCTTTTAAGGATACTCGTGTACATTTGTACAGTCTGGTCTCTCAGTGTCCACAGTTTGAGAGACTTTTTGTACGGGGTACTTTTAATCTATCGTGTGCGTTAAGCGATGCATTTCTAGATGATCTATTTTAACCAACATTTCAACGGACAAAAAAGTACGGACTGTTCCTTGCCTACGCTACCCCATATAAATATTGGGGGTTGATGATAAAAAATCTGGCTCGGACACGGAGTGAAGCTTGCTGCGGCAGTTCGCTTGAGACCACAGTCGATGCAACTTGGCCGAAACGTTAAGCCAAAATGAAAGCCGATGGTGTTCATTTCACGTGTTTTAGATAATCACACCAATTGTGGTATATCAACCACTCATGGGAATGAAAATGCGACACAGACCGTTTATGGTCGGAATAATAATAAAGAGAGACTTTTTATAATTAAAAAGACAATTCAATCAATTTATTGATTGAATTATATTTTTCGATACTTCAATCAACTACTTGACTACTTGATACCATAATCAATAATACAATTAAAATACTTAGTATCTGTTCCGTCAATCCGCAATGGATCGGCCGGTTGGATTGATAAAATAGATATCTACATAAAGCCCATCTCCTGCTCAGGGAGCCAATTCTCGCGTAATAGACATTTTATCTATGATAGATATATATCGAAAATCGATATTTTATCTATGGAAAGCTTATTTGTCTATTCTCGGAATATCACTTGCGATATATGTCGAAGGAACGTCGTTCGACTTACATCGACTGGTCTCTAACATTCGATATAATTAATTTCTATTGCTACACGGTAGATATCGGTCTTTGAGTGACAAAAAATTTAGTATTATTGGACATGTTATTATTTTTTTTAAATTGTAATACATATAAGTATATAAAGAAAAATCAAATACAATTGCAATAGATGATTTGGTGGCTGCCTATATTATTGGAACTCTTGAAGAGGCGACAGCTGCCGCTTCTTCAGTTTCAAGACATGCTAGCTCTATTCGAAGAAATGCGTCAGATCCTTTTGATTTGACTGAAGTTGAGTTCAAGAAAATGTTTCGCCTAAATAAAGAGTTAACAATAGACAATGATCGCGGTCTCTTCTCTCGTTTTTGCTTTGACGTGAAAAGTTACGTTTCATTACAACATTAACGAATCATTTTAAAATAAATAATAACTGTTTTGATTGTACAACTACTTTGTTTCCAAACTATTCGTTATTCATAGAAATACGAAAATTAAAGATAGTACTTAGTTTTATGAATTTAAAAATAGATATTAATAATGACTGAAACCGTAATTTAAGATCTCGAATTTATGTTGTCACAGCCGAGAAAAACGGAACGTAAAAACTCCTTGAGTTGGTAGTATTGTGATAGATATGCGTAGTCTCCTGCGATATATATGTCTATTGTGTGCGAGAATTGAATTTTAGTTATCAATAGATATTTTTCCTTCGAAATGATATTTTTACATGCGATAATTTTGGATAGAAATATATTTATTCGTGATATTTTGTCTATCGTGTCAGAATTAGCCTCCAGCTCGTTTGCGAACAGCGTTCGTGCCCAATTATCGGATGTACATATTATGTAGTCTATAAATAAATCTAGAAGAAATTTATTTCAACGTATCTGACAGTGTTTGATTGATCTTTTCTCAATCTCTCACGGAAGCAGTGTATTCCCATCCAATTCCTAGCTAAATTAATTTGATAAGTAAATCTAAATTGGGTTGATAAGTAAATCTAAATTCTGGGTATTGCGGGACAAAGTTTCGTGATATTATTTACATTTTACGTAATTACATAATATGTAACTGTACCGTGGGTGTTATGTGGCATTCTTCCAGTTTTAATGTAATATTACACGATTGTATAGCCCTAAGCAAATCGCAAGCTTAGTCTTTTACTTAAAACTATATAAATGGGGAAACCGATTGTAAATTTATTTATATATTGCAGTAACTAATTAAGCTGTGATATAGTTTTTACCTGGTTACAAAAGTATGTTTAAGTACTTTATTCACGAATCTGTTATAACACTAAGAAATCCCCAGCAGTAGCGAGGCATAGGGAACCCCTATTCCTATTTTTGACATCTTATGACATTGTAGGGACCTACTACGAATATTACTTAATCACCAGTTTAAGGATCCCTTTTTCCTTGGCACATAAGTACATCGATTTAGGTAGCTTGGTGAAATAGGCATTACACATCCAAAGTTTAAGTGTACTGACTCTATTCATAGCTTAATAATATACCAGTGGCGTGTCTAGGGTTTCAGGATTGGGCAAGTCCGACATACATGTTGTTCATTGTTTTTGTAAAAGTAAAGGGAAGGTTAAAATATTATAGATTACTAATTAATCATGACTTTGGCACAACCGGTGGACAAAAAGAAAGAAAAGAGATCGCTGCCCGCGTTATCTTTCAACAAAACAATATTTATAATATTTCCCTATTAGAAATGTACAGGCGTAAATAGTTTATCAGTTCTTTACATTCTAATGTGTCTCAATTCGCTGTTTATCCAAATTACCAAAAGATTTCTGTATTCATGTGTTTTTTGAATTTATGTGTTTTTAAATGCGCCAGTACAGTTTTTTATTCGTCATAAACAGAAAGATTCTACATATTTTCGTCATTTCAATAAAATCACCTACCTGTAACTTGATGGGAGAACAAATAAAAATCCAATCAGCGTCATAAACTGAAATATTATATTGTCTTTTATGCAATTGCATACTAGGCGAGTAATACACAAATCAGGTGTAGGTTTGTAACAAAACAATTAGTTAGATTTTACATTTTCTGTGCCGATTAAAAGTTGTATACACTTTAATCCTCACAATGAACAACTTATTGTATTTTTTATTACAAATTAACTTACTTAGGATATGAAAATTAAAAAAATACTTATTACTCGTCCACCGACTCAAACAAGTTGAATCACATTGAATTGTATTTGTAGTATCGTATCTCTCAATCTATACGAAGTTCAGTATGAAAGCCGGGCTTTTCGCTTCATACTAATTGCTATAGTACAAACCTTAGTAAAAAAAGAAAGGTTGCAAAGCGTTGCAAGCCAACGCGTAAAAAGTGAGACATTTGATTATTACTCTAATTTTTGCTCTGATTATGACTTAAGAGGTCGTTAGTGTCGATGGACTGACGCACTGCTTGGTCGCGACTTGAGACAAAAACCGGTTTATTTCTATGTTTCCTATACTGACGTTAGTTTGACGAGTAATTAGCGGGAATTTTTAAAACTGTTTGATAGAATTTGAAGTTGACATTTATTTATTACTCATTCTTGACACGTTAGTATTCTGTGTTCTTGACTGACCATCTTACTGAGCAGTAAAACAAGCCGGACTTTTGGGCTTGTATGAAGGTATCGCCACTGTGATATAAGTATATATACCCTAATACTTAAATTAGTTTTTCACATAATTGTTACCAATATAATCATACTTCATTTTGTTTTCTTATTAAATGAAACCTAAAATCTGTTGCTATTGATTTTTTCATAAAAATCTTCAAATCACAAACACGGTTCTGTTACCAACTTTTTTATAATAGTATAGTTTTTATCTGCCTGCACATTTTGGGATCTTGTTAGAGAAGACATGAAATAATATCTTAATCCTAGCTCTGAACATTGTAATTTAACGCATGTCTGCACAGATACAGGTATCCTTGGTAAGCCGCTTATTTCAGGCGCGTCCGTTATGAAAGGTCAGCGACTAAAAGGACTTCCAGAAGCAATGATTAATGTGTCAACTAAAACAATGTTTCGCTGTTTCCTTTGTTTCTTCATTAGTAAGCGTTAAAAGCCGCTGTATTAGCGCAGACGGTTCCTACGATGGCTGTTTCTTGACAGCGACATTATACATAATACAAATTTTGAAATGGTACGCAAATGTTTCCTCCCATACTGATGACAGGAAACTATAGAACGTACAACTGCTTAACTTCTTCCGAAGGTTGTAAATATCGGCCACATTCTAGGACCTATGTGAAACTTGTACATATAAGTGTCAAGTGAGCTATTGACACGTTTTAAATGTTTCCGGGTTGCCATCTCTAAGTTCAAATACTTATCACTAACAAGTACAATCAAGGTGAGATTCTTTAGGCTTTAATGCTATATCAGTAATGTAGACAGTGTGAAGTTATATCTATTTTTTTCTATAACACTTAGAATAAAACTATAAGTATAAAAATGTTACTGAAAAGATGTAATTGTAGGCTTATAGGACCTTTTACTCAATATTACTCATTCACGGAATTCACGGAAAAGAGATTTAAATTTGTTATTATACGTACATTGATTGAAAAATTATACTTACTGTAAAATAAACGATTTCATTTAGACGAAACAATAGTCTGAGAATAATTCTCTATGAACATACATTTATTATCTTTCTAAATACATATTGCATTTTAATATATTTGTTGTAAAATTATGTTGAAAAAATTATACCTGAATGAGTTTCTTGTCGGCTCTTATCAGTTTTTTTAGATTTAATTTTGATGTTCAAAAATGCCTTGTAACTTGGTTTACTGAGTAACTGTTTTACTTAAATAAATTGATTTGACTTAGGCTTTGACGAAATAAGAGATAAAAAATTTAAAAAAATGTGGACGTCACAGGACATCCGGCAAATGTGAAACATCGAAATTGATGGTTATTGAAATTATTTTGAATTTATTATTAAAAAAAACAATAAAAATTGTAACATAGTATATGCAGTACGCACACATTAGGGAGTAGAGAGCGTCATGCCGTTTGCCGTCACAGCATACAGGTCATTGTTACCCCCAAGGCGCGCCAATACATGTTTCATATCAAAAAACGTAGCATAAAATCGTTAATTCTAATAGGTAAGGAAGATTTTGATCATTCTGGCTATATTTAAACCTGTTAAAAATAAATGTTAAAAACCATTAAATATAACATAAAGTCCACTAGTTTAGTAGGCATGGCACAGTCCCCAGTAACTGCGTTTAATAATAAGGTATTTATATCGTATTTACGAAGTTAGTTTTATACTTGGGTTTTGATTTACAAAGGATATTTTGTAGCTTTCAGTGGTTTTATTTCGAAATTGGTTTTATTGCTTGAAAGCAAGCAAGCATGCTTACACATTATTGCACTAATGATGATTAAATTCACTAACACAGTTAATATTCAGCACCTATAAGTGTTAGGGCTATTTTTTAGAAACGCAACTCAATACAACGAAAACCGCGTTCAAATTAGTTCAATGGTTCTCAAGATTAGTATAGTGCAGTTATACAGAAATATAGTCACGCGATGTGAACTTTTATAAGTACTTGTGTTGTGGTAATCTCGTCCCGACAGTGTTCTCTAAAATTTGTAAACAAAAGAACGTTCTACAAAAATTCGTCGACAAACACAACAAAAAGATGCAGAGGGAGACTACATCCTCATTCTTTTTATAATCTATGTACAGGAAGCAATTTAAATCTACTTTTATTATGCTTAATATTAAAAACACCTTTCCTGTGTTGAAGTTTATTCAGTCATCTTCAGTCCTACAGTTCACACATCTTCAAACCAAGAATGTATCGTTATTCGGTTCCTTTTGGGCAAGCATGGTTGAAATTCGAACTCGTCATTAAATTCCACTGAAAAGACTAAGGTCAAATGTGTGCCCATCACAAATAAAGAAAAAGAATTATCCTTGGAAAGTAAGCTATGAACGCGGGCTTAAATCGATAACGTTCGCGACATGACCCTTTCTTCAAATAGTTTTAGTCAGACATTACTTAGCAAAAAACCGTGACTCATTTTTCTTTATTGCCAATTGAGGGCAAAACATACAACAAGGAGCTATATCGATATTACAGCTCGCATGTTAAATCACTAATTGGAATTGAGTATAGGAATCACCTATTAACTACCCAAAACCAAATTATTGATGAACCTTCAAAGTTCTGGGAATATATAAAGGACAAAAAAAGAACAGACGGCGGTGTAACAGTTTTACATTTGAAGGTGTCGAGGTTGAGGGCGAAGCGGTTGCCGCCGCGTTTGCCCGTTACTTCGGTTCCGTATTCCACAGCAAGACGCCCAGGCTGGACGCAGCGGCGGCGGCGGCGAGCGGCGGGATTGTACGTGATTCAGCCCGGGTCGCCATCGATGCTGTGGACAGTGCCCACCTGCGAGCAGCTGTGAGGCGACTTTAGCCGCGCTCCTCCTCTGGCCCTGATGGAATACCGGGTTTTCTAATGAAAGATTGTGTGGAGGTGTTGGCACGTCCTTTATATTTATAATTTATTCGCTTGAAACGTGTACTTACCCCGGGAAGTGGAAGACGTCAAGAGTAACCCCAGTACCCAAGGCTGGAGATAGCTCTGAAGTATCTAACTACAGGCTTATTGCTGTGCTGTCGGTTTTCGGGAAGGTTTTCGAATCTATTTTGGATTAGTGTATTAAGAGACAAATGGGGTCAATCCTGGATGACTGCCAGCATGGGTTTCGTCGAGCTCGATCTGCCACCACTAACCACATCAACCTAGTGGATTACATCTCTACTGAAATGGATGCAGGTCGGCAAGTCGATGCGGCGTATTTCGATTAAAAAAAAGCATTCGATTAGTAGATAACGATGTACTGCTTCAAAAGCTGGCGAGTTGGGGATTCACTCCCAAGCTCCTACAATTCTTTTTAAACTACTTAAGTGGTCGTAGCCAGTTCGTTCGAGTGGCAGGTCACGAATCAAATGACTACTATACATATTCGGGGGTCAGCCAGGGTAGCACTTTGGGTCCCACACTGTTTCTACTGGTGATCGATGACCTTCCGCGAGTTGTGCGGACTGCTAAGTGTCTCATGTTTGCCGACGACTTGAAGCTCTGTCTGGGTATAAGCGAAATTGCCGATACTGAAGCCCTACAGAGAGACATTGACTCTGTGGTCGAGTGGAGCATCTCGAACTGCCTGACATTCAATGTCTGGAAATGCAAAGTTATTACTTTCTCTCGCTCACGATCACCATTACACGTTGCATACAGTCTAATAGACACTGCAATGGAAATGTCAATGAAATCAGAGACTTGGGCCTAACTTTAGACAGTAAACTCGACTTTCGAGCACATATCGAGAATATATGTAAAAAGGCAAATAAGACACTAGGCTACGTTATGAGGACGTCCTCTCAGTTTAGTGACATAAGAGTGGCAAAAGTATTGTTTAATGCATATGTCCGCAGCACATTTGAATTTGGTGCTATCGTCTGGGATCCATATGAGAGTAAATACGCTATCTTGATAGAAAAAATTCAACGTAGGTTTGCGCGGTGGCTATACAAGAGGAATTACGGATATTATCCATTTGTATATCCCTCTCTCTTTGTGTCTAGTATGGTGGGTTTGAACACTTTAGCGCTGCGTCGAAAAATGCTATTATTGGTGCACTATTACTTAGTACTACATAATAAGATAGATAACCAGTCAGTAGTGGAGCAGATGGCACTCTCACTCACTCACTCACTGCAAAGGTGTAAACGGCGTGGTTGCGCCGCGTCGTGTGCCGCGTTTGTTTGCTTTTCCGCCAGCACGTACAAGCCGCGCACGTAACGCGCCCAGTGCGCGCGCGCGCCGCTTGCTTGGTGACATACTCGCTCAGAATGTTGACATAGACATATTTGCAGACAATATTGGGACATTCATTAAGAATGCTTATGTTTATTTGTTTAATATTAAATTAATATGACAACCTTTATAATTTAGATTATTATTTATATAAATAGTGTATTTGCAATAGTGTATAAGTGTTTATAAGATCATGTGACTAATATTTTATGACTTGTTGGTGTTTTGAAGAATATTACTCTGTAAACCACAAATGTGACAGAATAAAATATTAATAATAATAATAATTTCACTACTCCAGATTATGCTTACTCAGCATGAGAATATTGACCTGTTCGCAGATCGTTTGGCCTACCTTTGTACAGTAGCCAAACAATTTGTTAACAATTCTACTAATTGACGACGTATGTTCCAAATGGGAACCTGACATATTATTTTATTGTATTTGTAATTTGACATTCTTGTTTTGACATTGTTAAATTTATAATTATTGACATCTGTATTTTGACGTGGGTTTATTGTTTGACATTTATTTGTCTACTTATTTTATTACAATTACTCTAGTCATGTAATTTAAATTGTAAGTGTTTTGGTGTTTACACTATGAACTTGCTTAATTGAATAAATGAATTAAATGAATTGAATTGAATTATATTGCTTTTTTATTTAACAACTTTATTATACTATAATAATTGTATAGTTTCTAACAAAGCTTATCATTAAGCTAAAAGTTTAAAACACATTGGTCGCCTTGAAGAACTGTAAACGGTAGTCTGATGTGAATGTTATATCAGAAAAATTACAAAACAGAGAAGAGTCACATCCGTCTAACCTTGAAACTAAGTATGCTACAATCGTTTTATTTGATAGGTGCCTAATTAATTTGAAAAGTTTACCTTGCGTAGTTATTTTAAACAATATGCTTAATGCTTATGCTTATGATCGCTAATATCGTGTAAATAAGCGAGTGCCGGGCGATTACTTGCATCCGTTTTCTGACGCCCAATACTAAGTTTTCTTTTTCTGGTTTTTATTCTATCTGTTATATCTATTCTATATAAAGACATATATAAACATTGTGAATACTACAGCACTATACATACCATAACTTCAACTCACATTGATGTTAAAGAAAAACTAAAGCACATCAAAATCATAGCACCCTACAGTATTTGGACTTTATAGTAATGGTATTGGTAATACGGTTAAAAGCTTTAAATACTCCCAGCCCTCCGGAGGAAAGACTGGATTATTTGCGACTTCTACCCACATAACTTTCCACGTTAGTCATCCTCGACGCTGGTTCTACGCCGTAGGACTGTACCGTAGGATCTACGGTATGCACCGAAGCTCCCCTAGCGCAAAAAAGTTTTGGGGGGATAAAGCACCCACAAAGTGCTTGTTAGGGTTGCCTGAAATGGACAAACGAAGCCCCCATTCTAGTCGACTAGGATCCCTAATTTTCCCCTTTTGGTCAAATGACAAGGTATTTATAATTCTGCTAATTAATTTTTATATGAAAAAATATTTACAAATACGCGGCGCTCAAAAATGAGGACAGATGAACCTTTATGATTTCAGTTATAAAACAAGCGCATAATATTAGATAAGCATTCTTACCTATATGAAATTCAGTTAAATAATAATTAATTGGAAAGTATTCACACGGTGCTTCAATCCTTCCTACTCAATTTTTTTCATCGTATCGAGCGGGGTGACGCCAAGACTATTGTTATATGCCAATCGTTATTTTTTTTTAAAGTACACACATATGTGAGTGTACAAACCCAGACCGAATTTTTGGTTTAACAAACTCAAAACAGTAGGCTATTATCGTGAGCTTGACGCGTTTAGAGCGAGAGACTCAGTTCTATAGTTATATTATTTATTATTGTTACGGTTTCACTCACATAACCTCCATTCACTTCATTCAAACAAAACTATAAATGATAACAGATATGTGTATATGACGTGATCATTTCAAATATTCAGTGATATTGACAGCCTACGTACACACATACGTGTGAACATAGGTCACAACTCACAGCTATGACGTGACGTGATTATATAAGCTAACTGTACCCTATGAACAACTAGAACAAGAGAACCAAGTTACTATTGTATCCATTAGTACAATTACTATGTAATACAATATGTATTTATAAGCTACGCCTTACGTAAACTGTAGTTCAGCTCAAAATTCAATCAAATTCAAAAAAAAGATCAAGCGCGAATTCCAATATTTAAGAAAATACTAAATTTCTCAACTTAATTTTTAAAATGAAAAACTTAACTTTCATTATACATACTTTTCCTCTACCTTCCGCCCTCGGACTTCTGATGTGAATCGATAAGTACGACTTTACCAATTAGATAAATCTGTTTTGATAAGGGTCATTTGATGTTTAAGTACCCCGTTGGCACGGTGTTCAGTGCATCTACCTTTTAAGCCGAAATTTTCGGGTTTCATTCCCGGCTGGGTCGATTTAGGAAATGTATTTCTCTAAACTTTTTTTGTAATTTGAATGTAATTGGGTGTTCCCTTAACGAGTTGTGTAATACAAGCTCAGTGTTAATATGAATTTGATATTGAACGATATTGTCGGTTGTTTTTAATTTTTTTTTGATGTGAAACATCTATTGGCGCTCCTTGGAGGTAAGAACGACTCATATGCCGTGATGATAAACGGCACGACACTCATCCCTGGTCACGGGCAGTCTGATGAGGAGGAGTGTCGTCTTCGTAGTGTTCTGGCAAGACGACACTCATCCTCATCAGTCTGCCTGTGACCACGATCAGCGCAATCCGGTCGAACTCGGGATAAAAAAGGTATTTAGCCTTAAAGTATAAACGCGACTTAGACTCATAATTAGTTTTGTAAGATTTTTGTGAAAGTCTAAAAACATTAACAAAGAGTTTAAGTTCATTGACTGGGAGTTAAGTTAACTTCGTTGCTAGTCTTATAAATATTAGTACCCTGCCCAAAATTTCCGCCAAAATCATACGTGAAAAATGTTAGTAAATTGGGCTGTATATGGTTTACGAATCTAATTTTCAGCTAAACGTGATTTTCACCACGAACTGATGCTATCGTCAAGATCGTCTCCTCATGAGGATCCTTCTCGACGATTAGTAGTAAAGATACGAAATTTTGCGTATGGATTCAATTTTGATTACTAAACATGATTTTTACAACGATTTGATGCTGCAGCCAAGATTGTCTCTACATGAGGGAACTCTTCAACGGTTAGTAGCATGGACATGAAACTTTGCAAAACAAAACTCAGCTTTCTACTGTATGCAGTTTGGCGAGATCGGCATCGATAGCATTGGTTTGCAACCTTTCCAGGAGAAGGAAAACTTCATAATCAAATCCGGAAATTGCCAAGGGACCTTGTAATAATGATGTGTTACTTGAAATGGATACATTGACTCATCGCGATTTCCGTTATACAGGTTATACAGGCTATACTTCAGTGCCTCAAGATTTTTAAATGTATTTATATTTTATATTTTGAAGAGATCTATATTTATTTATGTCCCTGGAACTTACCTATCTACGTACGTTTATATTATGAATGAGTTACCAGGAGAGAAGTTATTCTGAACCTAGAATATACCTACTATAGATGTATGACAAATGCCACTTAAATTTATTTTCTTACTTTTTTTTAGTTCACATTTTTTAATAAAAGCCTGTTTTTTATAATTTGTCTATTACTGCACCAAATTTTACCATAACCGAGGTGTAGCATTTCCCATACAAAGTTTCATCCCCCTTTTCACTTTCTTAGGGATAGATTTTTGGTAAAAAGTAGCCTATGTTATGTTATCTCGTTATGTTAAAGTATCTCCATACCAAATTTCATCATAATGGGTTCAGCGGTTTAGAGTTTCCTATACAAAGTTTCATCCCCCTTTTCACACCTATAGGGATAGATTTTCTAAAAAAGAAATAGTTTGTCATGTGCGCAATCACACGCTCTTATTACGTACCACTTGTCATCGAGATCAGTCAAGCCGTTCTTTAGTTATAAAAAGACATACAGACAGACAGACAAACATTTTTAAAATGATAGAATCGAAATCAGTTAGTCATAAGATGGCTATCTATCACAAAATTTGGCAGTAAAATTATAATTACAGACAGACAATATAGATATATGGTAGATATATGGTAAGGTTACTAATGTGAATAGATTTATAATCACATCCATACTATCCATACTAATATTATAAATGCGAAAGTCTCTCTGTCTGTCTGTCTGTTCGGTTTTCACGGCTAAACCGCCAGACAGATTTTAATAAAATTTGGCATGGAGATAGTTCGACACCAGTGGGTCAACATAGGCTACTTTATTTTTCAAAAACCTACCCTTAAAGGGGTGAAAAGGGGGATGAAACTTTGTATGGGAAATTTTTAACCTCTGAACCGATTAAGATGTAATTTGGTAAATAGATAAAACCTTTTCTATTAAAAAACATAGACTTCTTTTTTTCCAAAAATCTACCCCTATAGGGGTGAAAAGGGAGATGAAACTTTGTATAGGAAATTTTTAACCGCTAAACCGAATAAGATGTAATACATACAGAGATACACCTTTTCTATTAAAAAAACGTAGTTTTCTTTTTAATCAAAAATCTACCCCTAAAGGGGTGAAAAAGCGGATGAAACTTTATAGGAGAACTTGATAATGCTATACCCTAACAATATGGGTATCAAATGAAATGGAATACGCAGGGGAAGGTTTCTGGACATGTGACGTCATCATAAATCCAATATGGCGGATGTTCCATAATAAGAAATAACTTTTTTGTTCAATACTAACAATATGGGTATCAAATGAAATGAAATACGCAGGGGAAGGTTTCTGGATATGTGACGTCGTCATAAATCCAATATGGCGGATGTTCCATAGCAGAAAATAACTTTTTTGTTTAACACCAACAATATGAGTACCTCGGGTAATCTTAGTAACCTAAAGAGGTCAAGGAAAATTTTTCCACGCGGACGAAGTCGCGGGTACAGCTAGTTCTTAATAATTTCAATTTCTCCTAGCAGATACAATTGGATAAATAATACACAGATTAAAACAATTTTCAGAAAAATATTAAATACATTATGACACTATAGTTTTACGGCGAACATGTTAATGGTAGCCTTGGCTTTTATCAAAAGCCTGTCACGGCAACTCTGATGACGTCACACATCCACTGACCGCACCGCACCCTCACCCTCATTGCGCCAAAGCCAATGGCACTAGCATTACAGCTGCCCAGTTAAAAAGTTATGACAATGTAAATTTATTAAATGCCTACTCAATGTACCAGAATCTTTTAAAATGTCGTTGGACCATAGTCTATAATATTACATATTATAACTCAAAATTTGTCACGTAAAGAGTATTCAATTGATTACAAGTAATTTAGTCGATCACATGTAAAATGCAACTATGGGTACAGGTTGTCTGATTTGCAAGCAAAATATTTGAACACTTCATTAAAAACGCGTTTATTATGAAATTGCTTATTGAAGTTATTTCGTACAATATTTTTGAGCTTTATTTCAAGTATGATAATTAACTTGTGATGTCTGATGTGTAACAAAATTTTCGTTCGCAATCGCTTGTCTTGTAGATCAATGATTATAATAATATGACGAGTACTCTGGCAACGATGTAACAGCGAGAGTTGAAATATATCTACCTATAATGTTTCCGTAATGAGTACTTTAGTAATAAGTCAAAAAACATTCAAAATTAGTTTTATTATATTATTATTTATGTTATGTTAAAATAGGCGTTCAGCGAACTTTTTTCGTACACAGGTCTCCGATATAATATTAATAACCTTATTATTACCGAATAGCGGCCCATTTCGACTTCACCCCGATTGAATGCATAATATATAAGTAGCTTGTGTCCATTTGGAATAATGTACCTTTCGAATGATGAAAGAGTTATTCAAATATATGCAGTGGTTCGAGAGATTACCCTCCATGTATAAACGAACTTACAAAATGTGCTCTCTCTCTTTATAATATTAGTATAGATTAATCATTAAATATAAAAGGTTTTGTAAAACAAAATATTGCTTATAATGTGTAATGTGTGTAACATTTTCATTCAGTATAAGCTTTAAGCTAAGCAAAAAACAAATATCAAAAGCACTCGCGTACCTAGGCGAAAAATGTGTGAGGAGAATGATGAGATTTGAAGAAGCGAAAGAAACCTGTAAGAACCGCGCATCTTGGCGCTCCGTCCACTCTGACTACCCCGTTAGGGATACAGCGTGAAGATATGTATGTATGTATAAGCTTTAAGAGTGCGACGTTCCTTAAAATAGCGTCATAATTAAAAGCAAACATAAAAACAGATCAATGGCTGGACAAAGAGACAAAATAGAGTTCCTAGTTATTTACGGAACCCAAATTATGCTCTTTATATATATGCATCGTTATGATAAATGCTAACTTATCACGTATAACTTGCATCATGTTATGTCTATACCTCTACTTCATTATGTATGTCAGTGATAACCATGGTACACCCACGTTTTCCAAATAACACGCGAAAACCTTTCAGAGAAAATGATATTCAATAGGTATTAATTGCGGGAAGAACAAAGTTCGATAACAAAATTTCCGACATACTGACATTGGAGGAAGGAATAATAAAAGCCTTCGTACCTTTCAAGATGTTTTCGACATAAGAAAGAAGTAATTCTTTCATGTCGGCAAGAGGGCAAGACAAAAGGAAGGCATTTTAGCTGGGAATGAGATGGTTGTAACAATGAAACATTCACTATTGTGATTGTGGCGAGCTCTAGGGACATCGGAGCGGCTTTACATTACCATGTTAAGTTAACAACACTTCAGGACTAAAGAAACAACTATTGGAAACTGAACATTGCCATGAAATACACAAAACAATATAATCCCCAAATAATATTCATATTCATCCATAATTTTTTTTTTATTTACATGGAATTTGAAATTTAGGTGCTATACGAATATACGAGATACTATAAAGCATCTCGTATCTCTATTATTTTTAGATCGAATTAAAAATACATAACAAAACTGTTATGTACTATCAAAAGCCTATTACCTATTAAAAGGTTAGCATTAAAATACGAAAGTATTTGAACTGATAATACTTAAATGCCACGATATTTTCACACAAAAAATTAATGTAGCTCATTTTCTACATGAAGTAGCAAGAGCTAGCGCCATTCTAAAAAAATACAATGAGATACACACATCACATACATTCTGACATATTATGTAAAGAAAAGAGTTGTAGGATTGCTTTACTAACGAGTAACGACAGATACATGTGTACTTATCTACGTATACCGAACATCTGAAAAGCGACTCTTGTTGCCAGTTAATGTAATGTGATTTTGCACTCATTTTGACATAGTCAAAGAGCCTCTTAGTTGATTAGCCTTTTGAAAACTTCTGAGTACTCTGCTTGCGCGCCCGCAACCGTGTAATTTGCAGAAGTAATAGTATAATCATCTAGCCATGTATATAATAAATATTTCATTATCACTAGCTATCGAATTTTGTTTTTACAGAAAACCGTTTCAGTGATGTCAACACATAACAGAAAGAATGATTTATTTTATTACAGTGATAGTGCTGCAGGGAGGCTAGACGATAAATTACTAAAAATAATGTTAAATATTTTCAAATAGGTAAGTGATGTAAAAGCATGGTACATGGCAAGCTTGAATGGTACGAACCTAAACACAGAAAATTGAAACCTTTTAGTCGCATGAAAATTTTCAGCAGGAGAATTAATAGGTAATTCTATCCTGTTATATTTTATTGCTTCCTGCTTTCAGTACGCATAATCATATACGCATATGCTTTTGTTCAATTTCTTTTCTAAATTGCGTTAGAAAATAACATTTTTTTGCTATTTATAAAGAAAATTGAATTTTTCTTTATAAAAGGTACAAAAATTTGAAGTTTATAAAAAAGTGACGTAAGTGTAAAGACATTACTTATTACTTATACCCAATATTATGATTAACCGTCAAAAGATTCTTTAAACATAAGAAGTCTACAACTTCTTATTACACCTATGCAACAAAATTCTTTGGACGCACTTTATCTTGAAATCTCGACAGAACAAGGTAAAGCTATAACAAATACTTATTGTTCTATTTTGAACAATATTATTAAATATGCTAGTTAAATCTATATCTTTTATCAAACGAAGTGATCAAGTGAAAGCCATTTTCGTCTTATGTTGTCGGCGCTTCAGGGAATCGAGCTCGCTCGAAATAGCAAAGTTTTGAGGCGAGAAAATTGGCGTAAGACTCGCTTTAATCTCGATAAATCTCTTGAATGTAGGCAGAGACGTAATTTATGCAGTAATCAACAAAAGCGAATATACTCTACATACATACCTAAATCAGCACAGCGGATATCGACCACAGCTCAGGGACAGAGAATATGTAGAAAAGAAGGCCGACTCTGCTGACGGCATTACCTACTCTCGGCCGGATACGTAGGGTCGTTGCGTTGGGTGTGAGATGTGGGGAGCATAATATATTTAGTGTATATTAATAAAAAATAATGTACACGGATAAGTTTTCATATTTGTTAAATTTAATTTCTTGTATTTGTGTTGAAGCATGGTAACTTCGTATTCGAATAACTAAAATTATTGAAGCATCCAAGGACATTATAATACGTTCGCTCATGTGATTTAAACATTTTTGTATTTGTTACGAAGTGAAGAACGAATTAAAGACAAAAAGAAGTGGTCCTATGCGTCGCGTGCGACCCCGACTGGCGTTACAATAATTACCCATATTCACCCAAAATATTGCCGTTGTGTGCGTGTCACTTGTGTGTGTGTACTTTTATGTTTATACTGTACCAGGGGTTCGAGTCAATATCATCTATGGACAATAGACTTAAACACTAAAAGTTAACTTTTCAAAAGTATGTTGAATATACATAAATAACTCGATTTCAATTTTGTAATAATGCCATTAGATCAAACATTTGTTAGGTTCACAAAAAAGTGTATCTTATATTTATTAGCCACCCATGATAAAGAGAAGGGATAATGTTAACTAAGTACTTATACATATTAGTGGGGTCGTATAGAGACAGGGAGGCAGCCCCTATCGGCGGTCTAGTGATATTCCAGTCTAGAATGTCGATGAACCTTAGATCTAGAACCTCGTGTCGTATTCGTCTGGATCATTATCACAATCCTGCCGTCAAATAGCAGCACTTGCAATATTGTTTTATACGTTACAATAGAATAGTAAATCAAAACATGATCCGATCGTGGCGGCACGCGTTGTCTGAGAGTGACGCGGGAAGTAGATCTATCTCCTCTAACGTAGTACTTGGCCGTAAGTAAAAGCGAGACAGTGCTTTTGTTTCGTCGCTGCAAATGAACAAGTCCAATTCGAATCGTGTCAATGGACTTGTCTACGACGTTTTAATTTTCTGTCTTTTAGAAAATCAAATTTATATTAGATATATCTATAAATTTGATAAGTTTGTTTATTATAAAAAGAACATACAAGTGTAAAATTATTCAATTACTTATTGATTAATCGTAGTAAAAATACGCTGCGTTGTTTACTACGTCAACGTACTTTTGAGCTAGGTGTGATTCCCGAACTTCGATTGAGTGGAACATAACGTTTTTTTTTTTTTATAAAAGTTTGCCCCCAAACGAGCAAGCAGGTCACGTGATGAAGAGTAACTAATCGCCGCCCATGGACATCCGCAACATCCGGAGAATTACAGGCGCGTTGCGGCCTTTAAGGAAATAGGTAAAGGAGGGAAAGGAGGGGGAGGGGGTGATGGGTCACCGGCACTCTTACTCACCGAACGACACAACAGCAATAGATGCTGTTATTTCACGCCGATGTTCTGCGAGAGGGTGGTATTTCACCGGGCGAGCCGCCCCTATTCGTGCAGCAGAGCAGCATGGCTCTACCACCTTAGGAAATGCTTCTAAGCATTCGATCTAGTACTACATAGTACATAGATATCGTTGGCTTGCACTGATGTTGTACTGCATGGAGGGTACGATAGTCGATGGAATGTCAGGCATAAGAGGCACAACATGTTAGTCCTCAGGATTGCCAAAGCACGCTATCGGAACCACTTGTCATCAAATTTTCTTTGCTCTTCTTTTCTGTAGTATGTACCTATATAAAAAGCTCCAGGATTGGCCATCGGCTGTTGGTTGGAGATAGTATAAATTTCAACCTTCGTTATTTAAACGATTTGTGACTAGCTAGCCACTCTTTCTTACTGTACTAGTTTTACCTCTAAATCTTTCGCTGCCACGGCTGTTCTTACCTCTGGACGTTCGGAAATGTACCTCGAAATTTATTTTCAATAAAACGTTACACAAATTCTGTTCAAAGATGATGACATTCAGTAACATAAATGTCTGATTAGATGGTTTACATTTGAGTATTTTTGTATTTATTTATATATAGTACTAACGACCCGCCTCGGCTTCGCACGGGTAAAATTTTTTGAAAATATAATACAGCCCACGTTCCTCGCTGATAATGCAGCTTTCTATAGGTGAAAGAATTTTTGAACTCGGTTTTTGAACTAGTTGTTGCTGTTGCCTACCGCAAAATTAAGTTTGTCGCCACTGAATAGCATTTAAATCAAAACTCTAGAAAAGTACCTAAAACTATGGAGGATAGAGGTAAGGAGAGCCGTCTCTGTGTATCAAAAAGTGTCCGAAGAAAGGCATTAAATAAGGGTGGCGCTACTATAGCTAGAGGGTAAATTTTCACCATTATTGTTCTATTATTTTCAAAAGTTTTATAACAGTCAAAACAATAAAATTACTAAAAGATATTAAAAGCTCACGATTGTTATAAATCACTCTGAACGTGTTTCAAAGCGATTTTTGTTCTTGCTCTCTAGCTGCTCTAGCGCTATTCTGGACAGTTTCAACTAACCCCCCCATATGAGATAATTCTCCTTACCTCCTACCCTCCATACCTAAAACAATAATCGTGTCTCTACGCGCTGGCAGAGCAAGGCGCGAGAACTGCTATTTCGCCGTAAGTAAGAGTGAGACAGCGCTATCATGTCGTCGCTCCGAATGGGCAAGACCTGCTGTGGACCTGCTTACAACGTTTTAATATTACCTATAATAAAATAAGTTTATCTCATTAAAAATCCATTTTAAATGTACATTTTGCAGTCTTATAATAATCCGAGCATCCATTTTTATATTATTTATTGTAAAAGCATTACATTACATAAAATATGAAATGAAGTAAGATACGCTACGTCGTTAACTGCACAAGCGTCGAATTGAAAGTGAGCTGGGTGTGGTCCCCGGAGCCTCAGTTGAGTGGAACATAGCGATTGTTTCGAACACTCAACCTAGTACTTGGACTTCTTGGCGGGAACGGGAGAAGTGAGGTTGACATTTTGTTTAGATTTTTTATTTTTTTTTATTTTTGTGAGTTTTAAAGTACAAAGTACATTGTGTTTTAAAGTTCTGTATAAGTGAAAAGAATGGAGTAGGTATAAATAAACATGTGTAGCTGAAGTTCTCGCGCTCTTCCAAGAAGTCCTTTATAACTTCAGTAAAGCCTACTAGCACTTTACTGGAGGAGTTTTACGATGAGAAAAAACTAATTTACTTGTGAGTTTACTTACTAAAACATGACATTGGCAAATGCGCTAAACTGTGCGCCACGCCATAAAGGAAAACAAAAAAAAAACCTAGTAGGCTTACATAGATATCGTTGTTTGCTGCAGAGCTTTTTTTATGTAAAAAGTATTACCACGATGCCAAAACTGTGTAACTTTTTTCAATCTCCTCTTTATTCTCCATGGTTATGATTTTTTTCAAAATTTTCCGAGCTTTATTTTTAGAGGTAAAGTGGAGAACAACTATTTTTTAATTTCCGAATGAGTTACAAAAAATATCATAAAAGAACATATATGACGTGATTTAAAGTTTTAATATTTTGTACGGACTTTTAACAAAAAACACAGAAAGTTTTTACATTGCGTGACATAAAATTAAGTCGCTCAAAAACTATAACAGTACCCACAAGTAATAACGTACCATCTAATAAAGATGAAAACTAATGCAATAATGGAGTAAAACACAAAGAGATTGTTAGTGCGATGTTCGAAAGTCACGATTGTCGATCAAAGCAAATGGCTGACTGATCGTATCAGGCCCAATACGTCTCGCCTGACACAGCCTTACACAGGCCGAGGGGACGTACAATTAGACATGATTTTAAATTTGTTTATTTTAAATTTTAATTTATGTATAAATTACCAACTACCAAATTACTTATACAAATAACCATATGATATTATGTAATTGCAATTAGTAACTAGGCTTAAAATCATTGTGTCTAATGCATTAGAGAAATGAAGAAAAATAGCGATTAAGCGCTATCCAAGTCGGTACAGAAAGGAAGCTATCAATCAACTCATTGCTTCCACGCTCATTAGTTCTATTTTAGGGTCCCCTCGACGAAATTGCTTCTCCGGCAATATCGGCAACATTGTTAAAAACTAATTTTCCACGATAATCGATCGTGTCGGGCGAAGCTAAGGTCGAGGGAATTGAAACTCACGTGGCAATGAGCCCAATTTGCTGTAGATCAAAAGCTTATTGCACCTCGATGTACAATATAGTTTTCTTACGGATAAAATAAATAATATAACACATTTTTTAAACTATGTGCTCACGAATCCTTTTTTTTTCTTTGTTACAGAGCCGCCAATAATGAAAAATAAAGCAGGAATACGGAGATATATTAAAAAGCTATAAATTATTCATTTAAATATTCAATATATTCATTTAAAAGCCCCGGAATACTAAAGACGCTATGATGTGTAATAAAATCTAATATTATCTAATACTACATCGTATTTTAAAAAAAATCTTCCATAATTTTAATATTACTGTTAGGATGTGTCGTTTCAAATATGCCAGTGAAAAATGATCACTAAAGGTATGAACTTCGAAAAAAGTTGATAAGTGCGTGTAAATTTCGAATTTCCACGTACGACCGACAGGAAAAGCGTTCAACAATTGAATAAATAATGTTAGTAAGAAGATGCCGCAGCGCGCGCCAACGTCATCCAGCTTAATGCGACCCTTCGTGGTGTTGGCGTTGCCCGGGATGTATTTGCTGTACAAGTACAACCAGTACAGGCAGCAGCAAATGGAGACCGCGCGGCGCCGCGTCACCGAGCGAGAGCTGATGCACCTCAACACTAAAATTGTAAGTAATTAATTAGATATATTAAATTCCGCTGCCCAAACGTGCTAAAATAGCCAAGCAAGACGAGTGCTAAAAAGTAAGAAGTATCTTAAATGCCAAGAACCGAAACCGATTCACCGAAAAAGCAATAAAAAATGTCCGATGTGTTTACTTGCATATATATACATATACATATTATACCATTCCCACCCGGATGCCACAAAAAGGGAATGGATAAAGTAAATTTTGAAATTTATTGGAAATCTTTTTAAATAAAATTCTATTGTAAGAAGAAAATTGTAATATAATTTGAAACAAATAAACCAGAATAAATTTTGTAAATAAAATAGAAACAGAAAGATATCAGTGGTTGTGATGGTGTGGTGTAGTTTACAAAAATCAGATATAAATACCTTTCACCTTATAATTTACACATTATGATAAAAAAACACAAACCACTGGCTTAAATTAGATTGTATTGTCCCATACTCCACTCTCGAATGTTATCTCCAAAATTATAAGTCGACTTTGTAAAATTCTGCAATCAGCATAGTCATTGTAAATATAACTTCTATAAACTCGTATGAAACTGGTGCGTCACCATGTTTGTGCTCTTTATCCGATTGAAACCATTGCTCCCCTTATTCTTGTCGAGGGGTCCATTTGCCTTGGAAGTTTGGGCGATATCAGTTTTCTGGTTCGAGCCTCTTTCTTTTTCACTTTGCCAACATCTTTAATATTCTTAACAGATTTTACTTTTACAAAGAAATCAAATATCTTCTTTTTTTGAGGAGAAAAATAATCTCCTTTTTACTCCATCACAACCATTATTGTTCTCCCTAAAAAAACACCTCGCTCTCTTTTTTTTCTCATTTTTCAAATCCTGTTCTATTCTTCCAAAAAAAAACATATTTAAATTTTTAACTTGCCAGTTCTATAATTATTTTCTCTGATAACCTCTAAGCTCTTAAAAAGAAGGTACAATAGCGAAAAAATGTTACAAATATTCCCCTTTCTTACAAAAAAAAATTTGAAACTAATATACCACATTAATTTAGCTAAATCGCTTTCCAACCATAGAATATTATTTTAAAATTTCCAAATAAGAAGATTTAAAATAAACAGTTCTACATTAAAATTTTGAAATAAAAATGAATAAATTGAATATATAATGATAAAGAAAATTCAGAATATAAATAATAATTTAAAATTTTGAATTAAATGGATTCCTTTCCTTCAATATGCCTATATATATTTTAATAAAATAACACAACTTCCACCTCTTACGTATAAATCAAAATCAACATTGAAATTATTGAATTCATTAAAAACGCGAAAATAAAATTAATAACAAAAAAAAATTTTTTTTTTTTTAAATGAAAAATATTTAATTTTTAATATTTTGTTACTTTATTTAAAAATATCCTAATATAATAAATAAATTAAGCTAACGAATTAACCTAATAATATATAACCGAATAAATTATAGCGTCTAATAAACCCTGACCTATGAACCTATATAGATTTCATGATCTACCGGAAGATCAAAAAACGATACAAACGCATATGTCATTAGATATTTTCGTGCCATTGATGGAATTAATTAGGTAAATAAATAAATATACATCTAACTTTACTAATATATTCTAAATATTGTAATCAATAATTAAAAATACAAAGAACCCTAATATCTATCACCTTATATCTACTAATAAACTAAAATATATATAAGCAAGTCAGTGTTATCCGCATTTAATTAAATAGTGAGCATACTAAGAATAAGTCAAAGCATCACATCTAAAAATTATTATTTCGTAATGTCCTTTATGTGATAGGTTCCTACATCCGAACCATCATGATCCCTCAATCCATATAAGGTCAAAAATTGCCTTTTAAAAAAACGACGGCCTTTATAAAACGTGGAGCCAGTTTCGATGAAAAAAAGGCCTACCCTACTGATCGGGTAAAACTTCTCCTCTAAACAACGTCTCCCACGTTCAAAATAACTCTAGTACGATTTTTATAATATCGTCTCGCACAATTACAAAAAATAAAATATACGTCAAGTTGTCTGCGTCATTCGCATAAGCAACTCGTAGTAATCTAATCATTCGACTATAATAGTTTAATTTGTCCGTGTCAAGAAGTATATCTCTCGACCGAACATCAAAATATTTGGAAAAAAAGAAGTCTCGCTTCTAAATTGTCATCACTTGCTATCGACATCTTCAAAAATTATCGAATTAAAAATAATATATTCTGAAATAATAGTTGTGACAACCCTAATAAATTTGTAATAACTCCCTAAGAAAACCTTTATATTTCAGAAATTACATCAACCTCTTTATTTAAAAATTATAAATAAACTGACATGACAAGACAAGCTAGTTGTCAATTAAATCAATAATATTTTATTGTGCCAAAATTATATAATCTATTTACTATATTTACCAAATATTTTACTTTGTTAATACTACACAAAGCTAAATGTATTTTTAAAATAAAATGTTCAATCCTACGTGTCACAAAACTACGCTGATGAACTATAACTAGTTATACATCGTGAGGATTATACAATATACGGTGTTATCTATTTGAAATATTGTTAAATATTAATTAAACATCTATTACTCTATATGTAAATAAATCGTGTGTCTTATTTATCTCTTTAACCTTCGTCTTTTATGGTAAGTCGAAAGAAGAATCTTCTAGTCCTAGCTAACTGTAGCTCAATTATAGTAATAAATCCTTCGATAGTTATAGCCTAGCTATAACATCGTTCTGAATCGTCTCCTCCTTGTTGAAAAAAAAAATTAATATGTATAGTATATGACATAAATTATAACTGCCTAAGAAGTGGTAAGTTGTGATATGTTTTTAAATAAAAGAATTAATTTAGATCAGGCATCAATTTATACTCGGGCGCCAATTTAAACTCGTGCGCCAATTTATACCCGGGCGCCAATTTATACCCGGGCGCCAATTTATACCATTCCCACCCGGATGCCACAAAAAGGGAATGGATAAAGTAAATTTTGAAATTTATTGGAAATCTTTTTAAATAAAATTCTATTGTAAGAAGAAAATTGTAATATAATTTGAAACAAATAAACCAGAATAAATTTTGTAAATAAAATAGAAACAGAAAGATATCAGTGGTTGTGATGGTGTGGTGTAGTTTACAAAAATCAGATATAAATACCTTTCACCTTATAATTTACACATTATGATAAAAAAACACAAACCACTGGCTTAAATTAGATTGTATTGTCCCATACTCCACTCTCGAATGTTATCTCCAAAATTATAAGTCGACTTTGTAAAATTCTGCAATCAGCATAGTCATTGTAAATATAACTTCTATAAACTCGTATGAAACTGGTGCGTCACCATGTTTGTGCTCTTTATCCGATTGAAACCATTGCTCCCCTTATTCTTGTCGAGGGGTCCATTTGCCTTGGAAGTTTGGGCGATATCAGTTTTCTGGTTCGAGCCTCTTTCTTTTTCACTTTGCCAACATCTTTAATATTCTTAACAGATTTTACTTTTACAAAGAAATCAAATATCTTCTTTTTTTGAGGAGAAAAATAATCTCCTTTTTACTCCATCACAACCATTATTGTTCTCCCTAAAAAAACACCTCGCTCTCTTTTTTTTCTCATTTTTCAAATCCTGTTCTATTCTTCCAAAAAAAAACATATTTAAATTTTTAACTTGCCAGTTCTATAATTATTTTCTCTGATAACCTCTAAGCTCTTAAAAAGAAGGTACAATAGCGAAAAAATGTTACAATATGTATATCTGACTTACCATAATTATTGTGTACATATGTTGGTTTTCGACAAATTCATACATATCTGTGTATATGACTATACCTATGTGCAGCGCCGGCTTTAGGGGCGGACGCCCAGATCGGCCGCCCGGGTCGCCTGAGCATAGAGGGTGCCCCGCGCGCCAGCGTGGGATCCTCACATAACCACTTAATTTGAATAATTATCTCTATCGATCTAAAAAAAATTTATTTCAGCGTATCAACTTTTATAAACTTATCTCTTAGGAGTGAGTATGAATATTCAGCACGTCTAACACGAACTGTCACTTTGTCGCTTGTCGTCATCTTGTATCCCTCACTAACTAATGAAGGACGAAAGAAACGCACTAAACGGCAGGCGAGAAATAGCAACTCGTATTAGGCCATTATACTTTTCTCTCTTGGTGCATGGTACAAAATTCAAAATAAGTTTTTTTTAATTAAAATGTGAAAAATAAAAGAGCTTATCTAATACTATATCGCTTAGTATTGTAAAAAAATCAGTGAAAAATGATTACTAAAGGTGAACTTATAGGTGCCCGGGGCGCCTAGATGGTTAAGGTCGACCCTGCCCTATACGAATATGTTAGTCTGAGGACTGTTATTGTAAAAATGCAAACAGGGATACTAATGGTTCAGGCACATGGAAAGAATGAATGATGAACGATTGATGAAGAAAATCTACAACACGAAAATGAGTGGTAGCAGAAGCCAAGGAAGACCAAGGTTGACTTATGAAGATCAGATATCCAGAGTACTCGATGAGGAAAAAATCATAAGCACTCATACACCTCGACGAATGACGAAAGCATCGTGATTTATCTTCTTGGTTACCTCGTGATAAGAATACAGTTAATATGAGACTTTTAAGTTATTGTATCATATTATATTTAACTGGACATGTAAACATATCGAAATTAATTTCGTACTTCATTTCGGCGAACAGAGTAGACGAAAATGAAAATATAAACTGTTGTTTTTTTAGGATATAAAGACGAAGAAGACGTGTTCATGTAGAGGTCTGCGGCCATATATGTATTATGAAGTCTGCCTCTTTTTTTCTGTCTTCTATTTTTTAGGACCGTAATCGCATCTAGCCCCCGTCCGTGCCATTCATTGTGATAACAAACGTTTGAAGGCAAAAACATTTGTATTTCTATTACAAATAAGACTTCCAATATCCATTCCTTACTCACCAGCACAGAACCTTATCAGCTAGCCAATGGTTATTACGGTTTTATCAATGAAATATAAAGCTCTCCAAGACTACAAATGATAATAAAAAAGCACAATTAATATTTATAATGTGAATAAATTACCCAATTGCAAGTGTGTAGCATGAACTATGTGATGGGTGGGTCCATAAACACATATACATCGTATACCATACACATATACATATTTGTGTTTGTCCCGGATTTCGAACAGACCATGGCAAGACCGAGCTTTTAATCAAGTGTAGCCATTCCATCTATTTATCATCCAGTGCCTAAGCCCGGGATGATGACGTACTTAGCCGCGCTACCCTGAAAAACCCCAGCTAGAGATCAAAGTACTTTTATTATTTTACTCACATTTACTAGGAATTAAGCTTACCCCTTCCACATTGAAGTCAAGGGTGATACTTAAAGTTATTATGTAATTCGAAATTGAATCAATTATTACCAGTTTTTGTACGTGATATCCAATCACTGATCAGCCTGTCGCTGTTGCAGATTGTAGTATATTTCCTCGTTACAGTAGCGCTGTTGTTTTAGGTTTTAGTTACATCACAGAAGACAACCTAATCGTAAGTTGCAAGAAACAACACTCAAAGAAACCCTTAATGTACTCTAGACTCGAAAACAGATTAGAAAAGTCAATTTTTCAAAACATCATCGTGAATATAACTTGAATACCTTTACCTACATTAAAAAACCAATCCATATATACGAATAAGTATAAATATATTTTCTGTTTTATTATAAAACCCGCTACATACCAACTTTCAAGGCAACACTACAATATTGCCTAGGTACTATAATTTTCTATTCATTACAGTAGTCAGTGACCATGACAGGTTTGAAATCGCCATAAGGCGGATCGGTCGAGTGTTAGAAAAAACGATCAATCTTGCTGGGAAAACATTTTTCACGTAGCGGATATTAGAAGTCCAGTATGTGTTAACCTTGGGTTGTATGTGTGTGTACTTTGTACATACACAGGCGCCATATACGTAGTTACAACATTCCTTAAATTAATTTTTACAATTTCTTTGGACTAATTGATATAATACTACTTACAATGTATGTTACATATGCTATGTGCCTACCATGAGTACATAATATGTAAGCACATATTTTATATTACAAATCACATAGAATGTTATATGTACTATGTATGTATGTATGTACGCGAAGTAGGTTTGAAGAAGTTTGTACCTACATCGTTATGATTTATGAATATCTAAATTGACAATATTAGGATTGGCATTAGGGTTGCCACCCGTACTTTATAGTATCTTTGTAATATCTTACCTTATTTTGGACAAACGTTCTTTATACTTTATGAGAGTAATGAAGTACGTAAAAATACTTGATTTTACATATTTTTACTTTTAAGGTTTTATTTCATTGTTTACTTACCTAAAATAACAAGTGTTTAGCGATTTTTGTGTGTAACGACAATAATGAGCACTGATTTCGTTTTTGAATGGTACTTAGCTACAACGTCAGCTACATCACTAAAGTGACATACATACATAAAACTTCCGAAAAAATGTAACAAATCTAATAAAGTAATACTTTATTTTTACACGTTGTACTTTATTTGTTTTAACTTAGAAAAGCAAAGTAGGTCGTTTGGTTTACATAAAAGGTGGTAACCCTAATTAGCACTGAAAGATTGGTATATTATTTTCTTTCTTCTTGTATGTATCTGTTTATTACGAAAATAAAAATGCGACAAAATTTATGGCATAATTTTATATTCGTAAAACTTAGATTTATTATATCAAACCAATTGTAGTATAAATACCACCAAGGTCATGCCAAAAATGCGTAACGCCAAAAACAAAACTTGTACCTACGTCAGAAAATTGGGTGGCGCTATTTGCACGCAATATTTTTGCCAGTGATTCCATAAACATAGACTTAGTAGAAAAAGTGAGTAGGCCTTTTTCACTGGAATTCTAATGTGAATATCGATGATAATATGTACCTACTATATTAACACCCACAGTGTTGTACCATAAATGAGAAAATGTTTATTATTGAATGTTTTAAGGATGGCTTCTAGGAAATTATTACGGTATCAAGTTAGGTTAGGTTAGGCTTTTTGGTCGAATCGTCAACTAATTGAAAAATAGGTAATTTTTTTTAATTACTTCGAAGAATGATACGGTCAACGACGTGTGTTCGTTTCATTTCGTTGAAAGAATAGATTTCGTTGACGTTTCCTTTCGTAGTTGAACCCGTCAGACTGGTTTTTTTAAAGAAGAGAACAGTTATTTTGTTTTTGTTCAATGATCAACCGTTGATTAAACTAATAAGATATTTCGTTGAATTGGCTCACTTCTGATCAAGATCATATAGAACAGTCAAGATAAATATTTGTCGTCTTATACATGTTAAAAATGGATGCTCATCATATTATTTACATTTTACAAGAAACTCGTAGTTTATCGCTGGAATTACAAGTATACAAAAATTTAATAAGGTTCAAAGAAAATTGTTTTTCCAAAAGCAACTTTTGAAGAGAAACTAAGATTTTTTTTAAATTAAGGGTGCTATGTGCCGATTGACAAACATTTGATATTTAATCTATAGTGTTTCAACCTCTATCAGATTTCGACATATTACACGTTATTTATTCTTATATTTTTCTTTAGTATTCCTATTCTCGTTCCATTTTAATTTATTTCAAAACCACGCACACATAATTGAATTTGCGACTGTAAAAATGGAAGTCACGGCAGTTACAAATTTTAATTTCCTAACACACCCTGCTGTGGCTAAATCGCAGTTCAATGACCTACACTAACTTTATTAATATACTCACGATCACACGATATCCTGCATTTGATATAATAGATCACCGTGAGTATCCCTAATTGATAAAAATAGGTTATAAATACATGAGACATACTATACTATACTGTTATATAATGATGTACAAAGACATTACTTCTTATAAGCCTAATGAGAATTCTCTGTATTTTGTTATTATATAGTTCACTTGTCAAGTTATTTCATTTTAGTGACCTGCTTCGATTTGTGTTCGATTCACCGGTATAAAATTCATCTTCAAACGGTGAACTACATTTTGAGAACTTTTGAAGTCACGATAGGGCCTTATTAGAATTTTGAAGAGCTTTGCTTGTAAAGCTCTTCCTTCTTCCACATGGTTTCCTGGTCGCAGATGCTAAGCACTGTTGGCTCTTTCAAGTTCTCGTTGGTCAGTTGTAGATGCAGAGTTAAGTTTGACGGTACTTCCGATGACGACATTATGCATCAAACTATCAGCTTTTATTACAAAATAATCACGAGAACTGATTTAATGTTAATATGGGTATAAATTTTAAAATGGAACAATTACTATTATTTTTTAACACAAAAACTTTGAGAAAGATGTGTACACTGTACAGTGTACACCCATGCTTGCTTAACTAGGCGGAGACATTTCCGTGCCCCTGAGACATACATTTGCAATTTTTTTCATTGCTAGACATGCATTAACTAAGGATTTCGTAAAGCATCTCGAATTTATTTTCTATTTTTCAGTATCTATAACAGAACAAGCTCTCTTCTATAATAAATGTAAATATTCTTACAAATCTTAATACATAAACATAACCAAAAAAATATTTTACGTATATCCTCAATAAAACTTGTAAAACATCCTCTACATTTTTCTCAAGGAAAACTACTCTTGCGAACGCAATAATAGCATGTAGTCTTTACGTTATCCGATTACTTGGAACACGAGCGAGGTTGACATTATCGGAGAGAACATACCTATTTCAGTCAATTCTGTAATTGAGTTTTTCGTTATAAAAAGTGATATTGTTTCTAACAGTGGTAATTACGTTAAAATTCAGTACATCGCGTTAAAGTTCAGTACGAACGTCGTATGTACACAAATCTCATAAATATAATATGAGTTTAAAGGACACATCCTTGAACAGATACAAGGAATAACAATATAGTATATAGCTCTTGCTGAGATGTTTTGCGACATTCTATCTCTTTTGTTGTTGTACCTAGCACATTAGTCGAGGATACAGTGTTCCAACGTATCGTACAACGTATCAATCTATATGAAAGAATAAATTTAATGTATTTTTGAGAAGAAGAGAGAATATGGGACAATTGTCACTGACTCACCTCTTACACTACATTAGGTTGCATAAGAACAGTAAATACGTTGCAATGGTTCATTCCTTTGATGATTGCGAAGCTTCCCCTTTCGCCCTGTTTATTTGTCAGTGTATTTTATCATTGCCGTTGTAATAATAACCTTTTAAATAATATACTTAATTATGTACTACTTATAATATGAATCCACCTGTTGCTCTATTCATATAATAATATAACTAGATATATACAAGATATAACTCTAAATTACAGATTTTTGTGTGAGGTAACTTCGTAAAGTTGCATGGTCATGTAAAGAAAAGATTTAAAAATATCGGTACAATTTGTAATGACATGCATAGGTAGATAGATAGAGGTTGTTTACAAGATATAGGCCAATAACTGATGAGAGTAGACTATAAATATAGGCAGTGTCAAGGCTAACCGTTGCCCGTCCGGAGTGCTTTCCCTCTCGACTCAATCTATTGTTCACACGAACTATAAATATGTCAGACATTGTATTGGAACGATTTAACTTTAATTAACAACGTCTATGCATCAATGAATCCTACTCTTGAGTCGTTTATAGATGAATGGAATTGAAATTTTCACTGTGTGGTGAATTAGAAATATCGACATTGTTGATATTGTCTAAATATTGTCAACTCAACTATCACCGTTAATAAATATACTTTATTCATGATGGGGGTATTAGTTATAGATTTTTATGTCTGTATTTTAATAGGTATAATTTATAAGAATGAAATGAATTGGTTAATCGGGGTTAATCTGTGAATCAGTGTTCATCTTATTTTCTTCTTTGATGTTAGCTGGCTGATTTTCTCCAAAATACTCTTTGTTTTCTTATGAAGTAGAAAAAGCATAGCATAATGTCAAACATTTGACCAAAAATACCAAAATAAAGTCTAAAATAATTTCGCAACAGCAACAAAATTGTTCATGTACCATTTGAAAATCCAAAAAAATGCTATCGTCAACAATATTTTCTAAAACAACGCATTTGTGGTCAAATTTTTTAAGTGTATCCAAATCGTTTATCATAAACGAAAATCTCATACGCAGATATGCAAAGCAATGTGGTAAGGAAGACGAAGGTTGTAGACGAGCGATAGTGGACATACCGCCAGAAGTTGACCCTAATTGCCCACTGCCATGTGAACGAAGGAAAAAAAAGAAAGGCATCTTGCATAGAATCAAATTAAAAATGATTGAAGGAGGCACAAACTTTGGAAGTTAGTGTTTTCTTGTATTACTGTAAAATTAAAAAAAAAATAGCACAATAACCTATTAGCTATGTATGGTATATGTCTTTATGTTTATCGTACTTTTTTGATCTGAATTGAACTGTTTAAAAGACTCATTTGTATCTAATAAGTTTTGTCGACAAGTCATTTATATAAAAAGCTAAAAATTAATTACTGAACTGAATTGAACGAACTGTTGTATAAGACCTATGAAAATTTATACATAATAACTGGCAGCGCCGTTTCGGCGTATCGAATGCCCGCCAAAGGCTGTCATGGAGGAGAAGACTGAGAAAAAAAAGAAACCGGAGGAAGAGCCGCCGGAACCAAAGGCGCTGCCGGCACCTAAAAAGAAGGTGCCTCCGATACCGGCGCCTAGGCCTGGTGTGCAAGTATCGGTGCTTGGAGCGGATACTCCCATAGGGCAGTATATCGCTCTGCTACTTAAACAATGCGCATGTATAAAAAAGTAAGTCATTACAAAAAAAATAGTTCGTTTTAGTATTTAATAATTAAATATAATTACTGTATAACTGTACGGGGTAGTCAGAGAGGACGGAGCGCCAAGCGTAGTGGTCCTTACTTACTTCTTTCTCCTCTTCTAATTTCATCATTCTCCTCACACATTTTCACCTAGGTATGCGAGTGCTTGACATTCCTGTCAGCTAATACTTCAGGTATTTGATCTTCATAAGTCAGCCTTGGTCTGCATTAGCTTCTGCTACCACTCACTTTCGCTTTGTATATAGATATGATAGATAGAACTCTTTGACTGTCCTGTCTGACTGTTTGATGTAAAGGATACAGCGTGACGACATGTATATATGTACAGTTCCTACTATAGAACCGTTTAGAAATCTCAAAATACACTAGGATCTACTCACGTTACCAATATTTAGGATAATTATTATCATAAACTTAATATACATGTCGGTGGAAATAATAAAAGGCACTCATTTGACTATACCATGGCAAAGCGCGACTTCCGATGACGCGCTAACGGAACGTCGGGGCCGGCGCTGAGTCTGTTAGACTATGGCGGCCGGTGCGATAGCATTTCTCCGACGGATCGTTTGCCATTATTAAATTTCTAATTACCTACGTAATAGTTGTTACAAAGAGTTTTCTGTCGTTTGCACATTAACTTTGTCTTAATGTTGTATTTTATGGAGTAGTTCGCCTCTTGTAAGATTAGGTATCTATTTCTCATGGCTGAGTTGCAAAAGCGCGAGTTGCCCCGTGTCTTTTCCGACATACATATATATTATATACGTACTGGCGTATAAACGAACATAGTGTGACTATTTTCAATTTGTCACCTATATGAAATGAATGATTCCCTTGATTATTCCGATATGTAATATCACAATCACATACAGAACACGTAACCATTACTGGAAAATACAGTACTTCTTTGAAATAAAACAAGAATAACACAAAATAATGTAACAAGCCAACAGCGTTCTCCACAGCGTGACGACTTGTGACGACCTGTCGTTCAAAACGGGTTACAAAAGCGTCCCGTTTGCTGTCCCTTTTCTCCTCGTGCCACTATCACAAGATTACATTCTCACTCGCACTCTTTGTACGTCTATACGCCAGGACATACTAAGTTTATGATTATTATCGTGAGTATTTTGAAGCGAATTGTCAACATAAGTATGTGTCAATAAAAAGAGCATGCTGTGAAGGACAAATTATAACATAAGTGCATCGTAAGTTAGTTATCTAGTAAGGAATCCAAGTAAAAGAAAATCGTTAGAACTACTTACAGAAATCGACTCTAATTTTTGTTTAATAAGCAGTTGCTTATGATTCTTCATTTTATTTATATAGTAAATTTAAAAAGTGTCGTTATCCCTCTGTTACTTGTGATATTCTGACACCAGTTATTCTGTATATAAATGTCATCTCTCAATAGTTTCTATTTACGTAGGGCATCGGTGATGTTTATATACACGGTGATAGCGAGCGATCCTTGACGTCACAAGATACGCCTCATGAAATGGCCCGCTCGGTCGCCCTAAGGGACCGCTCGTCTCGTTTGATGTCACAACCACGGTCAATCGACGATTTGAATGAGTATCGCTCGACTTTACGACACCTCAAAACTGTGTACAGAAAAAGCTATTTCACGAAACTGTACTGACGAATTAAAGCTTAAAAAATGCTAATTAAAATCTTTAAAATCTCATTATTTCCTAAATTGCTTACATACACTTTACACGATAAATAACCGCAAACTAAATTTTCGATAACTGTGGTAATAATCTATTTGTAAAAATCCAAAGAAGAGATATGTATGTGCTTACCTGCATATTATGTTCTTTTAATTAAAAGAAATAAGTTATTCGGAAATCCAAAAAATTAGTTTCTTGTTTTTATGTCTTCTAAATTATTGAAAAACTTGAATAATTTGACAATAAAATTTTAGGATAACTATTGAATATTTTCGTTCAATCCTCGAAAACAGCAACAAAAATTTATGTCGACCCCTACATAATTTGTTAAGTGATGAACAAAAGAGACATCAAAATGTCATTTTTGACAATTATTGTCATATTTGTCAAAAATCAGTAATCTTTATCTACTTTCATCTGTCGTTAGTACAGTTTAAATTCACATTGTTTGATACCTGTTATCCAGTAACACTAGTCCCTACTCTGTTTTTTTCGCCTGTGTTACACTAATCTAATTACTTCCACATTGACCTGGTTTTGTTATTACCGACCAATCATAAATATTAAATTAAAACACGCCTTCACATTTCGAATCAATTAATTACGTCCACTGATCAACACTATTTTGTTCATTACATTTGCGTACAAAAGAGTGAGATTTAATGATACGTATAATTTTTCTCGACAAACAAAAAATGCCACCTAGCCCTCTTAGATATGAGTGTAAATATGTGTAATAGGTGAGTAATCGAATTTCAAAAGAAACACATACTCTCATTCAGCGTGATAGTAGAAGATGGTAAGTGTTGTCCGCATATTGTCAGAATTTTCCGTCTCTGTCAATATTATATGTAATCGAAATTGTTTATTTTGTTGTGAAAATTTAGTTATAAACTCTATAAATTAGAACGCACCCAAAAATATTTCTTGAATTTAACCCCATAGTGCTTTAAATCTGAAACATACCTATTTAAACACGTTACTAATATACCAACTGTCATAGCGCGGTACACGTCTCGTGAATCATTGCTCCCATGAGAGCGACCGTCGAGGAATCTTCTTACTAAGGTTTTATTACACTTTTTATTGAAGATTCTCATACAAATCAATATTTGTTAAGCTTTTTTAACTAAAATTGAAACGTTGGTGAAAAAATAAGCGCAGTAACAGTTTTCAGGTATTAGCTTAACTAGATTTTTAATAATTTGAAACATTTCATACAAACATAACATGACGCCATTTCCCTCCTAGTCAACTGATCCTATGTCCACATTGGGACAAAGTATCACGCTGCAACAAAATCACATCTTTACCCTATATTTTTAGCAGCAAGTACAGACGGCAACACGGAACCTTATTCTATGGTTCCCCTGACAAGTTGCTTATCATTTATTCAAGTTCCTTGTTCCTTGTCCAACTCTTATGACCTACGCGGGAAGGCACGCAGTTGACACATTCCATACTTTTCTTTCATACCCAGACACAAGCAAAAAATATTAAACCGACTTCAATAAAAACATTGAAAACTACAAAATAATTGTACTATCCATTATCAATCAAAACTCAAGTAATAAAATAATTTCATAAATACGATAGTACAAATATCTATATAATTAAGATTGACAGTTACTGAAATCGGTGCCAAGCAGTAGCGGATTTAGGGGAGGGCTAAGGGGCTTGAGCCCCCCCAAAAGCATCTGAGTCCCTCCATGAAAAATTTTAGGGTCCCGGAACCCTCATTGGGTTCAAGCCCCTCCCAAACCAAAATCCTGGATCCGCCACTGGTGCCAAGCCTATCAAACTACTAGACTTTCTGTTGTTTATTGAGGTTTCAGCTTATTCAGCAACCAATAAACAAATTTTTAGAGGTTCTATACAAGTTAATATTATGACTTATGAGTCATTCCAGCTAACGTCATAAAAAAGTTTATACTTTTACGACCGCCCGTGACTAATACAACCATGCCATCTCAGATTTTTGTTGCTAAATGAGTAAAAACCTGCCCAGTGCAATTTGAACTTGCAGGGTCAGTGTTTATACCATCAAGTATTCACATTATTAATAAAAAAAATGTACACAAGGATGCTCAAGTAATGTAACATGTATATGCACAAATATGAGCTTTTATATAATAATAAAAGTCTCATTTGTAATAAAATGTATAAGTACATTGAATCGATAGATTTTCATATCGAAAGTAGAAAGAAAACGTAATTGGTTTCTTATTCGATTATATTTAATGAAGCTGAAAAGGCACTGAATTTCGATCTCGATATCGACTATAATAACATCTCATTGACCTAATTAGCGAGCTTTATTCATTTCTAATGCTTTTCTTTCGTGTTCCTGCATTAGAATTTAATTTCAGATTGCGTCTATACGAAGCAAAGGATACACAATGTTCGGATTCTAGACGTGACTTGTGTCAAGTTGTTCAAGATCTTCAACATATCGACACCAACTGCTTGGTCCAAGCATTTAGCTGTGCTTGTTATGAATTGGAACGGTGTTTACAGGTGCGATGGAGCGAGACAAGTACTATGACTAAATATTACATAAATAAATTCGTGTGTTTAGATTTGTTTAGATTCGTGTGTTTAGTCTTTTAGATTTTCCTATTCAAAAGGAAAAAATAATTGTCATAAAAATCAGGAACAACCGAGTTGTAGCAGTTAAATTATGCAATCATGCAAGTAAAGATAATACAAACGACGACAACCCTGTCTCATGATTAGGGGGTGGTACGAAATTTGCATATCTTGGCGGACACTGAGTTTGTAGCTATGTTCAGAACAAGTTGGAAACATTTGAAAACGAACTTTGGCTAAACCTGTTTGAACATTGGTTCGAGAGATCTTAGTCTAAATAATTCAACCGACTTCGATTAGGGAATAAAATTTCAGAACCTCAACTAGTTACTAAATTAATTCAAACTTTGTCCAAAATGGCAAATCACCACGCAATCCTGAAAGGTTATAAAAAAAACAATAATAATAAAAAATAAAAGCTTGTAAAGAATAAAGCATACAAATTTTGTCACGCCTCGAATTTTCCTTATGAAAGTTTATTAAGTTTGACATAATTTTTACGTAACATGCGTTAAAAAAAGCATTCAGGGCATTTCGTGATGTAGGAAAACGATGTTAAAATTCCACAGAAAAATAGTTCTGATTAGTTATTTGTGCATGAAACCTCAAAATAAATAAGCTACCTCATAAATAGTACGCAGTATTATGTAACAGGAAAAGCCCTTTTAATTACAATAGTAGTTTTCCTTTTGTTGTACGTATTCGCAAGTATGAGTGAGGTGAGGTGGCGTCGACCCCATGTTACTTGCCAATCAATACGTCCTCGACCGCAAATAAAACAAAAACTTTCAATATGAATAGACTTTTCGCTGTTTTTTTTTCTATTTCACGTCATTCACACACACCGGTTTGCGGAATACAACAAAACAACAAAAGAATCATATTTCTACTTTTTTTTAAAATTACTTTAGTTGAAATGACGATCTTATACTAACTGTGATCATCTTATCATCTTAAATCTTTTTTTCGTTAGTATTTTTTTATATCGTAAAACCAAAATCGATTAAATAGAAACCAAAATTTGGTTGAAATCGAAGCTTATTAAAGGCATCAAAAAAGTTATGAATTGATTGACTTTCACTTCAGAAATGTATCACATAACTGAAGTAATTTTAAGCAAAATTACGAAGTAATTTGCAAAAGTAACGAGAACAAATAATCAAGAAATTAATTTATTCTTGATTCGGCATAAAATCGAGTGTGAACGTAGTAAGTGGTTCGGCGCCAAACTGTCTGCAGACAATATAACATCCTTACAGATGAATAGTTTTACTCCGCACTACTGAATCATTTATTTCAATAATGTTCATTATTCTTTTTTGATAACGCCTTTTGCCGCCTTGAGTTATTGCTTACAAATTAAATATTTTCTATAATCTTTTTGCTCTTATTCCCAAATATCGGTTAAAATGTTTCCAATTATTTAGGGTTCCGTACTCAGAAAGAAAAAACGGAACCCTTATAGGATTTCTTGGTTATTCGTGTGTCCGTGTGTCCAACTAGTCATCAAGTTGAAATTTATATTAAACACTGAGATCCATGATCCCTTGGAGACGTAAAAATTGCAAGCTTCTAACTCAACGCATTCATAAAATAAACGAAAACCTATGGGGTACACTGAAAAATAGTCGGTTTTACAAAAGTTTCATTAAACTCGCCGAGTAATCTCAGACTAACACACGTAAATTGTTGATTCATTAAACTTAAAATGTTGAAATAAGTATATACGTGACTGTTTTGTGTAATTAACAAATTTGTTAAGTAATGTTAACTAAAGTAGGTCCGATGCACCATCAACATACTCTTAAACTAAATTCTTTAAAAAATTTAAAATACAATTTTGTAAATTTTATTATGTTAGGACGTGCAACTTCAATCTTTTTTATTTTATAAATTGAACAATCGTGATATTGTAAAAATAATTAACACTTTAGTGAACTTTGGTTGGTTTTTCGAAACAACAGATCAACCCTCATAATTCAACCAAAGTATTTTTTCAGTGTACTTCCTGTTGAACTAGAACCATGAAATTTGGCAATAAGCAAGGTCTCACAGCACAATGAAAGGAAAAACTTCAAAACCTGCGAATTTTTCATTATATCACATTTTTAGCCATTGCGAACTTAAATTTGCAGTCGGAGAGTATGTGAGAACGAGTCTTTATCTGCAAAGTTAAGTTTGTTTTTGGACCCGATTTATATTTTTTTGGTAAATACACAACACAAATACGTTCTATGGCGATATAGAACCCTCGGTGCTCGTGTCAGACTCGCACTTGGCAGGTTTTTTTAAACAAATCCGACACTGAATCATTTTCAACAGCGTTACGCAACACCGGCAGTATGTACAGTTAGTGGCTCCATTCTTCCATTGAATGTAGATTATATCTTATTATTTCATTGATTATGATAAGTACATATAAATATAAAACAGTACAGCTCCGATTATACATATCTCTCTTTTAGGTTTCTCTAACTAAAACATATTTAGAACTTTTGTCTGTTTTTTTATGATCGAATAAGAATAACAATCGAATATGATCGAAAAACCACTGTACGCATATTGACACAGATCGCAATATTTTAGAAACTAGGGTCTCGGTATATGTAATTATTAAGCTATGTATAATTATTACGCTATCTTTATTAATAGGGTAAGCAGTATAATTGAACTCTTGAAAGTATATGATGGTTTATAATAAGCTATTGAACTGCTTTCTGTAATGCACACGGAGTGATTATACATTAACTGACGGACCCGTTGACGCAGTGATAATATTGTTCCAAGTCGAGAGTCCCAAATTCGATTTGTGGCTCAATTTATCGTTAACTCTTAGTAGAATAGAATGGCAAATAACACATGATATGGCGTAACGAATTTTAACATTATTAACTTTATATTCAATCGAACGAAACGTAAATTCGTGTGAAAACCACCGTATAAAACGCAGCCAAGTGGCTCTTTTGTCCAGCAAAAACGCCAGCAAACGTTTCGATTGTATGAAGCGTTTGCCACTTGCCTACCCTGCTAAGCAATTTTGAAAAAAACTTTTCTAAATAGTATGAAGTTAGAATATTATTAGGTCGCTCTCTAAATTAGTTGTGCAATAACCATAACACAAGCGTCATACAAATGCCTAGAGCAGCGCTTCCTAATCTTTTAAGGCCATGGAACACTCGATAAAACCCTTTTAGTTTATGGAACCTCATAGGCCAAAGCGAACTGTAACAATTATGAGATACCTAATGCCATTTAAAATAAGAGTAAAAATCCTTTATTACGAATTATTTGAAATAAAGATTAATATAACATAACATAACTTCACGCTGTATCCCTAACGGGGTAGTCAGAGAGGACGAAGCGCCAGGAGTCGCGGTCCTTACACACCTCTTTCGCTTCCTCAAATCTCATCATTCTCCTCACACATTTTCGCCTAGGTATGCGAGTGCTTTTGACATTTCCGTCTGCTAACACTCTGGCTATTTGATCTTCATAAGTCAGCCTTGGTCTTCCTTGGCTTCTTTTACCACTCACTTTCGCTCTGTATATTTTCTTCGTCAGTCTTTCATCACTCATTCTTTCCATGTGCCCGAACCATCTAAGCATTCCTTTCTTCATTTTTACAATAACACTGTTGTGCAACCCTATCATACTGCGTATCTCATCATTGCTTATCCTGTCAGCAAGCGTGACACCGCACATATTTCTGAGAGACCGCATCTCCACAGCATTTAACATACTTTCACTCGATTTTGGGCATATCCAGGCCTCACTACCGTACAACAAAGTTGGCACCAACACCGCATTGTGGATGGCCATTTTAGCAGTGTTAGATATATTCACACTACCCACTAATGCGGACAGAGCACCGTTCACTTTATTGCCAGCTGCTACCCGTCTCTCCACATCCAACTCACATCTTCCATCCCTCGAAAACGCACTCCCCAGGTACACAATTTCATTCACCTGTTCTAGACATTTTCCATTTACACAAATCACACATTTCGTTTGTACCGCTTCTCTTTCAAACACCAGAACCTTAGTTTTGTTCACATTCATTTTCAATCCTTTTACTTCACAATCTTCTTTCATCCACGTGACTAGTGTCTGCAACTCTGCTTCTGATGGTGCTATTAGCACAGCATCGTCAGCGTACAATAGTCAGTTTACCACTGTGTCACCACATCCCATACCACTCATATTACCTTTCGATCTCTGGAGGCAACTGTCCAAATACAGCACGAATAGCCAGGCAGACATCACGCAGCCCTGTCTGACACCAGAACAGACTTCAAACGAGGGCGACATGTCCCCGTCTATCCTTACACAGGCTCTGTGGTCTCGATATAATGACCTCACAGCCTGCAGTAAGGAGCCCTCCACGCCATATTCAGGCAGAAGACTCCACAATTTCTTCCGCACTACTCTATCGAATGCTTTTTCTAGATCCACGAAAGCGCAGAAAACTTTCCGACCTAAAGCCAGAAACCTCCCCACGATAACGCGAAGAGAGAAAATCTGATCCATACAACCCCTACCGTTCCTGAATCCACCTTGCGCCTCCCACAAATATCGTTCTGAAACGCCTTTCATACGTTCAGTCAATACTTTAGTATAGACTTTACTCGCTAAGATGACCAAGCTGATGGCCCTATAGCACGCACAGTCTAGGTAGGAACCTTTCCCTTTATATAGAGGTACTATGACTGCCGTGCGCCAGTCCTCTGGAACCTCCTCCTTCTGCCAACAAAGGTTGCAGAGTGCACAGAAGGCATCCCAGACCCTAGGACCACCATACTTGACCATCTCAGCAGTCACCTCATCAATTCCCGCAGCCTTTACACATTTCAAACTTCTTATCACTTTCTCAATCTCTTTCATACTAATGGCATCCTCCAGTCCCTGGCCCGAGTGTGGCAATTCATTAGAATCGCTCTCAGTATCAGAGACGGAGTCGCCACTCTCATACAGTTCTCCATAGTATTCACTCCATCGCTGCAGAACATCCTTTTTATTTGTAAGCAGGTTGTTTTCTTTCGAACGCACTTTATTCATTCTGCAAGGTGCCGGACCACTTCGGTACTTACGTACTTCATTCCAAAATAATTTGGAATTTTCCTCGAAGTTGTCCGACATCTTGTTTCTGCAGCTTATACCTGTCTTTCATCAAATTTTTCATACCACAGTCATTAGTAGCAAGGTAGTCTCGCCATGCTTTCTTTTTCTTATACACAGCCACTTTCACCTCATCATCCCACCACACATCACGCTTTTTGCCGTTCCCAATCTTATTCATTCCACACACTTCTTTCGCAACCTCAATCATACTATCTCTAAGGTTCTGCCAACATTCTTCAACATCATCGCTCATCACTTTCAATCTATCATCAAGCTTACTGGATAATACCCTTTCATATTCATTCCTGGTGGTCGCATCCTGCAGTTTCCAGCTTTTAATGCAGCTAACCGCTGCAGGTTTGGACACTACGCGATGTCGCCATGCTGCGAACAGACCCCTTATTCTGGTTATCACCAGAAAGTGGTCCGTCCCGAGATCGGCTCCTCTATACGCTCTTGTGTCCATTACCTGCTTCTTAAGTCTGCTATCCACCAGGAATAAATCAATCATACTTCTCGCACCCTTTCTTTCCCACGTGTACTGATGGATCCTTTTGTCCCCAAACATGGTATTAGCCACAAAAAGATCCTTTTCCATACACAGTCCTAACACAATCTTACCAGCATCATTCACTCTCTTATCTCCATATTTGCCTAGGACAGACTCAAATCCTGTTCGACCTGTCCCGACCCATCCCTTCATGTCTCCACACACAACAATTCTTTCGTTCTCTTCAACCGTCGCTAGAACTTCTCTAACATTCTCCCAGAACTGCTCCAGTTCAGCCAAACCGACAGAGGACACTGGGACATATACTGCCAAAACAAAAATTCTTGTCTTGAGGCGTACCTTGTACCATTGTAATAATTATATTCAAAATTTAAATAATATTATGAGTAGGGTGACAATATGTCATAGTGACAAATTAATATATTTTGACACCAATAGGTATATTGGTAACATTTTATATAAATTTAGACTGACAAAAAGTACTTTGTACTTGCCTAAAAAGACGAAACACAAACTCGCTACATCAGTAGCCACATGTATTAACTCGGTTATAGGGAGTATAACTAAGAACTTAGTTAGGGACGAAGCAAATTTTAGTAGTTGTACTAATATTACTGCTGATAAAAATCATTTAAATTAAATAATCAGACAACGGAGAAACTTCATAATAATTTCATTACGTTTGTACATCAAAATATCAATAGTTTCTCTGGCAAAATTTTAGATGTTGAATTATTCATTGAAAAATATAATATAGACGTCTTGTGCTTCACCGAGACATGGTTGAAAGCAGATAAAATGTCTTTTAATATAAATAATTTTAATGTGGCCAGTGTGTTCAATAGAACGTCGACAGATGGCGGTGGTAGCATGATTTTGTGTAAAAATTATCTTAAAGTCAAGAACCGCAAAGACATAGTTGCTCATTCTATTAAACGTATATGTGAAATGTCGTGTGCAGAGACGGATCGGCTCATTTTTTTATGTGTTTACCGACCTCCTTCGTCTGATTTTTGCCAATTTTTAATTTCTGTAGAGGAGAGTCTCACAAGACATAGCAAATGTAAGAAGTCAATAATAGCGTGTGGTGACTTCAATGTAGACATACTGAATAATTCGAGGGAAAGAGATATGCTCATTTCACTCTTTCTCTCATTTAATTTAGTGCATATTTTTAATGAACCGACCAGGGTCACATACCATTCCGCGACATGTATAGATAATATTTTTATGAGTAAGTGTGAAACTATCGAAAGTATTGTTGTTGCTGGTGTCCGCTCTGATCATAAAGCACAGTTAATTAAAATAGAGGACATGAAACATAAATCAGAACAAATATTTGAATTTAGGCCATTAGGAGAGAGTAGGCTAAAAAACTTTACACATGATGTAGCAAAATTTGCAAACACTGCTTCTTTGGTAGATGATCCAAATATCATGTATGAATTATTAGTCAATAACTTATCTGAAATATTTAATAAGAACTGTCCAAAGAAAAATAAAGTAGTTATTAATAACAAGTTACGTTTCGCGAATTGGGCGACGAAGGGCATAAGAAAAAGTAGGGACAGGCTTTATGAGTTATATGATGAGAAATCTTACACGGGGGATGAAAGTTTTCATAACTATGTCCGCACTTACTCAAAAATATTTAAGAGGGTATCAATACACGCAAAAGCAATCTATATTGCGAATAAAATCAGAAAATCAGATAACGCAGTAAAAGCTACATGGAATACCATTAATAAAGAGGTTGGGGGTAAACAAAATAAAAAAAATGAAAATATTTCCATAAAAATTGATAATAAAATTGTTACAAATAAAATTGAGGTTGCTAATGCTTTTGAAAATTATTTTTCAAATGTACCCATAGAAATTACTAGTGGTCTAGGATCGTCTTCGCATACAGCAGAGACGTTTTTGAGCAAAAATATTGGAAAATGGTTTCCTAGTTTTCAAATTAGGTACACATCTGCACATGAAATAGAAAAGACGTTCAGGCAATTAAATAAAAAGAAAAGTGAGGATTTATGGGGACTATTAATTAATGTAATAACTAATGTAATACCTATATTATCGCCAATCTTGGTAGATATATTTAATAAATGTGTCGAACAAGGCGTATTTCCCAGTTTAATGAAACACAGTAAAATTATTCCACTATTTAAATCGGGCTGTATGTTAAATCCAACCAATTATCGCCCGGTGTCAATATTGCCAGCGTTGAGTAAAATATTCGAAAAAATAATACTCAAACAAATGCTGGCACATTTTAACATTCACGGGGTATTTCATGGTCAACAATACGGTTTCACGAGAGGGCGGTCAACAACTCATGCGGGAGTAAGCTTGATCGGGACTGTACTTCAGGCTTGGAAGGGGTCCCAAGATGCTACTGGTGTTTTTTGTGATCTTTCCAAGGCTTTTGATTGTGTTAGTCATGAAACTTTAATTTGTAAGCTGAAATACTATGGAGTACGTGGTAACGCTCTCAATCTCGTGATCTCGTATTTGTCTGGCCGCGAGCTGAAAGTGAGTGTTAATGGGGTTTTGTCTGTGGGTTCAAAGTTAAAAATGGGAGTTCCCCAAGGATCAATTTTGGGACCTTTCCTGTTTTTGGTATATATTAACGATTTCCCATTTATGCTCAGGGACTTATGCGAAACAGTATTGTTTGCTGATGATACGTCATTGTTATTTAAACTAGACAGAAAAAATCTAGATATTACTTGGGTAAACAGGATCCTAACAGATGTCTCGAAATGGTTCGCTGCCAATAATTTACTACTGAATGCACAAAAAACTAAATGTATTAAATTTTCCCTTTCTAATGGACCCAGAATCCATGATAAAATAAAACTGGGTGGGAAACAATTAGAATTCGTTAAGTCAGCCAGTTTTCTGGGTTTAACAGTAGATAACAAGTTACAGTGGGCGGACCATATCGGGGTATTGGCTAGTAAGCTCGGTTCTGCGGTATATGCAATTAGACGCATTAGGCAAATGACAGATGTGGATACGGCAAGGTTGGTGTACTTTGCATATTTTCACAGTTTAATGTCCTACGGCCTTCTGCTGTGGGGATCAGCGGCGCATATTAACTCCATTTTCATTTTACAAAAAAGAGCAATACGTGCCATCTACAGGTGAATGCACGAGAATTGCTTAAAGATCGTTTTAAAGACATTAATGTCCTCACCTTGCCCTCCTTATACATCTTTGAAATTATTATGTATACGAGAAAAAATATAGACCAGTTTAAAAAGAATGGCGATATGAATGGTATGGAAACCCGAGGTCGTGATAAATTGGTTATTCCAAAATTTAAATTACATAAGTCAAATGTTTCATTTTTAGGTAACTGCATTCGTTTTTATAATAAATTTCCTCAAGAAATTACTCAATTAACAGAGAATAAATTTAGATTGGTTATAAAACGTACATTGACTAGACAATCATACTATAAAATAAACGATTTCATTGATTTCAGGATAAAACAATAGTCTGGAAATGATATTCTCTGCACATGCGTTTACTGGCTTAATGAAAATATTGTATTTTAATAAACCTTTTGTAAAATGAAGTTGAAAAAATGATACCTGACTGAGTTTCTTGTCGGTTCTTCTCAGTGTCCAGGTTTTCTATTCGAACCGAACTAAAGTAGATTTGACGTTCAAAAATACCATGTAATTGGGTTTAGTTGAATAAATTGATTTGACTTTGACTTTGACTACCCAGAGCAGTCTGGGATTTACACATTCATACTCAGTCATACAATTAATCATACGAGAGGACAGTAAAACGCATACCCCTTGGCATCCCCTATCTCCTTGTGGTACCCCTGACCACAAAGCGATGCCTCCTTTGGGCAAGTCGGCAAGTTCACTGCCGCCTCGCTTGGTTTCACTCAAACATAGCACATCCAATATTTTCTCTTCCATAATATCAATCACTTCATTCATCTTCTCGTCAATCCCACCTCTCACATTCCACGCAGCTACTTTGCACTCCTCCCTCCACTTCCCGCCGCTAGGTGCACAGCGTGTTGGGTGGCGGTCCCCAACGCCGAACTGCACTCTGCACACACCAGCAGGGACAGACCGGTGTACGTCGCTTTCGGGGGACGCCCTAACATTATCATTGCCGTTGTCCCGCATGGTATGCACAGAAGAGGAATTGCAGCCCTGAAAAGGGCTGGCAGGGGTCGCGACGAGCACGCTTCCTCAGTTGACCCCCGAGATTAATATAAGGAATGAAATTATTTCACTTCTTCCTATAAGAACTATTAATAGGTTTGAAATTGAGCATTTTTATTGTGTAGGTCCCACAATAGTATAAAATTGGTTCAAAATATTGTTGCCACAAATGACGGTCGCCATAATATTCCAACTGTTTCACGACCAATGTAACACTCGCGGAACCCTAGTGTCTTTTACATGGTACCCTTGGGTTCCACGGAATTCACTTTAGGTATCGCTGGCCTAAAGTATTTACACGTTACGTTATGTTATGAAGTTGCAGGCACAGTGTTTCATACGAAAATAAGATTGCTAACATCAGTAACAATCGATATTGGTTTTCAAGTTTTACACTTAGTTAATAGCCTCTTTAAAATTAATAACGATACATATTGTGTAGGTATCATTTGTCACCGACTTAATATGCCTTCAGTATCTCATTATGACCAATAAATAATTTCCTAGCCTGACAGTTATTAATAGATCCGTTGTTAATGTAAAAATTCAAAGGAAAGCATTGACTACGTACTCAGAGCGTCGACAATGTAGGACAGCCCCTTATTTAATTGGATCCTTAATTGAGTTCATGAAATATTGAAGTATAGGTACATAATAAATACTTACATACATATGTGCAATTACATTCAACGTTTCGTTTATGTATTTTGTGCTACGGTGCGGTGTGGTGCGGTAACGTATATACACGTACGTACAGGATCTAAATAGATTATAGATATAATTCAGTGTGAGTTCGATAACTTGCAAGCAGGGTTCCATTACACAATTTATAAAACAGTAAGGTAATTGGAGATTTTGGAGATTCGCTGATCTTCGTGTAAGATTTTTAAAGAGACGATTTTTTACACTCATATAGCTGGATATATATCTAATTATATCAGTTTTAATCGTTATGTGAGTCTTTTAGTGATAACGAGTCCAATTTTTTTTTTAAATCAACTGTGATAGACTAGGGTAGTGATCCTAGTTACTATTTTTCCTTTTAGAGTACATAACCCTAAAGATAATCTAATAGTATAAAAATACATACTTCATTGCTTTATATAAATTAGTTTAATAATATGTAAGTATCGAGTAATGTATTAGTAGAAAAATACAATTCATTATATTGCTCATAAGTAGGGAAATAAATCACTTGTATGTAAGTAAAAATAGGCTCAGTGAAAGTAATAATTGCGCGATTAGTGTTGTTTTTACCTACCGTTAAACGAAGTTTGTCCTGGGCTTTCTCTGTACGTACAAAATACTGCCAACCGCAAAAAAAAGTTTGCCCTGAAGCTTTCCTTTTATTTAAAATAATAAAAAATATATAACATAACATAACATATCTTCACGCTGTATCCCCAACGGGGTAGTCAGAGAGGACGGAGCGCCACGAGTCGCGGTCCTTACACACCTCTTTCGCTTCCTCAAATCTCATCATTCTCCTTATATATATAAATATATACTTTGTGCAATTTGATAATTTCCCTTCAACATACCTTATCTCAGTTTTGAGTTTCTTTTTTAAGTATGTGTGGTAATTTGGGAGATAAGATCGCCATACTCAATCCATCATCAATTTTAATTCAAAACACATCTTTTAACTCTTTAAGTGACCAAAACTAACTCCCAAAAATGAAAATTTTACTTTTGAAGTTTTATTAACTGTGTTTGGGCCACCAGTTACTATAACTGTTCCTTCAGCTGTTTACGTTTTATACTCTCCGAGAAAAACTGTGCTGTGACAAAAACGGTTACAAAGAAAACATTTTAATATGTACCTAACTAAATTACATACGTTCATACACTGGCTATTCCCTTCTAGGCGTTGCTGTAGCGCGCGTTGAACAAACGAACGTATACATTTATATTTATATACCTCTATATGTTAGTATTTAAAACAAAAAACACGTGCATATGAAATGCAACGTTGTGTCAAAATTTCAAGTCAATCGACCGACTACGTTTTGAATTTTTAAATACATACATATGTATATATATACATATGTTTGTTTTTAAAACAGTATTAGATCCCACAAATCCCATTGATAAATCTTCATGTTTTCTCACCTTTTCTAACCATACGCTCTATTCCTCAGAACACCGACATAGTACTTATGTTGGAAAGTGGCTACTTGAATATGGACATGTCTTTAGAGAAGAGATTTAATTACCAGGCACCTATAGTGAAGCGGTATGCGGACGCAATAGCCACCGAATGTCCAAAAGCTTTCGTCATAGTTTGCGCCACGCCTATTGATTGCATGGTGCCGCTGATCGCCGAGGTATTACATTTTTATCTGAACTTAGCCTATATTCCCAACAAATAAGTGCGCAACCGCATCATACGTAATGTCAATGGCTGCGATGGGTTCATAGGAAATCCCAGAGCCTTCCCATAACGCGCCGAGGACAACCGCCGCAAGAGTTTTGATGAGTAAAAGCCCCACATAACCTAGATTTATCCCCAAGAGGTTGAAAATCTGTGTGCAGATTGATCCTTCTTAAAAAAAAAATTCATGTGACTACGAGGCGAATTTAAATAGGTATTATTCGCACAGCATGACGGCAGGTTGGAAACATTTATTAGCAAACGCAAGCGGCCTTGAATCGTCTTCACGCGATTACATACAACTGCCAAGGTTTCCGAGTTGATCTATTATTATTTTATTTAAATCTATTTACATAATTTCGGTCCTAATATAATCTACATCAAGAGTAGTCCTAGGATAAGTTAATTCCAAATTGTCAATAATTTTTAAGTCACTTTTAAGTGAAAATGTAAAATCATCTATTTTGCTGATACTTACCTTTTTCCAAACACACGCAAATACTGTTAACAATTATATCGAAACCCTTATTAAAACCTCTATGATATTGTATAGGTGTTACTTCGCGGAAATCCATTTCATGTGATAAATTACTAAATTCTTCAGCTATTCTCCGCTCAAACTCCAAAAACCACCAATCGACACGTGTTTCGCTTCTCAAGGAAGCATCCTCAGGATATATCAGAGATAGGATTCGGTCAGCTAACCAGCACCGAATCAACAACTGAATCAGCTGCACGACTGTTTAAACCAATTGCCACCCTACCCACACCAACCTCTATGTGAAACGACTATGTCAAGTTATTAAAGATAGAATATTCGGAAGGAATATTTATGCTTATAATTAGTCTTCGAAATTAGATTAGGTTTAGATCATTTACAAATTACATGAGACGTCAAGGGAATTCTGTAGTACCCCATATATTTCATAACTCCGCACACGGCAATAAAATGCCATTATGTTAACTCTACTTCCTAACGTCAATTCTTTTAATACGCCATGACGTATTTCAAAATTTCTTTCACCCATGATAATATGTTATAGATATACCACATTGATAATACTTGTCTGATATGGACATCGTAGTCCACATTAGAACTCATAATTAACCTGCCCACAGTCAGCGACCGACTCTGTGTCTAATGCGGATATGTGCCATTTATGCCACGATATTTTTATTTATAACACGGAGACGGACGGTAAATAGACTGAGGCTATAAACATTTTCAATAACAGGGCTAAACAAGTATTTCAGGCTGCAAACGCGTTAGTAATTCTAAGGACTAATACGTTGTGCCTCTTGTAACAGAAATTTAACCATCCACACTGGAACGCATCAGTGGAAGTTTGGCGGCAAGAACAGCTTTTAATCGGATCAGAACGGTCGCGATCAGAACGGACCCTGTACGAGGTCCTACCACCACTCGCTAATTGATACAATATTATACATATACTAAACAAAAAATAACTAGTTATATATAGGTCCCTTCCTGTAACTTAACTTTTATCAGTGAAATATAACAACAATCTTATTTTTTGTTTTGTCTTTCTTAGTTCCGGAATATCTCACTGATAATAATCTTAAAAAATATGCATGTACACAAACAATTCTCACATCTATCTTCTATCTATATACATAAAAATCAATTGCTATTCGTTTGTCTTGCTAAAACTGAAAAATGGCTCTACCGATTTTGATGAAATTTTTTGTGTGTTATAGTGAGTCCCTGGATGGCTTAGATTCACAATTGTACCCGGTAGATGGCGCTACAATCGGGTCCTAAGTTTTTTTTTGTTTTGGGCAGGAGAATGTCAGTCGAGTTGAGTGGGTCGCTGGATGATTTAGAATCACAATTGTACCCGGTAGGTGGCACTGTAATCGCGTTCTAGGATTTTTTTTCATTTCGAACAGGGCAGCATCTGTCGGGTCCGCTAGTCCATAATAAAACATAAATATACAGTTATTGTACATAGAAACTGGACACAATAAGCACAAAAAGTCTAGCAGATGTGCTGCCTCTACGAAATGACATCATTAAGTGAAGAGATACCAGGATAAAAAACCACGTATACCACGTAAATGTAATATATTTTAGACACATTTTGAAAATGTAAGATATTGCTTAGGTTTCCACAAAAAACCAACTTAGAATTTTTTGAAATCGATCTAAATTTATTGTACCAAAACTGTTAGATAAATGTTAGAAATACCATCTGCATTCTATAACGAGTTTACTTGAACAAATTGATTCACTTTAGTCATGGCACAATAATGTATAATTGTATAATGTCTAATGCTAGTATTAACATTTTTTATGAAACACCTACTAACTTACTACATGTGTATTGTATATAAACACATCTACACACATACAACCAGTGGCAATTGTATCGTTTCTATAATATCTTTTGAGTCAAAAGATTGACCTTTGAGATTCGTTTGTTAATATATTTATAATGGGTACAACCTTGAAATAACACTTTTCAGGAATTAAATTTGTTTTGTCGACATTAAGGAAAGACGTAACGAAAAATATCGTTTTTTTTTTTAGTAAGCGATACCTCTGACATCTAAAAAAGACTATAAATGCAATTCCTATAACATTTCTAAGAATAACTTCAAACAAATAAAGAATCAATGAGTTCTGTTACTTTGACCTTTAAAGCAACAAAAGGAAGACATTATAATCTTTTAATGAATCGAACCAAAGAAAGCACTTTGAAGTAAACATTCCTCTTTTCGAAGTGTTATAAAAATATTTACTTTTTATAAACGTACTTGCCTAATGTTTCTTTAAAACGTAAATGAACTTATATAATACACATGATAAAAGTACCCTTTTGTCGTAGTAATGTACTCAATATCCCTCCCTTAGCAGTTATTAAAATGTTATGACCTTATACCGTTAGACCGCTAGTAGTTCTTTTATGTATGCGGATCGGAAGTAATCAGCTATTTGTTTGTGCGGCCATTGCTATACCTATATGTGGACTATTCCAACTATTCGAAGAAAAAACTAATTTTTTTTTAATTCTCAAAAAAGTAAATTCCTGTTAATTTAAAAGAAGTAGCCTATTTAGCACTAACTTTAAACGAAGAAATACGTATTGTAAAAAGATAAAATAGTGCATTAAAAGACTTCAAAGGAAATTGGAAGCAGCTCCCGTAGAGGCTCTTTCTTATTTGTTGCGATACGAACTTGCAATCAGTGAAGTGATAAATATTGTATTTTACATCATCCCTGGGGGCCATACAGTCTCAATCTTCTGCAAAATTGTGTTATTCCAACAGCAATTCCCATTTGCGCCGATTCTCGTATTTGTCAGAAGGAGCATTCGTAATGCCTACATCATGTTATCTTCTCTTCCATGCAATTGGAAACTTCTAAGAAAATGTTATACAAACAGAATTTATGATGGTTTAACACTTGGTCTGAGAGACTGAAAGGTATTCTGTTATTGAGATACTCAATCTGTCACTGATTCAGTAGATATTTACATAATTATTTTGATTAAAACCATATAATGAGATCAAAGAATTGTTGTGTCAGCGTAACAGTTGGCATATACACGTTACCTATAATACATTAAATGACACTATAATTCTTAAATTATTAAGGTAAACCTTCTTTGAAACTGAAAGTGAAATGTATTAGAATTATTGTTGACAAAATATTTAATAGTTTTCAATTCAGACATTATGTTCTTTGTATGATTCGTTTTTTTGTTGGTACGCTTTAACCCTTTTTGTAACAAGATAAGGTTTTGTAACAAAAAATTCAGAAATGTAGACCAGTTCCTATATACAACCGCTTCCTTTATAATACATCTACCGGCGTAATTAAGCGTTCTCGGTAAAAAGAGAAAGTGCTTTTTGTGTAATCATAGCCCACGTCTGTTTCGTTGCGAAATAAAGAGCAAAAAGTACGATATCGGATCTCAGCTTATTCTCAAATTTAATCCGGTTAATTCTTTTTATGCCGAGTCTGAAATTCTTAAGACTTTGCTGTATAATTCCGAAAAAATTATTATTTCAATCATCATTTTCTAAATTTTGATGTTTGCTATATATTTCTCGATTATATTATTATTATTATTATACATTTTTAAGAACTTCCAAGAACGATAAAAGTAGTACTAATTCCACTTCAGACATTAAAAGAAACTGGCTGGTATGATCCGCGCAAAGTGCTTGGATCGCTAGCTGTTCCCGAGATGCGTGCAAGCACGCTGGCTGCACGAGCTTTATGTCTTGAGCCAAGATATACCAGAGTACCATGTGTCGGAGGTACCGAAGGCGAATCTCTAGTGCCGTTATTTTCAAAAGCTGTCGAATACTTTGACTTTGCTACGGTAAATTTCTATTATTCTTAGGTTAAAAAAATTCTACTATCATTTTTGTAATTCGAGTATATTGTATTTGTAAGTACATTCATCGTTTTCTAAACGTCAATATCATTGATATTTTTTCCTTTTTTTTGCACCTTTACTCTAGCATAATGCAGCAATGATGACTGATGCAGTTCGAGAAGCTCCAGGAGCCGTAGCTAGATCTGAGGGTTGCACTAGAGCAGCGGATCTGAGCGAAGCACATGCAATAGCTGGTCTAGTCACAAAGGTGGCACATGCTTTGCTTTGCCACGACATACCTCGAGTCACAGGCTTTGTAGAAACTGATGCCACTCAAGTTGTCAGTCCAGCCAGGTGAAATGTTATATTGTCTAAACATATCTAATCTATACAAATAAAAACGAATGTTTCTTTGTATGTTTGCCCTCTATGCGTAGGTGAGTTGTAATACGTTTGTCGAGAAGGGTTCTGAATTATTCAATTTAGTTAATAAAAGACTACGCGAAGGAATTCGCGGGCAACAACTAGCAATTAATAATAATCATGATATTTAAACCTTTTCGTAAATAAAAAGCTTCTTAAATGCAATTTTGAAATTTTCATACATTTTTCGTGGTACATAATTTACTGTGACAAACATGTGACAAAAGCCAGTGCTTATTGAACTCGAGCAATCAGAAGAATACAACCAGTTCTTCTCCCTCCAGATACATCGCGAACGTTGTGGAGATCGGAGGCAGTGGCATCTCGAAAAACTTCGGCCTGCCTAAGATGACAGATACAGAGAGAAAATGTATGGACTTAGCCTTAATTGAACTGTGTTGTAGGCAGAGGACAGTGGAAGATTGGTATCGTAAATTCTGCAGTTCATCCGGTAGATTGGACGCGTACAAAACACAGTTTTTTACTCCACTATCTTATCAAAGATTGGACGATTGCGCCTACGCAAATGTGTAATCATCATATTTTTCATAGTTTAAAAACTCAGTGCTGTATTTAATAAAAAAAAAATTTTTTTGCAGTTTTTTGTGTTTGTGAGCAGTGTTAATTTTAAAGCGTTTTTGTTTTATATATTCTTGTAATATAAAAATAATAAAATATCTATTAGACGTTTCATTTTTTAATTCGAAATCTGACTAAATATATCTTTTATTTTTAACCGACTTCAAAAAAAGGAGGAGGTTCTCAATTCGACTGTATGTTGTTTTTTTTTTGTATGTTCGTTACCTCATAACTCCGTCATTTATGAACCGATTTTGAAAATTACTTTTTTGTTTAGTAGGTAATATTTCAGAGGTAGTAACCATTTAAATTTTACTGGTATTGGAACTTGGACTTCGAAGATACACCAAATAACGCGACCTGATTATAGCCTTTATTTATATTGATGATTCTCTTGTATATCGTTACGTTCCGGAATTAGAAAGAAGTTAATTGCAGACGTGCTTAGATATGTATTTAGGTCAAGATCACTCAAAAGGAAGAAATAAAAAAAAATTATAAAAAAAAATTAAACCGCCTTCAAAAAAAACACTGAAAAGTAGAAAATAACTATCCTTTACTAATCGAAACTCAAATGCAATTATAACTTTATAAATACGATACACATACCTTTATTTTACGTTAGTAAACTAATTAATCCTATCCTAATCCTATATAATTAAAAAACAACAGAAAGTCTATTAGTTTGGTAGGCTTGGCACCGACTTCAGTAACTGTCAAATTTAATTCTATAGGTACTTGTATCGTATCTATAAAGTTATTTTAATTGTACTTGAGTTTCGATTAGTAAAGGATAGTTATTTTGTACTTTTCAGTGTTTTTTTGAAGGCACTTTAATTTTTTTTTATAAAATTTTTTGTTTGTCGTTTACGCACAGATATCTTGGAATTGACGTGCTGCTAAACAAGAATGGTATTTGCAAGAAATTTGATTTCCCTGGCAAGATGAATTCATTGGAGTTGGAATTAATGGACCTAGCGTTTTGTGCTTTAAAGTACAACGTTGACTTAGCCCAGTGTTGGCACCAAGACTTCTTGAATAAGGAATACGAAAGATGTAAGATGGGCATGAAGAAATACTGGCATTATCCAAAACATTATCACCATGTAGACGACTGTGCTGTTCATTTGACTTGAGGAATTTTAATGTTAATTTTGTAATTTTGGTCACATTTGTCTAAACTAGTTATAAAATTAATCAATCGCCTAAGGCAATAATAATTATGTAAGATATTGTCGTATTGTTGACGGTAGTTGTTGCTGTGTGAGATTATTTATTATTAAAATACTAATGCAATCATAATATCTGTAAAACAGTCACCTCAAGAAAAGACATTCATATGCAACTGTCATGAATTTACTTTATTTCCAAGAAGATATTTTGATTGAATATAAAAAAAGATAAAAAAGTAAGAAACATTAAATTTTCAAATACATAATAATTTATCTATTATAAAACACATTTTATTTTTAATACTTTATCACTATTTTACTGGCACCATCATTGTTAATAGCTAAGTATGTAATACTTTACGTTAGTAACTAATTAATCTGTGCTAATACTATGGCCCGTTTCTTGCGTATGGAGGATTTGGATTTGTTTCCAAATACATTTTTCCGGTCATCCTGAGAAAAAAAGTTAAAATTATAAAAGTACGCCCAGTCAATATTATGTGTCATACTTTCGAAAACTTTTATGAAACTAGCGACCCGCCCGACTTCGCGCGGGTAAAAATTTTTTTTAAAATAAAATACAGCCCATGTTAATTGCCGATAATGTAGCTTTCTATAGATGAAAGAATTTTTGAAATCGATTGAGTAGTTTTAGAGTTTATCCATTACATACAAACGAAAAAAGTCTATAATATTAGTTTACGTTAGTAACTAATTAATCTGTGATATTAGTATAGAAGTATAGATTGTATAAAAAGACTATATTCTTAATCAAATCCTATTATTTAAATCAAATATATACCTAAAGTTGAAAACATTCGTCTAACTCTACAAAAACAGGGATGTATGAAAGATATCACCGATATTAAGTAAAAGTATTCTGTAAATACATGCGAGTACGTCATTCCTTAGCGGTTAACTTTACGCTAACAACTAATTAATCTTTGATTTAGATATTAAACTGTTATAATTTTTTTTTTCAATCCGACTATACATTCGCGCACAAACCCCGTTTATATCGACCACGCATTTCGTTATTGCACTCCTAAATCTGCGTGTCGCAGTCAGATTCATGAGAGGAACGTGCCTTGTATATTGGACTCGTAAAACGACCAAAGTAACCACTTTTACTAGACCCCCGAAGCCCCCTGATCAATGGGATCAGTAAAGAAGCAGAAAGGATATTATAGATCTTTATATATTGGGTAGATTTTATTTGTAACAATTTGGAGTAAAAGGTCATGTCAACTAAAAGTGGTCTAAGGAATATTTATGATAACTATATACAAAGATATTTATTTAGAGGCTAGCCAAATATTTCTTCTCGATATCAGTCTTGCTTTTTGGCGCTATTATAATATTTTCTCTTACTTCCATGCTAGTATGGGAGGGAAACAGAATCAAATGATGTACCAGCGGTTTATCTTCCCGTACAAGTCGTATAAATCTCCTAAGGAATAGAGTTCAATATAATGACCTGATGGTCCAAACGTCTGTATTTAAGCTCACTTGGGGAACGGGCTGCAATTATGTAATATAATTTTATTTTCTTTTTTTTTAATATAAACCATAAACCAATATCAAGTAATATTTAAATTAAGCAAATGTTTGTATATACTTACGGTAATGTTGCTCCAAATCCCATGTAACCATGAACTTGAAACGAGCATTGCCTTGTCGCAGATTTCCAATCCCTGCATAAAGTAGCTGCAAAACCCATAGGATTGTGCACTGACTCTGCATAAAACCGCCACGCGCGATTATGACTGCATCCATCTAAAATAAGAACAACGTTCTCATTCAAAAATTGTCTTTCGTGTTTTGTGTGATACGCTATTACCACATAATATTGAATGATTTCGAAAATTATTATTAGAATGATTATTTGTCATTAGTACCTATCTAGGTACTGACTGATATCGTGCTTTAACCTTCCTGTACCCGTGTATATACACATATATCTCATCATCTAATATCACGTGAGACCAAAAATTGTAAAGCCTATTTTTTATAAATAATTTAGTAAAATCTCATTAAAATGATGTTTATTATTAGATGAAAATGTGCGAAAACACGTAAACAATAATTTCATAGAATATATTTACTTTTATTTATGATTACCTGGTGCCCGCGACTTCGTCAGCGTGAAAGTCTGTTTTATTACGGACCCCTGTTTGACTAATCGAAACATTTAGTCAGCTATATATTTACAGTCCGAATTTCATTACCGAGGCAGAGAAACCATTTAATTGCGACTGGTTCTAATGCGACACATACATTAAAGCATATCTTTATACACGATATCGCAACATTAACGGTTTCTCTTGCTAGGGCTAATATAAATAGATTGTCTGCATTACTGACATAACACGTAATAATAGGAATTATTAAAGATGTTTCTTACGGAAAAATTGTTAACCTAAACCCGCGTCGGTCTGACGGACCGATGGATGTCGTGTATGGTAACACATGCTATCGGCACGAATGCTTGCCACATACCAAATTGTAGTTAGTCATGAATCACACAGCTCGCAATAAGTTCAATGTCCATTTTCTGTTTAAAAAAAAATTACAGCGTAAAGCGTCGGTCTCACAGACCAACGCACTTGTATAGGAAGGTTAAAATGTTTCTTTATACATACAAACATATCTCACGCTGTATCCCCAACGGGGTAAAGAAGACGGAGCGCCAAGCGTCACGTCGCGTTTTTTTTATTTCCACTTACAAAATACTTTTACCATAAAATTCATGTAATAATAAATGAAATCTTTTAACTTGTATTCATTTAAAAACCCTTTATGTATAGCATACATACATAGTTTTCTTAATAATTCGGACACTAAATATTACATATCGGTGAAAGTAATCAAAAACGAAGCAACGATAGCGAAAACAACATGGGCCCTAGACGAGTGGCTGGATTGTCGTAAACGCCAGTAGAATAGAATGACTAATATTATGTAATCTACCGTAACGAATTTTAAATTGGTAGTCAAACGTTATTAATTTTCTTATATATAAAACGAAATGTAAAATTGTGTGAATACCGCCATATAAAACGTACAAATGGCAATTTTTGACAGCAATAGTGCCAGCAAGCCTTTCGACTGTGTGAAGCGTTTGCCATTTGTGTAGCTGCTCTACGAAGTAAAAGCTGCTCAGAGCGCCTAGCCAACTGACAAACGCGTTCGAAACGCTCCTTAGCGTTATTGCCCGTCAAAAGTCCCATTCGACTACGTTTCATTCGGCGGTTTTCACACGGCTCCTTTTCATTTAATAGAACGTTTGACTTCCAATTTCAAATTCGTTACGCCAGATCACGTGGTACTTGTCATTCTATTCTACTAGTGTTTACGACAATTGAGCCGCTTGTCTAGGCCCTCTGAAGTACATGGCGGTATACAACCGTTTTAAGCGTAAAAACTTGGACCTACTTGTACTTACGCCGCGGATTAACCTACATTTTCCTCGAAACCTGTTAACATTTAGGCTTATTGTGTGCTTGTTGTCGTACGGGACGGGGGTAAAAGCATTGCCGATAAGCTGCTATTGACATTTGGACTTGACGATCAATCTTTGGCTGAACGCCAAATAATACGACATTGGCTTTTTCCAGCAGGCGCCGTATACCTAAGTCAACTTTTATCATTGTTGCCTATACAAACGGTGTTTCAATTCATCATTGTAATTAGATACGTGAACTAATTCAAATAATATATTTATCGATGCTAGGTGCCAGTTTGACGACTTAGATGGCGCAGTGGTTTAGGCGTTAACCCAAGCGCGGAAGGTTCCGGGTTCGATTCCCGGTCGGGTCATATTAGAAGATGAACTTTTCTAGATTGTATCGGGTCTGGGTGTACTGGGAGACGCCCTCAGTAGTCGTAGTCTGATCCTCATAGCACAGGGAGTACCCTAGTTTGAGGTCAGATGATTGGTGTGTATCGTCTGGCATTATTATTAGTTAATATTTTTAGTCTTTTATAATAAGGTCTAAATGAATCAGTGCGTTTTAAGTTTTAAATAGCTCTAACGCAGCCTTTCCACACCTTAAATATCTTCAGTAGTTGTGAAGAAGAACCCCAGAACAGTAATCTGAATCAATGAGGATGAACGCACCACAGCCGTGGTATGCAGTGAACCAAAGTATATAATCTCGATATGGGTCATTGAAGTTAAAAACGAGTTGTATTTTGAACCACTCTGTCAACATCAATGAATAACTCGTTGACGAACGGAATGATCGACGGTGTATGATTGTTTTATTTTAGTGAAGGAATACATTATGGATTGTTGAAGGAATTGAATTTGTGAATTCGTTTTTTGAAGAATGTAACAGTGGATTCGTTAACCAATTTAAAATTCGTTAAATCAATGCTCATCTCTAGTATAATCGAATTCATAATTATTAGTGTCGTACCTATTAATATATACACAAATATTAAGCTACTAACCAATAAACATTATATTGTATAATTTTTTGTATAAAAAAACTGGGCATATGGAATGTCATAAAACTCACTCTTTATAGAAAATACGTGATGCATAGAAATAGGAAGTATATAGGTAGTTTCTACTTCAATGGCGTGAAGTAAAATAAATATTCTTTCAATTGGGCTAAAATTTAAATAATGTTACTCGTGTCATTCTTCACAGGGTATGACAATATTTTATTAAACTCCATACTAAAATATGGAGATTATGTTTGCGTGAAGCTTAAAATATGGGCGCCGGTGAGCCTCATTTGTATATTATTATTATGAATTTATGCAACGAACCTGAATTATTTTTAGACTTTCACGTCACAAACATTATTTACGCTTCAAAATGTATCAATTCAGATACATAATTAGATACTTGTAGATGTGATATTTAACTATTTCCGTAGAAAACCTTCGCATTTTCTAAAAAAAAAAGAATAGGTGGCCATTCTATTGGGTGGAGTAACAACACATGTTCTATGCTGTATAAGTAATAATAAATGTGAATTAATTTATATACTATTTATGCACATATCGATTATAATCGCGATTATTCTCTTCCAATATACATAATATATTGGCAGTTAAATCTCGTTCGTTTGTCTGAGGTATGTAGATATTATCGATAATATTCGGCATTCGTCGTTTCCGCTGAAAAATTATGTAGCATTAGTATATGAAGATTGATGTAGATGGACAAAAACGTACTTATTCGTATGATGGTTGACGTTCACCAACGAACATTAAATGTCAAATAGAATTTCTACCGCAACACAAAAAACAAAGATGAAATTAGTCCGCATTCTCTTTAACATGGTGTTTAACTAAGTTCTAAAAGTTTTTATTTACTTGCATACGTAAATAAAAACAACTATTGTAATAAACATATAATATTAAGATTAAGAACCCAATTAAATGATTTCTTTGTAGAACATATCAAATCATGACTGTGAACACCTTTGTTTCCAATTAATGTTATCTATTACCCAAGGTACATGCCAAAATTAACCATAGAAGACGATAGGCCAAATTCAATTTCAGATTTAGGTCGTTGTTTGATAAACATATTAACCATTCTAATAATAACAGTTTCAAAGGAAAATAATATGATTTGACGATACTGTTGTAGCAACATCCCCCTTCCCCGCCCCATGCGACTCCGCTCCACCCGCATTTCTCGCAGCATCCACGCCGTGACGTCAGAGCATCGATCCAGCCATCGCGCCGAAATATGCGTTCATAGAGATGCAGCATCAAAGGGTTAATGAAAGGAAACTAATGAGTTTCCGAGTGCCTTGACGTAGAGCATATTTGTTTAAAATAGTAATAACAATAATTACATAAAAAAGGTTACAAAGAAAACTACGTAAACTTAAAACTCGTTGACGAACTGTAATTCATGTGTCATTCAGATTGTTCAACGAGGTAAAAAAATTATCGCGGCTTTAGAAAGCCGTTATACATACATTCATATCTTTACGCCTTATCTCTAACGGGGTAGTCAGAGAGGACGGAACGCCAAGAGTCGCGGTCCTTACATACCTTACATACATCGCCGTTATAACTTTCATATTGCACAAAAATATATTCTTGTAGCGAGCAAACGCTTCAAGATCAATTCTAAAATACTAAACATTAACTAGAAATATTTATAGATAGCACTTAAAATTCTAAATGAATAGTGATTTTATAATACTTACAAATAAGTCCGAGTTCCCTATTTCTTATCAACTCATCGATCCAACAACCCGGCTGAATCCATTTACCGGGATTAGGGTAAAAGTCCACATCGCCGATCGGTTGTGGAAAGCCGAACACTCCAGGATTTGTGTGCAAAACATCTACAAAAGCTGCGTCTCCCTTAGCAAGATGTCCTTCACTGCTGGTCAAGCTATAACCCGGATACGCGGGATCCAAACCTGTTTGAATATATTATATAGACGTTATGCTCTTGATTATTCAGAATGTTATTAGTTGTTTCACTTTGCTTACGCCTAGAACAAGTAGTTACCCTCCTAACTTTGTGTGACTACCAAATAGTTTGCATAATCTTGAGGATTTGAAGATTTTGAGATATATCTGTACTTGTTTTTAAACAATAACAAGTCATTTATTATAATAAAGTCTTGTACCTCATTTTAGCAAAAATCTAGTGTATTTATTAAAGAAACTTTTATGAGCGTAGTACTGATACTATTTTCAAATAAACTTACAATCAACAGTAATAAGATCTTGAAATGAAATCTTTTAAAAGATATAATTTCATCCTAACTCTTTTGTTGCTAGAAACGACCGGGATCGAGGTATTATCGACTACGTAGAGTAATAGGAGACGTATATTGTTATTTACTACATAACACCAAATTTAAAATATTCTCAAATGAACGGCGTATAGGCATAGGTACTCGTATGATCGCATCGAGATAAAAACGTAGCCAATATTTTTTTGTCTTCAATTGAAAAAAAGTAGTGGATCAGTGAAACACTACGTATGAACAGTTACACGTCGAATCTTCTTATACTTAACAAAACATGTCCTAGACACGTACCGGTGATCCTGCCTAGCAACAAGCCCCTTCGCTTCAGCTCTTTTCCAGCGAACCCCGCCGCTTCGGCCCCCAGTGAGAAACCGATCACATGCAAACTCGACGCACGAACACCTGCCAAGTCTAGGAACTGCACAAAGTTAGCGAGGCGCATACCCATATATCGAGTGTTGCGGACAGCTGACACATACCTGAAATTGACAAAAATATAGGAAAGAAAATGAGTTTTCTTACTGCTTCCGATTCATTTCCACGTATTCATCATCGACTGTCCATGTGTACGTACAAATTCTTACAATGCTTGATTTGCGTAGATAGTAGTGTAAAATACAATACAATTATCTACATTTACCAAGCAAATTTAATGTCATCAAATCTCAATATACTATGACTCTCATGCATGAGAAATAAAGACATAAGTATCGATATGCCAGCAAAAATATACATACAAAAATAAATATCTTAAAACACCACCAAAGAAAGACTTTTCACAACAATCTTTTATACATAAGCGACGATCTAATAACCTGGTTTTTATTCTGTTTTGCTATCTAATAACCCAAAATACTTAGTCATATTTTAAAATAGATCAAGTCGGTAAACTTTTGATGCCCCTTGATTAAAGACGAAAAGACGTGATGTTATGTGTAAGTACATTCGTGAAATCTAACTCCTATTGTAATAAAATCATACAGACGATAATGTGTCTTCTTATTTCAGTTATTGAACTGTAGAAAAATATTTTACTTCTAGCTTTCAGGAGACCAAAGTTGCGAAAATAGTTATAATTTTTTTTAATGATTCATATTATAGTTGAACACGAAGCGAATATGTACGTATAAGTATGTAATAGAATAGAACAACTCAACCTTGTGATTTAAATTTGGTCCTGATGTCATCGCAGTAGGCGTCACATTATTTAGGAATCATAAGGAAACACACCAATCATTGAGTAGAAAGTAACGTTCGTCTCTCAGGTAATTACGTATTTCTTTAAGTTTGTATGAGACGACTAGTAATTCCGATAATTTTTTACCGACCGATTTTATTAATTCATCCAGCTCAGGAAACATTTTCATTTGGAGATACTGATCCCGATATGAAAGTAAGATAGATGCCGTCAAAATGCGATCTCTCAGAAATATTTGCGTTGTCATCTTTGTGGACAAAATAAACAAAGGAGAAAAACGCATTATGACAATGTTATTGTAAAAATAAAGAAAGGAATTTTTTAATGGCTCGGGCACTAGAAAGAATGAGTGACGAACGATTGACGAAAAAAATCTACAAAGCGAAAATGAGTAGTAGCCAGGAACAGAACAGATGATTTATAAAGATCAAAAGCCAGAGTGTTAGCTGACAAAAAGCATTCGCATACCTTGGCGAAATTGTGTGAGGAGAGTGATGAGATTTAAGGAAGCGAAAGAAACATGCAAGGACCGCGATGCTTGGCGACGCGACTACCCCGTTAGGAATACAGCGTGAAAACATATTATGTATGTATGGGTCCAATAATATATGTAGTAAAAGATGAATGTAGTGATATTAGCAGTGTAGGGAAAGTAAGATCGATTTCTGTTTGTATTTCATTTTTCTTTTCTGGAATACCGGCTATACGTTGTTCGAAACTTAGGACGCTTGTACTATAACTATGCACGCGACAATATTTTTTTACTGATCGCATGCATTATGTTCTATGTACTCGTATCTTTGCGTACATTATATGCATTAAGAGACTGCCTACGCAGACTTTGATGTGTTTGATGACCTTGATCTCGATACCTAAGAAGACAGTTAAATATTTCGATAATCTTCAAACTTGGAAACGCGATTAGAAAAAGAATCTCGATAAAAAGAAATCCAGAAAAAACCTTGTTTTGCACAAAAAACATTTCGATCTCCGGAATTATACGAAATTTCTAAATGATTTTTACAAAAATGGATAGGTAATTATAATATCCCAGATCTCTCAATTCCAGTTCTTTAGTTGATAATGCAGTTTTCATGCAAGTTACAATTATTTACAGAAAAAAATTTTGAGACTTCTCCGCGCTGAAATATGATCAAACCGCAACTGCAAACATCAACCTTAATGCTGCTGCATAGAGCAGGGGGGGTTAAAAAAAGAATTCGCTTACGCCGAGGTGCATGCGGGCTCGTAATTGCGCGTTGAAAACATGCTACTAAATTGGTTACCTTAACTAATATTGTAACTTGCGCTCAGAGAAATCCGTACAATATTTATGAACTGGTAAATCTGTACACTTCAAATCTGTAAGACCAAGGACTTATGTTATTTTTTTTTCGTAAACTTTAGATAAGGATAAGGAAATTCTTAGAATTCGAAGTCCAGTAGTTACGGAGATTAGGGGGAATAGTCGAGTCGACTTTGATTGTCAATTTTTCCTTCCTTTAGTAATTCTCCTATGAATAATTATGAAATATAAAATTTTTTAACACATGTAGGTTAACAAGATGTATTTATATACTGAGTTACAAGCTTGTAAATCACATCGTTTCTGAGACAATAGTGTGTGACTGACGGACTGACGGTGCGTGATAGGCGCATAAGCGATCTTCAAAGTGAAAATCAAATCATTTATTCAAGTAAACCTAATTACAAGGTATTTTTGAACGTCAAATCTACTTTAGTTTGATTCGAAGAGAAGAGAAAAGAAAACCTGGACACTGAGAAGAACCGACAAGAAACTCAGCCAGGTATCATTTTTTCAACATCATTTTACAAAAGATTTATTGAAATACAATATTCAGAGAGCCAGTAAATGCATGTGCAGAGAAGATCATTTCCAGACTATTGTTTTATCTTCAACGAAATCGTTTATTTTATAGTATGATTGTCTAATCAATGTACGTTTTATAACTAATCTAAATCTGTTTTCTGTTAATTGAGAAAAAGGGAACTTATTAGGATTCCGTTTTTTCTTCTATCCGTTTATTTTGTACCGCGATTCACGCGTGTTTCTATCTGCTATAATGATGTCATTTATTGCATATATTTATATAGACGTAAAATTTGTTTCATGAATGCGAATTTCTCTGTTTAAAACTCACAGTCTGTTTTAATTCCTTAAATGATGTTTTTATCGCTGTTGATGTTGCTATAGGTTTCAATCCAACATGTCCGTAGATATTGAAAATATAAAGCAATGAACTGCACTACAGTTAATCATGATACTAAATACCTACCTACATAACAAAATTGTAACTGTAATTCATAAATTTAAGCTTTGCTTGCCTGACGCCGTAAAGTAATAAATAAGGCTCAAAAATGTTCCCTGCTACGAAAATATTCACTCAAACTTATCCCACTGAGAACCAAAACGAGTACTAAAGACAAATATTAACTTTATTGCATACGTATAAAGACAACAATGTTTTACTGAAGTACAAGGCGCTTACCAGGGAAACACGATGAGTCGAGACCAGTCCACGGCAATAAAATTGTAGTTGCCTGACGATAAATACGCTGAAAAATATTAGGTAAAATATTTATATTTAAAGTGGGCAAAGGTAGATAAAATAGTGCTACAGCAATCTGATACAATATTAACAGGTACACCCCTATAAGTTTTATTAATATTGCCTACCGCAGATAGGAGATACTACGAAAAAAAACTTTTTTTAAAACAAGGTTTTTTTTTTCAAAAATTCAGTTGTACTAAAACGAAAATAATAATTTTATGCAAGGGTTGTGCTGATGAATGTTATTTATATAGATGAATACAATAAAATAGATCGATCGAAATCCTGCATAAATCTATTTACTTATACAGGTATGATGTTAGGATAATCACCGAGAAAATAATTATCCATAATTGTACCTAATACCAATAGTTTATTCATTCATTACATCAAATAAGAAAATACGCAAGTTCACCAAAGAGCTCAATTGAACGTTAGGAAGTGGTTCTAAATTAGCTTTCAAGATATGACCCACACATACATACATACTAACACAGCAAGTTAAATAAAAGCTTCTAAAAATACCAATGGCTGTCTGTTATTATCGTCATATCTCTTGTAAGTACTTAGCGAAATTTAGCAAAACCTATCGTAGGCAACTTGTCACCTATGTTTTTCATATCAGCCTTCATATATCCTAATGCTGAGCACATAATATGTCATAAAAAATTATAAACCTCGGCCGACTTTCTTGTGAAATCTCGTTATTGAAGATGAGAAGTGATATATTTTCCTTTTTTATCGATACATATGCTGTCTAATTAAAACTTTTTTTATAAATATAAGAAATCTCGTATTTAGGAATGAAACTGATTTATTAAAGAACTTTCATACTTAACTTATTTCGATAAATAATACTAGCCATAAAAATAAAATTACCCAGTATTGCAGGAAAACCATTTTTACCACACTTAAATTATGGGTTCCAGTCTGTGTAAACGGTTCGTAAAGTCAATATAACAACCGTAAAGCAATATTGGGTTAGACCTATAAAGCATAAACGTTCAGGCAATCCCAATCAATTCTGGTAAGGTGACTTGTTTACTGGCACAGAATTCGATTCCTTTCCACACACAAACAGTAGCGAATTATGAATTCAATGCTATTTGTTTATCTGTCTTTCTAACCAATTATAAATCTATTATTAATCGTTAACTTTACAAATGAACGATTACAACTTTATAACTGAACGAATTACAATGTCATGTATACACAAAGTGACCAATTATCCCCCTATTTCCCTTCCTTTATTTAACTTTGTCAATTTCAAAGAAAATCTCATGTTAATGTCACTTAAAATGTAACATAATGAAAGACAGTAAGTGCTTGAAATCAGGTTAAATTATATGGTCGCAAATTAGTAGATAGATCGAGCATCTATACACTATTATACACTATTAAAAATAACGTGTTATTATTTTTTAATTTAACTGTTGAATACTAACAAACGGAAAAACTATTGTGACGGTACTTAATATACAAATACGTTCCAGTACAAGTGGTCGAATCCAAAATGGAATTTTGCATTGTAGTAATAAATACAGCTAAACATTTTGTTATTACAAACATTGTATTTTTAGATGACTACATCTTCACGTTATATCTACAACGGGGTGGACAGATGGGTAGGTCCATGCTATAACTTTAAGTAAGTTCATGTTCTAATAGCATGTATAGCATTCTGAAATATTGAATGATGTAATTCTCATACTAAGGGTGGAGAGATTCACCTATTTAATACCTAACTAATTTTTATAAAATGTACGACATAATGTTGTAACTTTTAATTGAACATAAATGATATTTATCATAAGAGTCCGCTTATACAGGCTTTGATGTGTTCGGTGGCCTGAATCTCTATAAAGAGTTCGATATTTGGACACACACAACTTCGACTCTTTTCTTAAAATCCTCAAACGTAGAAACACTATTAGAGAAAAAATCTCGATAAAACAAATCCAGTAATAACACTGTTTTGCACAAAAATTGAATTGGATCTCTGAAACTGTACAATATTTCAAAATGATTTTGACTAAAATGGATAGGTAATTATAATATCCTAAATCTCTTTAACCAGTTTTATAATTGGCAATGTAGTTTTCTTGTAAATTACAATTACATGTAAAAACAAATATTGAGAATTCTCCGCGCTAAAATATCATCAATTGGCAACTGCGAAAATCAACCTTATTGCTGCTGCATATGGCGAAGTGTGAGGGACGTAAAGAACTAATTCACTTGCGCGAGGTTGCATAGGCAGGCTCCATGGAACAGTTAGTGCTCGATGGCAGACTCTTAACAAATGTTACTTCAAAAAATATGAACGAAAAATGGTGATAACTAATATTTTTTGCTTGTGTAAACCTTTCGTTCTTCTAGAATATCGATGTGGGTGGAGACGTAAGATATATGGAAATGTAATGAAAAGACGTGCTGTCGCTAGCTCGTGTAATTCTCGACTCCATTCTCAACTGCTCATTTTTCAAAACTGCCATTTAAAAATACCAACTGTCAAATCACGAATAATACTTATTACTGATTATCGTTCAGTAGCAACACACATAAACAACGGCGTTGCCGTCTATTAATGGTCATGATTGTAACATCTATTAATAATAACAACAGCTAATACTTGTTTAGATAATTTTTTTAGAAAGTAATTAAACAGTTTTAACGGAAATTTCATACGCGTGTAGTAATTTCACATGCGTGAAAGAGAAAAACTAATAACTTCGCTTACCATTTCTTAATGTAGTGGTGCTGAGCCCTGTAGTAGCCTCAGAGAAACCCATGAGGTAGATGACTGTTGGATTGGATTGGTCGAATGATGTGCGGAATAATGCTCTCACATTACCCGGCGGGATAATCTGAAATGTTGTCGGATTTGTTCTGAAACATATAAGAGTTTCCTTAATTTTAAAAGGATTCAATAAATCGTTTAAATAAAAAGGAATAATGTTATTTAAATTCTCTACAAACAATTTGGGTTTTTCACAGCAGAAAAGCGAAATAAATAAAAATATTGTCAAATAATTTTCTATTTTTTGGTAGAAGTATCAAAAGGAACTGTAATTTGTCCAAAAAATTAAAATATTGCAAAGATATTTAATTATTTTAGAAATATTATTCTTTCGAATATAATTAACAGAAACCACTGTGTACATTTTAGTTATAGGTGAAATAATAATAGACAAGTACCTTGTAAACAGCTTGTACTGTATATCCTGAGCATCATCTCTTGGGCAACAGTAACTGCACTGACCCACCGGTGCTGCCATAAAACAAACCTCTGTTACACCTACAAGCAAAAAAGGGAACATTGATTATTATTATACGATTTGCTTCTTAATGATTTGCGTTTATTCCTGTATTTTACTTATCCCAGTTTATTTTCTGTTTGTTTGTTATAATACCAATTAATAAAAAGAATTCAATACCAATTAAAATTTTCCCTGTGTATTTCATTATGAAATCTGTAAGTAAATCAGTGCTCACTTACAACATAAGGTCTAGTAACTTTTTAAAATATTTACCTTATGAAAACTAGGTTAATAACGTTCCGAAGATAAGATTTCCTCAATATTGTTATTACTTTTAAAATCTAGCAGTTAAAGCACTTTAAATCCATTATGAAATATTTTATAATCTTGAAAACATATTACAATAAAATGTACATGTTCATAGATAATGTTACACCATTTCTCATTCGAGATGGATACAGTATATAGGAGCGATAACTTTACATCTTGATGTAACTTCTTTTAACAATAATATTTAAATATGATATAATATTAAAATTAGGGACATCCCTTGATTGAATTCTAAAACCTGCGCTGGGTTAATAAATAACTGGCAGTTACTATATTATTTCTTCTCTCCCAGATCAGTATACAAACAAAAAAGAGATATCTATCTCCCAGATCAGTACGGAAAAAAAAAAGTTTCAAAATGGTCTACATTTTAAAGCCGTTTTTCTGTCTGTACTGATTTTATTTATTTATATTATTTATTATAATTAAAATATTATTTATTATATTTATAGATTATTTTATTTATATTTATTTTATGTGTTTTATTTTTGTCAGAACTTACCAATAAAAAACGATATAAGATGACATGACGATTCACTTGCCATCAACATAGTCCAAAAATAATCATAGATTCGCACAGGCAACTATTATAAAAAACCTTCTTCCGTCCGTTGGAAAACATTAGAATTCATCTCAAAACCCGACGATGCATTTCCTCCGGTAACGAGGCTCGACTCGGATATTTCAACGGCACAATAGACCCAACACAATACTTTGGAACTCGTTAAAAACTTTTATGGCAGAGTTTTTTTATAAACCTGCGGACATGAAAAGCTAGGCAAACAACTTATTACTTCACAGACACCACTGCGACACACGCGGAAATATCCACTTATATAGAGATATAATGGGATGGCTCGATCTTTATTAAATTGCGCCGCCTTGACTTTAACCTTAACCGCTCGCATAACGCGTCTTGTACACCGGATTAATCGTAATCTTTTTGATCGAATTTTTATTAGGCTACCAAACTTAACTTGTGATCTCTCTGAGACGTATTTAGCAACTGTTTAATTTTTTTGCGAACTGAAACTATAGCGGTGTCACGCCAATGGCGGTTGAGAGTTACGCAACGACACTGTAAGATAATTCCGACATGAAATTGTGCTTTAACGAATTGATTGCATCGCCAAAATTGCTGTGAGTGAATACCACATTCTGTATAACTAGTAAACGTTAATTATATTTTCGAAATAACCTTAGGTACAATAACAATCTTTTATCGTGATTGTATCTACCTAATCTAGTTTTGTTACAAAAGCAGAAATCGCATTTGTAGTGTTTCACTTACTGTATACCACGACAACAAATCAAATACAAAATTCAAGATATTTTTGAGTACACATTATATTTATCGATTCCATAAAAAGTTGCACTGAGAAAGGTCGCAAAAAACTAACCCATGTAATCATATTCATATACTCATCCAGAAACTCATCCTGCATCATATTCTTGAATCTTCATACATTTTGCCACAAATTTTTTATTTTCGATTTTTGCAAAACCCGTTTACAAGAAAATTATTCCTAGACCTTGAAATCAATGACCTTGAGGTACAATTTTCTAATCAGTAGGTACCTATACGTTGTTTCCATGTTGATCTGGGAGAGAAAGACAATTATATTATAGATTGTGCCAATGGCTTATCTTCCTGCGCAAGTTATAAATGTTGATTAGACATAAAACTTCTTTCTAATATGGAACTGGAGCAGGCAATGAGCTATCAACAATAGAAACCTGTGTACCTGCTTTTGTTTTGCCGTCTGTATCAGTCTCAGACACTAATTGTGAAAAATGTCCTCAAGATGTGGTTACTGAAGTGTCAGTAAGAAAATTTTAGATAGGGAAAAAAAAGTGGGAATTTATCAGAAAATTCCCATTACTAAGGAATATTTCTATTACTGTCTTTGCCATTTTTGAAAGTTTTCCTGGTAATGTAGGTGTGGTTTTATAGTGCCTAAATGCTTTATCTACACCGAGTGGAAAATGACGTGATTAATGTACCTATGTTTAATAACAATATTTTTTAAGTACTAATTGAAGATTTTATTAAAAAACTTTCTTTTTGCTCGCATATATTATTGTTTTAAAGATGTAATATTATATTATTTTTGTTTATAGTATAGCATACCTAACCATAATTGATAATAAGATTTTAATTTCTTTAATGGAACATTCCAAAAAATAATAAAAGAATACGTAGATACGTAGAATTAGAACTGGAAATTTTAACGTTTCAAAAAAATTATAGTGAAAGTAATGTATAACTGCTTTTGCACCATTGTGCATCATTTAATAATACTAATTATGTTATCATGACAATATGTTCATATTAACAAAAAATGTACTACAATTTAACCATATTTAACAACTACTTGTAATTACTACTGGCCTTTAAGACCCGGCTGCCAAAATTTTGAGCATTTTAAATAAATTTACTGAGGCAGGCACACGTTTAATAAATGTGAAATTTAAATATATACTACTTTATACATTTATCTAGCGACTGCCTAAAAGCATTACACAATTTATGAATTTTCGTTCGATACTTTTTATTCTGCAATATGATGCCTTTTTGAGAGATTTTTAAGTATTTTTCCTAAATTACTTGAGTAAGTTACATAAAATTACTGCTAACAGGAAGACAATACAGTTTACTAAATACTGGCTAAAGGATATTTTATTATATGAATTAATGTTCCAATTATTACGATAAATGTCGCGTTCGGGTCGCGGAGTGTGAGGGCGGAGCCTAGGCAAAAATCATTTTTTGGGAACTTGCTCTTAATTAAGTCATTGTCAAGCTGTTATATCAAAACCCAATCTTATTAACTGGTACGTTCTCGGTATAGGTGCTCCATATATTGAAGCGACGGAGATATTAAACTACTCGTAGCTTAAACGGCTTATGAAGCTCTACCAAGGTGAAATGAGTAATGTAATTAAATCCAGGTGATACTCGCTCTTAGAAAATGAAAACTAATCAATTCTAAACATTTATAAGATTTATATTAAAGTATTAAAAACCCTTATTTTGTATAAACTATTGCACAAAATATTTAAAAATAAGTACAAAACACTACACGTTAAAAATAAATCACCAATCCAAAATCATGTCTATCACCCAATAGATTCTTAAGTTTTTTAAAAGAATAATGGAACAATTAGCCATACAGGAGTAACTCGTACTCTCTTTAAGTCGTACTTAATTCGGTTTACATTTATGAATAATTCTTCTTCCTCAAGTGCCACTGCGTTACTGAAGGTCGGCTATCAGTTGTTGAAATTTTTCTGTCTTTTGCAAAAATAGTTGAATGCACTCACGATCCCTATCCACTCATTAATGTTGCTGATACACAACGTCTTTATGTGGTCAGGTGTAGTCAAATCATTATTATTGATATCTGTCATGTTTTCCGACATTGACATTACATTTTTGTAAAGTAACACCATAGTAACACACATTTAATCTGTTTTTGAGTCTACATCATTCTCTTCAAGAAGACTTTAAATTTTAAAAAATACTGAGTGCTTACATTGTCTAATATAACTATTGAAACAAAGTAAACACAGCAATAAAACTACGATGAAACAAATATGAATAAGTAATTATTCATGGTTACTATCACTCACGCTATAATATATCAAAGAATAAGTTAAAACTTATGTATTTATCTGATTAGTGCTTAGTGCAAGATGTAGGTACCTTTATTTACAATATTTGCAATATTTTAAAACTGAGGTAATTCGAATACAGCAAATAATTAATGTTTGGTAACTATAGTATTTGAATACATTTCTGTCGCACAAATACGTATTTCATTATTTTCATTAGATTTTGCTATCGAACAATACAAAAAAAGCGGTGCACGTCTCTGTGCCGGACTCGCTTTCCTAAAACTCTCAGCCTGATGCATTAATCTATACTAGTGCATACTAATATCATGAACGCAAAAGTCTATGTCTGGTCGGCTTTCATGGCTAAACCGCTGGACTGGTTTTGATGAAATTTGGAATAGAGATAGATTAAACTCAGGGGAAGGACATAGGCTACTTTTTCGATGCCACGGAGACGAATTCCAGGGCAAAAGCTAGTTACGCAATTTGTAACATGGTACATATTTGGTCAAAAGTTTATAAAACTTGACTATATTCTGAGTATTTTTTTTAATATGCAACTTTACATATTTCACAGCGATAAAACTCCACAACTCTGTACATTATATTTTTAGACAATAAACAAATTGTTTAAGCAATAAGTAATCCTATCTGTGATTAAATTCGTCTCTTGCTCATTCTCTTACAAAATGCATTCGCGTTGTTTGCAATTTTTTTTAGTGTATTCATATTACAATCTAGCTCTATCATAAAGGCTAATGAGCAATTTTCTTTTAACTTAATCTAAACTAAAATTAATTAATTAATAGTATTTAATTTATTTTCAATGGAGTTGTGTATTACTTTTGGGGCAGAGGTAGTCTTCTAAGCTTGTGCATAGTTTCTACCTTGGCTTGTGTTATGTAATATTTGGCTACTAGTTTGCACTAACGGTTTTTGTTGTACTTTATTTGGTTCATTCGTTTTAACTGGCACTTTATTAGTAGATTTATACTTCAAACTTTGCATTTCTTTTGCGACAATACATCCTCTGTAATTTGCGGGATGTGATTCATCACAGTGTACGCATTTCGGTTTTCTTCAGGGGCCTTGGTGCATTCTTTAGTTAAGTGCTTACCTGTGCACTTTACGCATCTCGGCTCCTTGGAGCAATACTTTTGAGTGTGTCCGTATGATTGACACCTTTTGCACTTTGGGATTAGACATGATGATCTAATTGGGTGTATTTCAACTTTACAACTCATAATAGATTTCATGTTTTATATTATATTTATATCTTCACTGTTTTTGAATGTGAGAATAAACATGTTAAGAGGCTGTTTATCCTTCCATCTTAATTTATTTATAGCAGTTTCGATTTTAAAACCCTGTGATGTTAGGTCTTCTACTATTCGCTCCGGCTGGCAGGTGGCGTGAAGTTTTTTTGCAATGACTCTTATGAGCCCACTTTGCTTGTTTTCATAAGAATACCAGTCGCATTTTTTATTATTAAGTTTCTCTGTGACCTTTTGGTATGAGTCCTCATTGTCAACATTTATTTTGGCAGAATTGCCGCTTAACATTTTAATTTTAATCATGTCTTTCGACAAGAATGTCATCAGAAAATCATAGAATTGTTGGTAATTATTTACCTCTTGCACTACTATAGGTGTGGTAGTGGTGGTGACTTCTTAGGTTTGATTTCCTTATTTGATTGTTCTACGGTAACTCGCTCGTTTGTTGGTGGACTGAGGATTGCATTTAATTTCCTCTTCTTTCTACTTTTCTGGCGAATCCACTCAGTCTCCCTTGCAAGCTATTCTTCGTCTGTGCAAAACTTCCTGAGACAGACTGATGGGCGGATTTATTTTCATTTTCACTTTTATTTTTCGACAGAAGTGTTAATTGTTGTTGCAAAATATTTACTTGGCTTTGCAATTCTTTTACGGTAGCTTCTAAGGTAATTCTCCCATTTTTCTCTAACGTAGGCATCATACAAGATTTCCTCGGCTTTTGTTTTCAAATCTATTTTCTGTGGACTTTGTCCCGTATGTCATCGTGTGCGAACTGCAAGCGTATCTGAGTCTCGACAAAAAAGTCGTAAACGCCGTGCTATCCGCGTCGCTAACGCGTTTTACTCGGATGGTTATATTGTATGGTGGTACAGAAACCTCGGCTTGAACTTGCTCGTTTTTTTACTTTTCGAAATACAAAGAGTATTATTCTAAGCACTATTACTCTAACGCCTTTGCATTTATAAAATTTTTTTTGTTAAATTAAAATATCTTTGATACTAAATATCTGAATAACAGACAAAGAAAGCCATAATCAGCTGTTCCAAGTAGACATAGGCAATGACCTTTAATATCAAATAAGTCTAAACAAAAGTTTAAAGGTTTTATATCACACACATAACAGTGTGTGATGTACATTACAGTGATTTTATTGCCTAATTAGAGAAGATCCAGGTAATACTGCAAGACCCTACGCACACAATTACTTTTAACTTTGGTTTTACAATACTTTCACCAGAAATTACGCAAAAAGTTCGTTGTTTTTGTAATTAAAGATAATTAAATCGCGCGACCACTACACATAGTGCCATCTTTCATCGACGTAGTGATTTGCAATTTAACACTGACATTTTGGTTAAATGCTAACAAAGGCTAACAAACGAATCACTGTCTGCAATCAATATGAAAGAAAATGTACACTATATAACGACAAACAAAATAAGCTATAGAATATTTAAATGTGTGTAAAAATATTATCGTACAAATCTACATATTAAAAAAAATTATTAAATCTATTACGAGTCTGTCCGGCCGTTCTATCCAACCGATTTGCTTAATTTTTTTTTAATGAAAGGTATCGTATTCGTATCGTAGTATCGTATCGTAAGTATATGTACAGATTTGTCATCAAGCATTGGAAATCACCTAACTTTCACCCTTCTCAAGTTATAGTCAAACGTGATTTCCTCCTGTACATTTCTTGTTTTCATAGCTTTCTTTATATATATCTCCGTTCTAATTGAGGTAGGCGGTTCGTTTTGATCTAAGAACATTCGCTGGAATGAGCTCTTTCATTTGAGCTTATGGCCACTTCAATTGGTCGAGTTGGTGGGAGCTAAGTGTGAACATTCAACTTAACCACATTATAATATAGAGATACGCAATATAACAGGGTTGCACGACAGTGTTATTGTAAAAGTAAAGAAAGGAATGGTTAGATGATTCGGGCACTTAGAAAGAATGAATGATGAAAGACTGACGAAGAAACAGAGCGAAAGTGAGTGGTAAAAGAAGCCAAGGAAGACCAAGGCTGACTTATGAAGATCAAAAGCCAGAGTGTTATCAGACGGAAATGTCAAAAGCACTCGCATACCTAGGCAAAAATGTATGAGGAGAATGATGAGATTTGAGAAGTAAATGAGGTATGTAAGGACCGCGACGCTTGGCGCTCCCGTCCTCTTTGACTACCCCGTTAGGAATACAGCGTGAAGATATGTATGTATGTATGTATAATACACGTTTCAAATTAGATAGGTTAGATTGCAATTATTCATCATATTTGAGCGTTATTTTTTAATAATATTATCAACACAATTCTATGGAGAAGCACAGCCCTCCCGTTATTATAAAAATTTTCTAGAAATGTAATACAGAAAAGCACCTACATAGTTGTATGTACCTACCTACATAGTTTTGTGTAACGTGTAATCTAATACATACAAAATATACATATTGTAAATGTTAGTACTGTCTGTTCGCGACTTACGTATTCGACCAATTGATCGATTAACTCTTTACGGGTTAACTTCACATTATTAGAAAGGTTTGAAGCAGTTTAAGCAAATTTTCAATTTATAGGGAATCATGATAAGTAAAAAGATACGTTACTACTATTATACTGACGAACACACTGGGAGCACAAAAAGCATTACCTGTCTAGTGCATTTGCACCACCTGCACTAAATGAAAACATAAAAGACTGTAAAATGAAATCTGGTTCGAATTCCTTCTTCACCCCCGAGCTCTATGGAGCAGCAATAAGGTTGTGATTTTCGTAATTATGGTTTGATCGTATTTAGTGAGGTCTCAATATTTGTTTTTGATATAACTGTAACTTGCATGAAAACTGCATTATCAACTAAAGAACTGGTTTGGAAGACTTGAGATATTGTAATTGCCTCTCCATGGAAATAAAAATCATTGTGAAATTCTGTATAATTTCGGAGATCCAACTGAGTTTTTGAACAATGAAGTGTTTCTTGGATCTTTTTATGAAGATTTTTGAAGGCAATAAGATCAATAAGATCACTAAATACACCAAAGTCTGTATATTATACTGTATTTTATTAGGCGCTGAGCCAGCGACCTAATCACTACCCAATGCTGTTATACCTTCGGTAAGCCTTGTTCAAAAAGGCGGCAAAGTTTGATTTTGTTACGGATTGATGCGCTGTTCATCCCAAACGGGAAATGGTGACATGTTACACAGGTACGCAGGTACCTACGTACCTATGTAACATGTCAACTCAAGTGCAATTAAAATAACTTTACAAATACGATGCACATACCCATATAATTAAATTTGTCAGTTACTGAAGTCGGTGCCAAGCCTATACTAAACTAATAAACTTTCTGTTGTTGCACATTGATTTGGCACCGACTTCAATAACTGTCAAATTTAATTATATGGGTATGTGCATCGTATTTATAAAGTTATTTTTATTGTACTTGAGTCTTAATTATTAAAGGATAGTTATTTTGTACTTTTCAGCTTTTTTTTTTGAAGACGGTTTACGTTTTTTTTTTAAATTTTATTTCTCCATTTTGAGTGACTGGCCTAAATAAATACATAGGGCAAGTCTACGATTAACTACTTTCTATTACTGGAGCGAAACGATATACAAAGGAATCATCAATATAAATAAAAGTTATAGCCAGGTCGCGTTATTTGGTGTTTCTTCGAAATTCAATCTGCAATACCGATGAAATTTAAATGGAACCACCTCCGAAGTATATACCCTTTCAAACAAAAAAATTTTCGAAATCGGTCTACAATTAACAAATTTATCAGAGAATATACATAAAAAAACATACATGCAGACGAACAAGGAACGTCCTCCTTTTTTTGAAGTCGGTTTAAAACGCGCGTATTCGAATTCAACGTCAAGACAATCAACCAGCTATTTTTCGAGTTTTGCGGACACAAACATACGGAAACTGAATTTTTATTGCACACGCGAGGTATTTTATATTTTCCTCTATTTCTCAACTTTATTCTTACGTATGTTACGTGATTCACATTAATAAGTAATAGGTAATATGCCTACCCAGGACAATTTACCTTGAAATTTTCTTTATAAAGTCTAATATGGTCAGTTATTTGATACAATTCTTTAGTAATTCCTACGTAAAAAATATAACTTAGTTTTGAATAAGTGCGTTTTTGCTTTCTTCCTAGGTCTAAACCTAAGAATAGAAAATGGTAAACGAACGGACGTAGCAAAATGATAGGTTCCTAATTTTCATGACTCGTATAATTTTTTTTGCACAAAAATCATTTACTGCTATTTTAACTTAATTAATAAATACAAAAATATTTGTTTTGAAGTCATGGCCGTATAAATTACTTAATTTTTTACTTTAATTTGCGTGAAGTAATCATATACGAATAATATAATTTTGTAACGAGAAAATAACAAAATGTTTAGCGATACTTACGTAAAATATGTAAATTACTTAAATTAAATTTCATAAAGTGGACTGGCCTTAAATATAATATAACATGTTTAAAAAAACATTTACTTCTGAGAGTTACATATTCACGCCCTTTGCAGTCGAAACTTTGGGTCCCTGGGGCCCCGAAGCCCATAGACTGGTTTTTGATATTTGTAAGAGACTGGTGGAGGCTTCGAGAGACCGCCGGGCTGGCAGCTACTTTCGTGAACGAATCAGTTTGGCTATTCGAAGAGGCAATACTGCCAGTGTACTGGGTACGTTAAGCAATGCCACCTTTTTAAGCGACAACGTTGAGGAAGTTTATTATATAAATTAATGTGCAGTTTTAAGTTTGTAAATATTAACGTATGTGTATACTTTTTTGTTATTAATAAAACATAATGCTTTGCATAAACATATCAAAGTTATTTCACCACGACAGAGCAGTGAATTACCATGGACGTATCACTCTAACGATACGTCCATGTGAATTACATATAAGGTATTATGAATTATGTAACAAACTATAAGTAGTAGTATAATCCTACCCTAGAAGGGAAGGTACACGGATCTTATCACATACAACCGACGTCTTCAGTAATAAGTAGATAATTTCATCGTAGGGGAGACTGAGGACAGTTGATCCCTGTGGGAGACAAGGTACACCAATATTTTGAAACTACCGAACGTGTTAGATTGATTTAAACTACCAACACTAAGCCTACATTGCTGCCAACTTAAAATAAAAAAACTCTCATGTCATCATTCTGTCACTTTTGCAAATGGCGTCGGTGTGTTTTTTAGGAGCAGGTGAAACTAAAATTGGTGAGTTTTTGATTGAGATTTTTTTCTGTGTAAACTTTATTGTACGAGGTTTTCAGATGAAAAACGAATTGTATATTTTATGTACTTTTTTAATAATTGAGTCGTGAATGGCAAATCGTAAGTGGTTTAACTGGAGTGATGTAGTTTCTAATAAAATGTCATTCGGGAGACATGGTACACTCGGTTGAAGTAGACTTGATCCCCGGATCAAATCTCCCATATGAAGATTTATTATAGCTACCTTGTTGATACCTGAATAAGTATTTGACGTTTTCATTAATTATTTTCAGAATCAAAATGCCGCGCGTGTATAAGACAAAACAGGGAAGTAAAAAGCGAGAGCATATTAATAAAGACAAACTTAAATCGGCTGTTTACGATGTTATATACTGTGAAAAATCACTTCGAGGTGTTGCAAAATTATACAATATGTCCGTAATGACCCTGAAGCGGTATGTGAAAAAAAAAGGGAAGCAATTGCTACAGGAAGTTCTTCTCCCAAATATGAACCGAATTATAAACAGGCGCAAGTTTTTACTGAAAACGAAGAATCGGACTTATCTAAGTATTTGGAAACCGCCAGCAAATTGTACCATGGACTTACACCTAAAGCCGCAAGACTATTAGCTTTCCAGTTTGCAGTAAAAAACAATAAAAAGATACCAGAAAAATGGCAAAACAATGAAATTGCTTCCTATGATTGGCTTCATGGTTTCATGCGTCGTCATACTAATTTGTCCCTCAGAATTCCCGAAGCTACAAGCCTTTCGCGGGCTACTAGTTTTAACAAGCATAATGTTAGTAAGTTTTTTCAAAATTTACAAAGCCTGTATGATCGATACAATTTTGAGGCCCAAGATGTATGGAACTTAGATGAAACGGGCATAACAACCGTGCATAAACCAAAAAAAATAATTGCATGTAAAGGTTTGAAGCAAGTTTCCAAGGTAACGTCAGCCGAACGCGGAGAATTAGTTACACTTTGCTGTGCAATAAATGCTGCAGGCGTATGCACACCGCTGTTTTTAATTTTCCCACGTAAAAACTGGCAAAATCGTATGATAGACAAAAGTCCTCCCGGTACTGCTGGAGTAGCTTACCCAAGTGGTTGGATGACTGCAACTAATTTCGTATTGTTTTTGAAACACTTTAAAAAACACGTGAGATGCTCCAAAGATAATCCGTGTTTAATCATCATGGATAACCACGAAAGTCACATCAGCATTGATTCAGTCAATTACGCTCGGGAAAATGGTATCCATTTATTAACAATTCCACCTCACACTTCACAGAAGTTGCAACCTCTGGATAGAATACTTTTTGGAACCCTCAAATCATATTATAATACAGCGTGTGATGATTGGATGCTTGCTCACCCTGGTCGTCCATTGACAATATATGATATCTCCGGATGTTTAGGCAAGGCATACCCCTCTGCAATGACGCCTCGAAACATAGTGAAAAGTTTCTAAATAACTGGAATTTATCCCTATAACAGCAATATTTTTACTGATGACGAATTTCTTTCTTCTTATGTTACCGACCGTCCGGAAGATTGTGTTGCTGGTCCAGAAGAAGATGGTGCAAATGAAGCTATTGACGTGCCAGATAATGATGTTTCTAACGCTGAAGATAATTTACAGGATAATATTTTTACAGAGAGAATGTCATTTCCCCTATTTCTGGAACCATGTGATATGCCTTTTGAGTCTACGCATCCAGATGATAACGTACTGCCTTCTACTGGTTTAACTCTACACCAGCAATCTCTAGCAGTGCTAAATAACACGCTTACTTCTGACCCTTGCTCTGATGACTCTTCTGCAAGTGCAATACGACCAAAGTCACCCCTTTGCCTAAAATCACAAGCAACAAAAGCAAAGCGACAAAGACGAAATTCCAAGGATAGTGCAAATTTTGAAGAGGAAGTAACCTTACCACCATCGCCAGAGTCCGATTATGGCATAGAAGATGAAATAGAAGACGATAGTGAAGAGGAAGAAGATGACGGTAAAGATCTCGATGAAGATGATATCCATGAAGGTGATTGGGTAGTAGTGAATTTTGTTTCCCAAAGAAGTTATACCACACCGGTATGTGGGTCAAATCATAAATGAGTCGTTAGCTAGCCTAGATATCAAATTTGCAAAAAATATAGATAACAAAAGATTCAAATGGCCAGTAAAACCCGATACTAGTGTAATTGGCAAGTACCAAGTGGTGAAGAAACTCCGTCCACCTATTTTTAAGTCTACTTCGAAACGTATTGGTACATTTGAATTTTCCAAGTCTCTTAGGCAATTCAAAATAGATACCTGAGTAAATGCCGCCTACAGTTAATAAGATGCTATATTTTTAAGGTGATTATTTTTAAAAATTTTCAAGTAGATACAAGAAAAAGTCTTTTTTGTATGTCTAAATTTTGAATGATTCTTTATTTTTGTGACGTTTACTTTGTAGAATAATTTAATAATGTTAAAAGGTATACTTTTTTCTTTGAAGGTGAGTTTAACCTTTATAAGAAAACCTATAAAGGTTTAAACTTAAGTAACCGTCGTACGGTTTGTATTATAAACTATAAAGTTTATGACGGTTAGTTAAGTTTTGAGTACATCCTAGTCTGATTATTAAATAAGGAAAAAGTGAAAAAGTACAATATTAAACTGAGTGATGTTATAATACTAAAGATTTATTGTTGATACTTTTTATTACTGATGAATGAATAGTGAATAACAATTTTGAAACAAGACTGTTTAGTTTAAGTTGTTTTTTGAAGTATAGTTTTACACTTAAAAGTAGACTGATTAGAATTTGAGTTTTTATTTTGAAGTATAGGTTCCGACCTTATAGTAATTATTAGGTAAGTAAGAGTAAGTTTATAGATGATAATGTTTCTCAATAAAACAAATTTAATTTCCATTTTGTCTTTTTTTACTATTATTTTACATACCATTGGTATAACTTTTCCTATAAATAATGAATGTATGAAGTGTATCTTCTGTCATTCACGTTTGAGAAACTTGACCCTCCTCATCAGATCAAACCTCCCATGCATATGGTACACCTGGTCACATTTAGTGGCACAAGTGTCCCCAATGTCTGGAAGTCATAATCATGTCTACCGGAGGGTGGGGACCAAGTCTTACGCATATAGGGGACACTAGATACAAATCTATGCTTACACTTTTAGTTGAATTTTGACTACAAATAAAAGTCAATCCTTATTTCTTTCATATAAGAAAAAACTAGATGAATATGGAAACTTTTGGTCCAAACAAATTCCAAAATTTTCTTTTATTTTAAACTTTAGGGCCCAAAAACAAAAGGGGGGATCAAGTGTCCTCAGTCTCCCCTACTATTTGATCAAAATATCGACGTAACACATTTTAAATGTTTCTTGGAGTTTCTGGCGACAAATATATGAGTGTTTCAGTCTTCTAGTAGGATCCGCTGAGGCAAACTAAGCCACTAAAAGAATCTCTACACCACACTACTAAATAAGCACTTATTTCAACAATTTCACATAACAGCACAACAAACAGCGTAGATATTTGGGACGCAAAACAATGCAAATTTTACATCACAATATCCACTAGAAACCATTTGCAAATAATTAAAACAAACGCCCAACCGCTCACCATAAAATCCCGCCAAAAAAATCGTGACAAACTATAATATTTTTAAATATGTTTTTAAATTTCGAATTAAAATCTGCTTTCACACGCAGCAATATACACTTTGCATTAGAACACCATTATTTAAACTTATACAGATATAGATTTTTTTGTACAATTCTCCCTCGAGAGGGAAGGCAAAGGGATCAATGGAATGGCCATAACAGCAGACGAGTTCAGTAATAAAATGATATATTCTTTATCTAATTTCATTAAAACGTCGATGTAATACATTTCAATGTTTCTTAGAGTTTCATGCGACAAATTATATTGAGGTAATCTTCCTAGTAGGATCCACTGAGGCGGACTAAGCCATTAAAATAATGCACAACAGTGTTAACGCAAAACTACGCCAATTTTACATCATAATATCCACTAGAAACAATCTGCGCATGAATAATTAAAATGAACCCAACCGCTTCCATTAAATCCCGCCAAAAACTCTTAAACAGATAAAGATTCATGACTCAACATAGACAATATACTAATATTATAAAGAGAGAGAGAGAGAGAGAATTTCGTAAGTTTGTATATAAGGTTATTGTGAAAGGGGTTATAAATCCGCCAGAGTTTTAGTGTCAATATTGGCTGCTATATTGCAGATATAATAATTACGGGATACGTTAATTTTGTTGTCCATAGAAAAAAATGTAATAGAAAAATCTATACAACCCTATCGTTATGCTCTGTTATGCCCTAAATTCCAAATGTTTGCTAGTGAGTAGTTACACTAGAACATCTTCTTAGTCTGTGCACTAGAACTATTGACATTTGGCGAAGTTGTAGAATGCAAACTTTCCGTTGTCATGGGTACTTTAATACCCTTTCGCATTTACACATCCTTTCGATATAACCTTGTATATGTGGAGGGTAATCTCCGAAACCACTGCACTTACTTTCATAATTCTTTTTGAAAAGTATATTATTTCAGATGGACTTAATTAAGCCCATCTAACTCGTTGAATTCGCCCGGGCTGAATACTAAATTAATATATTATGTATTTAACCCGGGCGAAGTCGGGACAGGCGGCTTGTATAATAGGTATATAATAATAATATAAATATATAATAATAAGTCTTTACAAACTTTACTACTAATCATGATACAAAAAATCTGAAAAAATTAACTGCTTAAGACAGACGGATTATGATACAAATATCCCATAACATTTTACTTAAAATTCCCAATGTGTATTTTTGTCAATATTTAATTTATATTTAATGACAACGGTACAATAGTAAGAAAGTTATTCCGATAACATCGTTAAGAATAATTCCTCTACATGTATAGAGCTGCGTTTAGTTTCCCATTTTTATTAGTGTTACTAACACAATATCTATTGTTCCAGGACAAATTGCTCAATAAACTGGAAGAAAACGAGCCCGAACTAGCTACTTCACCAGAAGAAGAAGTAAGTAAATCCATAAAACCACTTGTGTGGTGAAATATTTTTATTACGCTGTGAGTCGTTAACTAATCATAGGGAACTGTAATTTTCTCTTGATCCACAATATTGTTACCAATAAATGATATCTATACAGACATATCGTCACGCTGTATCCCTAACGGGGTAGTCGGAGAGTAGAAGGCCCAGCGTCGCGGTCATTGCATACTTCTTTCGCTTACTCAAATCTCATCATTTTCCTCACACATTTTCGCTTAGGTGTGCGAATGCTTTTAATATTCTGTCAGCTAACATTCTAATTATATCTGTAGTTAATAAAATTAATCAACTAAGAATTCATCTCACGCACAGAAGGTTTCGTACAATATTAATAAAATGGTGAATTTCTTAAGGCCATGCTTACTGTTAAAGTACGAGGATATGGGATTTTGCTGATTTTTGGGTATCACTTTTGGGTTAACTAAGTAAATTACATAAAAACCATAAGCTGAAATAAGTAGTTCATTCTTTCGTCTACAATATAATGGAAAAAAACTTTAAAATCCATAGTAAAACCACAGATTAATTTGTTACTAGCGTAAAATAAAACATACTGATATAATTTCTAGAAATCTCAGGCCTTTCATTGTAATATTTTCCCTGTAAACGTTAGGTAAGAAATTCTAGGTTCAGTAGTTTCAAAGACAAGGGAGGATTGTCACGTAGCAGGCTCGGTCGCAGCCAAATAAGTTGAACAAATGAAAATAAGTTGGACAAATGAAAATTAGTAGGTACACAAAAAAAATATGAAAAATTAAATAGAGATTTGACGATTGGACGTGTATGATTTTGGGGGGTCATGACCAGTGACCACTAGGACTCCCTCCGCCACTGTCGCGTAGAATGCGATTAGATACCATGATATAGATACACCCAATTTTCCCTTTCTTTAATTAAGATGACGCAGTGATAAATAATAATATAATCTAAAATACAAACGTCCATCATACAAACGTGCACGCTCTAGCTTATGAGAAATACGACAAACAGTTATTTACGTTTATATTGAAAACTATAATTAATTTTAAAAAATCCGACTATCATTTTAAACAGTGTGTTTAGATTAACGTACACAGAAAATTTAAAAGCACAAATCGGTTTAATCCAAAAAAGGTAAATCTCTGTTTTAAAAGAGGTTTCTTTGATATTTTTTCTGTTACAAAATTTAACTAATCGTGTAACGTAACTGTCAAAATGAAATCAATGAAACGAATAATCAGTCGGCAATAACACTTCATACGTTTTGTAATTACTAAGAAAAATTGAGATCCTGTTGTCAAAATTTCCAATTCGTCGCCTTAAGTCAACGATAATAATCAGAGCAACAGAAGTGTCAACGAGATGTATCACTATACTCAATACCAAAATAATTAGATTGTATATCACATGCAGCTTCTAAAAAGAATCGACTGTGACAGACAGACACCTGCAGCTTCTAAAAAGAATCGACTGTGACAGACAGACACGCGTACTATATGATTTTATAAGAGTTCAAAAATCAATTTGGGTAATATTAAGCTTTAAAATGGTCATTTTTGTTAGTCAAGTGTGTGTCCGCCTACCAGCTAAACCATTGTTTTCGGATATGTGAAAAAATTCACGGTAGTTATAGTAAGTACATATAAAGAAATTAAAAGGAAAACTATCACAGCTAAGTAGGCTTTACCAATCGACCAACGCCTGCTTTTAGTCGTTATTAGACGTTAAACCGTGAACTCAATATCATAGGTACTAAAAAAACCCTTCTAAATCGCATATTGTGATAGGCAACTACGGAACCCTACACTGCACGTGGCCCAACATACACTTCGCGGGTTGTCTTTTTTAGTTAAGAAAAACAGAAATCCTAAAAAGGTCTGCCAGTTTAGCAAAGAAAAAGAAAAAAACCATTGCGCATTTCTATTAAAACTTTAAAATATAATATGTGCAAGTGTCAGTACATAATAGGTATGTTGTATTTTATTCTAATGAAGAAATATTAAAATAATAAATGATACCCAGAACTTGAAATAGTGCTTATCCGATTTTTTAAGCACAATAAGAGTGAATTACCTATAGTACGTATAAAAAATTAAATTAACCAACTAAATGCCAATATCTCTAGCTTTCTAATATTTATTTCAAGGTGAACATTATTATTAGATAAACCAAGTAATAGTTTTTTCGATATTGGTACACTTTATTACAAATTTTTGCAAGTACATAATACCTATGTATACAATTATAACATGTAGATAGCATACATACATAAGTTACGCCATCTTTCATTCGGATTGGTCAGAGGGGCAGAGAATCACATGAATATCTTGAAGTAATTAGGGCTTACAAAATAAATTGAAAATAGCAAAACGATATCTACAATAAGCAAGCAGCTGGCATAGTCTACCTCATGGCCAACCTACATACATTACGTATATCTGTTTTTTTCTTCTAAAGTTCTAAACAAACATGGAGAAATGATATTGCCATTTCAAAAAATCTTTAATCTTCTGTTGGAATAGGTATAATTTATTTTAATTTACAGCCTTCTGAACATCATATTATTAAAATATATATAGCTTGAATATATTATTACTATTACAGCTATTTATATTACAATTTATCATAAAGTCAAAGGCCCAATAGGTACATATAATATTATTTTTAACCTCCAACGCAAAAGAAGGGGTGTTATAAGTTTGACGTGTCTGTGTGTCTGACTGTGGCATCATAGGTCCTAAACGAATGGACCGATTATGATGCGGTTTTTTCGTTTGAAAGCAGATTTTCTAGCGGTGGTTCTTAGACATGTAAGTCAGCAGGACATCCAACTCTTCGCCACTTACAGTACATGTATCATGTTTAGGCTCATTGAAATGGTCTTATAAAACTTAAATTTAAAATTTAAAAAAACCCCTGACTCAAAAAAACCTCCAAAAAGTAAAAAAATAATATGTATCTCATAGCCCTTTAAATTTGTGATAAGTTTCAATATAAATAGTAGTAGTATAGTAATAAACACTGACTGTACATAGGACGTCGACTCGTCGACAGGCCCCACCTGGAAAATATCCTTAAATACGCCAATGCCATTTCCTATCATCATCCTATTTCCTTTTCTTTTTGGTGACGCAGGAGGAACCCGCGCATATATAGTTACCCTGCCCCCTGAGGGAGAGACTGAGCTATGTGGTACTTCTACCCAATAAACATCCTGCGGTGGTCGTCTTCGACGCGTTGTCGAGGGGCTTGCTAACTTGCAGTCAGCATGCGACAATCAAATATCGCGCGATATCTGCTGTCAAAACGAGAATCTGTGCAATGTAATTTGTGTAGTGGCGTTAAAGACATTTGGTATCATGTATGACGCGATTATGCAATCGCGTCATACATGATAGGGGGTTTTATTACAATTTAGGCACTGGTCGCGCAATGATTGGGGCGGGCTGTCGCTGTCTGCAAATTTTTGGATTTTCCCACATATTTCTTACGGAACACACCGGAGCCCCTCTCGCGCTGTGCCGGGGGGGTGGGGAGTAGTAATTGAGCCCCCCAGTACCCTCGCAGCGTGAACTAACCACACGCGTTTAGACCTCTTTAGTCACCTCTTACGACAGGCAGGGAATATCTTAGCCCTATTCTTTGGGCTGGGCTACAGAGCTGAGCATCATCGTATTTCCCATAACAATCCCAGTTATTCCAAATTACAAGTATACCTAAGTTGCAACAACATAATCATAATTCACGGCCACTGTGCCAAATATGAGGCCTTAACTCAAAATTAATTATTTAAGTGCTAAGTGGCTACTAATCAACCATAAAGAGCCGTGTGGTGCGCTTATAATTATTTCATTAAACAAAATCTTAATAATAAAATTCGAATTTTTATGTATTTGTTAACTACACATACCTAACAAATAAATATATTATTTTGTTCGTTCAAGGTAATCCTTAAGTAGGTACTTTGATCGATTTTGATTAATTCTATTATGCTCTTAATCTCCTCGATAACAAGTTGTATATATATATTAACATAGTAAAAAGTTGAAGATATTATAAATTATACTAGGTGTATACTGCTTTTCCAGTGCGTAATATGCGTGAACGCGAAAGCGACGATGCAAACGTCGCCATGCGGTCACCGCGTAGTCTGCCGCCGGTGTTTCGTCAAGACTATACAGATGGCGGTTAGTCAACGCCTACTGCCACTACGCTGCGTCATTTGCCGCGCGAAGATACTGCGACTTCGGCAGGCGCCGCGGTTAGTCACCAGCAAAAGTTGGCAGGTTAGTCGGAAAGCATTGTTTTATAACAATAGAAATAACAAGCTCTTCAGGCAGTTTTTTTTTCTTTCTCCTTGGCATGTCGCACAAATTTTTGCCAATGTCACGTATTAATAAGAAGAATCCACATGAAGCACGTTCGAAATAAGTTCGTTTTTTATTCTTATCGTAAAACTCCTCCAGTAAATTGATAATAGGCTTTACTGAAGTTATATAGGACTTCTTAGAAGAGCGTGAGAACTTCAGCTACACATGTTTATTTAAACCTACTGCATTCTTTTCACTTATACAGAACTTTAAAACACAATATACTATCACTTTTGTAACTTTAAAACTCCCATAAATGTAGAAAATAGAAAATCTAAATAGAATGACAACCTCACCTCCCGCTTCAGCCAAAAGCTCCTCTCTTTAGACAGTTGCGCACTAAAATGTGGTTGTACTCGTATATACCTCGGACAAAGTACCATTTAAATAATTCTTTTCTAAATACATTAATTTTCAAAATACATAATTTTGTTGACCGACTTTCTAGATTTTCACTAATATACGTGACTAAGGAAGTTACAGTACCTACAACGATACACAGCTGAAGAGGACATATTTTTATTGTTGTGAATACTAGTAGCTAAAATACTTAAGATTTACGAGTATTTTACAAATAATTATTTCATAACCGACTCATAACAGCGCGAGATTGCCATACTTGCTATAGCTAACTGCTTTACTCGTGGTTACGCTCAATGAGATAGAAAGAGAGGAAAAATTATTTGACACGCGGTGGTAAGAGTGGCAACTTATTATGACTCCGTCCATTAATTTTGTTATTCCGAGGTATATACGTTACGTTGTGCATCACACAGCAGCACCGAAAGAGATAAAATGGTGCACATATACTGTTGATTAATTAAAACAAAATATTGTTATTCATTTCCACCGATCATATTGACAAGTGGTGTTCTTTAGACTCCATTTATGAGGTCCATGCGTAAGGTGCCTATGTAGGTATTTTATTACTTTTTGTTTATATCAATATCCATCGTCTCTATGATTATCTCTACGAGCAATTTTGACGTATTTCAGGTGTCCAGCAGCAGCGGCAAATCATGGGGCGTGCCGGGGTCCGTATCAAGTTATTCAGTTGGCGCCCGTTCAGTGCCTGCATCTGCATCCCTTTACTCCGTAACCAGCGGAGAGTCTTCCCTATCAGGCTAGTATTGCAAAAACTTTATCTCTGGAAGAATTTTTTTATGTGTATGGTCTGACTAACTCGTTAGGGATACAGCTTGAGGATATACAAGGGCGTATCTAGGATTATTTTCTGGGAGGGGCACAACAATTTGCGAATTTTACGATCCTTTGATTTTCCGTTATATATACATACATATCCTCACGCTGTATCCCTAACGAGGTACTCAGAGAGGACGGAGCGCCAAGCGTCGCGATTCTTACATACTTCTTTCGCTTCCTCAAATCTCATCATTCTCCTCACACATTTTCACCTAGGTATGCAAGAGCTTTTAACATTTCCATCTGCTAACACTCTGGCTATTTGATCTTCATAAATCAGCCTTGCTCTTCCTTGGCTTCTTTTACCACTCACTTTCGCTCTGTATATTTTCTTCGTCAGTCTTTCATCACTCATTCTTTCTATGTGCCCTATATTTTCCGTTATACTCATGCTATGTCCCTAACAAGGTAGCCAGAGCACGCACATTAAAAAAAATTAGCTAGATAACTTAATGATACCTTGTGTAAATAGGTATTCTTGCCTTTAGCGGATGATTAAACTTTATATTTTACTATTATTATTACAAAACGAATATTTACGTTAACTTTAACCGTTAACTTACGTCAAATAAACTATGATGAATTTCTAAAATCTTTAGTTATTTTTTTCCGCTCGAACTCCAAAAACCACAAATCGTTACCAGCACCGAATCATAATTGATTCGGTGCTGGTTAGCTGGCCGAGTCCGATCTCTGGTATAGCCTGAGGATGCTTCGTTGAGAGGCGAAACACGTGTCGATGGGTGGTTTTTGAAGTTTGAGCGGAAAATAGCTAAACATTTTAGGAATTCATCACATGAAACGGATTTCCGCAAAGTAACACCTGAGTCTTTACAATAAACTAACCATTGACGGCAACAAGTTCAAAATGCTGAAACAGCACAAGCTAACGTGTTCGTTGTTTCAAAAAGTTATACTTAGTCTAACTTGTTGCTGCAAACGAAAACTTTGTAGGCGTTAATCAACCAAAAATAATGTTGAATCCAACAAGATTCTAGTTGGAATTTCTCTCAATGTAACGTAAAAGCTGTTAAAAATCAGCCTTGAGTCTGTTCTGGGCTTAAAATAATTGGTTTCGAATAGGTTCATATGTAACAGTATTTACACTTTTGCTAATTTAAAAAATGACTCCCATCTCTAGGAGTGTCTTCCGTGTCATCAAACAGTGGAGGCAATGTCAGCAACACTTGTACCACCAAGTTGTGTGGTGGCACCAAGTGCGGAGGAGCATGCCTTGGTGCCGTACCGCGCAGTACAGCGTCGGCACCGCCGCGACCAAGGCAGCCTGCTTCAAATTCCCTAAGGCGTTCGCAGCATCATAGCATGAAGGTATTCACAGTTTATTTTCTAATTTTAAATAAGAAGTGTTCTATTAACAACGCGCAGCCAGGTGATTAATACCTAATATTATTAGCCCTTCGCTTATTTATCATAAGTACACGGATAATACATAGATAAACATATATGAGACATGTATGTTCGTGAGACGACACAGTGACTTGTTTGTTAGGGCTAAAGACATATACAGCAAAAATAGTAGAGATCCTAATATGTTGGTATTGCAGCGGACACCCAAAACATCATTGTATCAGAGGAACTGTGCGGCAATGAGCATAAAAATTTATAATAGAATACCGAAAGCTATTACCTCGCTAATTAACATTAATGTTTTTAGAAAATATTTATTTAAATGGTTATATTTGTAAATATAACATCATTGGTTGAATGGACATAATTTCTATAGCATCCAAGAGTTTTTAAGGATCAATTATAAAGTGATAAAATGATATGACATTATTCGACAGAAGTTTTGACAATTTAATAATAATAATAGATAGACTGCAACTACTTATTTTAAATTTATTTATTGATATTTTTTTATATTATTGACATGTATAATCATTTATTGACATTAATTTTCATATTGTTTATTTTTTTAATTTGATACAATAGTGCGATTTTAAGTATAACATAGTATCTTTTCATTGTGACAGCTTTCGTATTATTGGCTTTATCGATTTTGCATGATTTTGTTTTATTTTTCCGTCTGTATGCTCTTGGCGGATTACAGAGGACTGTTTTATTTGTATTTTTGTTTGACATCTATCTATATCTACAACCAGTAATCACATAAAATCTATAAATAAATAGAACAAATAAATAAATATTTTAATCACTACAAACCACTTTTTTATTCATATTGCTTTCCAATAAAAATCTATTTATTATTTTGTTGAAAACTATTTATCGAAGCTACTCAGATTTCAAAATAAGCTTGGTGTAAATTTGCAGGCACGTCTACAAGAATATCAAGTTCACAGTTATACCGGTGGTCCAACAACGGGTGAACCGTCCGGTCGATTGCCCCCCATCAGGGAGTTCCAAAGAGAGTTTCGCGAAGGACGACGAGAGAGTGCTGCAGCGGCGTCAACCTCAACTAGAATAAGGTACAAAAACCATTTGTTAAATTATATGCAGATTCTCATATTTGGATAATGGATTATATGATTAAATTAAATTTCAGGTGTGCCCAGAAAATAGTGACGCAGTTAGAAACTTCGCCACAAAAGAATAAACAACATTTTTTCCGGCCTCTTAAACCTGCAAACAAAGACGATCCTCCGAAGTCTAGAGATCAAAGCAAAGAGACTGAAAGAAAAAAAGACAACCCCAAAGCCAAACCCAAAAAGGACGATAAGAAAAAGAAAGAAGATGAAAACACAAAAAGAGATGACAAGAATAAAAATGATGAAAGCATCGATAACAGAAAGAATGAAATAGCAGAAAGAAAGAAGGAAGAAAAATTAAGGCTTAAAGCAGAAAAAGAAGCCAAGAAAGAAGCTAAACTTCAAGCAAAAGAAGAAGAACGACAAGCTAAACAATTGGCAAAAGAAGAAGAAAGACAGGCTAAGTTATTAGCTAAGGAAGAAAAGAAAAAAGCTAAAAAAGAAGCGAAATTAGCGGCACAATCAGAAAAGGAGAAAAATAAATAGGATTATGCCCTTAACATTTTTACATTGTAGAAATCGTAGCCGTCTTAGACATTAGACTCGAAATTGTTATTATTGAAACGTTGTAAAATTTTTAAATAGCTCCTTTACCTAGTCCAGCATCATTTAGGTGTTTCTTGTGACTACACTGTATTTCTTTATTAACTTCATTTATAATTCTGTTTATACTTCAACATGATATAGTTTAGTTAAATTATAATTATAGCTCTTAACTTATACGGCCGTAAACATAAAATTGTTAAAATTAGAGATTGTACATACTTTTAAAATAAAATCAAATGTTATTTCGATGAAAAGCAATCTAAATACATAGATGTTGGGTCATAGTTGGAACTCTACAAACTGCAAAGACTGAAAGAATGGGATAATGAAAATCATATCGTTTTGTAATTTACTTGTGTAATGTAGTTAAGAGCTTCGTGCATTCCAGCACCGCCAAAATATATGTACCTAGTCTTGCCATAAATATTGTTACACGGAAAACATCGTTTTTTTTTCTATTACAAATACGTTTAGTACTGCAGTGCGCGTTAGTTTGTACATTAATTACAGCAGCATTTTAAAAATACGAAGCTCATTCAAAATTATCTTCATTGGCTTTAATGAAATCCTTTAAACGTTGTGGCCAGTTATCGATTGAAACACGCACTTTCTCCATGGGAAATTTCGCCACTGCCAATTTTTTTGTGACCTCCATTTGCGTACCGCCTAAGAAGCTGTTTTGATTTACCACCCTATTAATTTTTAAATTATCGCTTAAGTAATGACCAGTAGTGCGTCTCTTATAAGCTGGTAGTCTTAAGCCCTCATTTAAAATACGCGACATGGTTCTGGATGCTATATTCATTTCCATAGATAAAATCTGTTGCTTTCGGACAGGATTTCTTCGGATTCTCTCCTTCACTGCTTTTTATAGGCCAGATATTTTTCTGTCATGAACAGGGATTGTAGTTATGAAAATTACATTTGGCTCCATACCTACTTTGTGTAATGTTATATTAGCAATTCGATTTTTTTTATCATCTCACTCCATTTTAATGTTACTAGAATTTTTAACATAGATTAGCGTGAAAATGAGAAAACACTATGAATATTCATACAAGAACGACATATTCCAAATTCAAATGTAATATTGTTTTTTTTATTGTAACAGTATTTATAGCCAGACTGTGTATTTATTGTTTGTAGGTACTCGCTTCTCATACTTATAATTAATTTTGTTTGTAAGTAAAGCTTTTACAGATATTTTTTCGAAATATTGCATTATTTTGGTAATCAATATTTGCTGTTTTGAAATTTTTATTTATCAAAATCAAAATGTATGGTTAATTTCTATATTTACAGAAATGTTGTAGTTTACTGGCATATAAATAAATATAACTAGGGACTATATATTATTCATATTTCCATCTATTATGAAAAATAACACTCCATAACATGTTACATCCTTCGCATTCATTGGCATTTTTTGTCACTAGATAATTTTACAAAATACTATTTTATCTATCCTTACACAGTAATTATTTATATCCAAGTCAGCTTCACTGCATTTTAAAAATCATTAAAGATTTATTTTTAATCAACTGTAAGGATTAAAAAGTAGAATCCATATCAGGTTGAATTTATAATAGCATACTGCTAGATAAGTGTTGAATTATTTTGTAAAAAGTTCCTCAAATGGAACTTTATCGTCAATCGTTAGAAATTTCCTGTAAAATAAAGACCATGTTACCATATACAAGTCGTTTTATTAACTTTTTCATTTTACCGAAAAACTTTTAACCTAACATTAAAACAATAAATAGTATCTACGAAACGTATATTTTTGTGGTATCAAGCACATACATTTTTATAAATACAAGTAATAAATTTGAAAAATATTTTTAAACCTAGTATTTTGCATTAAAAAAAAAATTTGTAAATATTTAGAGTTACTATTTTTAATTACATAGGTATAAAATCCCTAGTGGTATTACAATCGTAATACCTATATTTTGATAAAAATAAATAAAGTGATACCAAAATCAAAGTTTTATTTATCTACACTGAAATATGTAACATTTCACTTGATTACTAACAACTAACATTTGAAATCTGCATAAGCACATAGCAAAAAGTTTATTCCTTGTAATCATCACCCAAACGGTCATACATTTCATCACCAGTTCTCTTATTAATACGCAAATACTTGTTGACCATTGGTCTGTAATAGTAAGCTTGATAATCCTGACGTTCAGACATTTTTTTCTCTATCTGTTTTTCCAACTCACGTAGCTTAGCTTTTTGAGCTTCTTCATCTATCCAATGCATAAATTTCTCATATTCCTGAAAAGGCAGATAAACTATGTAAGTATAATTAATTTCATTATATCAATTCAATATTATCAAAATTTACTGCAGAAAAATAAAGACTTATTACTTATTATGAATTTTATGAAATAAATTCAAATTGTAAACGTAATAAATGTCAATAAATAAAAATTTATTAATGTAAGCGTTCAAAACATAGTTTTGTAAATAGACACCAAGGAACAATAATATTGTTGTCATCAACCAAGTGCCAACATTATTATTCAAAATATATATATCCTACTTAATTTGTAAAATTTGGAGCACTTGAACATTATAAACACTCATGGAGCATTTTACCTAAAGAGCCGAAATTCCCCAGATCCTACTCGCCACTATTCAGTTTTTCGATACTTATAAATTTCAACTCTCACTCGCATTCAAACGATATGTAACCAAAACTTGACCTGTATATTATTATTATTGATGAGGGACGTCTGCCAGGCCCAGACGGGTGATCAGTCCTCTTTGGACCATTTCACCCATTTCCCTGCGTGGAGTATGGTTTACTGATGGCCTAGAAAACGTTCCCCATCAAACCTTCTTGTACGCCTACAAAATTCTATTATGTCCTCGTAGCTGAGAGATTTCAGTTCCTCCTCCCCAAGTAGGTCCGTTCCAAAAATCTCCCATCTTATCCTTGAATACATTACACATTCTGCTATGAAGTGCTTGCTAGTTTCCTCTTCGTCACAGTGCGGACACTGTGCACTTTCACTTCGCCTACTAATTAGAGCCTTGTGCCTATTTAGTGAGTTGTGTCCAGTTATTATTCCGGTGATCGTCCTAATGTTAGTTTTGCTCATACTTAGGATCTTTTGTACCTTCTTTTTATGACCTGTATATTGTAATGTTAAAAAATTTAAAAAAATATTTATATATATTTTATTTATTTGATGTTTTGAATATTTAATAGTGAAGGATTGTATGGTATGGTTGTGTTTAATTTAAAATTGTGATGAACAAAAATTAAAGTAACTAAAAGGTGCCGGATAAGAACATTGGAACGTTATATTGAAGTCTTCGATCTTGACTACTACATGAAAGTTAAAAAAAAACGATATCTATTAGAACCAAATTTTTTTTTAAATAACAAAACAAAGCTCGGGCGCCACCTCGCGTTAAAACGAGGAATTAGTTTAAATTTTAAAAATAAATAGAACAAACGGATAACAAAATAAATGTTTATTCTAAAAACCAGAAAGAGTTGGAGTAACATAGCTAAAGTTATATCTTTAAATTTAAATTATTCTAAATTGTAATCACTATAAAAGTCTTTTCAACAAATCACTCCTTGTTTTAATAAAGAAAAATTGTACATACTTGAATGTCCAATAAATAGCACAAGAACATCAATCCAGCCTTCAAAACTTCAACAAAATTAGTCTCCCTCGAAATTTCCAAAAGCGCCGTGCAATTAAAATGATGAGCCAAGTGAGTTGCATCAGCACATGCCAATCGAAAGGGACGCCATTACGATGACACGTAGGCCAGGCAGGTATAATAAGATTGGAATGCTCAAATTGTTAAATAAGATATTAAATTGTATCAATAAATAAATAGATAAATAAATAGCTGCAAAGAAACACGAATAATGAGAAACATTAAAGTGCAAAATAAATTTAGATCAAGTCAGCAAAATGGCGTGTCGCGCAAGCACTTACCCGAACATGTCGGCTATTTATCAAAAAATATTCCAAACATCCGCGTAGGATTTTGGTCAAATATATTATAATTTAAAGCATTATTAATGCATAAGGTAGCATAGTGCAAAATTAATCAAATAAATCGGACTATATTCCGTAAAATAAAATTCAAATTTTATGACATGTTGACGGGACCAAATAAATCGAAAAGTGCCGGATGACGTTTCAGTTTTAGCGGCCATCGACGCTTGCGCAGATTAAAAAGAAATATTTTGTGCATGATTGACACATCTCACTTTGTTATCGTAACAATATTTTTCTTACTTTTAAATATTACTTATTTATTATTTTTGCAATAAATAACAAAATAGGCTTGCTTACAAAAAGAATTATGTTTTCTTTGTAATATTAAAATAATAAATTCTTAATAAATTTGCAAATGAACAAGCTTTGGAGCAACAAATAAGTTATGTAAACGCTGTATTATAAGTTTTGACAAAATATGAACATAATTTGTGGAAAGGATTTAGGGAATAAGGTCTAAATTTGGAGAAATAAAAGAAGACATCATGTAGCGTAAATAACACGTTACAATATACATCTTTGTATAAATATATTTAGATATTTAAGTAATAACTTAATGTTATTCGGCAGTATGGTAAAAACAGCAAAAGAGCAAAAACTTTATAGTTTGTCAACAATCTCACAATCCCAACACAATCTCTTTCATTCGGTAAGTAACAGTAAATATATAATTTTCAAATTGACATTCCTTTTATCACAGGTCAAGTTAAACTGGACTTACAAAATAAACAGACATTCTCGATTATATGTATCTATGCATCTCTCTTTCACCTTGGTACAACCTCTATTATGTTATCTACTTATTTAGGTCTTGTAACAGTGCAGTTTTGTTTGATTTTGGGCTGACCAATCGGCACACAGTAACCAAAGCAGTGTTTAGAAGTAAATTGTTTTCAAACAAAATAAATAAAATTTCATTTCTATAGGTTGTGCTCCATGTAAATACTACATCAAACAAATAAGTAAACTTTACACAGAATGATTTTTTCATTATACATATATACCATTCTCTCAGTACTTCAATAATATCAAATGAACAATTTGCTCGTTTTGATCGAATTCATCCATTTAAAAAAGTTTAAAACTGTAGAATTCTATGAGTTCAACAAATAGACCTATTTTGAATAATAAACTGTAATTTATAACTTTACCATAGAACTAACTACATAACGTACAGAGAGAGCAGTGAGTAATACCCAGTTACTGTTTACATGAATTAGAAAAGTTAATTTTCCCAAATAGACCTGTCTGGGAATGTAACCTGAGAGAGACCCTTAGCATCAAAGGTAGATGCACTACAAATGCAGTAATGGACCGGCCAACAATAAATGAAACACAACTTTAAAAATTAAAGAGAAATAATTTGTTAAGCTGCAGTTTTACCTGTTGCGGATTATTGTGGATATAACGAGCGATGAACCTTGTAATGGGATGACGGTGGTATTCCCAATGTTTCGGTGTGTATCCATCAGGGATTGGTGTCAATTGAGCTGGTCCAATAAAGACGTTGGTATAGAAAATAATAGCACCGACTGGTATTAGGCCCACCATAGTATAAAAATGGAACATATCCTTGAATTTGTGCCATTGCCATCTACGAAAACAAAGCAGAAAAGTAAGGTTAGATTAAATAAAATAGTATAATTAAAAGAATGATGGAAACGTTAGATTAAATTTTAGATCCATTACGTTATTACTATATTAATATTGACAACTATGTACATTAGTAACATTTTTCTATCGAAAATAATAAAAAAAGTGATTAGATAACCACTATAAGAACATCGTACCTAGACGGCTGTAATGCCATTGTTTTATGCCCATGGCTTCCGTTAAACACTTTACTGGTTGAAAGAGACACATTTTGGTTTAAAATAGGTGTTTTAATGTGATTTTTCACTAAATTTATACCAAAAGAACGGCCTAAAGCGCTCCAAGATACCATTTTTATTTTGACGACTTCTGACAGCAATGTCTAGTATTGCCAGTTGCTGCTTGCTGGAAACAGCTCGAAACGTAAATGTTGCCAACTTTCAAAAATTTTTCTCTCTAAAGCTCCAACCAAAAACCCCTAAAGTCCCTACAATTACTAGGAAATTCCCCTAACTAAATATTATTAATAACTTTACCTTTTAAGTCTGGATCTGTTTCCCAATTCTTGGAATATTTTTGAGAATATTTTTTTTATCTGTAGCTTTGGGCATTTTAATTAATTTCTTGCTGATACACGAACAAATCAAAAACATAAATAATAATGAATAATGATTAACGTATTTTTAGTAATCATAACCACAGTATAACCACTAATTCTCACAGGTATGTTTACATTTGTGGTTGACGTAGATAAACAGCATAGTGACATTCGTGTTTTATTCAACTCTGCACTCTTAGTAACAAGCAACCGTACATGTCACTAAGCCGCTATGTCAAAAATGAATGTGATTGGCTAGATTTGGTTATTTCCGAGCCTTTAACATCACATCTTCATATTTTTCAATTAACAAAAATGAGTATTATAATAATAACAGTTAAAAAAAAACCTAGAAAATACCCCTAAAAATATAACACCCCTAAAGAAATTCCATTTGACTTTTTTAACCCCTAAATATGGTGGGGAAACTCCTAAGCTGGCAACCCTGAAACGTAATTTTGTTCAGACAATAATGAATTCATAAATAAATTAGCTTTATAATTAAATACCTAGTACTGTGCATAAAAAAGTTATTGTTAATAGTGTCGTTGTCACAGATAAATTAGTTACTAGCTTAGTTACGTAAACAATCTTCGATTAATAAAATCGTCTTTCAAACACAGGCTTTCTAGTTTATAGAACGTCTGGGTTTCCAAATGAACGGGTTCGCTTTTCTTATTTTAATTATTTGCAAATGGTTTCTAGTGAATATTGTGATGTAAAATTGGCGTAATTTTGCGTCTCAAGTATCTACGCTATTGTGCTGTTATGTGAAATTGTTGAAATAAGTGCTTATTTAGCAGAGCGGTCTTGAAATTTTTTAATGGCTTAATCTGCCTCAATGGATCCTTTTAGAAAGACTACCTCAATATATATGTCGCCAGAAACTCCAAGAAAGTCGACATTTTGATGAAATAATGCGAAGAGATTAAAGTCCTTTTCATGAAAGAAGTCCCGCGGTGATTTTTGGAACTAAATTTGACAGGTCGGCCATGTTGTCGTTCGTCGATGTTATCAAGTTCTTTTGTTGTGGTAGATTTTTGTGAGTTTTTAACTAGCTTAGTGCATTTTAAAGATTGTTTACAATTCCAAAAGTTGTAAAAAGTTCGGCTCGAGAAATGATATTGAAGGTAAAAGAGTTCTGTGAAGCGGAACAAAAGAATCATGGTGTTTTAATACCACTAAACAATGTGCGGAAGAGAGTCGCCGCCATAACAGGTACTTTTTAGAGTTGCCATATAATAATTTTTTGCTGTATTGATGGGACTTTTATGATATAAATTCCTTTTGCGACAAAATTGAACAAATACATAACGTGATGAAACTAGGTAACTGAAATTAAAACATATATTACATAGTACATAAGCATTATAAACTTAAAGTTACTATTATTTTTAATTGTTCATTATTTAATTGCAGGTGTGTCAGAGAAAACTGTAACAAGAATTACAAAAGAAGGTATAACAGCGGCGAGTACTTCGAAAAAAATTGTCACCCCGGGGAAGAGTAGCCCGCATCGGAAAAAGTTCGACTTAAACGGGTTCGATTTGTGCGCTATCCGGCAAAAAATTCACAGTTTTTACGTTGTGCATAAAGAATTAGCAACATTGGCTAAATTACGGGCAGCTCTGAGAGAAGACATCAATTTTCAGGGAAGCATCACAACATTGCACAGGATATTATATAGGATTGGTTTCAAGTACAAGCGATGTCAATCTAGACGCAAACTACTTATGGAACGTCACGACATTACCGCATGGCCTGCAAGATATTTGGATAAAATACGAATAAATCGCACTGTGGAAAAACGACCCGTTGTATACTTAGATGAGACCTATATACACAATACTTATAATACAAAAAGTTGTTGGCAGAGTGAGGAGGAGCCAGGAATGTTCGTCTCAGAGTCATCAGGGAATCGCTGGATAATCGCTCATGCGGGAACAAAAGATGGATTCATAAATGGTGAATTATTAATGTTCAAATCCCAATCAAAGTCCTCAGATTACCACGACGACATGAACTCTGCAAATTTCTTAAAATGGGTGACGGAAAAACTAATACCTAATCTACCTGAAAGGTCGCTTGTGGTAATGGACAACGCTCCTTACCATTGCACTCAATTAAACAAAGCCCCTTCAATGTCAAATATAAAAAGTAGTATGCAGGAATGGCTCCGGCAAAAGGGTATATATTTTGAAGACACCTGGAGAAAAGCTGTGCTGTTTGAGCTAATCGAACAAAATAAAGGTTTGCAGTGGATGAATTATTAACAGCTCACGGATACGAAGTATTAAGGTTGCCGCCTTACCATTGCGACCTCAACCCGATTGAGAAAATCTGGAGCCTTGTAAAAAGAAAGGTGGCGGATAAGAACGTGCACAAGATCCAAAAGAAATTGTAAAATTAACTGAAGAGGCCTTTGAGTCTATTACGGCGGAAGATTGGACAGCTCAGTGCGCGCATGTCGAACATTTAGAGGAGGAATATTTAAAAAATGACGGCCTTATGGATGAAGAGATGGACCGAATAATTATATCTACGGCTAGTGATACTGAAACAGAATCTGATTCTGTTTCCGTCCACTCTTCAGACAGTGATGTTCCTATGGCCGCTGATCACAATTATTCAATAAAACTGAATAAAAAATTGTAATGCTTTTCTTTACCCTATTTTCTCATCTTTTCCCTGTAAGTAGGTAGAACACCGCTTATATAAGTAAATAAAAATATACTTTTTACATAACAGAAATATAGTAAATATAGGTAAATGGGCATTATTATCAAAATGTCTACCAATCCACTCATGGGATGACCCATGCAATAAGTCCAAATAACTAACGTTATTTTGACTCTGTAAGTGTCGTGTTATTATTAAATAGTTTCAAATGACTAAAGTTTTCTTTTTACTATGTTGTTAGGTGAGAAACTTAAAACAAAGTAATAAAATAGAAATGTGGCATCCTACGTTTCCCAGTACTGTCCCCTGTTTTCGATAACGGTCATGATCAAAAACCGTCGGCTTTTATTACTTTGTTTTAAGTTTCTCACCTAACAACATAGTAAAAAAGAAAACAGTCATTTGAAACTATTTAATAATAACACGACATTTACAGAGTCATAATAACGTTAGTTATTTGGACTTATTGCATGGGTCATCCCATGAGTGGGTTGGTAGACATTTTGATAAAAATGCCCAAATATACTTTTGACTTATCAGAAATATACATGTTTCACTAATCTGAACTATTGTTATAGTATGGGCTTGAGTAATGAAATTACAGCCTATCTAAAATGTATTTATTTCTTAATACAATTTAAGAGCTTATATTGTTTCATCGAAGTATGCAGGAAATAGTATTATTTGATAAATTACATATGCTAAATGTAAAATAGGTAAATTTTTTACTCATAAATGGCAACATTATGTCACGCGAGTACAGCGCTGCGTCTGGGGGACTTCTTTCATGAAAAGGACTCTATCTATTTATTACTGAAGATGTCGGTTGTATGGGCTAAGATCCCTTATTACTTTGATAAAATGACGTAAATGTGGACATTCATTTGTGCGTAAATGACATATATGTATATCATTTCCCCTTCCAACGCGCCAAATTTCAATATTTTCACATTTATTTTACATTTATTTTTATTTTATTTTACAGCGTTCATAATATACAAAATTTAAAGTTCACCTCTAAGGTCGGTAGAAGGTTTTTGATAACTTATTAATGTATGCTAACCCCGAATTGCACTTGTTAATATTGTTTAGCTAAATAACATGATACAATAATTATATTGCACAAAATTATTCCCCGATTCAAGATTGGATACAAATATTTTCTACTTCATGAGTTTTTTTACGACTTGTTGCTTCATTATGTTACACGAAACATAAAAACATTGGGTTAGTTCTGTGTATTGAAATATTGATTTTCCTAGGGAGCATGCTCAAAGACTACGTCACCGACAGATAACCAATGTATAAACACCCACTCAAAATTCAACACTACAATCTACTACAATACATAGTCACTTTGTGTGTTATTAAAAAATATCGTACTTATTAATGGCTATTCGATGCCAAAATGTGCGTTGGTGCTTTCGTAAATTTGTAGACAATCAATCATCAAATCTGACTCGTGATTTCTTCATGTTTTAATGTCTTAATAAGTAGTCGGAATGGAAGAATTACTGCAAGATATTTTCAGAGAAGCTACTGGACCAAAATTAACAGCTTTGAGAAAAGCATGTCAGGACGCGTTAGGTAAGCAGATACACATAGATTCCTACTTAATAAGGTTTTGTGCACTCCTTGAAGTAAATAGTAAATATTTAGGTACCACTTTGGCATAAGTATTATAATGAAAAGATTTTTATTCGAATCTTACCTGTTTTGCGTAATCAAAAAGATGAATTAATAATGATAACCATTTTGTACCTATAGGTACCTAATTATCAGGCAATTTCCGCAATATCTCAAGAGTTTCAATGAGTTATTTTTCGTGATTTAAATCACTGTTTCTAAAAAATCTTACGGTGAAAAATTGACCTGCAGTGAACCGGCAAGTAGCTTATTTAAGTATGATCATATTTTTTCAACATCATCTTACAATAAAACATTGAAAGTTTGTACACAATTCTATGAAAGTACAAAGATGATTCCCAAACAAGGTATATTTCTATCTTCGACGTTTTTAATTTATATTTTAATGTTGACGCAGCAGATTTTTAGGATTTCGTACTCCTATTTATCTCTAGAAGATAAATTTACAAAATTATTGTATAAGTAATCTGTCTGAGTTTAACCCGAACTCTTTTTTCCATATGAGTTTATCTCTGCAGTTATAAATACATTATTTATAGAACATAATGTAGGTATAGGAAAGTCAAGGTCAGTATCTACATAAATCTTTAACATTTTTGTATCCCAAAATGGCACCTTGTGACCGTTTTGCTAAGTAAATAAGAAATGAACTATATGTATACACGCATCACCACAGCAAAATTCCGTATCTATTAGATTATGGTACATGTTGACTTGTCTCGATGACACTCTTTCTTTCTTTAATTTTTTTTATCAATATAAGTACTCGCAGTTCACAATAACATGAAAAATATTTAAAATATTTTTGTGTGTTATTTTTGTGATTTTATAGGTTTATTTATAAAAGTTCAAGCGAGACACATCGTACCTACATCAAACAAATATTAAACATACCTATTCATTTTTAATAGAATTATGCAATATTACTTTTGATAATTACGTATTATTACATTATTAGGTAGATTATTATATGTATCTAATGTGAATAGTAATTTTAAAACCTAGTCGCATGAGTATCGCATAGATTTTAAACTTTTATCACACGCTAATTACCCACCTATTATATTTCCTTTTATGAGTTGAAAGAATAATTATTACTTACCTATTTTCTACCTCATTCAGTACCTATAGTCTATTATAATTTGAATAAAAAAGTAGTAATATAAGTACATTGCAATCTAAATTGAAGATGACTTTTCGAGATCTGAGTCAGAAAACATTTTTCAGAAATGTTATGCATACAAGAAAGCAGCGCCCGACGTCCCTCGTACGAGCTCCGTCGCTCGTGCTTGCTGCCACTGCAGATAGCACTCGAAACAAAACGACCCAAACTTGTCACTTACTCCCTTCAAGGCTTCCATGTAACAAAATAAATATTTTTTTATTCCGCTTAATTGTACAATAATGACAATAATTGTAAGTAAACGTGTATTGTATAATAATGTTACAAATATAATTCTGATCAGAGCATAAAATAATACTTGAGACTTAATAAATTTAATACATATTTCGGACGTAGCTACAATAATTCGACTTTACATTGATCTTAGGTATTTCTAGTTCATGCTAGTAAAGGTATTTGCTATCAAATTCGTATACTAACTCTCTCTCTAACTCTGGTCACTATTTTATAAATTTTTTTCCGTGCAAAGCGCTTAACGATCTGTCAATCTAAAACGAATATAGAAACCAGCAAATTTTAATAATAACACTATAATATGTTGACTTTGATCTTATTGCAAATTCTTCCTTTTCAAGCAATACCTATGCCGTAAAGTTACTAACCCCCATAAATAACTTTTGAAATATAGAAATAAAACATTAAGTATAGTTACTATAGACAGCATACTAGGCAATGATGTTATAATTACATACCTAATATAACATTCTTTGATTATTTACTTGATAATCAAAGATAACATCATTGATACTGTGTAAATGTAATTCTACACAACCTAGAAATTGGAAGGAAGGAATTGGAAGAAATCTAATGTGACCTTCTTGATTTGTCAATTATGAAATACAGCCGGAATATTATTAATAATTAATAGATATCAGCAGAATTCAATCATTTATTCTAGAAAATCCTCCGCGACGACCGATTCCATCGAGGTATAGAACCAGAGGACGACTCGTTGTGGATGCCCTCGCAACTTTTTTGTGCTACTGCTTCAGTCATGTACCACTTGCCAGATACTCAGGTGACATTGTTGGTTTAAAAAATATACAATAATTACATAGACACCTATAGAATAGACTTGATAACTTATTTTATTTTCTCTAGTTGTTCTTTTGTCTTTGTCTAACGTAACTTATATAAGTATATATCCATAAGATGAAATGAATATTTCTTGTTTTTATCTCAGTCTTGATTTAAACGGAGAGATCAACTGATAACTGCAAACACACCAATTGCCTTTATAGGTCCAAATTAAGCACTAGTTGTATACCTACTCTAAACACACACGCACAAACTCTAATCGAACAGTGGGAACTGTGGGAGTAATATATCTATAGTAACAAGCAGACTCGAAGTCGATTTAGGGAAAAATTCTAAAATAACATCACTAGTGATCGAATCTGAGACTCAGCTTAGATCGCAGACGTACCAACCATTATAACAACGCGACGTCAAGTGACTTATCAACAACAGGTGCAAATATTCCGCATGTATCTGTCTCTGGCACTTTCTCCGCGACGAACACTCAACGGACGACTCTGCGTGTGGGCGTGCGGCCGCTGTGGGGAGGCGGCGGGCGGAGCGCCGCACGTGGCCGCCGCAGCGAGAGCAGCTGCTGCACAAGCACTTAGGACTTACTGTGCACAATTAGGTGAGTAATTTTTTTTTTAAATATATCCGAGGGGGCAAACGAGCAAGCGTGTCACCTGATGCAAAATGATTACCGCCGCCCATGGACACCCGCAACGTCCAGGGAATTACGGATGCGTTTGCTGGCCTTTGAAACTATTATAGTGTTTCTCTCATTCATATTTCTGCTCACTCCCATGTAATATGGTATAGCTAAGGTCATTACGGGGTGGGCCAAGAGTGAAGCTCCGTGACATAACACGCCTTATGAGAGGTCCATATTTAGCAGTGGATGATTGGCTCCTCGTGATGACTCTTCGTCGTTTACCAAAAGATTTAAGATCGCAATACTTTTTAGTACTTGTCTCCACTGAGGCAAAGATGGAGTGGAGTGTGACACTGTGCCTTATCAGTGAATATGGAGCAACGATTATTTAAATCCTTAAATTTTTCGTTCCTGTAAACCCCATTCACACATTTAAGCCAAACTATACATGATATATTTGTATACATATGTGCGAGAATATAATATATAGATTATATTATTTGTAAAACAATACCAACCCTAATACATCGAGCGGCGTTAAATCTAAATATCGGTCCTCATTACAATACATTCCTTTTCAAATCTTAACAGTGCTTTTGTCTAGTCACTCTAGTCGGAAGATAAATACCTTTCGTTTCAGATGAAGAATGTCTGGAACTGCTGTCCGAAGGATCTCCACTGGGCAGAAATCATATTGTAGCTGTTGGATGTTACAGTGAAGTAATTCCTGTGATACAATACTTATGCAGTAGACTTTCTGAAACACAATTGTAAGTTCTATATGATATTTTTTGGTTGTATACTTGTATTATGCACACGGGAAGAAGATATTTTATTATGACGATAAAGTCACATATACATTTTTTTGATACGTGATACAACAATACATTCCCATTGTCTGCGTAAACAACTATGACTACCTGTTAGCTGTTCAAAATTATACAATTAGATACCATTTTCTTCACAGAATCCCAAAGCAAAACCCACTGGCTTTATTCTTTTTGGATTGCCTGTTGACGTTAATATCAAGCCTATCAGAACGTGTGAGTGGTAACTCGCATTTCACCACATTCCTCTGGCAAAAATTTTGTCCTGCTCTAATTTTGTTCTTGGGAACTCCACGGATTGATAAAAATATTAAATCGAGGTAAGCTACTCAAGAAAACAAAACATAACACAAACCTTTGAATATAATAAATTTAATAATAATTAATATGAAGAAACTTAAAATTATTGGCAGGACTATATAATACAAAAGAATCAATAGCATAGCTTCTCAAATCAGATTTTCAAATTGCTTTAACAGTATTGCATTAAATACAGCGGTTTGCGATATAAAGGGTTTCCTTCTGTTTCTGTATATCTGCTTATTTAAATAGATCACCTGATAACTGTAATCGATGCATCATTATGTAACTTAAAATTTACTTTTACAGAGAGCACGAAGGACACTTAGTAGATGATTCAGGTCGAGGTTCAGGAGCTCTAGTATGTGCGCCGAGCTTCAACAATAAGCAAGCCAAAGCAATTTACAGGTAAACAATAAATATACCTGCGACATTATGGTTTTCATTACATTAAATAAAATACAATTTTAAAAATTATTTGATTTCGTTCCATCAGTCACAGAAAGGAAATCTAAAATATATACTAGTATTAATGATTAAAGACGAAAACTGCATTATAGAGGTTTACTGAGATCATTGGTATTCTTAAAACATGGGACTCTACTCATTAGGTAGAATACATTACATAAATTAATTAAAATAAATTATGTAGAATACATTATTTAAAATAAAAATCGAATATTTTTCTGAAACCTTGTACTTGTCATGAAAGACAATTTATGGTAATTTAAATATAGAAAGTTAATAGAGTAAATGATGCTCTGTCCGCATTAATAGCCAGTTTGAATATCTCAGCCAAAATGACCATACACAATGCGGTGTTGCCCGAAATCGAGTGAAAGTAAGATAAATGCAGTAGAAATGCGATCTCTTAGAAATATGTGCGGTGGCACCCTTGCGGACAAAATAAGCAATGAAGAGATATGCAATACGACGGTTGCATGACAGTGTTATTGTAAAAATGGAGAAAGGAATGCTAAGATGGTTCGGGCACATGGAAAGACTGAGTGATGAAAAACTGACGAAGAAAATCTATAGAGCAAAAGTGAGTGGTAAAAGAAGCCAAGGAAGACCAAAGCTTACGAAGATCAAATAGCTAGAATGTTAGCCGACGGAAATGTCAAAAGCACTCGTATACTTGGGCGAAAATGTGTGAGGAGAAAGATGAGATTTGAGGAAGCGAAAGAAGTAAGGACCGCGACGCTTGGCGCCACGCCCTCTCTGATTACCCCGTTAGGGATAGGGCGTGAAGATATGTATGTATATATAGAATTAGGGACTAAATTGATGCCAATGATTGCAAATTCTCCCCGTAAATTATCACAACAACGCAATATCTTACGAGCATCAATATTTTTCTCCCGTTCAGCATAGCTAATCAATTAGTTCGTCTCGTGGGATCGACATCGAATCTGCGACCAGTACTCGAGGCTCTCTACCACCGCATGCTGCTCTACCCTCCTATATCACATCGAATAGAACCTTTACGAAGTGTGAGGGAGCTGATACAGAGTCCTAAAAGACTGTGCCAGCTGGTGCTCTTGAAGAAAACCGAATATCCCGAAAGACATAGCGACGATATGGCCATCATTAGACTGTAAGTAAATGTTTCTTGTTATAAATACTTATGAGGGATCAAACTGAATGAATGCAGTAATCATTAGAAATTGAATACAAAAACGAGACAAACGCAATACGCATTCTTTCGTTACCGTACAATGGCATAATACACAATAGTGTCAGCCTAATGCCACATTATATTAGAAAATCACAAATGTTAAAATCTTGAAAGTCTTTGTCATGAGTTATTCATTAAAACATGTCTATTCAGGATTAAAGGCTAATTTCCTTATTTTGTTTTCAAATTGATTAAAGTAAGTTTTGTTATAATAAATGTTTCTTATCATAGTATAATGGATGGTATAGAGGAATGTGGACGCAGCGGAAATCCTGAAGTTGTCGCGGCGGCAGTAGAATGCGTGTTTTCACTTCTAGACGCATTAGATAAACTTTGCTCTTGCTCCAATGAGTATCTGCCACCTGATGTAGTGTCGCTCATATTAGAACACTGGCCAAAGTTACAAGATGCAGACTACAGTGGACCATTAACATATCAAACTTTAGCCAGACTGCCTAGTCCTTACAGGTAATGCTAAAAAAAACCACAAGTTTTAGCAATTGTTGCTATAAATTCAAGTTTTTAGAAGCTTATTAAAATTCCTTACATGAAACGTAAACGTTACATTTTTTCAGAGATGTGGTAGCAGTACTTCAAAATGATGAAGATAAAAATCATGATTCTTCAGGTAAGTTACAATGATGTTATTTACAAGAATAGTGTAATCGCTGTTACTATGAAAACAACTCGTCACATTTTTAGAAAATAAATAAGCTTACGCCTTATGCCCTCGAAGATGTGGTAAGATTTACGTACATACTAAACTAAACGTTTTACAAACATTTTTTTGAAAAACTGTTGATTTACTGACTGATTGCAAACCCATCATCACATAAATAAACCTAGCCTAGTCTTAAGTGGTGATGTATCTTGATATCTCATCAGGGCCTTGAAGTATCTTCATCTATATACGCGGAGATAAGGATAGATCTGTTCTTAACTAAGAACTTGTCCATAAAGAAAAGGAAATATATCGTAGAAAGTGAACAAATAGGTGTAATTTATGATGAAGCAATGTCATACCTCTATTTAGATAGTATTTTGTTTGAATGTATTGTCACGGTGTTATCATATATTGCTTAATTGCCAGATACATCTGGTCCAGAGAATGTAAGTTCTGGTAGTGATGCTGAAGCGGATTCTGACGCGGATAACGTATTTTTACCGTCTCGAGCAAATAATCCGACACCAACAAATAATACCATAAACGAAATCACGGATAAGACTAAATCAATACCTAAGACATTGAACTTGGGAAGGTAAGTTTAAATGAAGTTTTAGATGAAACTACTTTACATAGATGTGTAGATACATGATGTGAAGGAAGTTAAAATTATGAAATGTTAAATATTTTATAATGACAATGTCGTAATATTATAATGAATTATTCTAGATGCACTATAACAGAATGTAATGTGGATTTAGAAAGGCATAATGCAAGACAATTCGTCAAAACTCTCCAAAACTCTCTTTTGCCAAAGTTATTGAACCTCAGAACCTGCATTGAAGTAAGTGGTAACTCTCACTAATCATACAAATGAAGTACCTACTAAATAATAATTACGACGTTGTTCAGATTTTCAAGAACTAAGAACAACCTTAACGATAGATATATTAATACGTTTGTTCGAGTAAATAATGAATAAATACAATAATGCAATATTCTGTCCAATATTAGGTAGACGAGGCAATGCAAGACTTTGCATCTAAATGTTGCCAACACAACGCATCACAACCGCCGACAACCTCTTGCATCATGAATGCAGACGGAGTCTATTTAGCCACTTACGCAGCCCTGTTATTGACTTTGAAACAAAAACGATCGAACTATTACAACGAGCCTGATGTACGTATTATAAATCATATCTACATATAGTATATCCTTCTACACCTGTTTGTACGTGTATGCGTTAAAAACCTGAATTAATATTTTTTGATGAAGCAATTTTAAAAATATTATAGACAAACATGTTTTTCGGTCTTAAAGCACTTATTTATCATGTGGTTACACTCGCCCTCATATATTTGACTTTTCAATAATAACATTCAATTTGTTATTTTGATTAAGCATGTAGAAAAACCATTTCACATGGAGTACTGAAATAGAGCACATATCTTTCGAGCCGGATAAATTTATGTATTGTCACATTACACGATAATTGGACAAAGCTTGTAAAATTAAGGCAAAACCAAGATTCATTCAAGTAAAACTACAATACATGCTACAACTACGTATACAATAATAATATAATTAAAACGCGCACCGTCAAAACTTTCTACAAATACTTACCTTCCAGAAAATCCAAGTGTCTCTTACTGAGGACGAGTTCGTGGAAGAAGTGCAAGGTAGCGGAGTGTTAGTCTACTTATCTGCGACTTGGCTACGGGAACTTTACCAGCAAGTACTGACAAATGACCTATTGAAATATGCTCCAACAAGTGACCATCCACTGATTCATTTACTGTCAGGTAAATATAACTAAGTTTAAAATATTACAATAAATGTTGTCCATTGTATAAAATTTAATGTTCATCGCCTACTTTTAATACGAATACTGGGTCATAGTTGTTATGTATACTGACCAATGTTATAAACGGAAATATTATTCTAATCATTACGATATTTTATTAACCACCAAAGAAAAAAACTGACCCCTTACCTACAGGATCACTTCGTTGTTCGTGTGTCCATGTGTCTGTCTGTTCGACGAATCAAGAACCTTCATCTTAAAAAATAGGTAAAGGTATCAAGTTGAAATTATATCAAACACTGAAGTTTATAATTCCTTGGAGGTGTAAAAAATTCAATCTTCAAAGTCACGCAATCAAAATATGGGGTAATTCTTGTTGACTTAAGATCATGAAATTCGACAAGAAACCATGATCTCACAACAGTATAAAAGGGAAAAATCCAAAAAATGCGAATTTGTAATTAGAGTCATTGCGTCGGTTCCGCGACCGGCTCTAGTATTCGACCAATTGCCTCTTTCATTTCAAAATGAAATAATAGTGGTTGTGGTTCGATTTATACTTTAATTTGATGTTTTAGCCCTAATTACAGTAGAACATTAAAAGTAGAAAGAAAATAGACACTAATAACTATTCTAAGTACAGTTTAGAGTCCGTATCCGCGCGCACAAATTGTGTCTGAAAGTATATAAAAATTAGTGACGAGATCGGAATCGCACAAGTTTCAAGGTGTTTCTTGAGGCGTACTTACACAAAAGGAAATTCGTAACTTTCTTAAAACAGTAACAAACATAAACACATTTAATTTTTAAGGCGACGCATTGGAAATTTTGATGGCAGGGATCTCCATTTTTCTAAGCGACTACAAAACGTATGAAAATAATATTTGGTAACCTGATTCTTCATTTTATTGACTTTGTTTTGCCAGTTGCGATACACGATTGGAAATTTTTTGTAACAAAAAAAATCAAATAAACCTCTTTTAAAACAGAGATTTACATTTTTTGGAGTAACTCGACCGATTTATGTTTCTAAATTTTCTGTATAGTTTAATCTAAATATATTCTTCAGAACGTCAGTTGAATTTCTTGGATATGTCAGTTGGATAATTGCTTTTTCGTATTTTTCGTAAACTAGAGCGCGCACGTTTGCATAGAGCAGAAGGTTTATTTTAGATTAAATTATTGTTTATCAATGCGTCGCCTTGATTATTCGATGCATACTTAAAATTCGAGGTGCTTGGATACTGAAATAATATTTCTTTAGTAATTCTGGTTTTCGGCCGGGTGGTCGGATTACTAGTATAAGCAGCAGAAAGTAACTTATACTTCTATGTTATTAAAGCTTGGAAAATTTATTTGATTTAGAATTGTGAATTCCTTTAAATCGATTGAATTAGCAAGTCAGTTTTTGACCACGATTTCGATATTTCATGTAAAATATACAAGTATCAAGTATCAGTGGCCGAAAACCAAATATGTTCCGCTTTTAGTTGAGTCGTTGAGTATTCGGCCATCTAGCATTTTATATTTATAACGGCCGAAAATTAAAAGTGTAATTTATTATGTAGACGAAACCAATATTGTTACAAGAATCCAAACCAGAGTCCTCAGAAAGGGTTTACGCCATTCGAACAATAAAAGGCAATGAATCACTAATAGATGATCAAGCGCTTTCAATTCTTAGCCTATCTGATAGCTATTTTGAAGTCTGTATCATAGTTCACTAGATGACATCCTAACTATACCAACCCAAACTAGTGCGCCGACACTAAAGTAGATTGGACGTTCAAAAATACCTTGTAATTGGGTTTACTTGAATAAATTGATTTGACTTTGACTATGACTTTGACATTAGAAAACAATGATCTCTTTGGTAAACATTTATTTGTCCTTAAAATTCATAAAAAGTAAAAGCAAGTGAATTTTTTAAATACACGTGTTTAATTTCAACTTCATCCAAGTCCAAGCTGAACATGAAATTGCAGCTGGAATCTTTCTAGCTTTAATATCATCTTCAACTTGGAGGAAGTTCTATGAAGATAAAACAAAAATCAAATTAAAAAGAAAGACGCATCTAAAAAGAAAGGACTGGAAAGAAGTGAGAATCCAAACAAAAATTGTTGAGAAAACAAAAAAGAAGACGAAAAAAATTGTCACTAGAAAAGTTCAAGTTTCAAGCGAAAACTCTAATGTGAACATGATAACTACGACATGACGACACGTTGACATGACTAAGGGAATTAACATGTTGAAAAAGCTGATGAAGTGAAGAATAATCGAGATATTGAAAACTATACCTTGAAAAATCACGGGCAAGAAAATTAAGTTAAGGATAAACTTTAGTAATGATAAGAGAAAAGTTATCGATACTGATTGTGTTGCTGATAAGATAGAAGATGATCTATTATATATATGAGAATAAAACGCTTAAACCGAATTTTTAACGCCGTATCTCTAACGAGGTAGTCAAAGAGGACGAAGAGTCGCAGTCCCTACATACTGATTTAATAGTGGTCGAAAACTAGCGAAATAACTTAATTTTTGGTTTTAATTTTTTATAAAAATAACGTGAGAAGAAATTTAGTTCGTTCTTAATTAAAAACCATCTAGACTATATTTGCAACTATATTGCATATTTTAAATACATTTTTAATATGCAAAACTATTTTTTTTATTGCTCAAACTTAGCAAGTCCACTAATCGGTCGAATATGTGCACAATGACCCTATATCACATTTCATTTGCCGTTACAAACTTACATTTGTAGTTGGAGCGTAAGGGCACTAAGGGAGAACGTATCTGTCAAATGGAAAGTTTATATTTGAAGCAGATTTATATTTTTTTTATTACATAACACAAATGCTTATATATATTTATTTAACAATTTATTGCACACACAACGTCATATACAAAGAGAGATACATATAGAAAAAAGAGCAAAAGGTACCGCTTAATTCTATAAGAAATTTCTCCCAGCGGACCCGCGAGTGAGAAATTTTATAAAGAAAGAAAGAAAGGTAGACACTGTGTGTAACACAATATTATCAAACTAAATATAAATAATAATGAATACGAAATACAGTAACAAAAACATATGCAATCAATATATCAGTACATATAAATATATAAATTTGACATATATAAATACAAATATATATACAATATACATACATTCAATAACGGTATATATTATATACATGATAATTATACCCAAGTGAAATATTTGTTTTGAACTAACTCTTCATATAATGCTCTTTAACTGCTCGTTTAAAGGATACTAGGGATGGACTCTCCCGAACGCAGGGAGGAAGATCATTCCATAGTTTAACGGAAAGTACAGTGAAGGAATGAGAATAAAAGTTTGTAGAATGGGAAGGTGTTTGAAGAGAAGTAGATAAATGACTACGACTTGAAGTTCCAGGTAACCTTAAATATTGAAAACGCTCCTTAAGATAAGATGGTGACGATGGGGAATGCAAAATATTATAAAGTGAGGAAAGAACGTTCCTGCGTAAACGGATGGGAAGCCACTTTAAACGCGTCCTAAATTTGGAGATATGGTCGAACTTACGTAAGCCAAAAATATAACGAATACATGAATTTTGAAGTCTCTCTAATTTGTTCACCAACTCTTCGGTAGCATCGAGGAAACAAACGTCAGCATAGTCGACGATAGACATGATTAAAGTTTGAACTAAATATATTTTGCTATGCAAAGGCAAAAAGTATTGGAGACGTTTAAGGGAGTGAAATGTCTAATGTACTTTTTTATTAATGTCGTTAATATGTGGTGCCCAAGATAGATTTTTGTTAAGAGTTATACCTAAATTTTTAACTGAATCAACAAAAGGAATAGTGGTACCGTTATAAGTAATTTGAAGTAGAGAGGAGTAATCAATTAAATTGCACATATGCCTACTGCCAATTATAATAGCTTGAGACTTATTGGGATTAACTAAAAGCCCATGCGACGCAGCCCACGCTTTCACACGTTCGAGATCCCTATTAATCTCAGCAACAGTCATATCCACATCTGCTACAGAAAAATGTCGATATAACTGCAAATCGTCTGCATAGAGATGGAAGTTACAAGATAAAACGTTAGTGATAGTATTAATGAAAACAGAGAATAACAGAGGAGAAAGCACACCACCCTGAGGTACGCCCGCAGATAGCTCGCACCAATCCGAAGCAGAATCATCCGAACGAACACACTGCGGACGACCACGAAGATAGGATTCAAACCAGAAAGAAGTTGAAGGAGAGACATTTAGGGAACGAAGAATACCAAGAAGGATATCCAAATCAACGGAATTAAAGGCGTTACTAAAATCAAGAAGAATGAGAATAGTGAGACGTTTATTTTCTAGAGCAAATCTGATATTGTAATGTATTCAATTGTACAATCTGTAATTGTAATCGTATTCAATTGTTTATTTTCTAGAGTAAATCTGATTTGTATGTTGGTACGAAAACCTTAATGCGCGATTCCGACTCGCACTTGGCCGATTATGTCTGGTAAAATGTCAATAAACTGAAATAAAGAGCTTTTCCGGGCTGATGTATTTATTCTATTCCCCTCTCATACGATTTATATTCGTCAGATCTTGGTGGATTAGACCAAAATCCAGTGATGTCGGATTGGCAGAAGCTAAAAGAGGTATCCATGTTGTACAGTAGCACTGACGACTCACCACATCACCAAGCGAGCCTACGTTGGGCAAGAAGGTATCTAAGTTCATAATTAATAATTTGATCTTTAAACATAATAGAAATTCAATACAAAGTCACGTCCAACAAAATATTATTACATCATGTATTATACGTATTTATAGTTATTATAAAAAATCTCACTTACCCAAAATCTAACTTTCCGCAGAATACTGACCTGTATTTGGGATTCTATGGTAACAGTCTTGAGCGTACCCTTAATAGGCTACAGGAACAAAAAGCAAAAATTACAAGGTATTATAACAAAAAAAATCAACACCTTTGGAAAAAGGAAACGAATCGCGTGGGAAGGATTGACTATACAGTGCCTGGAAGGACTTCATAAGGTAACTCTTTGAAAGACGACAAAAACACACAAATAAAGAGCATAAAACGTGGCAGTTCTTAATTTTAAAATGTACGAAAGTAAATAACTATAATATGTCTTCTATCCGTAGCCTTTATAAATTACTCCAAATGCAATGTCCGACCAACAACGGTGAGGTAAATTAAATAAGCTAATTCACCTGTACATACGACACACGTTTATTTCAGATAAGCTGATCGGCTGATATTTCATTGGGAAACAGACCCACTCATCTACATTTTATTTGATTTTATTTGCCTCACTTAGTAGTACGGAACAGGCTGTCTGTAGTTAAAAAGTCTATGGTTCTCTCACTAACGTATAATAACATAATTTCATAATATAATATCAGCCAATTGCTACTTTAATTACTACTGTTGAAGAAACAGCGTCCTTTTTCCCTCCATATTTTAAATGCTAAATCAATTTAACTTAGTCCCAATGAATATTTCTTAAGTTATGTTATATTTATTGTATTAGAAGTGATATTACCGTCGCCCAACAAAAGCGTTATAATCGCATGAAAAAACCTAAATTCTAACCAAAAATTTCTATGTTCCCAATCTTTGTAACAAAATGGGGAACTTAAAAAATAATTTAGTATGATTGTTATTACAGGCTGCAAGAGTAAGCAACACTTTATGTCTACAAAACCGATGCAGCAGCATTTTAGCACTTCTAGCTAACTCGGCTGTCTCTCAGCCTCCTAATGGCAAAATCCTTTCTACGCATGCACTATCACTGGACATATTAATAACAGGTAATAAACGAAAAACATTACCCCGTTTATTAGTCCCAAGCTGGGCGCCAATTTTATTTTTAGTTTATATTAAGACTGTCATCATATCGATATTGAAACTTGTTCCTAATTTGTAGAGTAGATACAAAATTTCTCATGCTTTATGAAAATATCAGTTTCACTTAGAAGCCTAAAATCATCTATTGCAGGTGGTTTAGAACTCGGTTCTAAAGCTCCCGAATGCTGGGAGCACATTTTTGCTGCGTGTCAATATGTGTCTAGTTTTGAACACTCTTTATTTGGTCAACAAGGGAATAACGCTACCCCCATAGTCACAATGCAAACTGGAAGGAATAAAACTGTTTCAATACTCCAAACTGATGGGAAATTGGGATTGGATGGACGAGATGATGAAACCTGGTATTTATTTACATAATCCAAATCAAACTGTCAAATGTCAAATTCAGAGGTATTACAATAGAACAGGGAAGCAACTCAAAAACACTGGTACCGAGGACAAAGACGACAAATATGTATTTCTATATTTTTTATTGCTTATTGTTAAATTCGTGATTAGCATTACAAAAGTTTTTAAAACGCAGGCGTTATTAGAAAAGTAAAAAGGAAACCGTGTTCTGTTTCTTTTCCAAATCATTTCTTACACCTGTGCCTACGACTCCCGTAAATTATCGTTTATCTCTATAAAACCAGTCACTCGGATCAAAAAACATAATGGACGGATTCGTAAGAAGTTGCCGCTCTTACCACCGTGCGTCGAACGAATTTTCCTGCCTCTTTCTATCTCATCGAGCGTAACCACAATAAATAATAAGTCAACCAATTTGTTATAGTAAGTATGGCAACCTCGTACTGTCAGTGTATTTCGTGGCAGCTTATGAGTCGGTCATGTAATAATTATTTGCAAAATACAAGTAAATATTAAGTCTTAGGGCTTCCAGTAGTCACAAAAAAAAATGTCATGTTTGGCTTTATTTCGTTAAACCGCGACCCTTCCCTAGTCACGTAAAAATCTAGAAAATTGGTCAAAAAAAAGGAACACTTTATGGACACGTTTTTAGACCAAATGTGATACTTTTTCCGAGGATGAAAACATATATTATCATCACCGTTGTTTTGTTCCAGTGTCGACATATTCAATTTCCTGCAGCCAGTATTTGAGAATAATTTAAACAATGATATGTCAGTGTCGAAAATCGTAGAAACATGTCGACAAGAGGTAAAAAATTAATTTGATTGACTCTATAAAATTTCCTATTGTTTATTTTTTGTTTATAACACAAAATAACTAATAGCATAGCAACTTTGAATAAATCATACTTTACTAAAGAAACGGTCTGTAGAATAAAATAATAATTACGTTAATCCTACTATCCTACTGATATTATAAACGCGAGAGTTTGTGAGGACGGATGGATGTTTGTTACTTTCACGCAAAAACTGCTAAACGGATTTTGATGAAACTGTACAGTAATATAGCTCATACATCAGAATAACAAATAGGCTATAATTTATAAAGACATTGTGTTTTTGAATATCGCGCGAACGAAGTCGCGGGCTAAAGCTTTATGCATTAGTTTAATAGATATAAATAGACATCTGCTGTATGAACTCAGTTTCCTTTGACTTTCAAGAAATGGAATATTATTAAAAAAATTATAATTAATAGAATTCGGTGTCTATGCAGGGCGGTAACGTAATATCCGGGTCAGGAGCAGCGCGAGTATGCTGCGCTCTAGCGGCGGCCGCCGACACTTTGTTCACGAGGTTGGCAGCCACTACCACATTACCCACGCTACGGGCTGCTCTTCAAAGACATGTCGCACATCAGCACAGATTGGTTGGTTACATATATTCTAAGATACTTAGCCAATATATAACAAATACAGATTATTAAATACAAAAATACAATTAATAAATACAAAAATGTGTTTGATATGTGCACTGTGGATTTAGATAACGTTGTTCGCGGTTATTTATTACTGGACGGTGATCTAGATATCTAGAACGTCTACCTTTATATCAATCGTCACTGTTCACATTGTGAGCCGTTATTTTGGCTATTGCTTTATAGCAGTAGTGGTTGTTCGTAACCATTTACATAACTCAAATGTAATATTTGTTTCTTTTATTCGTTATTGCGTTCTGTTTGTTCCGCTCCAGTGATGGGGATTTTTAACTTTCTACATGGGTAGAAGTAAGCCAAAAAAGTTAAAAATCCCCATCACTGGAGCCCATTGTCCCATGTCCCATTGTCCCATGACAACTTGTATGAATTTTATTCTATCATTTGTAAATTAATATGTAGATATTATATTGTATACCTTCATTTGTATATATTATATACAGCGTGAAGATATGTATGTACATGCCTATTTTTATTCCTTTTTTTTGGTCTTTGCTTTTATATTTTGTAATATTAATTTGGTTGACATTATTATTATTTAAATTTCGATTTATTGTAGAAAGTAATAATTAATTATTAATTAAAAAGAAATTGTTATAAAGAAATCATAATAAGTTAAAACCATTTATGACTATTTAAAAGTGCTCTTATGAGCCCAATTAAATAAAGACATTTTGATATGATTTGATTCGATTTTAATTCTGCTGTACCTAAGTTATCCGATAGCTTCGAAGAGGCGCATTCAGATGTTTTGTGCATTGTCGAAGGAGAATCAGAACAGGCAGATGATTTAATTCATGAGGAGTTCGATAATGTTTATTTTAGCGTAATGGCCATTTACAGGCAATTAGTTCCAAGCAATAATAATAATGGATCAAAACCGTCAACCGAAACCATACTAAATCGTTCTTGTGTTTCAAACGTAAAACTACCTAAAGTTAAGATTCCGACGTTCACGGGTTCAATCAAAGCGTGGTTCAAATATTACGATAATTTCAATTCGCTAATTCTCACTAATAAATTGTCATAGGACACTGAGTGCATGCATTGCCTCGTTTCAAGTCTCTCTGGTGATGCGCTTGGTCTCATTCGGGCTTACCCTATACAGGTGCTTTTATTGTGAAGCATACGAAACGTTAGTTGTGTGATATCCAGATAGACGCGAATTAGCTTTTACGTGTTGGAAGGAGATATTAAATCTTAATTTTAAAAGTAATGTACCTTTGCAATTTCGTCGTGTTTTAGACCTGTAAAGCGAAAATTTAAACATTCGTAACTTACCTACTTGGATGGCACTGTATTCTTTGTAACATTATTTTATCAAAGCTAGATTCTAAACTCATACGTTCGAGCAGGGTCATTCGTCTAGTGAGTTACCGAAGTATGAAGACTTGAAAAAGTTTTTATACAACAAGTGTGAGGCACTCGACGTGTGAGATACGCATTCCTTATCGCAGAATCGTAATAATTCAGTAAAATAACATACTCAAAACAAATCGCATTTTAATCGGCCGAAGTTAGGTGCCAGATCTACAAAGTCTTCAACTCCCGCTGTATTCTTCTCTAAAACGTGTGAAACGAAAAATAATCTCCTTCCGATAATAAATCCCCGGTCGCTTCCGCTTCGACGGCATCTCGTTCACTCATCGTAAAGTGTTCGTTTTGCTCTGAAGATCATTGGATAGTTTGTGGTAAAGAGATAGTGAAAGCTACTGTTGCTGAACGAATTGAAATCGCGAATAAAAATCGATGGTGCTTCAACCGATTGAAGCCTTCCCATAGTGTCAGGAATTGTAAATCAATTTTCTGTTGTCAAAAATATCGGCATCGTCCCATACTCTTCTTCATCAAAAGCCAATTGAAACTCCGAATACTTGTACTCCACAATCCACCTCAAACAATCAAACTGGTGATCAGGTCCGCGTACTCACAAACCTTGGTGATAATATTCTGTTGCATTGTTGTCAACCACTAATGCACTACAAATTCGAGATTGTTTAGGCAATTATCGATCTTTTCGCGCTTTGATCGATACAGGCAGTCAAATGTACTTCATAATTGAACATACTGTTGAATGTCTTGGCCTAAAACGTACTCCTACCTCTTGGTGAGTCCATGGCTTGAATCAGTCTTTTACCACTGTCTCAGGCAAGCTCAGTATTGAGGTTGGTGCGAATGATCAGTCTTTTCCATATCGATGCCCTCACGTTGCCTTATATATGTGGTAATATGCCATCTATTCGTATTGATAAATCATCATGGCATCATTTGCGAAATTTGTCGTTAGCCGATCCAGACTGTCATAAACCAGGTCCAGTTGATCTTCTTCTCGGTACTGAAGTCTTCGCCTCGCTCCTACTACCAGGCAGCGTTGCTGCAGGACCAAAACAACCTTCGGCTCTCAATTCGGTATTTGGGGCAGGCTGCTATTCAGAAGTGTCAGCTGTAGCAAAAAAGAGACTCGTTCCTTCTTTATCCAAAAGAATGATTTCCTTCATGACGAAGTTGAACATGAACATGGTCTGAATTCATGCGAAACAACTCACAATCCGACTTCAGGTGAGAGACAATGTGAAGCGATATTCATAAATCAGCATACTCGCGACTCATCCGAGAGATATTTTGTTACTTTACCTTTTGAAAATGAAGAATCTCGAAACCGTATTTACGTTGCTTACATTCTATGAATTATTTCGTAGATATCTTTCCTAATCGTCATTCATTCATTCTTAAAATTAAACCCATTTTCTGTTAGTGGCTAAAATTCATACATTTCATTCGTAATAAACATAGCTACTGTTATATTTCTATACAATAACTGCTGACCTTCGATATGCTCTTATGTTTATCGTAAAATACATTCAAGGTGGTTATTTTACTATAGAAATTCGTCAACTACTAGAGGGTAGTCTTCTATCTAAGCAAATGCGTAAATTGAATCCTATTTAGGATTTCCAGGGAGTTCTCAGGGTGGGCCGACGATTCTTCAGGTCCTGACTCTAATTCGAGGATAAGCGAACGCTTTTATTTCTCCGCGAGTCAAAACTAACGTACTTTCTAATCGACACTTTCCATCGTGAGAATTCTCAAGCAGATGTTAATACATTGCTGTATCTTTTAACACCGCAACTTCGGATTCTTTCCCCAAAACGCGTTATCCGTCGTTTCTTATCGAAACGTTTACAATGTAATAAACTATATCTCGAAACCGTCTCAAACCTATTCACTGACGATTTAGGTTCCGTAGTCATTTTAAAATCCGAAATCACTAATCTGCTACATTGGCCATTAGCTCGCATCGAAGACTTACATGTAGGGGTCCTGACGGAATAGTGATACTCGCAACGATTCGTACCGCTAATAGTTGTCGTCTTACGAGGCTGGTGGCTAAACATTATCCTTACCAGGTCTAACCGATTGAATGCGTTATTGGTTTAAATAAAATAGTAGTTTTTAATTGTCAACCGGTGAAAGTTGCGTGGTCAACGAGTGGACATCGCGTAGTTTGCGAATAGACGAGTAGTCTGTCAGTTCTTTATTAATTTTGAAAGCAAAACGATACCGACACGTTCGAAAGAATGGCTGGAAATGGAAGGTGGGAGGAGCGGTGTGCCGCCGACGCATCGTCCTCGCGTGTGAACCACTCGCTTCAGAGCGTGGTCAACGAGGGACCCCCGTGTTGGCAGCGGGTAGTCACTGATTGGTTCAGTCGTTGTCCCCGCATGGACGGTTTGCAAGCGAGGCGGTCCGGTAACGTTACGGCGTTGTTAAGTGAGCGCATGTCCATAGTAGTCCATATAAAGAATACTAACTGCATGAGGCGAGGCGGTGCTGATCGTATGCCGGGTGGCGCTAATAAGCTATGATCTTAAAAACAATAATTCTGTAGTCTACGCGAGTGGAGCCGCGGACACATCTTGTAATATTATATAATATTGTTATAATCAAAAGTAGGATTTATTAAAAAAATATACACGGGATGATTATCCCAACTTCTAATATCGATTTAGAGATTCATTTTGCTAGTAACTAGAAATCACTAAAAGGAAGATCTAATAACTCTTAAGAACAGAAAACAATCACGAATTAACAATCGAGAGCAGGTGTTCTTTGTTCGGTGTCTGGAGCAAAAGTGCAGTGTGCTCTCGCGTCGACCATCGTTAGCGGCGCCTCGCCTTCCGGGTGAACATCTAAATGACATCTGTCAATACTTCAATGATTCCACATCCCTTTCTATTTATAGTCCATCTCTTTTACTTTTATGGAGATAAATAGAGCTCTTCCTTTAACAATATCTATTTAATACAACCGTCTCTCTTTGTCAGCTATTCTCAAGCTGGGATCAAGACATAGCGAACAACAACATTGGGTGGTGGCGGCGGGGCGCGCGGCGGGGTGGCGTTGGCGCGGGGGGAGAGGCAACGCGTGCGCTGTGTCGCGGCGGGGACGTAGCGCTGCGCTGCTTGCGCGCCGCGCGCCCTCTGGCGCACCGCATGTCGATCTGGACTGTCGTTGGACCACACTTTATGCAGGTACCATACATGTAAATTTTATTGTAAAAACACCTTGAAAAGTTCTTATGAATATAACACACATAACATTCCTTCAGCAATGAGAATCCATAGACTATTACCATACAATAGACATGAGCTATTACCATAGACTATAACTCCAGGCATCCTATCTCGTACGTAAATTAAGCAAATAAAATCAAATAAAATGTAGATGCATGGGTGTTGTTTTCTAACGAACGGCATTCGGTGAGCTTATCTGATAATAGATATATCATATGTACTTACAGGTGAGTCGGCTTATATGACTTATCTCACCGTTGCTACTCAGGCACGGCGTCTGTAGTTATTTGAAGTCTATGTTATTTACAATATTTTGCAGAGTTATTTACATTATTTTGTTCATTAAAATTTTATTTTTTACTTGCACTTCATAGTATTAGGTAGTAAACTAATTAATCTGTGGTATTAGCAATTAATATTATTTATAGATCATATCTATGTTACTGTATACATACATACATATTTTGTGAACAATAATTTGCTTACAAATTCAAATAACTTTCGATTTAGTAACGCGCCAACTGATAGCTTAAAATTTACTGGAAGCCCTCGTTAATATTATCACAAATTAATATAACTATTAACCTAATATTTATTATTATTATAATGTAATGATTATTATTTACATACTAGCGTAAATGAAGTCATGTCCAACTAACGAAAGTACTTAGAATTAGAAACATGTTGACGAATTCTCAAAATATTTCTGTTCTTCCTTGTCATATCCTTCTAAGGAAAGTTTAGTATTACTCATATAACATAGCATAACATAATATATCTTCACGCTGTATTCAGAGTCAGTAGTCAGAGAGGACGGAGCGCCAGGAGTCGCGGTCCTTACACACTTCTTCCGCTTCCTCAAATCTCATCATTCTCCTCACACATTTTCGCCTAGGTATGCGAGTGCTATTACTCATATGGTATGGTATTACTCATATCTTCTACATATATTCTAAAAAAGGGAGATAAGAATGGTACTCCGTCATAGGTATATGAATAAAATTCTTAATGAGTAGACAATGTTGTGAAAATATATGTGTGTATATTTTATATTTAAATGTATACTTAATTAACATAAGAAATGAAATTTTTAACAGGCGGCATGCCACAAAGACATACAAATCTCAAGTCTTGCAATTCAATGCCTTCACGACTGTGCCACCGCTTTACTTAATCAGCAAGTAGAACTACCTCACTTCCACTTCAACGAAGCTTTATTGAAACCTTTCGAAAACCTTCTTTGTTTGGAGCTGTGTGATGATGATATTCAGGTAGTAAACAATACCAATAAAATGATACAGACATATTATATACTAGAAGCTTTAAATTATAAATGAATTGCTTAATGGCAACATTTCTATCGACAAAACCTTAGTTATAATTTATGTTGGTAACTAATTAATCAGTAGTAATAATGTAATTACTATTTTCAGGAACAAATTATATCTTGCATATGTGAATTTGTCGAGACAAGCAGAATGGAAATTCGATCTGGCTGGCGTCCCCTCTTTAACACTCTCCGTGCTGCTAACAACTCTAATCAGTATTCCGCCATATTGGAAATATTCAAAGTATTTCTTAGCACTGACAACACTTTGGTTTTCGCTAATGCCGCACTTGATTGTATCCTGTGTCTCCTCAGTCATATAAAAGGACTTCACTATGAAGAGGTACAACCAGCAGAAATTAAACCTAAAAAAGTTTCACAACCGCAACCAAAACCTACTCTTAGCCTCAAATTTTCAAAAAACAGTAAATTTATTCCTCTTAGTGAAGAGAAATCTGAAAAAATTATAGTTGATATGTGCAAAGAAGCTTTATGTAATTTAGAAAACTGTGCAGATATTTTGACGATGATGTACAACATGCCGAAATGTCCCATATTCAACACTGGCAATAGAATCAAAGGAGACATGCCTTTGGCTGTAGTAGATCCCATAATACCAAGTAACACTCTCGACATTACTAAATATATCAGTAATGAACATTGTGAAGAAGAACTAATTTCATATAGAAAGTTGTCTACAAGTCTTCCTCCGTCAAACACCACAAACAATTGCCTTCTAAAACTTGATAAACCAAGTAATATACTAAAAGTATGGTATGTCATGATAGAAGGGTTGATTTCCGCGACTGTAGTGTGTGCTAAGAAAAATCAGCCAGCTGCGATGGAAACATTATTCAAACTGTTAAGAAACATAGTCGAAGTGCCAGGAACACATTTCGGATTTCACTGCATAAATCATTTACTACTGCCAACTGTTCAAAACTGGCTTAGACAAATTGCAAACGTGAACACACATTGGGACAGTATAATGCCTAATTTTAAACAATGTTGCGGCATGACAACGGACACTATTGTGGTTTACCTGCATCATTTACAACAAATCAATGCAGAGAGATCCACAACCACGGATGATGGAAATTCCGAAGAAGCAGAAGCAGAGCCAATCGAAAGTGCTGAAGCAACATTCGCTTTAAAACAAATCATGCTGATATTAGTAGAATGCATAGCTCAGCCGCAAGAACCTATAGCAAGGTTAGGAGCATCTTGTATAAGACACATCATTTTAACCTCTGGACATCTACTGACAGATAATCAATGGGAGATCATATGTACCAGCCTTCACAGAGCTTGTAATGTCAGTTTGACACCACTGAAGCAACTAACGTACGCCTTCAAAGAGAATTCTAACAGTTTCTATGGAGACTTAGCAATTGTCAAAGTGGCTGCAAGACGTGATTGTTCAATCAATGACAATGTTAGATTACATGCAATGGCCCAACAAGTATTCCTAAATGAACACTTGAAAAGCGATGGTCACGTCAAATTAACACCCAAAAATTCATCTCAGAACCTCATGTTGATAGACGACAGAAGTTATATCTTCTTGATTTATCTGCAAGAGTCTGTTAATTCTCTGAATCCGGAGCTGTATACAGTTAGAATCCCACATAGAGGATTAGTCGTTGGCTTACTTGCTCATCAAATATTGGTGCAAATAATTGCTACCGTGCTAATACAGGCATCTTCAGATGTCTTTCATAGCATAAACAGTATTCTTTTAGAAAGTCTGAAAACAGGTAATATTTGTAATTACAAGTTTTTCATAAACAACCACAATGTTGAACTACTGTTAAAAAGTTTGGAACTCTCTTATATAAGAGCGATGCAGTTTGATACTAGACCTGGTTTGAAGTTTCTTGTTCAAAAGGTTTCCAACTTGGATTATGCCGCTAACCTTTACAAGCAGACTACCTCATCCTGGCTAATCAAAATTATATCTTTAACAGAAATATTATTTAGTGGTGTTCACAGATTTAAACTAAAACCGACAGACATATCTATAATACTACACAATTACACAACAACATTGAATCTGACACTTGAATATGACCGATTTGTAATCAAAATATTTGATTTAAAAGCCACATGGGAGTTGTTGTGCAGTAATTACGTTAAGCATTTAATTAATGTATCCGATTTTGACGAACATGATGTCAAAGAAAGAGCTTCATTTAGTTCCGAAGATTCAGAATCGTCTTCCAAGCATTATGAAAAGTATTATGCTCCACAAAGTAATGCCAGTAGCAATGAAATGATTACTAAAAAGGAAGAAGCATCTCAAAATCTGGAAACCAATGATGAGAAACCAAAACCATTTACTTTTGCCGATTTTAAATTAAATAGTCAAGCTTCTATTAATCTAGATAATCATAGTGGAAATGTAGATTGCACGCCACATTCAGAAATTGGCGAAATAATGGATACTTATGACAATGGAAATCAAGAAAATATAGAGAACATATCTGACAAAGAAGACAAAATTGAAAGTGAGAACACAGAATTTGAACGATCTGATTTTGATAGTAATTATGTAACAGAAAAAGAACACAATCCCGAAAGGGAAAACAGAGCTAGTACAACTAGCAATTTTGACAATGCAAATACTCGTAAAGTAAATATTACTATTTGTGATGCACCTCCATACGAGAGAAATAAAAATATTGAGCCATTAATACCTCCACAGCCTGTTCCACCGGAAATAGAACAACAACGTGCTCTGAGCATAAACAAGGTAAGATAAAAAACTATATAAATGTAAATACATTTTATAAATTTTATTACATACTTTACTTTTTTGTTTTTAACTCGATTCTGACTATAGTTTATCTTTCCAGGATACAGAGGTGCAACGACAATGTTTCCAAAATATCCTTATGGCATACCTTGAACTAGTTCTGACTTTTCCTTTAGAAAGATTCTACCTTATATCCCCAGTCCTACAAGAAGGTTTCGTGCACCTTGCTAAAACCGTTACTGATCCACAACTACTTGACAGAATAAACATATTTTTCGACAAGAAGGATTTAAGAGATGTTAATTATAAGTGATATTTTATTGTGATAATATAAACTCACATTATAATGTATATTCCTCGTATGTTCAGTGTCATCTATATAAAAAAATAAATACTTAGCTACAAAGGAGCAACTCAATTTTATTTGGAAATTTAATAAGATAACTTTTATAAAGAGTTATTATTTTAATAACCTTTCACTATAATCACGAATCAAATATACTTTCTTAGTACTAATAATAAAAATTAATTTTACAACAATATTATGCGACTTTGAAATACATTTTTGGTACAAGGCTTACTTCATTGTCTTTTATAAAGATACATTTATTGTACTACACGTAAAATGCTTACTTCAGTCTATCTGATATGAATATTATTGTTCTCTTTGATAGCAAAAAACTATATCACAAATATTTGCGAACATGGCACTACGAACTCACAACACTAACGACTCTACCATTTCATTATTTCTTTATCTTATAACTTATAAGACAAAACAATTGACGTAAAGCACACCAAAGCCGATTAATCTCTTAAAAATCTTAACAAATGGCACTAATATTTGGTGTATAACATTTCCTACAATATTTACAAAGACATAATATGTACAGCTTCAAATATTTTTACATACATAGATATATTCATCTTAAAACATAAATATTTATTATACACACTGTCCACAGGATAATAGAGAACCTTAAACTGCCTGCACCTTTTGTAGGATACGTATGTGAAATCAAAGCATACGATAAAGCACTCAAACCTAAATCACTGGATATCAAAACACTTTCTCTATTTATTAAATCAGCTAACTTTTCAGCTTCTAAAACACAAACTTTCAACTGCAAATCTGTTGGATTTTGTAAAACTGTTTCAACACTGACGAAAATCTCCATTTCGATAGTTAGGTAACCTCTTAACGCACACTCAGCTGTTTTAACGTTTCTTTCCAACGCTCTTAATACGTTTTTCAGATTTATTACTGTTGTCGAAATATTGGTTCCATACAGAGCTCTATCAATTTGCTTCTTAGAATAGAGAACTCTTAAAGCTCCACCACATTTTGGACAACAAGCACCGGGGGCAGTAAATCCGAGACATTCTGATCGTTCCAAAAGTGGACAGAGTATTCTGTCGATCTGACACTTGGGTTCCATAGCGTCTGATATTGCACCAACAGCAAGACAAGTACCCTTGTAGTCTACGGTAACATATTCTGCCCAAGCAGCACATTCAGAAATGTATGTAACACCATTAACTCCACAAACAATTCCAGTCTGCAAAAAAATAAAAAATTGAATCCATATCTCTCTAAAAGAGCTTTAGTGTTGATAGCCTAGTTCTGTGTTATTTAATTGGATATCGTCGAATATCACAATTCTAAACATTCAATTTATAATTCCGCCGTTATGTACACATACATACAATCTTCACGCTGTATCCCTAACGGAGTAGTCGGGGAGGACGGAGCGCCAAGCGTCGCAGTCCTTACATCTTTTGCTTTCTCAAATCTCATCATTCTCCTCACATATTATCGCCTAGGCATGCGAGTGCTTTTGACATTTCTGTCTGCTAACACTGGCTATTTGATCTTTATAAGTCAGCCTTGGTCTTCCCTGGCCTCTTTTACTACTCGCTTTCGCTCTAATAGATTTTCTTCGTCAGTCTTTCATCACACTCATTCCTTCTACGTGCCCGCGGTATATGTACACATATACCGCGAATATACCATGTAGGTACATAGATGGCATGCTATTAATTTAGTAAGAGACTACAAACTCACCGACGAACATCTCTGTAAGCATGGACCCCAATAAGCCAGCTTCCTGCCGCTCATTACAAGATGACATGGATTGCCGTGCGTTCTACTATCTGTATCACAAACAGGCATCGCCGGCTGAGAGTTGCAACTAGTGGTATTTACTGTAAAAAGTAACGAAATGTTAAGGAAAGCCTTTAACGATAAAGAAAGGACGAAGCGCCAAGTATCGCGGTCCTTTTACATACATATTTTTAGATATAATGAGTATTTCAAATGCGGTAATATTATTTATATGAAAGAAAATTTATCGCATAATTAGTATTAGTATGGCATGGTTATTACTATGTAAATATATAAAAAGATTAAAGCTTATTTACAACTTTCATTGGATAGAAATGGATATTATGCAGACAATTTATTATATTTCAGGCCTATTGTTCATTCCATTGATATAAGGTACCTGCGGGTTATAAGGCCTAGCTAAGGAAGATTTGAAATTAATTTAAAAATAACCAGTATAATTAACAGACTTTAATAATAATTAATCTAAAAGTTCAATTACTATAAAATATAAAGAGAAAATGTCATTTTTTACCATAAACAAAAACATAATTAAACATTATTGAAAACCTTGTCCGTAGGCCTTACTTTACTATGGTAGGGTAACAAAGCCTACAGCTCTAATGTACTTAAATAATCAAACCACGCGTTATACATTTGATACTTGAGATCAATAATTGCATAAACGCAGCAACTACATTAAAAATTATTAAAAAATCTATAATTTCCCCGCATAACAACCAACTACTTGAGTAAATGTTCGTTCGATAGGCATCGTTATCGTAGACGCTAAAACTAACGATTGTTCAATTAGCATTAAATTACACACTACTTGTTTACATACGTAAAACCTCGAAAGTTATAAATAAATTATGAAACAAATAAAATTTGATTCATGACGTAGGAGCAAAACAAAACCTATGTTTAAATTTGATAGGCCTTAATAGTTATCGACAATGTATGTAAGAAAAACAAAATTAAAAATATTTGAATCACAGTACGTTATTCAAGTATTTATTATAAAAAATCTTAAATTGATTAAGAAATTTACACAGTAAATTTACACAGCTAAGTGTAACATGACAATCAATACTTGGGACTGATTCGGACCGATTTTTATTATTCGTACCGTGCGGTCGTCTCTCGCAATGTATGATACAACCCTGGAGACGGGGAGAGGGGTATTCCGCGTTTGTAAACTCATAAAGATATCTTCGTGTGTTAGGCGTCTGTGAATGTTGCCTTAAGCGGGAGCGCCCATTGTAAATACGATTTTACTCACATAGGCCTTATTAGACGACGGACTTTATTACCCGCAGGTACCTCACTATGAATGGAAGAGGTCAAGATCTATGAATTTTAGTGTAGTGTTATAAAATTAAATATTACCATGTAATAACAACACGAAAAAATAAACTTATAGCTTACTTTGTTTAATTAAAATGATTAATCATGAACATTAATTGATTACTGCGATGGTTGGCTTTGTTTCTCATTTAAAAGTATTTCTATAGGTACGTGAATCATCTTTGCAAACACTCATAAGTAAATTATTTTCGAGTGATAACAGACGGATGCGCGGGCGGCTTATTTGACAAGTTCGTGCAAGTAAAACGCAGGTTAAAATCTCGCCTTGATAGTAATTTTAGACCCTCAGACAGGCGGGCGCGATTTACACGCGTGATATTAATAACAGTAACACCCAGACTCCTAGCCAATTTAGTAAAAGTAGTTTCAGTTACTAAAATTGACCAGACCGGAGATTGAACCTGAGATCCTAAGCTTGGAAGGTAGATATACTCTGCCACCTCGCCAATAGTTGTCAATATGTACATATATGTATGTATATTTTGGCCAAATTATCCCACATAAAATTCTAGTAACACCTCAGCAATTTTCACCTACCACAAATGTGTTGCGGACAAGAAGCCTGGAGGCGCGAGAGACATACGTTGGGCGCAGACAAACACGCATGCCGTCTCGGACACACCGATCCGGCACAAACATCACGAGCACCGAATTCTATCTCTGCATCAGTCGCTCCCGCACATCTGTAAGTATGAAAACAATTACTAATAAAAAACGCAATAGTCGTGTCATCAGTCATTCAATCAGTTAGTTTGCAGTAACTTCAGTAGCCTTTTTTTGGTAACGCCACAGAAAGCTTCAAAAGATATCCGGCCTACAATGCTGTGACTGAACTGTATAAGATTACCTGAAGATTACATGCAGAAACACCTGCGGTGATCTCGCCCTTGATACATATTAAGAGGCACTTGAATCTGATGTCCTCCGAGGCGCAGCGGCTTAATGGGTCGGAAAGTAAACGGGGGTTGCGGGTTCGATTCCCACCCCGAGTCTGGGTGTTTATGTATAATATCAGTTTGTCTAGTACCCTCAACACAAGCGCTGTGCTGCTCACTTTGGGACTAGATGGTGCTGTGTGAAATGTCTGAATATATTATTATTATTATTATCTCGTACTGAACGCATTGAAGTCTTCTAGCACTATTCTGAAGCACTTTTCGGGGGTGGGAGAGGGAAGTAGGACGGTCCTCCCACCACCCTCATTTTTTCCTATTCCGCATCGTATGTATGACTGTTACGTATTTATTTTATTTATTTATTAGAAAACTACAGCTATTACAATAAAATAATTACATGTCACAATTTCATTAATTAAGCCACAACAGTTGTCTCATTTGGACTAATTGGTACAATGAACAGACTTTTATGTCTAATTAGAGGGTAAACATGTATACTTATTTAAAATTAAATTTAATATTTTATATTCTAAGGTAATAGAAATGAAAAAAAAGGAAAGATTGACATCACGATTTAAAATGCATGACACATCCACGCTTTAAAAGCATGGCACTCCCGGAGTCCGACATATAAATGGCAGATTTAGGTCCCCAAGCAGTAGTATATAGTCGGAGTTCTTACAACTAACATGTGAAAATTGATTCAAGAGTAATTCAGTATCACATGGCTGGTTAGGTAAGTCGCCAGGTATGTAGACAGCTCCGATATGGAGGTTTGAGGATTATTGAAAGTGGTGATCGTTACCCATATCATCTCACAGAGAGGAGAAAATCATTCATGACGTAACACAGCTCCCAACTTGCGTAACGCAAACATCATTACTCCTAATCTAGTCCCCCCCCCCCCCCCATGATTTTCCCGAAGTGCTTGGATCACGATCGCGACGGAGTCGCGTTGTTGTTGTGGAGTCGTTGAGTTCTTATACAAAGATATTCCTGCATTTTTAGCTATATTGACAATGATATCCCCAAGTATTTCATTCTTCTTTTCCGGTATCCCTTTAATTTCTAAATTTGGAAACCGCTCACGCTGTTCATAGTTGATAAGATTACAGTGCAGTTGACTTATTTGAGTACATAGGTTGTCCATGATATTGGTTTATTTCGATATATTTGTTGTAGTGAGTTCTAATTCCTCAACTATTTTCTTGATGCCGTCTTGTATACGTGACTGAAACTCAAGGCTATCCTTCATTTAATTTATTTATGTATTGATAGAGGCTTGATTTATTTGAAGCATATTCAAGGTACATTTAAAACTTGTAGACGTTGCGAAGCTGCAAAAGCTCAGATTGTATGGCCAAGGTCCGTGATGATAAGTTTTCCAAATGTCCAAATAAATTTAATGACACCACTAATGCTTTCGTTTATTTGTAACATACCAGTATCCAAGTACTCTTTCCAGTTATCAAGTTTTTTGATCAATTCTGATACTTTGAACGCTAAAGAGTCCTCTTCAGGAACTGCGTTTTTGTCTCAAAGTAACACATTTATTTATTTCTGGATTCGAAGACGATTTTGACGGCGAATGAAACATTTTTCGCTATTTACATGCAAATTTTGTTAAAACGTATTGATTACTTATTCAGTGAATATTGCGAGTTTTATTTTCCTTTTTTCTAAAATGTCACTGTCATTTTATATGGAGAATTGATGTAAACAGTCACTGTTTTTAAAGTTATGAATTAATATTAAAATAGACAACCAAAATAGGTGTTTAATTATCGTTTACGATTACGAAACTTGACAAATAAACCTAGCAAACTGCTATTATTTAATTATTTTCTTCATAAGACTAAAATGCGTCTGATAACTACACGATCACTATGAGAACTGAGGGTAGAATCTTGGGTAGAACTGATTACAGTAAATATACATATCACATGAATGAAAAGACATGATATAGTGGGTGTGCATGTCAAACAGAACGGCTTAATGAAATCAAAAGAACAGGAAAAAGTCTAACGCAGCCTCGTTAAATATCGAGCAACACAAATAAAATGATTAATTTGTGGTTGTCTTCTCTGAGCGCATCATAGGGTTTGCGTTCAGTATTGTCCCCAAAGAGAATGTAACATTACTACGTAATATTGTCCCTGTTAAAGTAAATGTCTTGGAGTATGTTTAAAAAGCCAATTTAAATTTTTGATAAACTTTTACTTCTACGAAGACATTTCTGAACGCGACCAACAATATATAAACCTCGGACCAACAATCAAAATGGACGAAGCATTTGCTCTAAGAGCTCAATTGTCTGTTCTTTGTTGACTTAGTTTCTGGATTTTCACTAATTTGTCTGACTATGGAAGGGTCACAGTACAATAATACACAGCTGAGCAAGACATATCGAATACTAGTAGTCAAAACACTTACGATTTACGAGTATTTTGCAAGTCATTATTTCAGTAATGTACGTGAAGTCGGTACACTCGTACAATACAGTACTCGTACAGTACACACAGGTACAGTCGGTACGGTCGGTCGGTGAACACGGCAATAAGAGCGGCAACTTATTATGGCTACGTCTATTATATTAAATTAGCAAACCTGGCCCGTTTCACTGAGCGTTAGTTTCACTGGGCGTAAAAAAAAAATCTACTGATCCGATCGCTACCAAACTTTACAGGATCACCCGCTAGGCCAATCTGAAGATTCCCTGATAATTTCTGAAAAATCGGTCCCAGCCGTTTCGGAGTCCATAAGGAACATACACACATACATACATCGCCTTTTATATATATAGATAGATATAAATTTTCTTAGTCTGAGACATAAACTTACTTAGCCAAACAGGCGTTAGGGTAGGTCCTGCCGGGGGTGTGTACCGGCAAGTGATGCGGGGGACAGTAGCACGGCAGGCCGGCGCCGGCCGCGCCCGCGCCCCCCGCGCCCCTCGCGCCCCGCGCGCACGCCCGCTGCGCACACACGCGCTCGCCCAACACACACACGCAGGGATTGCACTCCATGTAATATTTATCACCTCAACAAAAAAAAAACCTACACTCTAATATACATTTTGAATTTCGAATTTAAAGTTCGGTATGAGTTTTGGTATTCCGATATCACAAATTTTCTTCTTAAACTTATTTATACTTCTATACTTAATATTACATAAATACATATCTTCACGCTGTATCCATAACGGGGTTGTCAGAGAGGACGGAGCGCCAAGCTTCGCGGTCCTTACATACTTCTTTCGCTTCCCTAAATCTCATCATTCTCCTCACTCATTTTCGCCTAGGTATGCAAGTGCTTTTCACATTTCCGTCAACTAACACTCTGGCTATTTGTCTTCGTAAGTTAGCCTTGATCTTCCTTGGCTTCTTTTACAATTCGCTTTCGCTCTGTAGATTTTCTTCGTCAGACTTTCTTCACTCATTATTTCTATGTGCCAAAATCATCTAAGCACTTAATATTATAACGAGGTAAACTTTGTTTGTTTGTATGTAATGGATAACCTCAAAAACCGATTTCGAAAATTCTTTCACATATAGATAGCTACATTCATTATCAGCGAGTAACATGAACTGTATTTTATTTACAAAAAAATTCCTACCCGTGAGAAGCCGGGGCAGGTCGCTAGTGCTTTATAAAGGAAATCCAATTAGCATACATCTGTACTTGAAGAATAGAAACTTTCTTCGACATTAAATAGGGCCTAATATTAAAACTCACCATGTAGAACCACCTTGTCATGTAACCGGCAATTATCTATGACTATGCAAGGTAGGGGTTGACATTGAGTCAAACCACGGCTGGTGCAGCGACAAATTTTATAGCATGCCTTCTGATTAGGGCTAGGCATCGGTACTCGCACCCAAGAACCAATTGGAACAATGTACGAGCTACCGTCACCTGAGAAAGAAAAAACGAAATAGCTAGAGTTTCGTGAATAAAATTTGATCATGAATCAAGCACAAATCTAAGATACGACATACAGGTAAAATCTGACTACCGAAGAACAAAAATATATTTCATTAGAAACTCCCGACAAAGCAAAATCTCTTAGAAAAAAATGTCATGTCAGAAACAAAGAGAATGTAAAATTACTAAACCGGAGCGTTGCAACAAAGAGTTGTAATTGTCTTTTCATCCTGACATTCTAAATTCGACAGGTTATGAAAAATAGGAGTAAAATCATGATTATACCATTTAAAAAGTGATATTGGTCAGGCTACGTCTACCTTAACATATTTATGAATATATATATGTATATGTATGTATATTTGTATATATATTCTACTGAATGAATTTAGAGGGTTCAATGCTTTGAACTAAAAATTCAATTTTTCATTCTGGCATCATCATATACAATTAAAAAGTAAAATAAATAAAATACTTACCTAAAGGACATCCATCGACACAAGTGTAACGTGGACAGGAGCTACCCAACAGGCAATTTCGATTTATAATGCAAATTTGTGTGGCATTACACGGATTACCAGCACAAGGTGACGTCACTGCTTCTCTAGCCGATAATAATGGTGGTTCTATGCCTAAAAACATACATCACAAAATTTGAATAACGTTTATCATTATCAAATTAACAAAAAGAAAAATATAGGAACGAATATTATTATCAAACTGTTTTTATTCTAATCATTGCACATTGATATTAATTATATATCATGAGGTAATATTTTGTACCTACATACGTTGAAAAATGCATTTTTACTTGCACATTAAAATTTTTGATGAACATCGACTTTTACTTTTCTTTCCGGGGGTATTTCAGAATGCAACCAGGAAATGATCTGCATAACCATATGCATTTAATTAAAAAGACATAGCCGTTAAAATTATTTCTAATGGCAATAAAGTGAAGCGCCGATGTCCTGCCAGCCCTGCCTATGGCCCTTGCGAGGTTTTCGGTGAAAGATGGAAGACAACGACGAGTCACAATGCGGGCAGAAGCCAGAGTATCATTCCGGGGGTTATCACGTAACGAAAGATAGCTGCGCCGCAGTCGCGCGACGATTGATTTAATTTGGTAATTTCGTAGCAGTAAGTAGTACTTCTTAGTTCCGTGATTAATCAACAGAGGCACCAATAATGACTCGCAACTGTTATGCTGGATTCAACAAGATATTGCGATCGATCGCATAAGATTCGGCTATCGCTTACCGGCCACAGTTACAAAAAAAAAGGTAGCCCGTTGCCACGCATGAGTCGGTTTTATTCCTTTTGGCGCGCCTAAAGACGTTTCACATCAAAAATAAATGTAAACGAAAGTACACGACAATCATTAGTGGGCCAGTAAATAAAAGAAAATGAGGTACGTAAGGTTAGATTGTCAGTCTTAAGCCTGTTATGTATGAAAGAAAAACAATCGACAATTGTATACTAACTGCAAGAAAGTACAAAACACATAAAAAAATATATGTAGCCTATCTAAAACTATATACTATTTGATAATTAAAACAAAAGTACTGCGAACTATACAAAGCTATTGAATCTTTAATCTTTTATAAAGAAAACAAGCTGTTACCTGCGACTTCATCTGAGTGAAATTAAAAAAAAGTAGCCTGTGTCCTTCCCCGGAACTTAATCTACTTCTATTCAAAATTTCATTATTTAGGAGGAGAAGAATTACGAACACACGCACATCGGAGTTTTATATATACTAAGATATGAGTAGTAGATTGAAAAGAGTCAAGGAATCATTAAGTGGAAACGGATCGGCGAGGGGATTCGAACTAATGCCTTGATTACACATAACGCATGCAATAGCGAGACAGCAAGATGACACTATAGCCGAGAGAGTGACGTGGACAAGTGAGTGTTTACGCGTATTTTTTAACTTTGCACCGAGTCAGTCAGTCAAGAACTTGAAGAAAATACAATAGTATTAAAAAACGCAAGAAACGCAGCGTGCCATAAATGGCCTTACTAATTTGTTGCTGCAATCTGTTGCAAGGCAACAAATTACTCCGTAAATAAGCAGGTTGCAGGTCGAATGTAATTTATCGCAAATTGCATCGCCCTCTTCCTCGACCAATTAATTACTGCAAAAAGTTGAAACGTGTATAGTATGGTTGCATGCAATTTGGGCTCAGTCGCGACCGTACCGTTCACGGAATAGTACCTATATACCACTTATCTATTTCACCGTTGGTGCCACAAAATTAAACAGCAAAGAATAATCTGTATGGACAAAAATTTTAGAAGTGTACAAAGATTCGCCGCATTGCTCTAAAAAAGATAGGTACCTAAAACCTTTTTTCTTTCTCTTAGGTGGTCCAACTGATGCAGAAACGGCAATTACAATACTCACTTTTACAAATTACAAATTTAGACAACACACACAAATTTAGACAACACTGGTTCATTGGTACCATTATAACACATAGAAAGACGCGTGTACACGTTGCAGCGCTTGTTCGCAGAATGAAATTGCAATCTCGGTTGCTAAAGTGAGTAGAGCAAAGGCAACTACGACTGCAACAAATCGCTAGTCAAATTGCACCGTGAGTAAGGCCTTTAAATGATTCAAATCACTGTCAGGAGTCGAGAGTACCCAATAGAGCTACTCACTGGGCGTCATGTAGTCGCGCAGTGGGACGCAGGGCGCGCGGCGCGCGGCGGGCGCGAGGCGCGCACACACGGCGCGGGCCGAGAGCGCGGCCGGCGCGCGCGCCCACTCCACGCACGACGACACCAGCCACGCGCACTCCTCCGCGCACAGCAGCGTGCTGTGCCCCTGCGCCACACACACAACACACCCACGCACCGTGAGCCCACAGGCGACGCTTCCACTCATTTTGTAATGACAGCCAAAGCATTTGCAGCGTCCGTCTTCTTTCCCCTGACTTAGAAGCACTGGCTCGACAATGTATACGTATCAGTGATGTGCCGGATATCCGGCACATCACTGATACGTATACATTGTCGGCACATCACTGCGTGTAAGAGAGAACGGTTATTCTTGCTAGTAACACCTATAATCGGTCTTTATCTTGCAATCTTGATGTTACTCTTACGATGAATACAAGAATAATACCGATCTTGAACGTCTCTATCAATAATCATAGATTAGACCAGACCCCACGCAGATCAATCCTAATACCCTAAATCACACGCGTTTTTTATTCTCTTGCTATTTAGCCCTTAATCCACATACACTTCTCCGTGCTATGTAGACCTACATCGCACGCATTTTATGTTATTTTGCTATCAATCTACAACCTCATCCACGAGCACACAGTAGTCTTTCAATCTTTTGCTGGCTATCCCTAGTTACATACTTAATTTATATGTATTATAACATAAATTACTTTATTAATAAAAAGTACATACATATGTTAATATTTACAAACTTAAAACTACACATTATCTTAAATAATAAACTTCCTCAAAGTTGCCGCTTAGAAAGCTGTCATTGCTCAAGGTACCTAGCAGACTGGCAGCATTGCCTCTTTGAATAGCCAAACTGATTCGTTGGCGGAAGAAGCTGCCAGCTGTATTATAACTATGTATAACTATGTAAATATTATTCACTTTCGTGACATTGCATGTTATACAACAATTAAAGAAAATTCTTAATTAAATAAAAATTAATAATATTGAATCTAGTTATACTCACTATATTGGTACAAGGCTTCACGTGTAAAGCGCAGGCAACACTCTTCCATATATCAGTCGTACATTGAGACGAATTTTTCAATGGAAGTTTGAATCCCGAAAACGTGACGTACCTAAAGTCATAAACCATAGACACATCATTACAAATACTATTTATGTCCTCTGCGTATTATATGAAGCGTAAAAGATATATGTATACTCACCCAGTATCCTGCTGTTCAGCGACTGCTAGATGAGCATCAAGATCCGCTTGAGCTGAACAAGACCTAAACAGACTTGTATGTCTGTTATTCAACTGGTTGCAATAAGTTAGACCAGCGCAGCCTAAAGAACACGGAGCTTCCACTGAAAAGAAATAACAAGTATGTATTATGAAACACAAAAATTTGACAGAACTATTAACACTCTACTGTTGACTGTAGTAAAAAGATTAGGTAGGAAATTATCACGAATGTCAACAAACCTTCTTCTATACACTGCGACAAACCCATTTCTTGAGAGTCACTCATGCATTCAGAATAGAACTTTGGCCAATTAGTCGCCCAGCCTGAGTTGAAAGTGTTGAAACATAATCTGCGACAATTTATTGTTGTTGCCTGAAAAACGTATGTACTATTAGTGTACAGCAGGTAGGCTATAGGCTAAGTAGGTAATAAGGCTACGGTGAATATGGTGTTGCCCGACTATTGTAAGAGCCAATAACTTCTGGGCCTTCGCGGTCGAGTCCGATCGGAGTGCGGGCTCCGGTCGATCAATCCATATACATAAGACGATAGCACGCGTAATCCGCGCTCAACCACCGCAGAAGTTTTAGTGGGTAAAAGCCACACATAACCCAATATCACGCCCAGGGGACAAGATACGGTGTGAGTCAAATCTTCGAAAATTGCAAAAGAAAACTAAATATAATACATTTCCACTTCGATATTTAAATAAATTGTAACAAAAACTATATACGCATAGAAAAAGACATTCATAACATGGGTTAAAAATGCATATTATTTTATTATAATTTTTTTTCATGTTGTATATAGGTATTTAGTATTTATTGCATTTAACCAGAGTGCGCGTTATCATCAGCCTCATTGGCTGGCAAGGAGGAGAAGGAGGAGTCGAAGATCGGTGTCGTAATCTGATAACTGATATACTTAGGCATATGTCCAGTAAAAGACTAACACGAGCTCTTTATGATGACAATAACGATCCCTAGAGAGTAAGACAAGTGCAATTATAAAGTGAAAGAAGGTAATCTTACCTTCTGACAGCAATGCAGTTTAGCAACATCGCGCGGAATGAGATCTTTTGTGTCGGGCGGTGCGTCCTTCCTCAGGAAGCACTGCCACAGCTCGTTGTGAAGCGCCGGTAGGCCGCACTCCTGCGACAGAGCCTCCACGATCTCTTGCGACTCACCGGTGCGGCGCAGTACAGTCTCGCACGTACTGCGACATTCTTGACTAGGCGATTCATTACAACATGGTAAGTCTGCGGAACAAAAATTTACAAATCAACGAAAATTTAAACTTTTTGCACAAAGGTAACAAATAGAAAAAATATTATTAAACAAGAGCAGAAGGCCTATTTCAGGTGTCAAATCACAAAGATGATAGTTATTAGAAGTTCTAAACACGCTAAATTATACTAAATAAAATTAGATATATCAATATTGATATATTAAAATAGATAGATCAAAAAAACATATTACCAGTGTAGAAAAAAATTATGTACAACCCGTATAAATTTGCAGTTGCACGATAGGGTTTATTAACTTTATACTTATTCATATGTATTTCCACAAAGGAACATCAAAATACAAGCAAGAAATGTTTTGTTCACAGGTATGATAACTTGGTATTAAAATATTAATCTAAAAACAGTTCAGTAGAAATCAGAAACCTGGTAGCTTTGAATTTGATTTTTATCCTGTTTGATAATCAAACTTCGGTGTACCAATTGTTTTGATAGACTTATACCATTAAGGGAGGCTTTTCTCCAGTAACTGAAATTAGATTCGAGAGAACAATAAGCCATTTCATTAAATGTAGCAAATACTTTACCAGAGAAAGACGCACTTAAAATTGTAATCGTCATTCCATTTTTAGGATTCCATACCTCAAAATGAAAAAGGAACCATTGAAGGATAGCTTCATTGTCTATCTGTCCGTCTGTCAAGACCCTTCTTCTCAGGAACACGTGGATATATCAAGTTGAAATTAATATTAAATACTTAGGTATGTCTGCGGTATCTTAGGGTTCTAAAAAATTCAAGCTTCTAAATCAACGCAATCAACAAGTACGTCCATTTACGCCTTATTTTTTAACACTCGCAAGTAACCTATAGGGTACTTCCCATTGTCCTAGACTCATAAAATTTGGCAAGAAACAAGATCTCGCATCGCAATAAAAGGAAAAAATTCAAGAGTTGCGTATATGTAATTTTATCACATTTTTTTGCTATTACAAAGTTATGTTTGCAGTTGGAAAGTACGAGTACGAGTTGGTGGTACGGAACCCGGGGTGCAAGAGTCTTACTATTTTAATATTCGTTTTTTACTATTAATTTCCGTCTCGTTAGAAATAATAAAATGATATTCAATATTCTATTTCTACGTATTACATTTATATCTGAATATATCAAAAATTTTTATAGTTTTTACATTTAGAGGTATCAGCGTGTACAGTGGATGCAGTCAGCTGTTGCATACACTGCAAAAGTGCCGGCGATTGTTCACATACGTCTTCAGCTTGTTCCTTTGCACTAGAGTCCACTTTGGCTTGACCCACACGCCATAACACCTTTTGACATACCTCGTGGCAACTCAGTGATTGAGTCTGTGCTGAAATATAATAATTTAAAGTGAATTCTAACTCACAAGTATTTTATAATTTATAATTTATGAATATTGACATTGAATATTGACAAGTATTTTATAATTTATGAATATTGTATTTTAAATAACTATTGTAGAATGATGTTGAAAAAATGATACCTGACTGAGTTTCTTGTCGGTTCTTCTCAGTGTTCAGGTTTTCTTTTCGAACCGAACTAAAGTAGATTTGACGTTCAAAAATACCTTGCAATTGGGTTTACTTGAATAAATTGATTTTACTTTGACTTTGACTTTATGAAGTTTCAAATCTGATTAAATATGCATCTAAATCTTTTATTTATTATCTGCAATGTAATTACATCAATTGTATGGCCCCAAACTAAAGACATATATATGTAGGGTAACTCCGGGAGTGTTGCCCCACTTTTTAAAATGATAACAGTGTCTCAGCTTTAAATAATAAGAGAGCACAAATAATGCTTGACAATACTTTGACTCTTAGTACATCTTATTTATAGTTTGTTTTCAAGTTATCACATTTAGGTTGCACATTGTAGCTGTTTTTGTAGACCCTGTTTTTTGGGATAGATGCCTATAGTCCGGGGCAGACGCCCCAGTGTCAAAATTGCTAGTGGGATAGATGCCCTTAAAAATAAAATTAAATTATTTCTTTATCTTTTTATTAATTTACTTATTATTTTTATTAATTAACAATCTTTTAATTATTTGGTCAGCAAATTGATAAGCTAAAGCTTGTATATTTTGCCTGGAAGCAAGAAAACCGGCGTCTGCAAGTGTCTTCATATGGTTCACTAATAGCGTTGCTAGGTGTCCTGATTTCGAAGGGTCTGGTAACTCGTCCCGATTTACCCTTGATCTGGATGTCCCGATTTTCCACTAACCTCCTTAGCCTGTACTTTGTTGTATAATTTTAACAGGAAAAACGATTTAATCTGTAAACTGTTACTACATAAAAACGTTTTTGCTTTGATATTTTCATATTTTCTTACCAAACTCTGTCTATCGAAGCAGTCAAATGTAACGCTAAGTATATACATTATACAAATACAAAATAACTTAAAAAAAATAATAGTGAATGATTCCAAAAATTATAAATTAGATAAGATGACCATGATTAGGTTTAATTAGTCAAATCTGTTTGAGTAGTTTATCTAGTTTAAATGACATTTGTTTCGTTTCTTGTACTAAGCAATGGTAATATAATTAATGATTCACAAAACTTTTTTAGTCATTGTAGCTGTCCCGATTTGAAACCTTAAATCTCGATTACTTTTACTTTCCCGAAATTTGACACACCGGACCTGGATACGGATACATGCTCCTGAGGGCACCTATCCCGGACAAAATTGAGTCATCTATCCTTTTAGTAGGAGGTAAATTAGCCTAGCATACCATTGTACATTATTTCAGTCTAAAGTCACACAAAATATGTTCTTAAGACTCTAATTCATAAAACGAAACTAAATTTAAACAAATTTACCATCAATATAAAAATCACTAGTCACTTTTTCCCACGCGTTTTAAATTCTACGGCCATTTTTTTATGCAGCGCAAAAATGTAGCGCTCTGACAATAAGACGAGGTCCCTGTCTGCGATGGTTTGCTGTCGAATGAAACGTGTGGAGGCTCATATATAAAAATAATCTTAAAATCGAGTCATCTCTCCCACTGGGGCAACACTCCCGGAGTTACCTTAGATGAACTAAAGGATTACCCGGGAACGCTCGGACTTGGGTAATTTTAATTAAACTATTTTATGAAACTTTATGAAATGACTTTAAAACTTCAATTTAAGTTTATCATCATTTTAACTAAATTAACTGAAACACAACCCGTGGCGACTTCGTTAAAAAAATTAAAAATAACGCTACTAGAAGACATATTTTATGTTTTCTAAGGTCTGGAGTTGTCTATAATGCGTTGTTTGTGTGTCCCTGGATACCATACGCCGCCATTCCGATGTATGACATCACCTATCTACTAGCTCAACCATAACTTTGTAACCATACAATTAACGCGTTTGTATATTGTATAAATTCAGGAGTTACTTTGCGGAAATCCAATTTATAGGATGAATTCTTAACTGTCTTCCGCCAAAAATGCCAAAGATATTTTAGAGATCAGACTCGGTAAGATAACTGGCACCGAATAAAAGATTGTTACAATTCGATTGGAAATTCGAAGTTTGCTGAATTAGTGTTTGTGTAGAGAATCGAGCGGAAACTCACAGCAACACCACTGCGCCTCCTGTTGCCTCTGCACACAGTCGAAGAAGGCGATCTCGTCGGACCTCCTGCAGGCTCCGGCCAGCGCGCGGTCGTCGCCCGCGGCCGCCGTGGCGCACGCGTGCCGGCACGACGCGGACCGCCCGAGCGAGCAACACGCGCGCCCCCACCATCCGGAGCCGGACACCACTTCTGCACAGTGCGACAACTTACTATATACAGTTCTGTTCTATGTGCTACTGAAGATTTCGCGTTTTCCCAAAAAGTCCTATTTAACTCCAGTTAAGTCTACTATCACTTTATTGGAGCGTGTTAGGAACTTAGTAAGAAGGCATATTTTTTGCATATGAGATACACAACTACATTACATGAGAATGGCAGAAATGTTTCTATTAAATATGAAACGAGTTGCTAGTATATAAAAAAAGAAGAAGAATATACAGTTACAGACAGACGCTACAGATTTATAGAATATAGTAATAGATAGTATATAGAAGAAAAATTTAGTTTAATTTAAGATTTATAATTTCCTATAATTTCCAGCTTTCAGACTGTACATTCATTTGTTTTTGTTTAGCTGTGAAAGTTACAATTTTCGAGACTATTCATTGGTAGAAATTGGTCTTTTTGATCTCAGCTTTGAAGTCTGCTGATAAAAAGATCTTAGACACTATCGCAGCTAAAAATTTTTTTAAAGTACCAAACAAGCAATCGGATAACTTCGCATGTTTCTGTTATTAATTAATTGATCTGTAGTATTTGTAATTGTAACCATTTGCGCCTAAGTGAAAATAATGTCTTGTTCAAATCTAGCTCAAAAGTACATGTTTATTTTATGTACTTATAATTAATTTTTACTTTTATTATTGCTTATAACAAATATTTCATAAAAAAATTTTTGGATAATTAGCATTAACAACGAAGAAACTAAATTGAACTGAAAATTTTAATTGGATATAATACACCACCTACTAACATTGGGCGACTCTAGCACCTACTATGTATATGACACAACTCACTTTTACCATCATTAGTGACATGTCTTATATCCAACAGAGACAAGAAAATTGGTATTTTAAAGAAGATTAAAAGGAAAATCCATTGTTTATTTAAATACAAAAATCTTCGTGAAAAAAAAAAACACAAGACAACCCAATGATATTGTAATTGTATTATAACATCATTGAGACGACCTATTTATGTACATTTTATTTTGCTTTTTTTTACTTTTTCAGGAATATTTTTAACACACTAGTATCTTACATTGACGGCAACAAATTCTAAGAATATACTAAGTACTAACCTTGAATTGTCTTATTCATGCATATCCAAAATTCAATCTGAAAAAGGCAAAACAAATTACGTAAGAAATATTCAATATTCATCACAATAATTACGGGGACTAAAGTCTTTTGTATGCGCATCTTAAATTAAATCGTGTTATTTTATATGTAATCGGATACATCAGTAACTCAATACCCACCCCAATTACAATACAATACCAATAGGCGGTTTATTGATGAATAAGATTTACTTCATGCCCACTCAATAGACCTAAAAAGTTCTTGACTGTGTGAATAAAATATCACATTTCTGCCTTCTTCTTAGAGAATAAGTTAATATTTTTATGGTTATGTTGGTAAAACAACGAATATGAGCAGATAAAAAAGCCAATATCGAATAAAGTTTAATATTACACAAAGTTCACCAGCTGACATTATACTACCAGACTAAAATATTTTATTAGAATAAAATGTTTAACTGAATATCTTTCTTCGGTCTTTATTACTTTCTTCAATACTGTATGGTCCCAATTCTTTACGTTGGAATATTAACAAAGGGTTTTATACACTGGACCCTCATTACATATTATTATCTAATTACACAAAAGCGACATCTGTAATATAAATGAAGTGATTAAATCATCATAGTTCATTCCGTTCGATCACAGATAATACATCTAATCCTTGAGATAATCCTTTATATTATAGTATCTATGAAATAATTTACAAAAGCGATATAATATAAATCTGATAACCCAGTGAGATTGAACAGAGTTCAAGAGTACAACAGACTGCGATTAATTATTTCCTACGTTATTCATAAAATTAACACAGTCTAATAACTTTTATATAAAGACCTTGTACTTATATCCGATTGTTTCTACTAAAAAAACAATCGAATTTACGCATAAGAACCAAAAGGAATCGATAAAATAAAAAAGTATATTTTGAAGAGGATTTTAATTCTCTATATTAGTAGAGAACAGATTTTAGTAAAGAGTCTCAGATCATCACATCAGAAGACCTCTTGGACCCACAATTAGCTGACATACCACGCTGAAAAACTAATAAATTGGTTCTAAGTGGATGTAACTGATTAATTAATATCTAGGTACTTCTTCCAAGCATCCCTACACTCTTGAAGAATGTCTTTAAAGAAGGCATAAAGTTAAAAAACGTACTAGAAACATTGACAAAAAATGAAACATCAATACAAACATAAATAATAATATCTCGCATCAATAATGAACAAAACTAAAAGCGGCGTGAACCGAAATATAGAAACGAAAGCGCGGGTTCACATCAGTCCTTGTCTGTGTACCTCGGGGCGCAAAAAAAAACAGACTATAATAAAATTAAATATTAATTTAGTTGCAAAGAAAACATCACATTGGTAATTAGAAACGGGCTAAAACTCCGAATAACTAGGCTAGGTTTCATCGAATTTATACCATACTTCCATAAAAATGTACATGTGTACGTACCATATCTCATTCGGTCTCAAAACATAACAAATTAACACAAAAAGTGACGTCACCTTTTGCGTTCGGTAAGTGGAACTACAGATGGCAAAGCGGAATCTTAAAATCTACAATTAATTTGACATTAATGTTTTAGTGTTCGTGTCGTGTATAAAATTATAAACTAACAGCACGCCTTTGTATATACCTACCATGTTCATTGTTATACCATAATTAATGATACCATATGCACAAAACACGAAATGTACTAAGAAAATGATTACAATAGCTTCATTATTATATTTTAAATATTATACGTCTTTTATAGCAATTAGACGATCTAGAACACCAACAATAGTCGATTTTCGGTAAAAATACCAACAATCTAATACTTACTAACTGTGGCGCACAAAATTTGTAAAATTGTTGTATTCTCTCCTCCCTCATGGCGGAGTCCGATGCTATTGTAACAAGGGACATCTGAAACGAATAAATCAATTACAATTTTATGTTGTGTACTTACATACTACAAATTATATCTAACCCTAGATATTGCATCTAACTGTACTTACTCTATTTACTAACGAATTGAAAGACTTGCAACCAAGTCTGACATTTTTCTTTAATTTAAATAATAAGAATCTATTAGATAAGTAATGGACTACTATTAATTAATATTCTAAAATTAATCCCAATTAATGTTCTCCATTCGTGGAGCACACATTTGATACATATAATTTATATAAACAAACAACGTCCTGGTTCTCAGAAATCCAAATAGTAATGATAAAGCCAGAAATTTAGTAATAAAACTTACGCAACCGCGGCAAGTACATATGTTTAGATCAAAATAAACACATGCTGCCACGTTATTGGGGCACATCGCGCTTAATGAAATTAATTGACACACAGACCGACACATCGTCGGCGTTACACTAACGATCGTCTCCCTTTTAAAATATCTCATTACACTACTGCCACCAGCATATTACCGGTTTTTTAATTAAGGATACGCGACGAATATGAGCCACGAATCCACAAATTAAAGTACTTAATTAATATTATTATTAGACGGTTGTCTCTGAGAAAATTATTTATTAATTTAATATATATAGCACACGTTACAAAACAAACTCCTACAGAAATCCTCGTGACAACATAAAAAGAATTAACTCGAGATACAACGTTACAAATCGATAACTTTTAATTACGAAAAACATCATAATAAATATTTTATCTTTATTACATTTATAAATACTGTAATAAGTGTCGTAATAACAATGGAAAGTGGGACATATCATAGAACATATTAATGCAGTGTTATAATATATGTACATTAAAATGTTATAAATAGTTATGTACCTAACTATATGGATACCAATGAGAACTGTTGGAATCTAATCTAAGTATTTTAATTTCCATATTTTTGTAGATACTGTTATTCGTATACGAAATAATTCCGACTTATGTTCCTAGACATACTCTGTATATGTTTCTAGAGTCACATGGAAACGGTAGAGATCACAGTTCAAATCTCATCACCGCAAGAGAATCATCAAGAATACCTCTAGTTCTATTACGATTTCCGATAACAGTTTAATTTAAACGAATAATCTTCTTTCATAACCTAATTAATTATTTCCAACGGTTACGAACTATAGTAATTATTATTATCGATTATATAATAACTATAACAAATATAATATCAAAGTCACGCTCGCTTTTTACATACATATCCACATTTAGAGTCATACACCGATAAACTTTTCAGATTTCAGATGAAATCATTAAGGAAACTGCATAAACATGCAGCACATAGTAAATTCTCACTCCTTATCTCCAATCCCCATAGGTTATCATATCACTGACCTCCGCATAAATGTACTTCACTAACTAGTTGATAATTCTGTTTTTTCACTCCAAATAATTACAAAACTAATTTTTTGTGTCAACTGACATTTTATTATAGAGATAGCGGAAAACAATTAACCAACGAATTATGTAAAAACTGTTCTTTGTTCTTTGTTAATTATTACCCATCTTACCCATCAATTTTATAAAATTATTATACATACTTTTATTATCTTAGTACATAATATCATGATTTAAAACAGTTATAATAAATATTTAAGTAAATACTTCTACCCCGTATCTACGTAGTATATAACACAAATTTACATGAATGTTACAAAACCACAATTCGATTTTCACCCAAACCAAATAAACCTATACGACAGAGTTGGTATAAACCTATCATTTCTTTAAAAACTGTACAAACTGTTCTTTGTACCTAATTATTACCCATCTTACCCATCAATTTTATAAAATTATTATACATACTTTTATTATCATAGTATATAATATCATCATTTAAAACAGTTATAATAAATATTTAAGTAAATACTTCTACCCCGTATCTACGTAGTATATAACACAAATTTACATGAATGTTACAAAACCACAATTCGATTTTCATCCAAACTAAATAAACCTATACGACAGAGTAGGTATAAATCTATCATTTCTTTGTCTCATCCTATAGAGGATGAGACAAAAAAATTAATTTTCGTACTGCGCTCATCGTTATAAATAGATCATCAATCATAATTTTAACATTACTTAGTTTCACAAACCAAGTAGAAAATATAAGGAAGTAACATTGTGCCAATTCGATATGAAAACCCTGAACCGAAACCTTATAAAATGACATTACATTGTCTATTGCAGTTGTATACAAAGACATGAGAAAAAAGATCGAGCATTAATGGACAAAAACATACGGAAATATATTAATAATGTATATTATATAATGTAGGTATATTATATCTCTTACAGCTAGTTTACTTACTAATAAGCACAATTAAATATTTATCTGATTGCTTTTTAAAATGTTATTTCGTCATCAGAAAGAAAATTTATAAAACAATATACCTGCATATTGTTTTATAAATTTTCTTTCCGACACATTGTTCTCGATCCATTCTGTATGTTAATGTCCGAAATCTATTTTTACATATTTGACAAGTACTGTTCAAAGAAAACATTTATTTTAAACATGAATTAATCTTGCAATATGTTTGTTGTCACTATTGTACGTGTCGTATTCTAATACTGACAGAATAAGATCACAAGGCAATATTGGGTTCAGAGGGTTCAGATGTATGTTGCCGATTAACCTCGTGGGCTAAAGCGCGCACCTTTCGTCTCATTGAACAATGATCATTGTATACAAATCAGATGCAGTTAAAACAAACTCAATTCGGTACACCACGAGCAATACTGATATTGTTTTATAATTTGCTTTACAAAAATGTGTTACTTTTTTTTTACCTAAGTTCAAAAGCATTATTGGGCATTCAAAAACAGTAACTAAAAAAGAATAGATAACGATCAATCTTAATGTCACCGTTAGTTAGCATTGAAGTAAGAAATAGTTCATAGAGAAGATTTATAGATATAACACTAATCTGACATTGAGCAATTTTTAAAAAAATTATAAAAATAATCGTAATACATGAGTTCTTACTAATCTTGTAGCAGTTTTGTACCATTGTTCTCAGTGAAGAACACATTACAGACTCCTAACAACTTAAGATTTACGGTTTTAAAAGCACAACGTCACATTTGCTATTGAAGTTACACCTCAAAACACAAACCTCAGCTTAATTCCACTTTGGTCAATAAAATAACACGTCAATGTAGTGACTGATTGCTAGATGGTCACCTATACAGGTTCCTTTCTATATTTTCCTCTGGCTTTTTTTTGATAACGCAGGAAAAGCTTTAGACTCTGAACACAGATACCAGGCCAAAATAGAAAACATTAAAACGCTCTACAATATAAAAACCTACATATATACATATATATCTTCACGCTGTAACCTTAATGGGGTAGTCAGAGAGGACGGAACGCCAAGCTTCGCAGTCCTTACATACTTCCTTCACCTTCTTAAATTTCATCATTCTCCACACACATTTTCGCCTAGGTACTCGAGTGCTTTTGACTTTTCCGTCAGTTAACACTATCGCTATTTGATCTTCATAAGTCAGCTTTGGTCTTCCTGGGTTTCAGCTACCACTCACTTTCGCTCTGTAGTTTTTCTTCGTCGGTCTTTCATTACTCATTCTTTCTATATTTTATACGTGAAATGCGTGAAGTTATGTACTTCAAAACGTATGATTAAATTTTAATCGCATCTATATATTTACCTGCAAATTGCCTGGGAAGCACTTTTGCTCATCTACATGACTCAGTTTCACGTTTGTAATACTTATTTACTGTCCAAAAACAAAAATACAACACAATTCTGAGAATCGTAATATATTATTTCAATGTGTAGGGAGTAGGTGCGACAACCGAAATAAGCTTAGTATATTTTTATGCATTCGTTGCCCCGACATTCGAAAACATCGCTTATTATTCAATCCGCGGCGGCCGTTTGTCAATGGCGACAGAATAAAAAGTGTTCCGTTGAATCACAACGATATAGGAGGTGGTCTCCCATGATATTAGCATGGAGACAATTGGGGGGATGTGGTTGACATCATTGTGGCGACATTGACGCCATGACAGTTGACACGTCCTGTATGATACGTGGATTGAATCCTTGAAGCGTTTTTATACAGAGTTCGATATAGACTTCCTCGAATATTCCCAACCAAAGCTGTCCATGAATGCTTATGAGTATTATTATACCAAATCGTTAGGGTCCTTGGCTTCTCATGGAAGGATTAAGGACACATTTGTTGAGAAAATCGCTAAAAGCTTGAAACGACGTGAGAAATTATGCCATTCACAGGGAAACGAGAAGACAATGAATCCATTAGAATTCGGAACATACCTACTGCTGCAACCATTTTGCATAATATACCAGTTTGATAGTAATAGCTCTAATAAAATTTAACGGGCCCGCCACGATGCATTTCGAAGCGATTAGATGACCAATTGCACACACGTTTTCCACTAGTGTTATTATCATTGTGCGCCAAGAAAATCTTAGACGCATGAGTACACAGTATCCACATAATTATATGTATTATATATGCTTTGCCATGTGTAAACACAAATATTAATTGCCAAAAGTATCTTGCCAAAAAACTGTACACACCGAATAAAGAATGGTTTGAATTTATGTAAAGTACATAAAAGTAAATGTGTGCACGCATCCTTGCAGTTTGTATAAATTAATACTGATTGTGCCAAGTATATTGTAAATTAACCCCACAAAATGACGTTTGAAATATCCATAGCACCCAATAAAGATATCAAGTGTTATTCCTGTGCTAATTAAAACACAAAGGAGCTTTGAGTTGATAAAATAAAACACCGCGGAATTCACCGCCACTCGCCCTAAATAGTTTAGCAACTACCCGTCTGTAATTATTGCAGCAGAGGAGGCGACAGCGCGTGGCACCTCACTATTACAAGGGTTGGCAATAAATCTACATTCAATAAATTTGCACATTTATGAAACAAATACTGAATGAGTAACGTCATTTTTAACACAAATAATGAGACAAAAATTACATATTGAAATTGCAACTGCACAGTGAATATCGAAATCAATTATTACCTTATGCGTGTAAGAGAAACCGTTATAGGAGTTAAACATTGGCAATTCCAGTTATGGGTTTACGCATACGCTAAACATTAAATATCATATCTTTCTTTAAGATTATCATAAAGGCGATATAACAGAACGGGCCTAGGGTGCCATCGCAATGAAATCTACTCCTGAACAACCCTAAACTTATGTGGTAGTCTCTCTACGACAGTTCTAAAATAGAGAGCGCAAGACAAAACTCGGCCGCTAATCAAAGGACGGAATCAAATCTCCGCCTCCATCAAACACTTTGATGTTCCTTTGTGAATTTGTCGTGATGCCAATCCTCCTGCTTGATTTACATACGCACACATACCAACATACGCTTGATTTTACAAATAGATAACTATAAAGTGGATACCTACACACCACGCATAAACTCTGATAAATAATAAAAAAAATGAAATGAATATTTTATTTGTTACATAAAAAGTTTTATTGAACTGAATTACATTAAATAACAACAACCTCCTACCAACATTTTTTTTAGTTTCGTTCCATGGAATTCGGAAACATATTTTATTTTTATAAAAGAGGGAGAAACGAGCAAACTAATCACCTGATGGAAAGTGATCACCGCCGCCAATGGATACACGCATTGTGCGGGGAATCACGGGTACTTTGACGGCCTTCAAGGAAATGAGGGCGAGGGGGGAGATGGGCCACTCACTGAACGAAACACAACAGCAATATATGTAGATGCTGTTATTCCACACCAATATTCTGTGAGAGGGTGGTATTTCACCGAGCTCAATTACGTAACTATACGCCACCAGCCACCACTCAGACAGACAGACCAGGGCATAACAAAATCACACCATAATTGCCAGATCAAGCAATAAGTGGTTATTTGGTAAAACGGAACCTTTCAATAATAAATTGCCAGCCCATTACCAACATAAATTCCTTGTCCCGAATTCATTACAACCTGCGCGGAAAGATGGGCAGCTAGCACATCCTATATTTATTTTTCTGTCGCTCTCGGATGGCTATGGAAGCATTAAAAAAAAACATAAAGTGAAAAAATAGTAGCTAAATCTCATACAATATGGCGAATTTAATATTGGACTGAACTAAACTTCAATCACCCTAATCCATCAAGTCGTTTATGTTATGGAAGAATAAAGGATCTCAAAGAAATACGTACCTATGTAAGCCCATAAAACATTATCTGCCCAGCGGGTTATTCACAAACGTCGGAAACTCAACTTTCCGTATCCGACAGGAAACTTTTCGATGATTTTGTATATACGTGATTCACAAATCCGAAATCGTATTACATTTATATTATTTATATATCATATTATAGATAGTCGTATTCACAAATCTAAGCCGGCGGATTGAATTTATGCTTTTCGATGATCGGCCTTTCCGCCACGGAAAGCTTTCGACGTTTGTGAATAACCCCCCTGAAGTCCGGCAAAATGTTACCCATCTATATTTTTAACTGCCTCCTTCAAATAAATTTCAAAAGAGAATAATTACCGAGATATCAATAAAATTATAATTTAAAACGGTTCAGTCATTTACGATCGTAAAACGTATGTCTTTTTCAGTAAACACTTGTCGGGAAAGCAATAAAGTTTGGCCAAAGCACAGGAGACGTCACTGAAACGCTGACAGGAGCTGTGATTAACGAGCCTAAGGAATTCCTCTCCCCTCCCTACTCCTCACATTTTTCTGGCGATAACGCGCACTGAGGACAGATAATAATCGTCGTTTTGCTCCATAATATACATACATACATCAACTTTGCATTATATTCTAACATCAAATTCTTTTGTTAGTTGTTTAGATACTGTATTCGAGAGAAAAAAAAATTATGCAATAAACGAAGACGACGTGATAAGCGAAGAATTAAAAAATTTGATGTCGTTCCGGAATTATTGTTTGCTGAAATATGTCAGTATTCGTCGCCCCAAAAGATTCACGGTTTGTCGCGGACGTGGGACGACGGACAGACAGACATGAAAGGATATCAGATGAGTCTATTTTCACTCGCTTTGAACCGACTCAGACGCATTAGTTTGTTTATTTTCGCAACTTTCCAGTTTGGAGCGAATGCAACTTTGAAGATTATGTTACGATACACAATACACCCAGCAATACTCTATTTAAAGTAGTCTATAATTAGTAAAATAGTCTTCTTAATCTTACTTAGTTTTATACTATAATATTTTAATCCTGAAGATTAGAGGACAAGACAATTTAACAAAGGAGGGCAGTGGTATAATTTCGATATTTTTTGTAAATCTGAGTGCGCTGTTTTAAGAATTAATAAGTCTAATATAGGGACGTGATTTTCATTTAGAACAAAGTTGTCGAAGAGGTTGTCAGTTAGAAGCTCTATTCGAGCAATAAAGCTTCAGTTTGCCAAATATTTTACTTTTTACGTTGAGAATTATATAAATCAATTAAATTCGCAAAATAATAAAGAACCTGCCTGGCCTGAGTACATACAAATGATATATATGTAATATACATATAATTTCCCATTGAAGTGGACATCCAGGCGTATGACATTGTTTCTAGCAGTAAATATCTGAGCTTCACCTGCAAAGCGCAACTAGCCAGTGATAGGTTGCTTACCCATCACCTACATAAGCTTCTTATGGTAAATTCGTATATTTTTTAGCTATTCTCCAGACAGTTTCAAACTTGTTGATGGACACGTGTTTCGCTTCTCAGCGAAGCATCCTCAGAAAATTTCATGAAGTTTTTTATATTAATCCCTATCCCTCATCGACTTTTAAGCCTGCACGAAAATATATGTAAGCAGTTGATACATTCCAAATTTTGCTTTCTCTCCCATACCACTCAGACTAGAGGCGAACGTTGATTCAACGTGTTCGTTTATTTATTATTTATTGATTGGTAAATTAATTAACTGTTTTTCTGAAAAACCTGTTGACAGATACAAGCAGTTTTAATAAAACTAAACGAAATGTGTAACGTAATCTTTTCCTATTACATAAAACCATATGAATACATCATTATTCGTAGATCATTTTGTTTGTCAATGAGTCGATTAGTGAACATTGATAAAATACCTAATTAAAAAATTTAGTCTGTTTTTCAACTCGTTGATAATTCAGACGTTACGTTTCGTTGAATGTTTCAATAAAACGATATGAATAAATCATTATTCGTAGATCATTTTATTCGCAATGAGTCGAATCGTGAACATTGATAAAATTAAAAAATTTAGTCCGTTTTTCAACTTGTTGATAATTCAAACGTTGCGTTTCGTTGATGTTTTGCAATAAAACGATATAAATAATCATTATTCGTAGATCATTTCGTTTGTCAAGGAATCGATTAATGAACATTGATAAAATAATTAAAAAGTTTTCTTTTCTTTTTCAACTTATTGACAATTCATACATTTCGTTTCGTTGATGTTAAAAACCTAAACAGCCCATCTCTACCCAGACCAGCATGGATTGGAAGTAAGTATTAATAATAATAATTTACGCTATATGATTATATTGGGTAAGCACTCAAAGTATAGATAGAATAGGACCGATTATACACTATAACACTAATCCACTACACCAGCACATAACTACAAACATTCCTCACTAGTAAGCACATAGCGGTGTGTGCCGGGTAAACGTCAATAAAATTTGGCACTACGTGATCGGCATCCAATAGTCCGCTGAATCGACATGTCGATGTCGGTAGCTCCAAGCAAATTCCCTGTACACGCAGACCACGTTATGATTGTCACGTTTGACTCTAATAACAAATTGTTAGATGATGTTGACTCTACATAGCTTTATCACAAATGTAATAGTTACTAGCATATAGAATACTATACGCTAGTATAGAGTAGAATACTTCTACAGATTATTATTCACTAGAGTAACGTTTTGTTTCTCTGCTTCTTTATCACACTCTTTACAATTAAGTAATGTTCAATATATTTGTGTTAGACAAAAATTTTGAAATTTTCTTTTTTGGAGTATCGTCGCCGAGAATTTTTGCCAATTTCAACACACTATTTCTAAATTTTATCACTATACGCTAGTTGAAAACAATTTTTGAAGGAACAAAAAAGCGCATATATACATATTTATTTTCACGCTGTATCGCCTAACGGGGTAGTCAGAGAGGACGGAGCGCCAAGATTCGAGGGCTTTACAATTACATACTTCCCTTCGCCTTCTCAAATCTCATTTTCGCCTTTGTATGCGAGAATTAAAAAACCAAAACGTTATTTTCAGAATTAAATAAATAATCGAGAGGACCTTTATTTCCCTCTTATCTCCTTGCCCGGATGTCCCCTATTATACTATAAGGCACTAGCGAAAAGCTTCGCCAGTTACTACGGCCGGCCCGGCCCTATCACTCGCATTTATATACTCTCACACATCCTGTCTAAAATCGAACCATGCTTTGTAATTGCTTTTCTATTTTAGTTATTACCTATATCTTACATACATAGATATGGACCTGTATCTATTCATTTAAATAAGGTCACTCTCCAAATTTTTAGCATTCCATTTATAGCTGCCTAAACACCATGGATGAATTTAGACACAGCTGTTTCAACCGCGACAACCTACGTACATCAAAGACGCGGTTGTCTTTGAAGTCGCCGCATGAAAACACCTCACACGCGCGCTAAATGTACGCACGCAAACTATATATGCCACTGGAATCAATAATAAAATGAGAATACATATTTTTATTGCTAACAAAAAAAAATTATTTCACTAAGTGAAGGCGTCTTATCGTAAGTATTTGCTTCATAAATAAATATTCTCAATCGATACAAAATATGCTGCCTTTTTCTGCGTAACAATTTGGTACCTAATATTATTAGTCATTTTGCTAACAGTTGACTTTATTTATAAAACGACTCAAGTACATTTTACGTCAAATCATAGTTTAATACTTTACTGTAGGTACATTATTTCTTTTACCAAAAGCGATCCAAGTTAAGGGACATGTGTTCGATAAAGTAATATTTTTGAATTAAATATATTTTTGTGTAACTTGCGTAGTGGTATTTGAATTATATCAGTTAGATAGAACTATATAACTACTATCTGAGAATATCCGCTAAAAAAATGAGTACGAACAAAAGTAATTTATAGCGCAATGGTGTCAGGAAAACAGATACAAGTTAGAAATTTCCAAAAAATTTATGTCACCAATTGGCGTCATTTTTACTGACGTTATATTGTGTGATATTTTACATATACCTAGATAAGAAATGACCATAGCTGTCGCCCCTATCAAGGCGATTTACTCATTACGGCACAGCCTCTATGTTATGTAAAATAATTTATTCCCCTAAACTCGCTCGCAACACATTCAAAGGTAATAAAAATACACGTATATTCATACCCACAAGTAAATAATATACATACCTACATATCATACGCTGTGTCCCTAACGGGGTAGTCAGAGAGGACGGAGCGCCAAGATGCGCGGTTCTTACAGGTTTCTTTCGCTTATTCAAATCTCATAAGTCTCCTCACGCATCTTCGCCTAGTTATCCGGGTGCTTTTCGTTAGCTAACACCCTGACTATTTGATCTTCGTAAGTCAGCCTTGGTCTTCCATGGTTTCTGTTACTACTCGCTTTCGCTCTGTACATTTTCTTCATTAGACTTTCATCACTCATTCTTTCTATGTGCCCGAACCATCTAAGCATTCCTTTTTTCATTTTTACAATAACACTGCCGTGCAACAACAATATATTTATATCTTCACGCTGTATCCCTAACGGGGTAGTTAGAAAAAACGAAGCGCCAAGTATCACAGTTCTTAGATACTTCTTTCGCTTCCTTAAATCTCATCATTCTTCTTACACATTTTTGCCTAGGTTTGCGAGTGCTTTTGACATTTCCGTCAACTAACACTGGCTATTTGATCCTCATAAGTTAGCCTTGATCTTCCTTCGCTTCTGCTACCACTCACTTATGCTCTGTAGAATTTCTTTGTAAATCTTTCATCACTTGTACTTTTTATGTAGGAACCATCTAAGCATTCCTTTCTTCATTTTTACGATAACACTGTCATCTAACCCTGTTATACTGCGTTATCCTTTCAGTGCTTATTTTATCTGCGAGGGTGATACCGCACACATTTCTAAGATATATGCATAAGATAAATGCATAGAAATGCATTTATCTTTCTTTCATTCCATTTCGGGCATATCCGGGCCTCACTACTGTGCGATGAAGTCTGCACCACACCGCATTCTGGATGGCCATTTTGGCGGGTTTAGATGTATTGTACTCACACTGCAATGTGGACTACAGATTTTTTAATGTACATATTATTACACACTATTACGATTTTATATCCACAATATAGTACGTAGACAAATGTATAATACGAGTAAATCAATGTCAAATCTAATTATAGAGTGCCAGCTGTTCTAGCTACCTACATAAATATTTTAATAAAAAAATATAATTTCTGTAAAGAAATAATGTTCGCTCTAATTTATCGTAGCCTGATTTTTAACACTCATATATCACAGCTAACAACATCGTACGTCTTGCAAGCAATAAATGTGCATGTTTACATGTTGGACTACCTGACTGAACTACAGCTGTGTTTACAAGCTCTCTCGTGTATTAGTGAGCAATATGTTTTTCGCAGCCCATCGCCTGTCGCATTACAAGTCTAACACTCGCCAGTTTCATCACTACCAGTTAATAAATTACTCTAAAAGTTGACGCACATTATCAGGAAATTACCCACTGTGGTCAAATACCCGCATAGGTTGTTCAAAACAACCGTTAATGTGCAACAATATTGCGTAATATCTGAAGGAAGGAATGAATTGAAGCAGGTGTCAGAAAATTTAAAGAATAAAACAAGTCGAGGAATGTTTTAGTTAACGAATTGTTGGTTTCAGAATAGAACAAGAATAATTAACTTCGTACAATATCTAAGTACTTATATGAAAAATGTATAATACCAGCGGACACGACAGACGTCCTGCCCGAATGTTGACTTGCCTGTTATTAGCGAGTTAAAAATAAAAAATAAATCCTAAAACTCGATTGTAGCGTCACCTACCAGGTCCAATTGTGAATCTAAACCATCCAGGGACCCACTCAAACACACACAAAAAATTTCATCAAAATCGACCCAGCCATTTAGAAGTTCAGTGACAAACACATACGTACAGGAGAATTATGTGTGTAAAGATATCAATTCCTGTAATCTTTATGATTCAGTGATAACGCCAGTGGTTCTTTTTCAAAATATAGAGGCGAGTATGTAATAAAATATGAACAAATCTAATATACAAAAATCAATGTTTGTTTGTTCGTATTTTATCGGCTGCCATACTGTTCAGCCGATGGTGATGAAATTAATTATGGAGATACCATAGCTTGATTCCTAAGGAAGGACAATGGCTATTTTAAAAATAAAAAACGCGAATGAAGTCGCGGGCTTTAGCTAGTATAACATAAAATTCATAGATGCATTTGTCTTGCTTTCCCACAGTATGCGCGTATAACACAAGCTTACGTCCTTACCTACATAATAAATTCAATAATGACTGAGTTTTTCTTTAAAAAAAATCTATTTAATTTCACAATTTAGGTATTGTGATATATCTAAGAAATTGAACTATAAAGACCCCTTTTTCTTGATAACATCTCACACTCTCTACTGATGTAACAATGAGGAAAAAAACAAAAGTGGGAATCCATCGAGAAAGTCTTCAATATTTAAGAATATTTTCCTGAATTTACGTATTAATTTTCGCAGTGTTGGATATTTTCCCCAAAGCGACACATCGTATATGATGTGTCTACTTTAATACATCTCCAAACTAACAGTGAAAACTAATTTCATTTTCATAGTAAAATATCTGGGGGCACGGCAGTGCCCCTACCACTACAAAAAGTTGTGAGGTCTCATGTAAAACCAAGTCCGTTATTTCAGTTAGTGTCTATGGAAGCACCTATTCAACAACTTTGTCATAAATTGTTATCTAATCAATTATTACCTATCAACATTTATAGTGACTGTATCAATATTGGACATCTTTTTTTCTATAATAAATATAATGACTTGGCAATCGCATGACTTATATAATAACATCTACTTAATATTAGCGATCTGAACGCTTTGTGCTTGTATATTGCATAAATTAGGCCTGCTAGCACTATGTTCGATTAGGAGTAGTTTAAACAGAAGATTATTCTTATGTTATTATTTTGCCGTGCGATTGCGAAGTCATTATATTTATTATAGAAATAAAGATGTCTAATATTGATACGGTTAATATTAATGTTGATAGGTAATTGATTAGATAACAATTTATAATGAAGTTGTAGACAAGGTGCTTCCATAGACACTAACTAAAATAACTGACTTGGTTTTATATGAGATCTCACAACTTTTTGTAGTAGAAGAACAGACTGCGTTGTGAGACTTGGCATTTTTTTATATTTTTTGTTTTAGATGGGATTATGCTTACATTTTCGGCTTTGTGTTTTATTATCAAGCCTGCTATTTTAGTAACATTCTGCTACGATATCATTATGTATAGATACTAAGTAGGTACGTATATTTGACATACATTACAGTATGCAAAATTGCAACATTACAGTACATTACAGTATCACAGTGTGCAAAAACAGTAGGTATTTTATACCTACTGTTTTTGCACAATAACCAGATCACATGTATAATGTTTCAGCTTTCAAGAAAGCCTATATGATACGTATATTTACGCTTGTTATTATGGCCACTCTCTAGTTATTAGAACGTCCCCCCATGAGCGACATGGTGCCATTAAGTCATTACCCGACTTCCACCACCCTGTCATTCAAGGTGAATAGAACTGAAGTGCCAATTACTCCATTTTATCCTACATAAAGTAAAATATTGAACACAATATTTTGTTGTAAGTACTTATTTTAATTACGTGTATATAGTACGCAAATTTAAATTATTTTCCTATCTATAAAGCCACAATGTATATAGCGGTTCAATTAACCCTAAAAGGTTCGTTCAAGGGTTAAATACTTTTAATAGTTAGTTTAACGAGGAGCAGTTGAACAACCACCACTTTATTTAGATTGCTTCTGTCCCGTCCTTTACGACATTAAAAATTACCGGATGAATAGAGTTGTCTAAATTGAATCATATCGATGACTACTCGTCTATTACTTTAAACTGTAAATATATAAATATAGATATCTGCATCATTCATCAAGTTTTGCAACAAAGTAATAATTTAGGATTCTGTTAGGTATAATACAATTGCGAAAAACTTTAAATTTTAGAAACGGCTGAATCGATTTAAATAGAAATTCCAGTGTAAACATTAGAGATTATATTTTTTATTAAAATATTTTTAGAAGGCGATATGTACTACAATTATACGATAAAGCATTTATTCTATTTCGTATTTCTACTATTGGTTTATCCCGAGGAATTCTCTTTGAAATTCTACGTGAATGATAATCATCATACTTAATCCATTGAGGCTCTCGCTTAATTTACGGATTATTGACTGAACGATCGCTAATATGGAATAGAGATCACAGTAACAAAATCACAACTTCTCTAAAATAAAGTATCACAAATCATTTTTATCAGTGATCAACTTGTACACAGTTGGAAAAGATTAAAATATTTAAGCATCAACGTTTTAGATAACTTCAAGGTCTGCATATACACAAAATTAATGATTATTATAAAAAAAATTTATCGATTCTAGCGCATTACTAACGATAGAAAATATCGACGTTGGCATCTAACTTATTCAAACAGTGTCGCGAGGGAGGAAGCGACCGTCACGGTGTTCCCTAACAAGACGGAATTAAATACAAATGTATTAGTTAGTCCATTCCTCGGTATACTCTTACACATTTTATAATTTAATCTTCATTCACTCGACGCACGTTCTGTCGGAATGAAACATGTACTGCGAAGCGATTCTTGATTAGGCCCGACGCGTTGGCTCGAATAATTTTCTTTAATATAATATTTCAAATAACGCACGAATGGTACGCGCGTAGAAGTCATAGCTTCGTATACGCCAACATACATATCTCACGTATCCTTTATTTATATTTGATGGTATGTTATGGCAGATCAAAGACATGTCAACGAGGATTCCCTGAACAAATATCAAAGCTTGACCGAAGCTTTTGTGTGTCTATATCTACCTATATGAGTAATAGATAAATATTGAATAGCCCTAATTCAGACAAAGATAAAAATATCAGGGCCAGAAGTTTAGAGGAAGCGGTAAATCTACTTAATTAGTCAATTTGACTTTCTACTGAAAAGTTTGATTGGAAATCCTTGTTATGCGATTAAGATTCAGCGGGTGAATGCGGTGGGTCTGGAAGAACGTTTGACATTGAATAGTGATTACTATTGAATACTTAAACCAAACGTGTATTGGATGTGACGTTATATACTCAAAAAGAAATTAAATGTGATAAGATTGGATTGCTAAGAAATCTACATCAATATAGTTAAATTCCAAATCTGTAATATTATTTATTTGGTTCAAGTATAAAAGCAATTAAAATATCTTAAGTTTCTAATACTAGTAGTTGATACCGCTAGCTGACCCGTTAGCACAGTGATGAAAGTATCTAGTTTCCAAAGCAAAAGCCCCGGGTTCGATTTGCGACTAAATCAATTTAGAAACTTAACTTTTTTTAATTGATTTGGAGTCTGGATGATTCTGGGAGCTCAGGGTTTCTCAGTTCGAATTGTGACAGATATTGTGACAAGATTAGTGCATGGTTCCACGCTGTTTTTGTATAGAAAGTGTATTATGAAGAAGAACCTTAAACTACAAATATTATCCTCATTACTAATTAAAATTTGGTCCAAAAATTGAACTTACTTTTTCACACACACTCCGACAGGTCCCCGCCGCTTTGTCACAGCACGCCGATACATCTGAAGTGAAAAATACAGACGATGAAACAGTCTGGGTGGTACAAATATGTTGTTATGAAAGCTTCGACGGCGACCAGTCGAGCGACAGAAAACAACAGCTGGTGCCGACCACAACAAAGTGACAGCGACAGTAACAGATGACAGCGTCAAGCTTTTGATCTATTTCCTTTAACGGCAACTTTTATATGCTGCAATATTGTTATCAGTATCCAACAAAAGAGAAGCTTAAATACTTAAAATACATACAATCATATCTTCTAGTACATACAAACATACATATCTTCACGCCGTATCCCCAACGGGGTAGTCAGAGAGGACGGAGTGCCAAGCGTCGCGGTCCTTACATACTTCTTTCGCTTCCTCAAATGTTATTATTCTCCTCACACATTTTCGCCTAGGTATGCGAGTGCTTTTGACTTTTCCGTCGGCTAACACTCTAGCTGTTAAAGTATTATCTTCTAGTAATAAGTAATAATTTATATCTCTAAAAGCTCATTAGGTTCAGCTTTACTATTTACGCAGAAGTATGTATGACATGTCCTATTATTTTTTCTCTTACAGACCAGCTTGAAAATATAAAAAAATGATGATATTTTTAACATTTACGCATTTATCCAAAAATGTGTACCTACTGAATCGTTCTCCTTTATACTTGGTTGTTTCCTTGGTTCCAACAGTTATTAAAATACTTTTCCTAAAGAGAATTAACAACTTCTCTACCTTCCTTATTAGAACCTGTATACTTATATACAAAATATAAGTATTAGAGAAAGCGTAGATACATATTTACAAAGTGGTTCACAACCAGTTCAATCAACTAGATATGTAGGTGGATTTGAAACCAAATTATAGGAAGACGTAGTAGATAGTTAGGGCGAGGACAGTGAAGATCTTCGTTGTCGCTGACATATATGGACTTATATCAGATAATCATATCATATTATTCTATAGACAAAAGCGCTTTTGCTTGCCGTAACCGCAAATTGAATAACGCCACCAATACGATTGGAACCACATATATTTAAGACGGCTAGTGATTCTTAAGTGAAAGCTATTAAAGGAGAGTGTTATACAAAAAATATATTCAATTTAGTTTTGTTTTTTATTGCGCTACATCCTTAGATACTTGTTAAGACAAATCCAATAATCAAAACGTATAACGAAAAGGCGTCGATATCATAACAAAGTCACCACACTACAAAAAATGTTTATCGAATTTGAAGACGCTTAGTTTTCTATTTATTTTTTATACATATATAGATACATTTTATATTATCTATACGTACATACATATTTCAGTGTAATTATTATTATTATTATTTTTATAAATTATCAGCGACCCGCCCCGGTTTCGGCCGGGTTTGATGTTGAATGTTTGCAACATACAACATTTTTTTATTCAGATTTTCATACAAAAATGCCATCAAAATTTTCGACTTTATCCTTGGATTTTCCAAAAATTTTATTTCATACAAACGTTGTCCTGACAATTCCGAACACAACAAAAATGAAATCAGCCAAATTAGTCGAGCTGTTTTCAAGTGATACTCCGTCATACATGTGGTAATTGATGTTTATTTATATAGTTATATGCTAGGCTACATAAGATTTATTTATTAACGATTCTAGGAAATAACTCAGACTCACATTAAAAAATATTTGTATCACCCTTCAAGGAACTTTAATTACTTTAGAAGTTTAGACTTACTCAGTACCCAGCTTCTTTAAAAAAATGAGAATTACCATAATATAGGTACTATCAATATTCCAACTTGTTATTTTATTTACAGGATAAATATAATGTATTTATATTATAAATTATAATCTATATAAGCAAAGAAACAACAATGATGGCTATAACGTAGGTAACAAACACATTATACTAATTGAGTGGAACTGAAGTTCTTGTCGGTCTCAGAGCACGTTATTTTTCCCAAGTTACGATGTGGATTAGACATCTAAAGATTTTATATTAGTTGTAGTTGTCAAAGTCATATAAATTATTAACTGCTTTTACTGCTAAAATAATAACTGCTTTTTACTGATAAAATATAAATATATTTAGAAAAATCGAATTACGTATGTGTCTACACAAAGCGTCTAAAATACCACTCATGACAATAGTGTAAGGTACAGATGTATACATGAATCATACGAATGATACTTTTAATTATATGTTACCCACATTGTACATGTAAGTACATATCTAACAGATGGATGTAGAGACTCAATTGCTCATGTCCCATCAAATACAGGAAGCTTGGCAGGCCTAACTCTAACCTACATAATAACATTCATAGTGCCAAGCCTCTTGATCGATCGGCTAGAATTAGATATGCAAAATGTAATCGTAAGGTGCCGCTTATAATAAATCACGAGAAACACTTTCGAGATAAGTGTTTTTAATGATTAAAATGAAGTTATCTAAGATTTGAGAATGGGAACATACATCTACATTGCAATATTACATTAAATTAACATTACAAATATGAAACCAGATGTTTCGTTAGATAAAAAAAGGAATCAAGTCAATCTCGGAAAATAAGTAGATAGTTGATTAATTTGAATAAAACCTTTAATACTGAAAATTTGGACTTCTCTATGTCTTACAGGATAAATTATACAGGTACATATTATATAATATAGTTAAATAAATATTTAATTACATAACAACAAACAATACACTGATAAACACGAAGATGGTTTTTACTGACAATAGTAACGGTAGTCTACATTGTATCTATTTCTAAAAGTAGGTATAATATTTATATCTTAATATCCATATAAAAATCTAATGCCGCATTTATGACGGAGCATTACTGTAGAACGGCTCTACCATTTTGGCTGATTTCTTTTTTGCTGTTTTCGTAATTGTCAGGACAAGATTTGTATGAAAGAAAATTCTGGGAAACTTCACCGGAAAAATCAGTAATTTGGGTGGTTCGTATGAAAACCTCAATAAAAGAAATTAAACGCGTTGCGAACATTCAAACATCCCATCCGGATAAAGCTGGGACGGGTCGCTAGTATAGTATATAATTCTTCTGTACGTGTGTATGTCACTAAACTCTACACTACGCGGCTGGTGCGATTTTGATGAAATTTTTTGTGTGTTTGAGTGGGTCCCTGGATGATTTAGATTCACAATTATATCCGGTAGTGTCGCTGCAATCGGGTTCTATAATAATAATATACTCAGACATTTCACACAGAATCATCTAGTCCCAAAGTAAGCAGCACAGCGCTTGTGTTATGGATACTAGACAACTGATATACTACATATATACTTTTTCTTTCGTAAATAAATACATATTATACATAAACACCCAGACTCGGACACTCTAGAATTATTATTTTCATTTCGGGCAGGACAAGGTCTGTTGGAATGAGTGGGTCCCCGCTGGATGGTTTAGATTCACAATTGGATTCGGTAGGTGGCGCTGCAATCGGGTTTTAGGTTTTTTTTTTTTATTTTGGGCTGGACAACATCCGTCGGGTCCGCTAGTATTATATAAAATAAAAATAATAATTTATTGTTCCAATCAAGAAAAGTATTTCAGAGAGAGCGTTAAAATCGGTTCAGTCGTTTCGCAGATTAGCCCGGACAAACAAACAGCCATATAAATTGTATAAATTGTGACTCAATATTACATCGATATCACAGATGCCAGTAGCGGATTTAAGGGGGTGGGGGGCTAATGGGCTTGAGCCCCAAAGCATCTTGTCCCTCCATGAACAATTTTAGGCTCCTGGAACGCCCTACCCTCATTAGGTTCAAGCCCCTCCCGAACCAAAATCCTGGATCCGCCACTGACAGATGCAACATAACGTTAAATTGACAGTACGATCGATAAACCATTTTTCTTACCTTGGCAGTCCACGTAAGTCAATGCAATAGCGAACACAATCAATCTGGATTTCCAGCAGTACGTTGATTTATACATTGTCTCCTTTCTTCTTTTACACGCCATATTGTCAAAGGGCCCCAATTTATAAATTTTAAATTGCTCTGTTATTTAGCGCATCTGTAAACAAAATTTTATTTACGGTAATACGTTCACATCTTTTACGTGATGTCATATAATGTCAACATAGGGCATCAGTGATGTTTGGAACAAAGTAGTAATTTATCATGATATTACCTCATTTACTTACAGTGTCGGGAGTAATTAGAATACATATGTTACGATACTAGCGATACGATTAAATTTTAGTAATACTAAGTTAATCAACTATAACTAGTCTCCTGTTATTACAACGTTTTTATTAAACTCGCTTTATTGTGTGTTTGTTTGTTCGTCTGTTCGGAGCAAATCTTGCAATGGATTTAAAACTAAGTTCCCGATGAACTAGACTTGAAACTTTAAACATAGCACAAAACTGGATAACAATGCAATGAATATAGCATTGTCACTAGCTTGCTTGTTTGTCTGTTTCTTTGATAGACTAAAAGATTAATAACATACGTTTTTAGAAATAACTAGAAGCTAAAATAATTTTTATGAAAATACTAATCTAAACTATGAAAACACTTGAAAGATTAAAAAGTAAAACCTAGGCTCAGAGCGCATGCAATAGAAAATTGATACATGGAAATGAAAAGTTCACCTACGTAACTAACAATTTTATTCCACTGCAAATGATATGAGATATTGTATGAGTTTTCATAATGACAGCTACTCTCTACACATCTATTTCTTGTTTTCTATACTTTATACTCCTTCCTTACTACCTATTATCTTTTGCAGTGATTCCTAAAGTGGGTTCCATGGAACTCAAGGGTTCCGTGTAAAAGACACTAGAGTTCCGCGAATGTTACTTTGGTCGTTAAATTGTTGGAATATTTTGGCTACTGTCATTAGCGGCAACATTACTTTTTACGCGAAACTTGATCAAAGAATAGCAATAATCTACATATTATCAACCCTGAACCATTTATATTCGATAGTAAATTCTACACAATAAAAACATTCAATTTCAGACCCATTAATAGTTTTAATAGGAAGCAGCGAAATAATTTCATTTATCACATTAATTTTTATATCAAATATTTGTAATAAAGGATTTTTACTCTTATTTTAAACCGCAGTAGGTATCTTTTATTTGTTATACTCGTAGTTTGCTATGAGGTTCCATAAATTCGAAAAGATTGATTGAGTGCTCCTTGACCTTAAAGTTTTAAGAATGGCTGATCTGCTTGCGCCCCACGTTTTTAGTTTTAAATGTTACTATTATTTTCACAACTATTAAAAATTCACTGGCAGAATTTTTTTTTATACTTTGTAGTCCGTTTTAAACTTAAACTTTAACTTGGTATATTATTTTAATTCTGATTTAATACTTATATTGTTATTTGTCTCACATGATCATGCTTTCCGAAAAAAGTGCCCCATAAACATAACTTTTCTTGCTTAATTAGTCTTTAATTCCCTACCATATTACAGAAAAATTACGAAACACAGTTCATTTGTAGATTTGTTTTTTCACTAAGATAATCTACTAGCATTTCAATTTACACAAAGTATATTTACCTTATGTTACTATTACAACAAAACTCAAACTTTCTTGATGCTATTTTAAGACAGCTCCTATATTTAATATTTAATTTAATGATTCATTAGCGTTTTAAAGTAGTTTTAAAAATTCGAAGAGCGTTTCTGCAAATGGGTGTTTAGCATCGTAATTCTTGTAATGGTAATACACAAAACCTTTAATATGATGTGTAGAAGTTTTTAAGCTAGTAAGTAGGTAAATGATTTAACTATGTTTATATAGTTACTGATCATGGAGCACTCAACTTACAGAGACGAAATATCGGATCATCTTATTCACCACTGCTCAGTTTATTTACACTAACAATATCAACTCTCGCTCGCATTAGGCAGTACATAACTAATACTGGACCTATCTGTACATCTCTGTATATTCCGACAGATATTTATATATTTATGTAATGGCTTATTGTTCTATTAGGTGCTGTGGCAATAAAAGCAAAATATCAAACTATAAAACAGTATGCAGTAACTGCAACAGTGTTTAGATGTAAATTGTTTTCATACAAAATAAATGACATTGCCACTCTGCTCCATGATACTGATTGATCCGGATGCAAAATTTATACGAATTATCATCTGCTATACGAAGTAATAAATTTAACTGATTCTACATTACTCCTAATATTTCTGTCATAACATACTACAAATTAATTTATTTTATTTGGCTAAACTAATATTTGTAAATGTAGTAAAGAAATATTTTACTGAAGGAGTGTGGAGTTTATAAACATACTAAAAATAAGTATCCAAAACCGCGTACAAGCTTATTACAAATACGTTAGATCACAATTTTATTGGCTATAAACATCTGTGCGCCACGAATTCGCACTTGTTACAAAAGTTTGGGAACAAATCACACGGGAGTCCTACGAATTGCCTTATCGGAACTGCCCAACTTATATAGAAATGGTTTATAACGGTCCGTATGCAATAAAGTTATGAACTTGGGACAAGTGTAGGAATAACTCTACTGAAAGACTTATTCATAACTTTTCGCATAAACTTATTCGTTCTTCATGAACAATAGAATATAGACACTAGGTGAGTCTCATTATGGATGTGACAATAAGTTTCGATATCTTTATTGAGATTATCTCGAACTTAATTTTCAACCCCGACATAAAAAAGCTAGTATTATTACGAAGTCTTTATCTGTCTGAATGTGTTCATATGAATATTTTCGTCTGTGGGATCATAACTCTCAAAGGAATAGACTAATTTGCATGCTGTTTTTTTGTTACGAAGCTGGCTATCGAATGTTCATTTATATGTAGAAATCTTAGCCACTTTGCAGCTAAAAACTCCGAGTTTGTTTAAAATTAGTGATCATAAGTACGATGATGACCAACATGAGGTACCTCTAATATTACGAATGGGCACTTACGAATAAATATTTCATTGTATTTTAATAAATATAAATAAATAATAATAAATAATAAAATAAATAATAAATAAATGCATCGGAATTGCCGGAAATTGCTAAAATTTTTCGTAATATCGCTTTCTTAATGTGATTCCCTATAAATTATTTTATAAAATGAATAAAAATATTAATGACCAACCTATATTACGGAATAGCGATTTTCATAAATTTAACCTACCATAGTTTTAATTCTGGCGTAAATATAAGTGATGCGTAGAATTTCCTTGCGGTTATTTTTGAGTGAGCTCATTTCATGTTTATAAATCCTGACATTATCTTTAGCGTCCTTAATTCTTCATCTTCTAAGTGGACACAGTAACAATATTGCACTAATCATTAAATTGATTCACTGAAAATAACATTTTACTAACACTTTTTGTAAGATTAAGAAACTTTTGTAAATTATTTAAATTATCACATCAAATCATTTTCCATTTCTACAAACGATAATAAAACACGCGAGATTTTTTACGTAGGGTATACAAAATAATTCACGACGCAACCTTTCTCGCGCCAAATTGATGCGTTACTGAGCCGGCATAAATTCATTCAACTCTACTCTTATTATCTTTCCTCTTCCTGCACATATGTTACCCGTACCTCTCCTTTCTCGCTTCAACCTGACAATCTCTATTGAGCTCGTTAGTCATTAATTAATTTCTGCATAAGAAAATTACTTTTAATTTGAACTCCACACAGATGGGACCAATACGGAGAAACTAGAGTACGGTATCAGAGTTGACAGGAATATAGTCAAATCACTTTCAATGCATAATGTTCGTAATATCGTTGCAGACTAACTTAGATAACAAATAAAACTTTGTCATAAAATAGAAGTTTTATAACTCTCGATACTTACGCTTACCAACAATGTTAAATCTCAAACTTATTCCCAAGTTACTTTTACTGAAAGTAAAATTTATAGTTTTTCAACGACTGGCGTTTTACGACCGACAGTAGTTCGCTTCGTATTTCTTCATTACGCTCGTACAGTAGAATGAAGATAAATGTAGCGTAATGTAATCTTTTTGCTTATTCAATGTAATGTACGTGATTGACGTCAAATTATATGACTGTTTATATTTTTCGATGTATACAATTAAAGTAATTCAAATTCAAATTAAAGTAATGCAAACAATACCTATTATTTTCCTCAAATACAACGGTTAAAAAATGTTAAAGAATATTATCTGTCAAATTAATTTTCAGTTTAATGTGATACAGAATATGTAAATATTAAACACTAATAAGAACAAATATATATTAATTGATTATGTAGGTATTTGTACTCTACATAGATATACATATATAGCGTGTCTCAGAAACTCTGCTAAACTGATACAGCTCTATTTATCTTTTATCACAAAATACCCTCAGAAAAAGATTCACGAATTTCCAGCTATCCACAATTTTTGACTTAAAATTGACTTATTATTGTTATTAAATGATCTAAAAAAAATTAATAATCTGTCACCCTATTACTTTGATATATAGTACTATGAGGACTGAATATTTTACATACAACACTACTACAACCTAAAATTAAGCTTTTCATACAGTAGTGGTAGTCAAATAATTAAAGACCTCTATTTAGCTACGTATACAAGTTTATTGATAGTACGAGTATTGAAGATAAGATACGTTTCATAATCATTACACTAACACCATATTATTAAAATGAAAATAATGAAGAATTGTATTTTGCAATAGTTGAGAATTTATTCGTTTTTTAAATAAAGCACAAACTTTTTTCATATGCTTGCTGCTGGCCACCTAATTAAAGACAGTGTATGTTTCATGTTCTTAATTTAAAATTTAAAAAAGCAGCCCCTCTTATTTTTTCCATTTCGCCGGAAAGAAAACGTAGTGATCACTGAGTAAGTAATCACTATAGTAGTGATTACTTACTCAGTGGAAAAAACTGGCTTACTTAACTTTATCTCAAAATTAATATCACTTTTATAATTTTCAACGAGCTACTATGGGAAAAAAAAGTTGCGATTCCTCTAATACAAGGAAGATCATACAGGAAAATTGCGAATCATTTACGATGCTATAAAGATATGGTCATGAATGCTATCAAGCATTTTAAGAAGTTTAATACAACAGAAAATGTACATAGGAAACCGAGACCTAGAACAATAACCCCACAGGAACACTCAAGAATGATATTGTTAGCTCAAAAAGAACTGATCAAGGATCAGAGCATATTCCTTTGGAAGAAAGTATTTGGTGCCGAAGGATCGAGGTGTGTCGGCAAGAACAATTAGAAATCGATTATGTGAGGCAAAATTAGGAAGAATATCTCGTAAGGCTCCACTTTTTAAAGAAAGCCAACATCAAAGCTAGGTTAGCGTTTGCTAAAAAATATGCAAACTGGGCTGACGTGAGGAAAAATGTACTATTTTCGGTGAAACAAAAATTACTTAATATGATAAATTGTGACAGAAAACAATATGTTAGACTTCCTCCGAATAAATGGATCCAAAGTATACGAAGAAAACAGTTAAACATGGAGGAGGAAATATCAAAGTTCGTGGCTGTTTTTCCGGACGGACGTGTCAGGAAAATTGTAGGCAATATGAACAAATTCCAATACAAGAATATTTTAGAGGAAAAAATGTTACCTTATGCCGAGGAAAATTTGCCGGTGGTTAATAGTTTCCAACAAGACAATGATCCAAAACGCGCAACAGCAGAGATTAAAGACTTTCTGCCAAGCCGAACAGTAACAGTCTTAGATCGATCCCCGTACAATCCTGACATCAAACCTATTGAAAATTTGTGGTACCATGTAAAAAAAATGGTGGCCACAAAGCGTACCACTTTATATGGCTTTTAAAGAAACATGGGAGCAAAATCCATTATCAACTTACAACAAATCGATCAACTCTTCCATGCCAAAGCTATGTCGGGCTATCATTGCTGCTAAAGAACATACAACAAAATATTGATAACTTAATAATGACTTTAAAATATGTCTACAATTAATTATAATAAAATTCATTTTTCATTCATTTTTCTTTAAATTTCATATTTACGATATATCTTTTTTCTTAGTCATTGTGTCTTTAATTAGTTGGCCATATCCTTGTTCAATTGCTTGCTTCGTGCAATTGCTTGCAAGCTTTAAATATAGTTAAACCCGAATAAAAATGTAAGACATCTCAGCTTTATCGAAAATGTTTAAAATGCCTTTACGAATTATTTAATTATTGTTGCAAGTTTCTATTGTGTTAAAGTAAAAAATAAATAATTAAAAATCTCAGTTAACTTAATATCCCCTAAGTATCTAAGTGACTACCACCGTATGTGCATAAGTTTAATATAATACTATATGAGACTCAATTTTCATTTATTTTTTTATTTTTTCAATGCTGCTCACATTACAGGATTTACCCCAATACCATAATGTCGACTATCTGTTTACATTTCTAGTATTTTTATTTATAACATATGACAATTAAAGTAGTCTTTATGAATTCACTCAGTGTACAGTTGAATATGTCGGTTTCAACGTCAATAATGCGCGTCAGAGGCGCCTTTTTCAATAAGTCGGTACGTGCACGCGGGGCACCTCCACCACCAGTTGCGGCCGCTGCCGCCACCACACATACTTGCCCGGTACACAAAGTCTTATCCTCGCTAATATGTCACCGTTTTCCATTCTATCCCTAAATATCTGAAAAATATACGAGAACAGTGCGAGGTCTCTCCTAACCTTTAATTCATTGTATCCGACCATACCTGAAATGAATAAAGTCGTATACATGTGAATAAAATGGATACACCCCGTACTGTCTCATATATAAATACCGAACAAGTTTATTTTGTACTCTTTCTAGCATGAGAGACTACACTTTGTTTCACTTAGGAACCAAATGAATGGGTTACTCTCGAGCTGGCTCTTAACTAGCGCGTTATAATAGCTTTAATATTTGTAAAACCATGAACCAAAGAGAATTTAACATTTGCCGTGAACCATACGAAGCAGAAAATCTAAATTCCTAAACGCTTTTTTACATAATATTTTAACTACGTGATCCCACAACGTCAACACAGTGTTTAGAGTTACTCCTAAGTCCCTAACTTCCTTGATGCTCCCTATCAGTCTTCCTTTCATAGTGTAATTCCATAGAAAAGGTGCGTGTGAACGAGAAAAAGAGATAGTAACACAGTTTCATATTTTAAAGTCCAATCGGTTATGTTTACACCACCTCGTTACTCTATCTGTCCTTCTGTAACTTCGAACAGTCATTTACATTACTGACCGTGAGATAGAGCTTCAGATTATCAGCGAATAGCAAACATTTTGCGTTTTTAACAACCTTTGGCAGATCGTTTACTTTTGTAATAAACTCCAATTGCCCAAGGTTGCTACCTAGACTTACTCCAGATCGCGTAAAATATGATTCGTATTCTACATATTGCTGTTTATCGCTCGTATAACTAGCGAAGAAGAGCAGCAAATGTGGAGTGAATCCGACTCCTGCTAACTTTGTAAGCAACAATCGTTGTAGACTCGGTTGAACGCTTTTTTAAAATAAAAGTAAGTAGCATTGACTTGGCCCCCAATGTCTGCCGTTGGTATTACCTCCCCCATATAACTGAGAAGATTACTTGTAGTGCTTCTGACCGGTCGGAATCCACGCTGATTGTCCGTGATTTGCCCGCTGACTTGTGAGAGTATGCACTTATGTACAGCAGCCTCCAGCACCTTCGCCGGAATAAACAATACTGCAACCGGGGTATAGCCCTCATTCCCTTCTCCCGAACCACTTTTTACTACTAGAACTATCCTAGTTAACTTCCGCCTCTCCGGGAACACTTCAGTTTCCAGGCATAGATTATATTATATATGGAGCAACGGCTCAGCCACGACCAATCGGCAATCTTTAAAAATAAAAGGTGGAATTCCATCTGGCCCCTCCGATTTTCTTGGTTTCAGGTGTTATCATAGTATAACCAATTTAATTATATTAGTACCTGGGCGACCGAACTTTACTCGGTGTCTTACAAAAAAAATAACAGAAAAAATTTGACCACAGAATTCGAACCTACGTATTTCAGCTTGGTAATAGATCTACGCTCTATACACTATACTACTAAGAAGGTAAACTCTAATGTGAAATCAGAAGTGTTTAGAGTTTAGAAGTTTTAAGTGTGTGAAAACATAGAGAAACCGAATTTTCTCTGAATTGTACCCTGGCTAGATCGATTTTTGACCACCGTCCAGCTTTATATTTGTCGCCATTTCGTTAGAAAACAGCATCCACACATCTATATTTTATCTGATGTTATTTGCCTCACTTCGTAGTACGGAGTCTGTCCCGTAAGTCTATGTTTTTATCATAATTTTTATTTTTTTTCCTTTCTTTAATAATATACTTATAATATTATTAAAGCAATATGTGTTTATAATAGGTACTTGTTGCAAACTGAACTTAGACATATTATTTCATCTTATTAAAAAATAAATAAAAAAGGTCTGACCACATTGCAGGATTCGAACCCGCTATTGAGAGGGTAAACTCTGCTGCGAAATCAAAAAAGTTTAGAGTTGAGAAGCTCTGTGTTGAAGACGGTGAAAATGATTTTTCCCAGAATTGAGACCTAGCTAGATCGATTTACAATGTAAATTTCATCGAAAGAGCCGTTTTCGAGAAAGCGATATCAAATATATATACAAATATCGCTCGTTTAATATAATAGTGGATACAGATCTAATTATCTTATAAAGCGAAAGATTAATTATATAATGAAAGAAGATAATAGAGCAATTTATTTATTTTATATTCGTTTAAATATAAAGCTTTTTACCTTGTTAGCTATTTTTCAGCATCTCTTTACCTGCTAAGCTTTCAAGTACCACATGATCGTGGGATAAACGGGCGAACGGCCGACGACGCCACTCAACTCAAGTTCAAGTGGCGCCTGGCGATTGTCTTTAGTCTACTGTTTCGGTGAGGTACTTAACTAATAGCCGAGATGATTTATTATACTTTACTTCAAAGTCAAAGTCGAATCAATTTATTCAAGCAATTCCAGTTACAAAACCTATGAAGAAGAACCAGTTCAGGTAGGTATCATTTTTTACAATAAATATATTAAAATACATACATACATACATATCTGCACGCTGTATCTCTATCGGGGTAGTCAGGACGGAGCGCCAAGCGTCGCGGTCCTTACATACCTCGTTCGCTTCCTCAAATCTCATAGTAAAGTACAATATTCAGAAAATCAGCAGTAAACAAATGTGCAGAGAAGATTATTTCAGACTATAAGTAAAAGCAGCTTTGTGTTCTATGAATCGTACTTCATAGTATAAAAAAAATCCAATTAACATGCGTTTTATTACAAATCTAAATCTATTTTCCATTAGTTGTAACTTTCTAAAGAACTTTATTAGGGTTCCGTAGTCATGTAACAAAAAACGGAATAATGATCATTTTGTCCTGTCTGTCTATCTGTCTGAATTTCACAGCTATTTTACTCGGAGACTTGGCACCACATAGATGAAATTTGGAAGATATCTGTCTATTCTATGAACCGCTATACAACAACGGTATACGTAATGAAATTTTGAAAAAAAATTAAAAGTATATCCTAGTACTCCATACATGTAATTGAGAAACGAAAAAACAATTCGCAGTTCACAGAAACGTGTGGACGTATCTTTATATCAACTAAAATGATGTGTTGCTTAGATATGCACTTCTAGTCTTAAAAAATGTGACCTACCTCTAGCTTTTCAACTATAAGGTAAGGAAAATTCTAAAAACATTTAAGATGTGTATGTAGTTTTTCAACGAGGTAGATTCAGTAAACCGCAGGAATAGCTTTTTCAGTGTCATTGAAAACCGCCCTCTAACTTTTCAACTATGGAATAGAAAATTCTATAAATGTTTAACATAAAACTTAAAAGTACTTTCAATGAAAATTGGTTTGAATATGATACGTTACGCAATTTTTGAAATATGAGATATATTCAGTTACATATTCGGAAACCGCAGAAATAGCTTTTTCAGTGTCGTTGAGGAACGCATATTATAGTAGATAGGTGGATACGTGGATAGGTGGATACAACAGCAATAGATGCTGTTATTTCACGCCGGTATTCTGTCAGAAGGTGGCATTTCACCGGGCGAGCCGCCCCTATTTGTACTGCAATGCAGCATGGCTCTACCACTCGGAAACTTTAGTTTCACATTCGAAACTTATTTTTTGAGTAGAGTGGAAACGATTAAAATCTATATCCAGAAATAGACGTATATAAAGACTTGCAATCTATTTCATTGAACCTCATCTTGAAGATCTTTTTTTCAACGAAATTAACAGCTAATCTTCTGATTATTATAATGTGTTTAATTCAATGTTACAGTTTATGTCCTCGTTAATATGGGTACAGTTCTAGGGTTAAGTACATATTATATAGGTACTACTTTACTGGTTTGATCAACAAATTAATACTTAGTATCTGTATTAATTTGTTGACCAAACTTCATTACATTGTAGTGAAATTATCCGTGTGGTGAAAAAAATTACGTGTAACTTTTCCGATAAACTGTGTTTGAAAATATTTATTTTATCATATCAAACTTATCTAGTTTATCGATATGTAACTTCGATGCCAGAGATCACCCTCCACATACATTATTTAATTTCTTAGTGGCACTCTTTTTGAAAAGATGTTCTACGTGATGTGATTAGGTGGTTTTAGAAAACCTCCATCACTGAATAAGACGTCGCGCCGCACCGTCTTCTCTATTTAAGTCGCCGCACCTCGATGTATCTTAGCATGATCTTACCTAAGCTTTATGGATTTGTGTAAGTAATTCTCCTAATGATTCATTGAATAATATTGTAATTTTCTTCATAATAAGCTAAACATATCCTTTTTCACATTTCCCGGTATTATGCAAGTTTATTTTTATGCAAAATTAAAGCGCCTGTGCAGCATTGACGAATGGACCGCTTGCAACGACGCGGCACCTGAAATGGGCCGAGACTACAGCTCCGCTCGATTTACTATCTCACTCCATAATTAAATACTTACTGTTTTTTAATTTATATGTTGTTAAAACATTCGGAGTACGCAAAAAAACCTTTTTTTAATACATAACCCCCACTATTTGACAATGCTTTCAAATATTAATTAAGATTATGCTACAAATAGAAATCGCGACCAAGTGGATTTCATTATTTATGGGTTCATTAATCCTTGTTCTTATTAAAAAAACTTATTTTATATCATAATTTAATGGACCATAAAACATACTTAGTAATTCAGAAACGCGATTGGGACAGAATAAAAAGACATGCAACTCTATCAGAGTCGCCTGGTACTTTGGCTCCGAATGACGAATACATTAAAGGATTGATAGTTATCACAACGATGGATTAGGTCATGGCCAGATACTGTTCAGGTAACAATCCTCTTCATCTTGGATAGATTTTTATTAGACCCTTTACAGATAGGTAACTTTTTAAAGCAATTTCATATTTGTCTAAGAGAGAAAGAAAAATACATATGAAATACGTAAATACGTCATGCCCGCGTAAGTCGTAAAAGTCGACGAAGGGATAGGATTTACTATATTGAACTAGTATAGGCCATGGGTCAGCAGCTGTAGGTACTATTTGGTTGTGCTTGCCATCTCTAACTTTAAACACTTACTTGCTCCCCTCAATTGGAGAATAATGTGAAGTTGGTATGTATGTATGTAATATATAAATAAGTACAATTTTGAATTTAATAATTACAGTAAGTGTTTAATAATTAAGTAAATATTATATTATTATATCTTTATTGTACACACGTGTTATATTAAATATTACAAGGAAATTTGTACAAAGGCGAGCTTATCTCTGCAAGAGATATCTTCCAGCCAACCTCACAAAACGTTTTACTTTAACGTTAAATTACTGAAATTATTAAATTCAAAATTGTACTAGTCATGCGTACTTTTATAGACGACAATTATCATTTTATATACATATATGAACCTATCATAAAAAAAAAATCAGACATCCAGTTATCGGGGAACTCATACTAAACCTTATTAGTCTAATCGATACTGAGTGACGACATGTTTACATTAATGATCTTCCATTAATGCTTAAAGTAAATAGAAAAGACATAGATATTAGTGGACATAATAGGACTTGGCGGACGTCTCGAGATGGTTCGCTGCTAATAATTTAACTACTGAATGTACAAAAAACCAATTGTGTCAAGTTTTCGCTATCCAATGGACCCAGAATTCATAATAGACTACAACTGAATGGAAAACAATTACAATTAGCGAAATCAGCTACTTTTCTTGGTTTAACAGTAGACAATAAGTTACAGTGGGCCATATCGGGACTAGGGCTAATAAGCTTAGTTCGGCAATACTGTTAGACGCATTAGACAGTTGACAGATGTAGTTATGGATAGGCTAGTGTCAGTGGCGGATTAAGCAAGTGCGGGGCCCGTTGCAAATTCTGTTGAGGAGCCCGTGATCTGCTACGCAGTGGCGTAGCTAGCGACGGCTCGCACCGAGTGTCACTCATTTTAAGGTGACACCCGACAGTGAACACTAGTAGCGCTAACTGTGAAAATTCTTAAAATTTGACAACCGTAAGTAAATTAAATCAACTCTTAACCAGTAACGCGAATTGAACTTAGAACTTGTTATCATTTAGGGTCATATAGCCAAAGTCTAGAAAGAGAAAATAAATTTACGCACGAAAGATTTACAAACAATAAAAACATTCAATAAAAAGAATAAAGAAGATAACAGTTCGGAATCACTGATAAAGCAAGGCAAATGATTTTTGAAGATACCTGTTACGGAAAGCTACTTATAAGGTAAGTAAATAAAATTAGATAGGTACCTACTCATTAAAACTATGCAGTAGATTAAGTTTGGGATAGATAATCATGATTATCATTAAAGCCCCTTAATAGAGTCAAAAACATTAGAAGAAAGGAATAAACAAGTAAAATTTCAAAAGGAGATTAAACAGAAATGTAAAGAATTGGAAAAGGAATATCAATTTAGAACGACACGTAACAATGACTTCTTTAAAATGTTTGAAAAGCAAGAACGACGTGAGCACCTAAGGAAACAAAAAGAAAAAGAAACTGTAAAAAATTCTAATCTAAATATATCTAATTATAATTAATATTGAAGACAATTTGTTTTACTACAGGCATGAAAATCATAAAGAAAAAGAAAAAGAGAAAATCAAAAGATTAGAAATCGAGGATATGAAATTGATCAAACAAGTCCTTCAACAGGAAAAAGAAAAAAAGGAAAAAAAGTCATGTCATGCTGTAAATAGGTAATTGCTATAGCCTATCAGTACCTATAAAATAAAATAGTAAATACACTATAATTTTAAAGGCCAAATGCAGATTGTTGGAAAAGCAAGAAGTGGAAAATTACGAATTAACACAAACGATGCTAAGAGAATGTCAAGCAAAAAGAATAGAACAAGAAGAAGCGAACATCGACGCACAGCGAAAATATCGAGAACAGAGAGATTGTAACCTACAAAATGTTTGGAAACAGGTATTTATTAAAAAAATAATAACAATATAAAACAAAATAATTAGGGAGAGTCCCGGAGAGTTGAACCGCTTTTTACATAAAAAATCATAATTTCGTATTCATGGGGTTTAAAGAATCGATTATACATTTTTGCGATACCTTACTATAGTAGATACATTTGTGCATATTTGTATTTTAATATAACACGCAGGTAAAAATTGGCATTCTAATAAAAAATGAGATATGAGTCAAGTCTCCTCACAAGCAGGGACACTTGAACCGGGGTATGGGGAGAGTTGACCTTACTATTTTTGGAAAAAAAATGAATAATCATTTTCAGCTGGAATCAAAGTTTTATTAACTTATCTTAGATAATAATTAACTTGCTTTTAGTACTCCCAGCAAGAAAAATACAAAAAGATAACAAATTTTCATAACATTTGTAACAAAATATTCCAACAATAAACTTTCTAAGCCAACATGTTAGTACTTATTTAGTTTTTATTTTATTATTAATTTATTTCTAAAAATTTGGCATTATTTACCAGTCTCAAAATTATTGTAAATCAATATATCGTTTTTAATTAATATCTTTCTCAAAAAACGTTACCTTAATCAAATTACCAAACATTTATTCAGATACGATATTATCGAACTTTGTTAATTCAGTGTTTATTAGCTTTTTTTAAAAACTGTTAATTAACTTCTAATAATCTTTGATCAGTCGCAAAATAATTTTAAATCAAATAAGCATTTTTAATATAATATTGCTCAAAAAACTGTTTCTGACAACATTCGTGTACAACTTCTGTAAGCCCTACACATAGCTCATGAACATATCTACCACATAAAAGACAAAGGCGCATAGTCATAACATCTTACGTTTGACTAACAAAGCAGTACCAACGATCTTTCATGTCAAGTGTAAGCATTGTAACTGATTTGCATATTGTTTATTACATATTTCCAATAATGTAAACTAACAACACTGTAATTAATACTTATTGCAACATTGTAATTAATACTGTTGGCAACATTGCAATATGTTTTGGCGGGACGCGCCTTGCCATTGTCTGTAAACCTTAAAAGCTATTGTATTCTTTTGATGGATTTTTAGGGCATTCGATCTGTAACCGTGGAGTAGTGAACAAATGTAACAATTTAGAAATTTGAATAAATCACTTTAGTTTGAGCATTACTTCTTTATCTCAGAAGTGGGATAACACAAAGCTCACAACTGATTTCGCTCATTATCAGTGCTGTTTTGACAAAACCAAAATTTTTTTTAAAGTGAAAGTATGGAACGTGACATTGCTAGAAAAGTTTGTATCGAAAATGTGCGACAATCTCGCGCACGTAAAAGGAGCCACGACAACAATAGAACAAAGAGTCGAACTAATTCGAAAAACCATCGCACAACCGAAAAGAAACGTAGGCATAGTATTCGCACACACACACCAGATCTTCCACATCCGAGGTGCCCTGATGACTATAGCGTGAGTAATGCAAGGAAAGAAGAAGAACAAAGGAGTAGATCGCGAGAGCGATCACCGTATCATCACCGACGCCGATACTCCAGGAGCCGCAGCCGTCGACTAGCTACGACAGGCAGGAAAGAGCAAAGTAGTCTATCTCGCGAGCGCCGTCAATCATCGTATCATCGTCGGCGCCAACACAGCAGAAGCCACAGCGACCAACGAGCTTCGCCAGGCAGTGAGGAGCGGAGAAGTCGATCCCGGGAGCGTCGTCAACGTCGTTCTCGACGGCGTAGCATACGGTGTCGGAGCCGACGGAACGAGAACTACGAAACTTCGGACAATGACAACCACGTGGGTAAATTTGACACTCGCAAACAAGTAAGTGGTCAATGCAATGATTCTCTGTCTACATTGCATTTGCTAACCGATTTAGTGAAGTCTTTGGCTAATAGTCGTTCTGAAGGTAATAAATTTCCAGTTTTAGGCAACGTTATTCCTGAATTTGACCCTATGATCAAGGGGCAAACGATACATATCTGGCTCAATAAAGTAGAAGAGTGTGCAAAGTTATATAAATGGGGTGATGACCAAATTATTCATTACGCCTTGCCTAAATTAGCTGGTGTTGCACGTACATGGTACCAAGCGTTGCCGACTATGTCGTTCTCCTGGCCTGAATGGAAAAACAAGTTACTGGACTCTTTTCCGAACAGCGACGATTACGCTGAATTGCTGACGGAAATGTTATCAAAGAGAGCGAGGTTCAATGAGTCGCTAGAACTCTATTATTATGAAAAGATAAACTTATTGAATCGCTGCGACATAAAGGGAAAACGTGCCGTAGATTGCTTATTATATGGAATCGACGATCGATCCTTAAGGTTAGGAGGAAAGGCTACAAAGTGCCAGGAGCCAGAACAGGTCTTAGAATACTTTCAATCTATTAAACAGCAATCTCGAGAATACGATAGATCTAAGAACACTGATAGAAAACTTAATGCTTCTACTACTAATAATAATGGTCAGGCGGGTACACAGAAAATATTTAAACCTCAGTCTGTCACTCCCGTGACTTGTTTTAATTGTAATGAACCTGGACATTACAGTTTTAAATGCACTAAAAAGATAACAAGATGTACTCTGTGTAATCGCTTGGGCCATTCAAATGTGAACTGCCCTAAGTTACCTAATGAATCAAATACTAAGAGGGAAAATTTTAATGAGAAAAATGTTATGCAATTAAATTTAAATAATGGTAGTGATGATAAATATAAAACCGTATTAAAAATTAATGACAAATTAATAGATGGCTATATAGATTTAGGAAGTCAATGTACACTTGTGCGTCGTACTGACGCTTGCAAACTAGGAATTACTTGGACTCAAGGTGAACTACCATTGTTGCGGGGGATAGGGAACAACATAGTCATACCTTTAGGGGTCACTAATGTCAAAATGGAAATTCAGGGTATTGTAGATTGTGTGAACGTCATTATAGTAGACGATAACGTTATCAAATATCCTGTTCTTATTGGACATACATTCACGGAAAAACCCGGAATTACTATAACAAAAACTTCCGACTCTCTGCATTTTGAACGTAATATTGATATAAAACTAGATGTTACCTCACAAAATGACGTACAGATTTCTCCCAGCAAAATGGCTATTATTCCTATTAACTGTGATGAGAGTTATTCCGGTTGCATATATGTAAACGGAACTTTGCGTGCTAAGCCTAAAAATGAATTCTATTTATTACCTGGTGAATATAGCATAGAGAATGGAAAGGGAGCTTTACTTATACAAAACGTTTCGGAGAATATTGTCCAGTTACACGCGGGTGCATTAGTTACGCGAGCATTGCGCACTGAAACCTCCTTACGAGTGAATATCTTAGACTTTGATGATCCTAATACTGAAACTAGTCTTAACTATGGCAAGCAACTAACAGATTATGAGCTGCTCCAATTGAAGACAGTCTTGAAGGAATACGAGTCTTGTTTTTCAAATAGTTTGAAGAATTTGGGGCTTACGAATGTAGTGCAGATGGACATCGAGTTGACGGACAATAAGCCAGTAGTGTACAGGCCCTATAGACTTGCCTATTCGGAGCGTGAACAAGTTCGTTCAATGGTACAGGAAATGATAGACGCCGATATAGTATACGAATCCAACTCTTCTTACGCCAGTCCAATCTTATTAGTAAAGAAAAAAACGGGTGAGCAAAGACTTTGCATAGACTATCGTGCTCTGAACAATAAAACACGTAAGGAACATTATCCTTTACCATTAATCGACGATCAACTTGATATGTTGGCTGGGAATTCATTGTTTATCACGTTAGACTTAGCATCTGGTTATTACCAGATACCGATCTCGGACAGCTCACAGGATAAGACCTCGTTTGTTACACCGGACGGTCAATATCAGTTTAAACGCATGCCTTTCGGTTTAGCAAACGCCCCGTCTGTATTCCAACGAGCCATGAACAAAATACTTACTAAATCAAAACTGAAGTACGTGTTGGTCTACATGGACGATGTATTAATACCAGCACGCTCTTTTGCAGACGGTCTTAGTCGTTTAAAGGAAGTTTTAGAGCTTCTTCGTGAAGCTGGTCTCACATTAAAATTAAACAAGTGCCATTTCTTTTATGAAGATATAGACTTTTTAGGTTTTCAAGTTAACGGAGATGGTATACGTCCGGGATCTAGGAAAACTACAGCCATCTCAAATTTTCCCCAACCCAAAAATGTCCATGAGGTGAGACGGTTCCTTGGCCTCACAAGTTTTTTTAGACGTTTCGTGAAGGACTTTGCATCTATAGCTCGACCACTCACCGATCTTTTAAAAGTTAAGTTCGAATGGAGATGGACAGATGAACAGACTCAGGCATTTGAAGTTTTAAAGCAGAAGCTGGTCAATAGACCTATATTAGCTTTATACGATAAAAATTTAGTGACCGCGAGGAATAGAATGATAGTCGTAAGCTGATAATTGTAGGTGTGCATGAAATTTATCCTTATTTAATATCTATTGATTCTATATTGTCGTGTGAGTGTAGGTTATGAGCTATCAGTGCGCGTCGAAAAACATTTGATTAAGATAAGCGCATAGATGATAGTAGATCATAACAGACTACGCAGATTACACAAGAATGTGATAGTGGTGTAGGTTATGCGTGACCAGTGCAGAATGTGAATGATACCAAATGGCATCGCATCGCACAGATGGTTACGATCATAACAGACTACTCCTCTAACGATAGCCATTTTAGTTGACCGTGAGCGATTAGTGCGAACTGTAAATAGTTAAAGTACTGAATGCATAGATAATCGCAGATCATGGTAAACAGACACGATTACTAATTTATATATTGATTTAGAATTGGAAAACATAATTATTCATGGATGCATTGTAGAGCATAGGTTATGAGCAGTTAGTGCGAATGAAACAAATAGACTATGACGCATAGATAACTGTAGATCATAACAGACTATGGAAAGCAATGGTACAAAATATTATTCTATAAGATTTTAAAACTGATTAATTTCGATGTGAAAATTAGGATTTTTTTTTTCTCTTTTCCATTTTGTTCATATACTGTAAAAAAAAAAAAAGGAGCATTTAAAATTAACGAAACCATTTCATTAATTATGTGTTATTTAATTTTGTTGTTATCTATTGTATAATTTTCTTTACTCTTCTTTGTGAGAGGACTCACCTTTCGAAGGATGGCCGAGCTGTAAGCATTGTAACTGATTTGCATATTGTTTATTACATATTTCCAATAATGTAAACTAACAACACTGTAATTAATACTTATTGCAACATTGTAATTAATACTGTTGGCAACATTGCAATATGTTTTGGCGGGACGCGCCTTGCCATTGTCTGTAAACCTTAAAAGCTATTGTATTCTTTTGATGGATTTTTAGGGCATTCGATCTGTAACCGTGGAGTAGTGAACAAATGTAACAATTTAGAAATTTGAATAAATCACTTTAGTTTGAGCATTACTTCTTTACAAGATTATCTTCAAAATTATCATCAGATGAAATATCAGCGTACGGCACAACATCTTCGTTATCAGATTCGCTGTCATAGTTTTATTTTTACCTTTTCTCCCTTTAATGGTTTTCTTATGGACGTGTTATTATTACAATATGGAAGAAGTGTTAACAGCGTAATCCTATTTTTCTTGGCAAAATTAATCGTCTCAATGCTTACGTGACTCTCATGGTTATCCAGTATTAATAGCACGCGATTGGTCTCGGAGGCACGACAATATTTTACAAAGCGTCCAAGGAATTTCACGAAACTTGTCGTAGTCATCATCATCGTAGTCATCTGTCCTTCAGATACGAAATGATCTTGATCTCTAACCCTTGGAAATATAAAGAAAGAAGGTATCACGTTTCCAATCGCATTAACGGCAAAACAAAAGGTTACAGTTGTTCCTCTCTCCGCAGATGTCACTTGTCCGACCTGTTTAGTCTTTTTATTGGCTATCATTTTTGGACAGTTTTGTACGGTCGTGCCACCCAGTTTCGTCACAATTACCTATATATATTGTGAGCCTCAAAGTTATATCTCTCGAGAACTGTTTTTAAATTTGTGAAAAATTCTTCGACATTTTTTTTTGTTAAAACTGGTAGCACGAGATAGACTGGTGGCTTCGGGTATTCTTAGACTTACTTCTGGATTTCTGGAGGGAAACCCTGAAACCAATCTTTACCGGCAGAGCTATTCGTCGTCCAGCTGTCAGGAAATTTCTTTGAATTCACTGTCGCAAATACAAATGCCAACTGCATTGCTTGTTTTCTGGTTAAACCATCATGTATTTTACTGCCTGACAATAAATAATTAACAAGGAGGTTTTCCTCGGCTATTGTAAATACCCGTGATGCTTTGTACTTACTGTTTTTTTCTTCAAATTTATAAATTTTCTCTTCATCTAATTTGTATCGTCTCAATGTACTTCTATCTATGCCACACTTGTTTGAAATTTTTCTAGCAGAAGCACTTCCCTTTAATTTCATCTATGGCATTTTCCAACTCCGTTTTTGTCTATTTTTTTCGTTTTTTTTCATTTTTAGGAGGCTTGTAATGAAAGCGCATTGTGTAGGTAGGTACTGTAAATAAAAAATGAAAAATTAAGACAGAAAAAATACACTTAAATGAAACTACGTTTACAGTCCCTACAAAGGGAGATATGAACCACTGAGCATGTCTCCCGCACCTACCCTGATGCAACTCTCCTGCTCGCATTAATTTCACATTTAGCTTATGCCATAGAAAAACCTCCGACCGTAGAGAAAAAACACAGCACACGTCAAACTATATTTATCTGGTAATATAATAACAGTGACATACAATACGATTCTCAATAAACACGACAGCGATCACAAAACTACTTAAATTGAAAAAAAAAACACTCCGCAGCAACAAAAACACAGTTTTACATTCTCGTTGCCAAACAAAACAGCTATGATGCAAAATGGCGGCATACTTGTGATTAGCCTCTCGCATGTGACCAATAACCGCACTAACATTTCGTTTGCGCTAAATTTAAACACAATTTTGAAAGATGGTTCAACCCTCCCACCTGGGCAAGTCTCCCGGTTTTCCCCTAAATTTTTGTTACGAAACAAAGAACCGTCATATGATTACTACGGTTTGAAGTAAGTTATAATCTCAAATAAACAAAATAAACATTTCCAACACCGATATCTTATAAGAACAATAAGAATTATTAACCATTATAGCCAAATTAATATTCCAGATTCGTAAAGGTAAACAAGACACGTTAGCGTTCAAAAATAATTACGAAGCAATAATGAAAATTCAGGAAAATCAAAATCAACGTTATAACCAATTTATAGACGTTGAAATACAAAAACATGAAAAACGTTTAGCTAAAAAGTCTACCAAAACTACGTAGAATATTCTAGAATTTTTACGTAAAAACTTAGGTAAGTACATAATAAATTTAAACATTACACTCTATTTAATAGACTTGAAGAACGAGCAAGAAAAATTGAAAAAGAGAAATCTTTACACGAAACTCGCAAGCTAATCGCGAAAGATAACAAAAAGAGATCTGAAAGCAATCAAATGACACAAGATACCAAAGAGTTATTGTGGATAGACAGTGTTTTGTAACCAAATCTTGTTTTTCTGATATCGGCTGTGGTCTTACTGTTGTACTTTTCTTTCACTTTTGCTTGTAAAAAAAAAAATCAGAATGCGTTCAGAAAGTAAAGAAAGTACGTTCAGAATAGTAAAATAAACTCATTTTACCGTAGAATTCAATACGAGATACATTTCAAAATAAGAAAGTTGGTTCCGCCCATATCATAGACCATAAGGCCACAGATGACGCTTTGAGTAATATTTTAATGAAAACAAACATCAAAAATCTTACGGCCGCGGCACAATGCGCTGTGATTTGATAAGTCAAATTGAAATAGGACATTGAATATTCGAAAGTGGGCAGGCGAAGAGTTGTTAGTTTGGTCGCCATTTAAGTAATATATTGCAGGTGGCCTTAGAAGCGTCGTCTAGGGTTTATTGGTGTAAATAGATGCCTCATTAAAGTTAAATTTAAATTTCAGAAAAACTGGAAGCTGAACCATTTGGATTCAACCACATTACCAATCCCAGATTATTGACCACATATTATATTTTTAAAAATAAAAGTCAAATTCGACAACCATTATCTACATTTTATTTTATACTACAAATATGTGGACTATTTACAAATACATATAATATACTATGTCATCACATACATATGTACATTAGTAATATCTGATTAAAATCCCGCATTCAAGTGAGGTACATTTCCACTATAATATGAGTAATATTACTTTATATTGAGGTTTAACCTTTGGAAAGTCGGAAACACTTTAATTCTTATCTATTATAAATTACAAAATAAATAGCATCAAAATCACATTAAACAAGGTACAGTCGAATGTATAAATGTGATAATAAAACGAAAAATCAATAAGTATATTTTTTTACATTTATGCTTGTGAATATATTGTACCACTACATATGGTAACATTCGACTATACGGGATGCATTTCTGTAGTATTTTCTTCGTAAAAATGATTGCAGAAAAGCGAAATAAAAATTATATGTTATCCTAAAATCGATAATTTTGTTTGAGTGCTAAGTAAACAATTTGATTAATCTATTTCCAAAATACTTTTCGAATTTTATATAAAACAATCATTAACAATTTTTTCAAAGCACTCAAACATTATTAACTAGAAATTTACTTATTGATATTATCATTACACGAGTCTTTTTTTTTAATTTTTGAAGATTTTAATGATGTCAAATATATGTAAATGCCATAACTATAGCAAATAGACACTAACGTGAGAGGTATTAAAACCCTTAAATTAACTCGTGTCATAAAGATGACTTGAATAGACCAGTGTTCAGTCGAATTACTTCATCAATACATTTTAATAATAATCAACCTAACAATATAATGCACAATATATGTATGTATGTATGTATATTTTTTTAGTCTGACAATACAGGTACTGAATTGCCATTAAATTACAGTTACTGTCGGTTTTGTTAATTAATTTAGATTTATGTTATTGATTATTCATATAAGTGGATAGATTTTTTTATTATTCTAATTAATTTCGTTCTCTTTTATTACCGATTACAGTAATGCTAATGACTTTCTGTAAATAAAAAATAGATACTAGTAGCCAGGCAATATGATGAATAAATATCAAGTGAAAACCCAAGTCTATCATCACCCCATTTCATTAGTAAGGGGATTGCTTCTGCTTAAGCACAGCCTGCACGCATTTCGCCATTGTGGGAGAGGCGCGACTGATAGCGTCAGTCATAAAATAGTCTTCCAGTTGCTTCAGTTTGACATCCAATTTTCCAGAAACGGGCTTTTGAAGGCTCTATAAAATTGCAAAAAAAAATTTGTTCAGTTGACTAAAATTTGAAATGTTATATATTATTTTTAGCTATTCTTCGCACAAAATTCAAAAAATAGAGACGTGCTTCGCCTCACAAAGCATCCTCGGGATATTCAAGAAATCGCTCGGTCAGCTAACCAGCACCGAATCTTATTCCAGGTTGATCGGATTTCTGGATTGACAGCTGACAGTCTGATCGCTGGAATATCCTGAGGATACTTCGTTAAGAGGCGAAACACGTAACTTTGGAATTTTGGACAAAGAATAGCTAAAAAGTTATAAGAATTCATCACAATTGAAATGTCATATTTCAATTTACTTTTTCTTTTTTGAAAAAGTAAAAAATAACAAACCATTCAGATACAGAACAGTTAGTTACACATTCAATACACCTAGTAAAAGTATACTGACTCAAAAGCAGTACTCGCCCGCTTTACTAGGCCAATATTTCAAGTGAAAGTATTTTTTATGAAATGACGTATGAAAAATTTCATCTCAATTTGACATGTATTTCATTAGTCATAAGAAAACAAATGTGTAGAACTACATGCTAAAGTATAAATATATGATTTCACAAATAGAAGATGGATTACTTCGCCTAAAAATACTTGTTAATTTAGAACACTTATTCAAACCAAATAGAAAACGATTGATAGAATTTCAATCTCGCCTGTATATTACCTAACAAGTTTATTACATTCGTTGTCGAATCTAATTATATTTTAGTTTACGAGTTTTTATTGTCTTATACTGCTATTATGGTATAGTGAATTACATAATTAATTAAAAAATAGCAGACATACCTTTGCGAGAGTTTGCGCCTGCGCAAAATAATTGTTATCTTGCACGTCTCCATACGATACTAACGCGGGACTGATTTCGCTGAGACGATCGCGGACCTCGTCCAAGGTATCGTAGGGAAGGCGTTGACCGACCACTTCAGACAGAGCTCTGTTAATAATTTAAATAATTTTAGAGACACATACTAAAAATATGAAAAAATATCGCAATAATAATGGCGTCTTGCTAGTCTTATAATTTCAGTTCAATCATGTAGTATCGCTGATCATTTTATTAAATGTAACTTACATATTTATTTTTAAAAAAGCTTAAGAAGTATCATAATTCTTTTTATTATTTTTATTAGGTAGGTACTTTTTTGCTGCCAGTATAACAGTGTCAAAAAATGAGCGGTAGTGAGTGAAGGTTTTTGTGGTCCTTGTGGTCAGAAACGGGAGAAGTCAAGTGTTGTCATTTTGTTTAGACATTTTTGCACTTTTCGGTCTTTTAAAGTACAAAAGTGATAGTATATTATGGCACGTGCAAGTGAAAAGAATGTAAAGGTCTGAATAAATATATGCAACGAAGTTTTCGCGTTTTTCCAAGAATTCCTTTTTAACTTCAGTAAAACCTACTATTAATTTACTGGAAGTGTGAGGGACGTAGTCAAGAGAAAACAACAAGTTTTACATCAGAGATGTGCTTTATGATGAAAGATGAAGAATTTTTACATCAGACAACTTCTATTAGAATCTGAATAATAAATACGGCTATATATGCATAGTTTCCCTTGCCTCCCTAGAATTGGGAAATAAAGTTATTAAAAAAATCTGGGGTGCGATCCTCCTATTCTTATATCAAAACATACAGTCATAGAATAAATAAATAATAGTACTACCATACAGAATGCTCATTTTGCAAAGACAAATAAATAGCTACTCTAGTGACGCGTCGATAAAGCACAATCTAATGCGTATATGCGCCTAGTCTGTCCATAATTTTAATCACTTATAATTCAAACTGTGCGCTCGCGCGGTGAGAATACACCGAATCACTACGCACGAGAATTTGTTTGACTATGATCGTCTCAAAGTAGTCGTATCACTGTCTCACGCCAGGGTTGCCATTGCGAGTGCGATTGTGCAGGGGGCGGGGGCTCTGTAACTGTCCTCCGAGAAGTGCCTCGACACAGCGCGAGACAGGTCACAGCGACACAGGTCTCTGGTGCGTTCCGTAGGAGATTCCGCTAACGACGACCACCGCAAGAATTTTGGTGGGTAAAAGCCCCACATAACCTAATATCTCCCCTAGAGCGCTGCGTATCTATGTGCAAATTTCTCCTGCGTAACCAAAAAATTATATTTTCGTACCTAAACTACAGAGTGAGTAAGGTTTGAATAATGTTGACGTCCTCTGGAGGACGGAGGAGACGCTGTAATGGGCTGAGCCTGTGTGTAAAAAAATAGAGGCTCAGCTTTAAAGCGTAGGGGTGTATCGACTACACGTATGCCAGTTCGATCCTGACAGTCGCGCATATTATTTTACGAAAAAAAAAGATTATCAGTGATCGTACTATAGAAAAATGAAGTGCCGTGTGGTTGGTTGCAAGCGCATTCAGATGGATACTGTGATACTCTAAAAAATATCACATTTCATGTATAAGTATTAACTTATACAATATTACATCGAAAGTTCTAGAAAGTTTTCTTGTTCGTGTTGGTTTTACTATTCGTCGACAGATGTCAACTTAATCGCCCTTTTAAATCATTTTGCACTCAGATATCGCTAAGCATATTTAAAAACCTACCTGTTTACTCCTAACAATGCTCAATTGTTAATTTATTTCATGAAATTGTTTGTAAAAAAGCTACATCGATTCCTTTACACCGAGTGAAGTGACCTCTGTTGGGAATAAAAATTCTTGCTAAAACTGGCATTACCAACAGGGTAGCACGCAGGAGGTAGACGTATTACAATAATACTAACGTATTTTTTTTTGTTACGGATAATTTCTGTTGGGGAATAGTAGTTACTTTACAAAACTAACATTATGAGGACCGCACTCAGACGTATTGATACTAATATACTCTTTTATAAAGGATAATTAAAGCCAAGGAAGACCAAGCTTGACTTACGAATATTAAATAGCCAGAGCTGTTAGCTGACGGAAATGTGAAAAACACTCGCATACCCAGGCGAAAATGTGTGAGTGATGAGATTTGAGGAAGCGAAAAAAGTATGTAACTCTGACTACCCTGTTAGGGATACAGCGTGAGGATAATATGTTGTTGTTGTACACACCGCACCGCCTATATCCAGACAGCTAAGATATGAACCATTTTTGCAAAGGCGAACGTGCGTTTCTTTGTAGAACAATTATAGTAATAGATGGCGTTGCTGCCTATGCTTTTATGATATAATTTTATTTAAGTATCAATCATATACGAAATTTTCGTCAGTCAGTATTTTATAATAAAGTTATAACGTTATAACTAACGGAAGCTAAATTACACATATAGTAGTGGTGTAGCAGTTTAATACTAATGGGAACTGCTTATATAGACCATAGAATGAAATTAGTCTAATTGAAAATTTTGGATTTTTTGTTTTGGCAAGTTCCGACATTGAATTCACATAAAATAATAAAATGTTTTTTTCACAAATACATGTTTAAATATTCTCGCGATAGGTTGTTAATGAGACAGGCAAGTTTGTACTGTATTTATTAAATTAAATAGTAGGTATTTTTAAGTTTATTATTTTAATTCAAAATTCTGAAATTTTAAATGTCGGTTTCAATCTAAACGTGCGATATATTGTCTTACTAATAATAAATATGTAGCGACCTGGCGATGCTAAAAGTGCTGAATTGTATTTAGTAGAATATAAAGCAATTTGAGGAAGCGAAAGAAGTATGTAAGGACCGCGACGCTTGGCGCTCCGCCCTCTATGATTACCCCGTTAGGGATACAGCGTGAAGATATGTATGTATGTATAAAGCAATTCGAACGCGTGGCTCGCAAGTCGCTTTCATACCATTGCCCTGTCATGCCAGTTCGTGCTTGTTAAATTGTGTAAGAAGAAAATAAAAGTTCGACACCAATATGTAATTAACTTATTTGAATTTATAATAAATAAAGAAAATGAACATTAAGAAAATACCTAAAAGCACATTACAATTTCGCTTGTCAAGACTCATCTTTCGTGGCGCGATCCGTACTATCATTCTATTTAAATAAAGACAGTAACAGTTACATGATGCGCACACAAACAAATTGACAAACGTTAATTTAAAAATTGCTTTTCTAGACCGTTATTCGGTCCCCAACACGCATGATACATACAAACATATCTTCACGCTGTATCAAACGATACGTTGTATTACGATAAAAAATTACAAATCTAAAACTACATCTCATCCGCTTTACTGCTCCATCATAATATACATTATGGATTAATATCACTTTACTCTCAAATACAATTTCGAGTTACCGATTAAGCACTAAGTACGTCTCTGTATCGAGAATGTATTTTACTCATCTGGTGGTGAATAATAAAACTACTTGAAAAATCATAACACAAAGAGACTGCTACAATTCGCTAGATGGCGGCAGATTAACAACATCCCCCTCCATTTATTCCGCGTTCCCCTCAACCCGCATGTTGTTACACTGGTTTGTATGAGGAACATTCGTTACGGCGCCTCCTCTTCGTTTTTACTTCGTGTCTAAAACCTTACCACGGCCAGAGGTTTAAAAAGTTGCTAAAAAACATCACGTGATTAAGACTAGGCTGCCATTGAGTGTTTAATAAGTTTGCTGAGGCGGCTTAATTAATGTGAAATTACAATGTCCAAAAATTATGGAACTTTGCCACATCCACTGCGTGCCCAGTATTAATATTTATTGTATTATATGGGCTATTAAGAACACTTCGAAATAGTGTAGTAACTAAAGTAAAATAGCTAGCGAATCTAAAGATATTACAAAAAAAATCAAAAGCGCCTACCAAAAAATAGCAGGCGCATCACGACATTTTCCAAAACGACTGCGTAAATCAAGTTGAATATAGCCAATAGTAATGAAATACACAAATAAAGCACCCCGAAACACAGCGGGGCTTGTTATTTACATACAATGTAACCAAATCGCCAGAAAAACAAGTTCGTACATTCGTCCATACGCAAATATGTATTGTAGATGGTACAGATGTAACTTCATAAAAATCCGAAATGTCAGTCATTGACAATAGGTGTGTCATAATTCATAAGTCAAACTCGGAACAGCGTCGTTGATTGACTATCTTCCTGTCAGTTATTTTATTTACAAAAGAAGTAACTCCATTTTTAAAGATTTTCTGTAATAGTTTAGAAAATCTAGCGCTATTAAATTCTAGAATACAGTCATTTTCTATCATAAACCAGCATGTAACCAGTGGCGGTACCTAAAGCCCAAAAGGCCGGCTTGCGTTACTAAGATGCTCAGTCAAGATCACAGAATACTAACGTGTCAAGAATGAATTAAATATCAACTTCAAATCATATCAAAGTTTTAAAAATTCTCGCGAATTACTTGTCAAACGAAAACAGTGTAGAAATCTTAGAGAAATAAAACAGGAATTCAAGTCGCGACCAATCAGTGCGTCAGTCGATCGACACTAACGACATCTCACAGCACAATCAGAGCAAAAATCAGAGTAATCAATCTTCTCACTCTCACGCGTTGGCTTGCAACGGGGCTTGCAACCTCTCTTTCTCTCTAATAGCAAAACTCGTTATAGCTGTAGCTTTTTTACTAAACTCGTTATAGCTATAGCTTTTTTACTAAGGTTTATATAGCAATTAGTATGAATCGAAAAGCTCGTCTTTCATACTGAATTTTGTACAAATTGAGAGATACATCTATTTGTATCGTATAAATATGGTGTGGAAGGCCCCTTACTGCAGGCTGTGAGGTCATTATATCGAGGCCACGGAGCCTGTATAAGGATAGATATGTCGCCCTGGTTCGAAATTTGCTCAGGCGTCAGACAGGGCTGGGTGATGTCTGTCTGGCTTTTCATGATGTAATTGGACAGTTGCCTCCAGACATTGAAAGCTAGTATGAGTGGTATGATATGTGATGATATAGTGGTAAACTGCCTATTGTATGCTGACGATGCAGCGCTTATAGCACTATCATAAGCAGAGTTGCAGACACTAGTCAAGTGCATTAAAGAAGAATGTGAAGTGAAAGGATTGAATATGAATGTGAACAAAACTAAGGTTCTGGTGTTTGAAAGGGAAGCGGTACAGATGAAATGTGAGATTTGGGTAAATGGAAAATGTCTAGACAAGTGAATGAAATTGTGTATTTGGGGAGTGCATTTTAGAGAGATGGAAGATCTGAATTTGATGTGGAGAGACAGGAAGCAGCTGGCATTAAACGGTGGTCTGTCCGTGTCTCATGTATGCATGTAATTTCGTTTCTTTTCTCTATTCCTGCAACTTCCGCTTTTACAAAAAGGTTTTTTTTTATCATGAAAATGAAATGGCGAGTAGAGCATTTATTAATTTAATTAAAAATGAAAATTGTTAATTTACTTTGATTTGGATCAACATTGCTCAGATTCCTATAATTATTTTATAAACAATAAAACCTTGATGGCCAAAGCGAAGAGCAATAACAAACACACAAGGAATGATAAATAATGATTAAAAAAACTCAATGTGTACTATTTTTTTTCTGAATTTTCCAAAAGTACTATTTTTTTGCGATTTTTTGAAAAAAGTATGGTCGCCACCAATTTATAGGTTATAACTTTCGTTATAAACTATAAACCTGATTTGTTTTATATTCGACTGGAAAATTGCATAAAAGACAATAAATCAGTGTACAAAACTATTTAACTGATCGAATGTGTGTTTGTTTCTCTGACTAGTAATTGGCATAAAAGACAATTTATTATATCAGTTTATGGAACTGATTAGATTTTAGTTTGTACTCCCATCCAGTTATAGGTAGGTGGGTACACTATTTATTATTATCGGTGCTGTATATTTCATTCAAATGACAAAAATATTTAGAGTTGAGAAAATATCTTGTTATGACGATTAAAAAACTATACTGGCACCATAAGACACATAAATTCTCATAACCACATTAATGCTGTGATTTCTTTTAGTAATTTGGATTAACAGTGACTTGAGACACATTATTATGTTAGGAACAGATAACAACGGAAATGTCAAAAGCATTCGCATACCTAGGCGAAAATGTGTGAGGAGAATGATGAGATTTGAGGAAGCGAAAGAGGTGTGTAAGGACCGCGACTCCTGGCGCTCCGTCCTCTCTGACTACCCCGTTGGGGATACAGCGTGAAGTTATGTTATGTTTATGTTATGAACAGATAAAGTATTTACGCCTGTACATTTTTAATAACAAAGTATTATAAAAATTCTTTGCTGTAAAAATAACGCGGGGAGCGTTCTCTTACCATTCTTCTTGTCCATCGGTTGTGCCAAAGGCATGATAAATTGGTAATCTATAACATTTTACCGTTCCCTATACTTTTACAAAAACAATGAAGAACATGGTATGTTGAGCTTGCCCTATTCTGAAGCCCTAGGCACGCCACTGCATGTAACGTTATGTAAAAAACAAATATGGCGATGTTTACAGCCTTGTTCAGCCATAATGAATGCCTAGTTACTAAAAATACTTTTTATTTTGATCATTGTTTGCGCTAGCTTAGTAAAGTTATAAACCACACAGAAAATCATAAGAAACTAAAATATATTTTTTAAGTAGAATTGTTACTCTGGGACCAGTAGTAGGTAGGAAGGTATGAATTTAGGCATTGTCATTTAACTATATATTTCTTTATACATTTTTCTATCGACTGCCTATAATCATAACGTAATTTGTGTATTTTCGTTCGATACTTTTTTTTTGCAATGTAATGCCTTTTTGAGAGATTTTTAAGTATTTCTCCTAAATTACTTGAGCAGTAAGACATAAAATTGAGGCTAACAGGAAGACAATACAGTTTACTAAATACTGGCTAAAGGATATTGAATTATATGAATTAATATTCCAGTTATAACGATATATGTCGCATTATATGGCGGAGTGTGGGAGCGGAACCTACGCAAGAAACTTTTTTTTTTGTAGAATTCTCACTTCAGAGGAAAGGCAAAAGGATCTATGCCTATAACAGCCGACGTCTTTAGTAATAAAATGATATATTCATCATATCATTTCATTAAAATGTCGACAATGTCGATATTTTAATGTTTCTTGGAGTTTCTGGCAACAAATATATTAAGGCAGTCGTTCGCTGGTATTATCCACTAAGGCGGACTAAGCCACTAAAAATATCAACATCACACTACTAAATAAGCACTTATTTCAACAATTCCACATAATCCACAAGAGCGAGATACTTAGGACGCAAAACTACGCCAATTTTACATCACAATATCCAGTAGAAACAATTTGCAAATAATTCAAATAAACGCCCAACCGCTCCCCATAAAATCCCACCAAAAAAACAAGAAACTTCTTGGGAGCTTGTTCTTAATGGACGACGCCTTATCTAGAAAACGGTATTATTACCTAATAATCTTCCAGTCGGTGCGCGCCTTGCCCGGCGGCGACACCGCGACAAGCGTCTGCTGCGCGCGGCCCTCCGCGTTCACGTACGTGGCCTGCTTCTCCGTATAGGCCGCGCCCGGCAGAACAATGTCCGCGATCTCCGCGCCGCGGTCGCCGTGGTGCCCTGGCCGATTATTTATACTTCTTTTAATACATGCTGCCGAGCAAGCAGCATCACAATACATACATAACGGTAGGACCAGTCCAAGATTTGTTAATAGATTACATAGGCCGTGGCCTAGTAGCGGCAGATTTTAGAGGGCGGCAGATTTGGAGAGCATTGAATAATATTACAAATAGTAGATAGCTATCACTAATCCTAGAAAGTCCCTCCAGTCCCTGACCCAAATGTGGCAATTCATTAGAATCGCTGTCAGTATCAGAGACGGAGTCGCCACTCTCATACAGTTCCATAGTACGTAGTAGTATCGCTGGAGAACATCTTTTTTATTTGTCAGCAGGTGGTTTTCTTTCGAACGCACTTTATTCATTCTGCAAGGTGCCGCACTACTTCGGTACTTACGTACTTCTTTCCAAAATAATTTGGAATTTTCCTCTAAGTTGTCCGACATCTTGTTTTCATCTAACACCCTACACCTTTCACACTTCTCTTTCACTAGTGCCTTCGTTTCTGCTTTCTGCAGGTTATATATGTCTTTCATCAAATTTTTCATACCACAGTCATTTTTAGTAGCAAGATAGTCTCGCCATGCCTTCTTCTTCTTAAACACAGACTCTTTCACCTCATCATCCCACCACACATCACGTTCCCAATCTTATTCGTTCCACACACTACTTTCACAGCCTCGATCTTACTAAGGTTCTGCCGACATTCTTCAACATTCTCGCTCATCACTTTCAATCTGTCAACAAGCTTACCGAATAATACCCTTTCATATTCATTCCTGGTGATCGCATCTTGCAGTTTCCAGCTTTTAATGCGACAAACCGCTGCTGGTTTGAACGCTACGCGACATCGCCACGCTGCAAACAGTCCCCTTATTCTAGTTACCACTAGAAAGTGGTCTGTTCCCAGATCGGCTCCTCTGTGTGCTCTAGTGTCCATAACTTGCTTTTTGAGCCGGTTGTTTACCAGGAACAAATCAATCATACTTCTTTTATGCTTCTTTTCCCACGTGTACTGATGAATCCTTTTGTGCTTAAATAAGGTATTAACAACAAAAAGATCCTTTTCCATACATAATCCTAACACAATCCTACCAGCATCATTCATTCTCTTATCTCCGTATTTGCCTAGAACAGACTCCAATCCTGTTCGAGCTGTCCTGACCCATCCATTCATGTATCAACACACTAATTCTCTCATTCTCTTCAATCGTCGCTAGAAATTCCCTAACATTCTCCCAAAACTGCTCTAGCTGGCCCAAGCCTACGGAGGACACTGGGGCATACACCACTAAAACAAATATCCGCGTCAATCCTGTCTTGAGGCGCACCCAGAGCAGTCTCGGGTTTACACACTTATACTCAGTTACACAATCAACCAAACGAGGACAGTAAGACGCCTACCCCTTGGCATCCCCTTTCTTCTTATGGTACTCCTGACCACAAAGCGATGCCCACTCCAGGCAAGTGGGCAAGTTCACTGTCCTTTCGCTTGGTTTCACTCAAACATAACACATCCAATCTTCTTTCTTCCATAATATCAATCACTTCATCTTCTCTTTAATCCCACCTCTCACATTCGACGCAGCTATTCTGCACTCCTCCCTCCACTTCCCGCCGCTAGGTGTAAAGAGTGGCGAGTAGCGGTCCCCAACGCCGAACTGCACTCTGCTCACACCAGTGAGGACAAGCAGGTGTACATCACTTTCAGTACAGTGTACAGTAGAGGAATTGCAGCCCTGAAAAGGCTGGCAGGGGTCGCAACGAGCACGCTTCCTCAATTGACGCCAATTGACTCAATTGGCTCTTAGTGCAAAATTCCTGTCAATATACCTAACAACTTTTGTTCTACGACTTTTTTCAAAACTCAATACGTTCCTCAAAAAATATTTGTTACGTTTTGTTGTACTGTCTGAAACGTAATTACTCTGTACGTATTTCCAATGGTGCTGTGCAAGCGCACCGGGGCTCAGCGCCGCGCTGCACGTGTGCCGCTTTAGCGACTGGGTAGATTAGGTGGGTATACAATATAGGGGTTGAGGGCGACGAGAAATCGATCTAGCTAGGTTTTTTGTTTTTTTTAAATATTTTGTAATAATATGTCTATATTCAGTTTGCAACAAGTACCTCTTGAAAACACATGTGACATTAATAATGTACTTGTAATAAGAAAATAAAATGAAAAATAATGATAAAAACATACGGCTTCATAACTTCAGACAGCCTGTCCCGTACTAAAAATCAGGCGGCGTGAGGCAAATAAAATCAAATAAAATGTAGATGTGTGGGTGCCGTTTTCTAACGAAATGGCGACCGATCAGCTTATCTGATAATAAATGTGTATCGTATGCACAGGTGAGTCAGGTTACCTGATTTAGCTTACCGTTGCTGCTCGGACACGGCGTCTGGCTCTGGAGTTATTTATAAATCTATGGCTAAAAGTCACGGAGGCAAGTCTATTAATCATTTTTCTGAACAGTGAATTGATTGTTGAATTTCATGGGCTTCCTTTAATTTAAAATACTATTTTGTTTAGAAGAATAGTATTACAAAGAATAGTAGAAATAATATTATACGAGTAATATTTGTAATTGCATTCTCGAAAAAATATAGGGATTTATGGGGGCGAGAAATTGATCTATATCTTTCCACTTATTCGTTTTCTATATGTTTTCACTTAAAACTTCTAAATTCTAAACTCTTCTAATTTCGCAACCGAATTTACTTTTTTAATAAAACAGCGGCTAAAGCGTGTGTCTACCACGCTGAAATGCGCGGGTTCGAATCCTGCAATGTGGTCAGACTTTTTTGTTTTTCATTTTTATAAGACACCGAGTACAGCTAATTAAATGGGATGAGGCAGGTTTCAAATGACAGTTATCTTATTTATACAAGGCTACCTTTCCATTTTCATAATCCAACAATAGCTTTAATTTATCAGCGGTTGTTAATGCATTATACATTCGTTTCGACATTTTGTGTACTTTGATTCACTTGTTTATCCTACAAAACCTTAGATAGTGAAATAAATTGGAATGGTTGCAAATGATCGTGTCGCAATCTGTCCAAACTTGATAAATTGTTCTACTTATACAGGCTATTGAGCTACAAGGTCCGAATTACAGAGGTAAATATCGAAAACATCTAAGAAATCAAATCTTAATTATAAATGTTTAAAGATTCTCATAACAGAGGCATTTCAATGCAAAAGTGTCGGGACCTCATTGTAATTACCTGTAGTAGAGGTTGCTCATATTCAGGGCCCACTTAACCAGGTTACATGTGTTACACTAAATATACATTTAAAGAAGGAGCTAGGATGGCAGGAGTAGTCGATCCTACCCACACACAAAATGGGCAATTTGGAGGTCGATTTGCGGAAACAATCTCATCATCAAGTACATATTGTAAGTATAATTGTAAGTATAATAAAAGTATGATTGGCCCGTTGGCGCAGTGGCATATGCATCTGCTTTCCAAGTTTAGGGTCCCGGGGTCGATCCTCGGTCAGGTCAATTTAGGAAATGAACTTTTCTAAATTGGCTTGGAGTCTGGGTGTTACTGGGATCTCCCCCAGAGTTCGTTGTGTGGTACCCATAGTACAAGCTTACTGCTTAGTTTGGGGTCACACAATCTTTGTAATTGTCTGGATTATTATTATTATTATTTATTATACCATATAGGGGCTATAACGTTACCTTGATAGATAACGACGGCATCTTTAGGTAAGTTCTCCCTGGTGACCGCCCCGGCGTCCGCTCCCAATAAGTAGACGAGCGCGGGCGAGCCCGCCAGCGCGGCGGCCACGCCCGCGCGGTAGCCCACGTCCAGCGCCGCCACTTGCGACGCGGTGCGCTGCAGCACGTTCAACACCTGCGCGGACACTTTTTTTTTGCTTTCTTCATGACATGGCGCACTGATTAGCGCATTTGCCAATGTCACGTATTGTATTCATGTAGATTCGTTATCGTAAAATACCTCCAGCAAAAAAATAGTAGACCTTACTGAAGTTTTATAGGACTTCTTGGAAGAACGCGAGAACTTCAGCTACACATGTTTATTTAGACCTACTCCATTCTTTTCACTTATACAGAATTTTAGAACACAATATACTATCACTTTTGTGCTTTAAAATTCCCAAAAATGTAAAAAATAGAAAATCCAAATAAAATGACAACTTCACCTCCCGTTCCCGCCAGATAGTCCGCGCGGACACTTACACACATCACATTCAATACTCAATAAACGTTCTTACATTCTTCACATATTAACTCTTCTTTATAACTATTTTTGAAGTGAAAACTTCTATAGGTAGGTTGGGCGATTTTTGGATAGGTAAAACAATAAACTTAATCTATACTACCGTATAGACTATAGACGAACATAGAGCTCGTTGACGCGTGACAATTTTTAATTTGTCAATGTCATCTATGAAATGAATGATTCCCTTGATTATCGTGATATGTAATACCACTATCACATACAGAACACGTAACCAATATTGAAAAATACAGTACTTCTTTGAAATAAAACACAAATAACACAAAAGAATAAAATAAGTTAACAGCGTTTTCCACAGCGTGACGACTTGTACAGACCTGTTATTCAAAAAGGATTACAATAGCGTCTCGTTTGCTATCCCTTTCTTACTCGTGCCGCTATCATAAAAGATTACATTTCCCACTCGCACTCTTTGTACATCTATACGCCAGTTATATGCTAAGTTTGTGGGTAAAATCTTAAGAGTTCGGGTCACAGACATGCGTCACCAACGTGTTATTTTTTTTTTTTGTATAGATACATAATTTTATTTTAATATAGAGCATTAAATCGCGATAAAACCACACCTTGATGCCATTTGAACTTCACAGCGACAAAATGCAATTTTTTTACACTACAGAATTATTGTTTAGGTTTTTAACGAACCGACTGAATGCCGTTCAGTCGAGCGCACGCGCGAATCGTGTTGCCCACGCTCCTGCCCGCCACCATCGGTGGTCGCCCGTCGGTTATTTTAAAGACAAAAATGCTTATTGTGGGTGATCCTTACTTACTTTGATATATCTCTTAAGGTTCACTTAGCGTAAGCCATTTAAACGCCCGAAAAGCGTTTTTTTTCGGACTTGATTCACCATTATCGTCGTACATACGTCATACTTCGTACATTATTTTATACAACAAAATATATCCTATAACCCGTTAATCTCACCATATAACAGCTATGAATTAAAAAAGAACTATATAAATCAAATAAGCGGTTTTCGCGTGAGAAGAACATAACGGACAGACAGACCGAAAGATATTGAGTTTTCTAATAAGTATAAAAAACAAACCAGGAAACAGTTCATATAATGGTAAGTGGATTGAAGCCCATCGACATTTACAATATAAAGACTAAATATGCACTTCAGATTGCAAATGCGTAGGCAATCCTGAGAACTAAGATACTGTGCCTCTTATATTAGAAATTTCACTGGGCATCTAACCCTATACACCAGAACACAACAGTGCAAGTGCTGCTATTTCCTAGCCCATCGCCTAGTAATACCAGATTATTTATAATTGGATGACTTTTACGATCTGTGCAGGAATTAAGCAGCTGACACAACGGACGTGTACGGGCGAACTCAGACCTAAGTATTCTTAGCATGATATTCAGATAAAAAAATGATCTGAGTGTCGCGATTTCAATGCTTTTCGGACAGTAAAGGATCCCTGACTGAGTTGTATATATGTATTTACATGAACATAACTGTTTGACTATGTATACAACCTCACAGGTTCATCATATTATTAAAAACTGTACATTATAAAATAGATAAACAAAATTTAATTTACTCTTCTTACTGATTTCATAATTATCAGTGGAATATAGCGAATGGTGGGATTCCAAGACAAAATCACTTTTCTTAACTATGACGCACGTGTCTTAACTCAGACAAAAGTATCAGGCCGAATTCTTAGTCAGAATTTTAAGCTTCTTACTAAGAATACTTATGCTCTGAGTTCGGCCATATACACTAATTTTTTTTCATTCACTTATATTTTATTGTTACTGCTATATTGAGCTTACTACTGAATATAAAATTCATTTTATCTATCGCGAAAGCGTAGTATACCGTAAGCTCCTTTATACTTTTCATATTAGAATAAAATTAACTTGTCTTTTAATAAAAACCTGACCTTGCATTTTATATCCTTAATTTTTGACATTACATTTCCCTCATACCTTCCAGTTCTTATCCTGGAGCTTATTCTGCAATCTCAAGGACAGTTCTTGCGTGTAAGCCAGTAGCGCAGCGCCCTCTGGGGTCTTGAGTTGGTCGGCGCCTAAAATCACAACGGGCCGTTTCGCTTGTTCGAGACGCTTGGATATTTCATGGGAAGAAGTACCCGTTGCTATATCTTTTAAAACAGATGCCGAGTCACCAACATGCTGCAATAATAGTAATTAAACATATTATAAAAAAAAAAGTAATTACTATTGTTTTTGTGAACTTGTAATGTTACGAAACATTAAGTTCCATGAACTTGCAAATGTGTAAGGAATGTGCAAAATAAACTATAAAAAATAACATTAATAAACTCGTCGTCGGAAACGAGTGTTTGTATATAATAATAGTAATAAATAATAATAAATACGCCAGGCATTACAATAGTATATATAATACCAGCTTTGGCCCGCGACTTATTTCGCGCGAAATTTAAAAACACACAATATCTTTATAAATTATAGCTTATGTGTTCATCTAATGTGTTGTTAGCTACATTATTGTAAAGTTTCATTAAAATCCATTGAGTAGTTTTTGCGTGAAAGAGTAACAAACATCCATACATCCATCCTCACAAATTCGCAGTTATAATATTAGTAGGAAGTAGGATTGGTAGGATCCTAGGATCATAATATTATGGCATAAGACAATAGCATAAAGTATAAGATAAAGTATGTCTATATTAATATAGGTATTACAAGAAGCATTGATTTGCTTCCATTTCAAAATAAAGCATAAAGTAGATAATATCTATCTGATTAAAATAATCCCAAAAATATTTTAACAATTGTTATGAAATTGGCATTTTTTAAATTTTTCAATAATTAAACAACATGCATAACTGTTTTGAAATATGTCTCCAGTCAATAATATGGATTTTATCACCCTATAGCACGCACTACGATATTTTCAATTGGTTTGGACAAGGCTGTAATTATTTCAAATATGTACCTATAATTCTTACCAGATAGTCATAGGTGAGATCTACTTTTGGTCCGATAAAAGCGACATCTGTCTCCTTCTGAATAAACGCTTTGCGAATACGCGCGTTGAGTAAAGGAGCCTCGAAACGTATATTGGTGCCAATAAGTAGGACGAAGTCAGCGTCTTCAACGTCTACGACAAAACCATTATAGTATAGTTACATTGTTTTAATAATGTCACTATTATTTTCTTCCTAAGGTTCCTTAAAATTTTCCTCATATGGACTCATTAAGGCAAATGTTATGTACAATTATGTAAATAGCCAACTTAAATTAATTTATGTTGAGTCATCAATCATAATATAATAATACCTCGATACATGTACTATCGGAGTAGTTGGCGGTCGATCACCTCTAGAGCGATTATCGCTTGCATCGGCCGAACCGGGCGGTCACCGCACACTTCCACTTGCCTCGCCCCCTTCCATTTTGACATATCGTATATTGACGCGCGACAAGATGACAAGAGTAAAATTATAAGATTATTACGTTCTGAAATATGCATTTTAATCACGTCAAATTAAAATTGTTTAAGAAAATTAATAAAAAATTATAAATAAGTATTTTTTTTGCACAAAAAGCTTTTTTTATTTTAGTATTATAGAAAATACGGCAGTTTTTTTATAGTTATTAATTTAAGGGTTCTGTACCAAAATTACAAAACGAAATCCTTGTGGTGGTGCAACTTCGTTTGTCTGAAATTAAACATTTACATATTTCTCCCTTTGTCTCATGTAATTTCGTAAAGTGGTTAAGCATTGGAATCCGTAAACTGATTTTCTTTCAACGTTTGTAAATTTTTCGATGTTCGCCAAATTATACCAAAATATTCACGCATAAAATTATTTTGAATATTAAAATAGAATAATAAAAATTAGACAAAATAAGAAGAACACAAAGAAAATATTAATAGTTTATTTTAAAAACCAATAAAAAATAACAAAACGTTACAAACTACGTTTTAAAAACTTAATGATAATAATATATTCGAAATTTTCTAAAAAATGTAGGAGGTAATCTCCGAAACTTATCATCCGATTTCAAAAAAAGGGTATATATTATTCAGTTTTCCACGTGGACGAAGTCGTGAGAAACAGCTACTTCTTTATACAAATATTTAAGTGTATTAATTTTACCCTCTTAGGAATATAGCGTGAAGATATGTATGTATGTATTAATTTAATAGTGTAGTGTACAAAATAAAAGGTAATCGCGTTAAATTTTCTGTTTAAATATTTTACAATATAACGCGAAAGTTCAAAAGTTTATACCCCAAGATAGTTCGTGATTTCTCCTATATCACAAAAACATGACTCAATTTTTCAAACGCTTGATTTATAGAATCCAACTACATATTTGAGAATCTAATATATAATTATTATAAATCTTTTTTAAGTATATACAGGCAAAACAGTAACGATAGTAAATTCAAAACTATTTTTAATGAATAACCAAAATGTGGTCTACATTTTGGTTATTTATTTATTAATAAAACGTGGGGCGCGTGAAATTTTATTTTTTAAACGGTTTATTAGTCTGATTATGCCCTAGTAGATAGATGAGGAGAGTGGTGTGATGACTGGTACCTAGGACCTACCTAATTATTTTTTTAGCTTTAAGTACATTATCTACATCATTATTATATTTCTTTTCAATAAACCGGTCTAACTTAAGAATTTATTTTTACTTTTTTTTTTCAATAACGCTGTCGTGTAATTCTGCCATACTGCGTATCTCTTCATTGATTATTTTGTCCACAACGGTGACACCGCACATATTTCTAAGAGATCGCGTTTCTACTGCATTTATCATACTTTCACCTGATTTCGGACATATCCAGGCTTCACTGCCATACAATAAAGTTGACACTAACACCGCATTGTCGATGGCCATTTTGGTTGCTTTAGACATATTCACACTGCCCACTAATGCGGGTAAGGAACGGCTCATTTCATTGCCAGTTGCTACCCGTCTCTCCATATTCAACTCAGATCTTCCATCCCTCGAAATCACACACCCCAGCAATTTCATTCACTTGTTCTAGACTTTTTCCATTTATCTATATTTCACGTTTCGTCAGTACTCTTCTTTTTCAAACACCAGAACCTTAGTTTTGTTCACATTCATATACAATGCTTTCACTTCACATTCTTCTTTCATGTACATGACTAGTGTCTGCAACTCTGCTTCTGATGGTGCTATTACACGAAATACACGAATTATATTACACGAAAATTAAGTTTGTGTGCGTGTTTTGGAGACACTGCCTACATCAACGACATAGATTTAAATGCATTTGATAAGTTCAACACTTTTCGCTTTGTTTATGGTTCACTGATTTATACTTGAATTGTCTTGAATCAAAATAAAACGCCATATTTGTTTTCTTCGTACGAGTGATTTGTTGTTCTAACGGTTATTTAAAAAAATCTATTCTTCTTACAATTCGTATTTGAAGTATCGGTTTTTAATAGATAATTTCAGCTGTATTTTAAAGAATGGAACGTTTTAGCTGTGATAATTGTGTCGGCAGCCTGTGTTTACGAAAACTAAAACAAGCCGCATTTTCGAAATTTTTATACAGTGAAAAATTACAAACTATAGCTAAAGGAAGGTGGTCCCAGAGTTGCATTTATATCAAAAGTCAGGTAATGTGACTAGAAATTTTAATTCTAAATATTATGAAACATTTAAGTGTCTGACGGGTTGTGCACATACTAATAGTTTATTTTGTTTTCCTAGCATTAACATATAACAAATAACAACCACTATGAAAAATTAAAGTAACGGTAACATTCTCGCTCGTCAGTATTGGTGTTTTAGTAAGTATAACTATGTATTAAAATTGTTATTTTTTTTAAATATATTTGTTATTTTGACTGCCTACTCTGTTGAAAAACCCTGTGCACGCCACTGTTCTGACCTATGGTCCGATACTCCCCACGTCAATACGGAGCGAGAAAGTGTGATCCTTACAAACCCTATCGTTCCAAAAACACCTTGTGCTTCACACAAATATCTTTCGGAAATGCCTTTCATATGTTCGGTCGAAGATAATAAGATTTCATAAACGTTGTAGAATATCTATTATTTGTAGTTATTGGGTTAAAAACTTTTTTAACCTACTTCCAAAATAGGAGGAGGTTCTCAATTCAGTTGTTTTTTTTTATGTTTGTTACCTCGAAAATGCGTCATTTATGAATCAATTTGGAAAATTCTTTTTTTGTTTGAAAGGATACACTTCCAGATTGGTCCCATTTAAATTTCACTGATATTGCAGCTTTGGTTTCGAAGATACACCAAATAACACGATTTGCTGTCTTATCATGTCAATATGCTGGCTATCAAAATCAGTCCGGTATAGCAATCACAGGTCAAATCAATGATGTTATAATATTTGTAAATATAACATCATTGTGTCAAATAATGAAATCGCAGTCGGGTAGGGTTAACAAAAGCAGAATGAGTAAGCTGAACAAGTGAACGTAGCAGATGCAAATTGCAACTTATTGCAGCATAGTAATTTTTCGTTCTCTTTGCTGATGACATTTTGAATGAAAAGAGATATAGTTAGATAAAAGTGTATAAAGGATAATAATTTTCGGTCATTGGCGGAAACATTAGAAGAGTGTGACCAATAAGGGCAGTGCTAAGCAAGAAGTCGTTCATACAAATAATTTTTAAAGCGGTCGAGCGACAACTACCACGATAGTACCTTCGACAACCTCACTCGAACTACACAGTATTACGTAAATAACCCAACAAATAGGTTTTTCAATTCTATGTATAAAGATTAATGACATACTAGCAATCTTGGTGTTAAGCAGGTAAGAGGAACGCAGGTCAATGCCGGCGCCCTCTAGCGGGAAGTACTGTTCAGTGCAAGTGTTTTCGGATCCCAGCCGGTTCACCAGGTCCTTCAGCGCCACAAGCGATTCTGCATCCGCCAACTCGCCGGCCACAGCCAACAACTATTTAATATTAATCTCAATTATTGGACACAGTTTAACTTAATATTTATTTTACGTATCAAAAACTAACAACTAGAGTGAATTTGAATGTATTGGTATGAATTGAATCCATTATTTTATGTTTGCAATGCAATTCAAATATTGATAACGGTTACGAACGAAATGCACGCGATAAGTAGCTGAACGGCGACATTTGCGCAATTGATCCGATACTGAGCGAAAGAAAATACTAAGAAGAAATCAACACGATAACGACGGGATGGTGGGACGCTTTAAATTATAAATGTCTTGCTTTGCAATGCTTTGAATTGTCTATCTATGGATACAGGATTACAATCTTTTGAACATTGCAGGTTCATTCTATATTTTTAAGCATTGCTGTAAATTATGAGATATAAAATTTACCTTATTGGGAGGACAATCGCGTAGAGCACGAGCAGCTGCAACAATAGCGTCTTCCCACTCGACAGGTGTCAAGTTTCCGCGACTGTCTTTCAACATAGGTGTCACTAATCGTTGACGTTTCAAACCATCGCAAGCAAATCTAGACTTATCCGCTAGCCACTCCTCATTGATCTCCTAAAAATGTAAAAAATGTAAGTCAATTGTAGAAATGCAATAAAAATTTTTTTTCAACAAATATATTTTATATATTGACAGAATTAATGTGCTTGTCGCGTTATAATACATTACTTGAAAGTTAAATGCGACTATGTTTTAAAAAGATATTTAGTCACATTGTAGTGTTGTACTCTTATTATGAAATACTCTGCAATTACTTTTTTTTAATTTCGAATGCTTCCACTGCATCCAATCCGAATCAGATAAAATACGAAAATGGAAAACTTGTGCCGAATTGCGATGTAGCTTGCGTCGGATCCGAAAAAATATAGGATGTCGCTTGTACATCCAAGATGTGATTGCGGCTTTATTTTATACTATTTAGAGATGTATTAATGTTTTTGAACTAAAAACTGTCATAAAAAATAAATATTTCTCGGATCATAGTCAAAGTCAACGTCAAATCAATTTATTCAAGTAAACCCAAATAAGGTATCTTTTAACGTCAAATCTACTTTAGTTCGGTTCAAACAGAAAACCTTGACACTGAGAAGAATCAACAAGAAACTAAGTCATGTACCTTTTTTTTTCAGTCATATCAATTTATTCACGTAAACCCAATTACAAGGTAATTTTTATTGGTATGGTATTTTGTTGGATTCGGATTGGACGCAGCCAGTAAGAAAGCGCGCATACAAATAATGCTACGACTATTTTGGACCATATTTTCTCGGAATCGGATCGGATGCAGAGCGAAAGAGCCGTTAGGAATTATTTCTGAAACAAGTAAAACAGATGGGTGTTTGAGAAATATATATATATACATATATCCTCACGCTGATATATATTCCTGATGGCCTAGTGAAAGAGGACAATTCTTTCATTTCAAATCTCATTATTCTCCATACACAAGAGACATACATAATTATAATATTCAGCAAGAGATTCTGACGATGTAATTAGTTAATACTGCTATTTAATGCCCATAAGTCAGTTTTGGTCTTCCTTGGGTGCTGCTACTACTTATTGTTGCATTACAGATTTTATTCATCACAAATTCCTTTCAACAAAATTCAAAATAATATATTAAGCATTAAAATAAAATGAATGCTTAGTATATCAAGACCATTTTCTAAAGTAATATGTTTCTTACTTACCTCGTTAGTCCTAGGAAGTATACGCAACACTTCATTGGTGCGAGTTGAAACCACGATGTTACTACCCAAAGCATCTAGCACATCTACAGAGTCAATCTGTAAGTAAAAATTTAATTAGAAAATTCACAGCCTGTAGCAATAAACAGTAAACATAAAATTATGTAGAAGAACCATTAATACGTCCGAGAAATCTATATAAATAAAAAATATTTTAATTCAAAAAACTGAAAAACCCTTTTATTACGCACTAAAAATTAAAAAAAAATTAAATTAAATTAACTTTTATTTGTTACGATATGTGTATGTTATTTTAACCTCATTGTAGAGTAAATGCAAACATATATTATTTTATTCAATATGTGACGGGTGATAGATATGCTAGGTTCAGCTTATCACTTCTTTTATCAAAAAGTGTGGAACGCTTTGTTTAAACCAGCCATTCCCAAAGTGGGCGATAACGCCCCCTTGAGGGCGCTGCAGGCCTAAAGGGGGGCGGTAAGAGACCCAGAAAAAAAATGGGGGCGTTGTGTAGAGGCCTGGGGGGTGATTTGTAATTTCATTTAGCTAGGAGGCATCTTAGACAACGACTGCATGAGCTCTCGACTCAGTAGACAAAATAAGTTTGGGAATCAGTGGCTTAAACTAATTAAAAGTACACATAACTAACAAGCACTCTACATTTTTTGAATTAGTCATTGGAAATAAAAGAAGTGATAAGTTTACTAATAACTACCTGGCATCCGTCTACCTATCGTCCGTCACGTATTGAATAAAAAAATATGTTTGCATTTACGCTACAATCTACTTCTTGCCTCCATCATCAGACTCTTCTTCACCAATTTTAGCTTTCCGTTCCGTTCCATTATACCTAGTTAAGAAAATTTTGTACGCCATCTTGCGATGTGCGCCGAATTTAGTATGACATTATTTTATTTTTCGTATTCTTCTCTACATAAAAAATAACTAGTCCGTCATCTTTGGGAGTCCGCCATATTGAATTTAGAGTGATGTCATTTTATTTTTCGTATTCTTCTCAGCAAACCCTTTCATGTGATGCCCATATCATGATGGTAGATAAGAAAATTTTGTCCGCCATCTTGGGGCGTCCGCCAAATTGGATTTACTATGACGTCATTTTATTTTTCGTATTCTTCTCAGCAAACCCTTTCATTTCATACCCATATCATGATGGTAGATAAGAAAATTATGTCCGCCATCTTGGGGCGTCCGCCATTTTGAATTTAGTGTGACGTCATTTTATTTTTGGTATTATTCTCAGCAAACCCTTTCATTTGATACCCATATCATGGGAGTGCATAAAAAATAACTAGTCCGCCATCTTTAGGGGTCCGGCATATTGGATTTAGAATAACGTCACTTAGCTAACCATGGATTGTCATTCAAACTAAACGTGTATGCAAAATTTCAGCTCAATCGGAAACCGGAAAGTGGGTCACATTTAACTTGTAAGATTATTTTACATAGTTACAGGTGAAGCTAATAAAAGCATATTAAAAATTAATGTTTCTTTATAGGTTTGACCTTTGCGTCCCTAAACCATTCATGCAATTTTGACTTTGAGCGCAGTGGCATATGCACCTGCTTTTCAAGCTAGGCTCCCGGGTTCGATCCCCGGTCAGGTCAATTTAGGAAACGAACTTTTCTAAATTGGCTTGGAGTCTGGGTGTTACTGGGGACTCCCCCAGAGTTCGTTGTGTGGTACCCATAGTACAAGCTTACTGCTTAGTTTGGGGTCACACAATCTGTGTAATTGTCTGGAGTATTATTATTAATTGTGATCAAACTTTGGTGAGTTATTCTGCGTACGCCCGCTAAGGTCTCTGAATTATTTAATTTAGGAAATAAAAGACTACGCGAACGAAGTCGCGGGCAACACCTAGATAGTAATAAATCCTCCACAAGAAAATTTATCGGAGCTGTAGTCTTTCTACTGTCGTAGTAATTCTACGACAATATCAACGCGCCGCGATACGAGTAGCGCAAATAAAACGCAATGGACTCGCCTCGCTTCGCCGCGTGGCCACTGTGAAATTTGGGGCCTGGACACCACCCGCCATCTCCCCGCCTCCCACTTCACCTATACCACTGAGTCATCACAAAAATGTGTGGTGTTTCTTCGAGGAAAAAAATCACTCACATGCTCAGTCAAATTTTAACCATATTTAGTAGTCTAGACTACTTGGTTCTAGAACCAAGGCAATAAATTTGGAGGACTATGTGGGACTCCCGCTTCGATGTGGGTTACCCACCAAAACCAGAGGGTGTTCCTTCCTGTTATTCCTTCCTATCTATTGTCGCGGCCGCGGGCGCGCGATGGTATTTTTCACGCGACCGCGACAGACGTTGCTGTTAACCCCAGTGGTCTTTAAATTGGCAGGTTGTGTTGGAACTAGCACTGAAGGCATCCTGCCAATAGGTTGACAGCCTGAGAGTTCCTCCAACCGAGGGATACCTCTCCCTCACATAGAGGATGGACCCAATACGATCAGAATACTGTCATATTGTAAGACAGCAATGGCAAGGTGAAATTTAGCCTATGATAAGAGAGAAATAATTGTTTGCAAGACTCTTATAGAGAGGGGCTCTAAGAAACAAATAAGCTTACCCTCCTAGTTTCCCAGGGTCGAGCAACAAAGCTATATGGTTTGGAAGTAAGGGCACCAACGGGGCACAGGTCAATGATGTTACCAGAAAGTTCCGAAAGGAACATCTTTTCAACATAAGTTCCAACCTAAAACAAGCAAAAAATTAAAACTGTATATTGTAGGTACTTACAATTTCGGTTTGCTTCAACCTAAAGGTTGCAAATATTAGTAATAAATAAAAACACATATAAGCAACATCTAATTCACATTAAAAATAACTTAATCATATGTAAACCTTATTATAAGCTATTTTTAAAAGCAAATCTATTACAAGTTAAAAAAACTAATACTGATATAATGAACAAGACACTCGGGTATCTTTTCATAAACTAATATTTCATTACAATTTTTTGTAAATGTAGGCTGCAGATCATTTGATTAAATCATTATTATTACAGACAAACCTAAAGTATTCAATGGTTATTTGAGACTTACTTGCATATCACTACCTCTGCCTGTGGTACCAAAGTCATCAACACCTGCCACCTCAGACGCAAATCGTATGCATCGTGTGCAGTGAATACAACGTGTCATGATAGTCTTGATAAGAGGGCCTACATCTTTATCTTCAACAGCCCTAAGAAAAAATATATTGACTTGAATTTAGTCTTAAAGTTGTAATAGGTATAGTGAACTCAGCCATCATGATGGATCTGTTTTATAACGGGTCCACTAGGGTACCGGTCCCAAGCCCGGATAAAAGACGAAGGCATGAAATCACAATGGATTGTGATTTATCCTCAATACAGTGTGATTCATGGGGGGAGGGTGGAGATGGATGTGAATGCAGGGTCACAGCCACGCATTCGAATCTATCTTATTTCTAAACCTAATAACACACCATCCCAACCAAACTTTCCGCATCATCCTCAATCCTTACAGTGCAGTAGAGAGGGATATACATTAGGGTATATAGGGCATATATAGGGTCAAAGGGAGCAGCGCAGGGAGTATTTGTTCCCCATACCCCCAAGATCAAGGTGAGAGGGCTTGTGCCGAGGATCTACAGCCTTCTGCTGTGGGAAGCAGGGGGTAGTATGGAGGGGGTCTACCTGTGGGGTGGAGAGACTAGGTCGTTATGCGGACGACGGGGGGCAGGGTGAGCCGAATCCCGGTTACCACTAGAAGCATTCTGGGAGTGAGCCAAATCCGGTCACCAGACCTCCGCAACTAAAGATGGCTTAGGTTCTCCTTCCATGCGGGCGGAGCCTCTTCGCACGATCGCTGTCGCAAACGAAACTGTGCATGGGAAGTGGCTAAAATTTAGCTGGGGTGTGGTAAGCAACTAAAAGCTCAAACTTTAGTTCTTCCCTTAAATCTTATAGATCATGGAGAAACATATAATTACTTTTAAAAAAGCCAAAGTCTCTGCTGTGGGGAACCAGGTGCAAATGACTCTTGAAACTGGAACAGGAGAAGGGAAGCCGCATGCTGTAAAAGCAGGTGGGAGACCTCTCTTAATAGATAAATAAGTTAAAGCAGTTGTGGAGAAGGAAGGGAATCCTGGAACCAGTACGATAACACCAGGAGGACCTCCGGAACCTGTAACATTAATAGAACAAATCTCATTAGATTCTCTTTCACTAGAAGAGGAGAAGCTCCTGAAGTCTCCGGATCGACCGGATGGGAATACCCAGAAGGAAAAGAAGGACGGCTTTAGGGTGTAGTCTCTAAGGCGAGGAAAAAGAAAACTAGGCATGCGAGAAGGAACCAGCTTAAACTTGCTGACAACGTTGAAATAAAAATGTCAGCCTGAACATCGGGCAAAACGGACAATGTCGCCAGCATGCCTACAAAGCGTCAGAACACAGATCCGTAAGAAGGTCCTTCAGAGCGTCTTTCGGCGAAGCGGAGAAATCAAGACACTGTGGCAGCTGTGGGACCTCATAGCTCCGCAAAGGAGCAGCGCAAGCTAGCTGTGGTCATATGCCGGGAGGACAGGTGTCATATGTCAGTATTGGAGGATTGTCACATTAATTTGAGTAGGGTACTTTTCCACTTTGTTTTATAATAATGTTAGATAATGTAGGTAGGTTAATGTTCTGATGACACTCTTTATTATTTTGCAATGGCTACCTAGCTCATTACACGATTTCTAATACAAATGTGTTTTAATTAATTCGGGACTTAATAGTGGCGATGTTTGGTGAAAATTTGTGAAAAAATGGACAAAAAGGCAGTGAAGTTTGATGAATTCAACCCTCAAACGGACAATTGGGACATATATCTCGAACGTTTGAAGTTTTGTTACGAAGCTAATGGAATCGAGTCGGACGCCGCGAAACGCGCTAATTTCTTCACAGTGTGTAGCTCGCGAGTTTTTGAGACTTTGTTGGCGTTAATTACGCCGCTGAAAGCTAGTGATGTGACATTTGACGAAATTCAAAGAGTTCTTACGAAACATTTTAGTCCGAAACCAAACGAAATTTCAGTGTCATTTCAGTTTTACAAACGCGATCAAAACCGCGACGAGTCCGCGGCGGAATATATAGCGCAGCTCCGAAAACTAAGTTCCGGCTGCATCTTTACGGACTTAGAGCGAATGTTACGCAACAGATTGGTCTGCGGGATGAGGGATGACAAACTGCAATACGAACTATTGAAACGTGACTATATAACGTATCAGGACGTAGTGGACGCTATGATGTCGGCCGAGCGGTCGGGCCGCGACGTCCGCATGATGCAGCACGCGGCCGGCACCACGCCGAGCTCGCAGGCGCACCTGCCGTCTCCCACGCTCGGCGCCACCGAGCCGATGGACATTAACGCAGTGCAGTCAAAGAACATCACTCGTCTATGTTTTCGCTGCGGGGACCGACATGCGGGCGAATGTCGATTCGTGAACACCGTGTGTCGGTATTGTAAGAAGAGGGGACATTTAGAGAAGATATGTTTGAGGAAAAAGAAAAATATTAACAGAGATGTCAATTTTACTACAGAGTCGGAGAACAGTTAGAACGGAATGTACTGCGTGCAGAGCGCCGGTCGAGCCGGCCGCGTTCCGCCGTTTGAAGTGGTGGTGGGGCTCGCGGGAAAACAGGTCCACATGCAGGTGGATACGGGCGCTAGCTTCTCCATCATCAACGAAGGCACGTGGCGCTCGCTGCGCGGCCGCCTGCCGCCCGCCGCCCTGCGGCCCGCCGACCTCACGCTGCGCACCTGGACCGAGACTCCCGTCCGTCTGCTGGGACGGTTGACTCTGCTGGTGTGGTACAACGAGACGGAGCGACGCCTCTCCTTAATCGTCGCTAAAGGAAACGGTCCCAATCTGTTGGGCCGCGATTGGTTCACGCCGCTCAATATATCTATGAAAGTTAACTTTGTTTCGCATGTTAACGATCAAGAAATCAATCGAGTTATGACTAAGCACAGAGATGTATTTCAAGAAGAACTCGGTACCTACCGCGGACAACCTGTAGCAATACATCTAAAAGCGGGCGCGACGCCCAAATTTCTGAAGGCCAGACCCGTTCCGTACGCAATAAAGCAGAGGGTGGAGGAAGAGATAGACAGGCTACCACGCGAAGGAGTACTACGACCGACTTCCTACTCGGAGTGGGCTACACCTGTCGTTCCGATTGTGAAAAAGTCGGGAGAAATCAGGCTCTGTGAAGATTATCGCAGCACGGTCAACGAGGCGACCGAATCGGATACGTATCGGATACGGATAATGAAGTTTTTGCAACGGTCGCTGGTGGCAAATTTTTCTCCACATTGGACTTAGACCGGGCATACACACAGGTGGTCCTCGACGACGACGCGTCGAAACTCCTCACCTTGAATACCTGCAAGGGACTCTACACCGTACATCGACTGCCATTCGGAGTCAAGGCTTGTCCAGGGATATTTCAACGATTGATAACATCCTTGCTCGCTGGAATCCCTGGAGTTGCTGTCCTCATCGATGACATCATTGTGAGCGGCAGGGCAAGGCTAGAAATGCAGGAGAGACTCGATACCGTACTAGGACGCATCGGACAAGCCGGTCTGCGTCTCAATAAGAACAAATGCAAATTTGGTAAGGAGCAAGTTGAGTTTCTGGGGTTTGTCATCGACGCGGAGGGCATTCATCCCGCACGAAGTAAAGTCGAGGCGATCGTGAACACTCCGGAGCCCAAGAATAAGCAAGAGTTGCAGGCATTCCTCGGCCTGTATAACTTTTATGAAAGATTTGTTCCACACAAGGCGACAATACTTGAGCCCCTACATAGGCTGTTGGAAATATCTCAGACATGGAAATGGATAGGGCGTGAACAGAACGCATTCGACACTGCGAAACGTCTCATCACATTTGACTTGACGCTTGTACACTACGATCTACAGAAGCCGCTCGTACTTACCTGTGACAGTTCAGAATATGGGGCGGTTTTGTCGCATCGATCGGAAGAAGGACAAGACCGACCAATAGCCATGGCATCCAGGACGCTACATTCACACGAAAGACGCTACTCTCAGCTTGACAAAGAGGCCACTTCTATAATGTTTGGAATCACGAAATTCCATAACTACCTGATGGGCAGACATTTCCGGATAGTGACCGATCACAAACCGCTGCTGGGCATTTTCAACCAAAAAAAACCTATGCCCAATATGTTATCACCGCGGTTGACTAGAATCGCTATCGCCCTGATAGCTCACAGCTACGAAATAGAATACAAATCGGGACCGCAAATAGGTGTTGCGGACAATTTGAGTCGATGGCCACGACCTGTTCCAGAGGAGCCCGAACAGCAGCTGAGCGAAATTCTATTGATGGCAGAAACACCGGAAGACTTTCCATACGCTGATGAACAAATAGCATCTGAAACAAAACGGGACAAGACATTATCACGGGTTATTTACTACATTCAGCGCGGTTGGCCCGTTAGAGTAACAGACGATGACTTACGTCCGTTTTGGTTGAATCGATTGGAACTATCACTTCAAAACGACTGCATTCTTTTGGGTTGCCGCGTGGTCGTACCAAGGACACTCCGACAAACAGTTCTGAAGATGCTACACAAGACACATGCAGGCATCGTACAGACGAAGGCTCTAGCAAGAAGCTACGTGTGGTGGCCACATCTCAATGACGACATCGAATCGATGGTGAGCACGTGTGCTAAATGTCTAGAGCATCGACATATGCCTCCTAAGACTTCCCATGAATGGGTTACACCGACAAGACCCTGGTCCAGAATCCACATAGATTTTGCTGGGCCGTTCCATAATAAATATTTCCTGATCATTGTGGATGCATATTCGCGTTGGCCAGAATTATTCATGACGAATAACACCACTTTGGCTACTGTGATAAAACTTTTAAGAACAGTCTTCGCTACTCATGGACTATGTGATGTGGTAGTATCCGACAATGGCACATGTTTTGTGTCCCACGAGATAAAACAGATCTACAAGGCTAACAACATCCGTCAGGTGACTATAGCATCATACCATCCAGCAACCAACGGATTGGCTGAACGTATGGTGCAGACCATCAAAGACAAATTGCGGAAGATGGACGACTTGGCATGGGACATTAGAATTCCAAACCTTCTGCTAGGACTACGAGTCACCCCATGCAGCGCTACAAACAAAACACCTGCAGAACTATTAATGAATAGACGTCTACGGACATTGCTGGACACTATTCATCCGGAAAATCTGCAACATAAACAAACTGAAAAGCAGATTAAGGACAACAGTGACAAAAGGTCTCGAGAGACAAATGTAGGCCAGAATGTAATGTATCGGAACTATAGCACAATGGGACAAAGGTCAGGCCAGGCCAGGTTTGTGACAAAACTGGACCATCAAGCTACAAAATTAGAACGGTTGATGGAGATATAGTTAACCGACACATGGACCAACTAATTAAAGACGCCTGTACAGGCTGACCCAGAGGAAGGGGAGAGATTGGTCAGTGATCCAGTAACAGATAACCCTGCATCACCAGATCATAGAAACAGAAATGATGAGCTGGACAGTCCAGAAGAAGACATCATAGAGATTCCAGATGCTGACAAATGGGCAGATATGTTAGGAATACCACCATCGGATGTACCCTCCACCTCCTCTGCTCCAGGCAAAATGAAAAACAGACTAGATCTGCATTCTAGGACTCCATATCATAGACACAAGGACAATCTGTATATTTCTTAAGAATTTTGTAATAATTATGTATGCAGTATAGTTGTCATTCAGATAGGCATAATACGTTTTCACAATATGTTAGTTTTGATTTACTTTTATATATATAATTTCTGTATCATATTTTAGGGGGGAGGTATGTCATATGTCAGTATTGGAGGATTGTCACATTAATTTGAGTAGGGTACTTTTCCACTTTGTTTTATAATAATGTTAGATATTGTAGGTAGGTTAATGTTCTGATGACACTCTTTATTATTTTGCAATGGCTACCTAGCTCATTACACGATTTCTAATACAAATGTGTTTTAATTAATTCGGGACTTAATAACAGGGCTTTGGTAGATGAGGCTCTGGGGACTATTGTAAGAAAGAGGCTCCCTGCCTTGATTGAGGAAGCTGTGGATGATGGAGTGGGTGGGAGGTCACTCAGCTTCGCGACATCGGGATTGGTGATGGAAGGATTCTTCCTTATTACACCAATATCAATTGAGGCGAGGGAGTGGTTGATGACTTGTGACTTCGGGGTCCGTTCCAAACAAATAAAGCAATTGGTAAAAGTCAATATTTAATAAAATGCCTAATGGTTTTTAATTATAAGGTTGATTGATCTTCAAAATTTAATGAGAGGTTACACTATAATTTGTCTTTTTCTCACATACAAGTTCAATCAAAACTCAATCTTTTTCTCACATACAAGTTCAATCAAAACTCAATCAGTACCAATTTAATTTTCACTTAACTCTATTTGAGTGAAGCCATGGAAAATGGTTAGTGTTATATAAAAACATAAGTCTGTGGTAGTTAGATTTACCTTTTCCCAGAAAAATGTATATCTGTGAATCTGCTCTTATCAGATCCAAAAGCCATGGACTGATCTTGCAGATCACATTCACCACCTTGATCACAAATTGGACAGTCCAGAGGATGATTCACAAGTAAAAACTCCATTACTCCCTCACGGGCCTTCCTTGTCAAATCTGAATTGGTCTTTACTCTCATGCCCTTCATGACAGGCATAGCGCATGCGGCAACAGGTTTTGGTGACTTTTCTACTTCAACCAAACACATTCTACAATTTCCAGCTACCGCCAACCGCTCATGATAACAAAATCGTGGAATTTCGACACCGACTAATGCTGCAGCCTGTTAGAAAAATCAAATAGGAAGGTCTAATTATTTATTAAAACTAAATGATAAATGCATTACATATGATAATTACATTACAAATTTAGTGCTATTCAGTAATGTGATGTATATTGACATTTATTGCAGTACCTATCTTATATATAAAAATCAATGTTTGTTTGTATTTTATGGGCTGCCATACCGTTCATCCGATTATGATGAAATTTGGTATGGAGATAAGTTGAATCCTGGGAAAGGACAAAGGCTATTTTAAAAATAAAAAACGCAGACAAAGTTGAGGGCATCAGCTAGTCAATAATAAAAATCCAAATACTTAAAAACTCTTTTCATATAGTTCAAAAGTCTCAAGGTGATTGCAAAACATAACATATCAATAGCCTTAGACTACTAACCTAGCTGCTAGAAATCACCATTAGGTAGAAAGGGCTAAATAGAGTGAAACTTTAAATCTTGAGTACTTACAGTGAATATCTTCTATAACAAATATATCATTGCACTACCAAAACGGCAAATAATCTAAATCTTAGCCAATAAACCAAAACTATAACCCCAAAGTTAACAAATTACCTGTAGGACAGTGGTGCCTGGAGAAACATACACAGGTTTGTCATCAATGAAAACTTCGACTTTATCAGGCTGAGCTTGAACAGCAGCAGCGTAGCGCCGAGTCCCTAATGGGGCTACGCGAGTCGGTGAACCAAGCGTGAGCGCCCGAGTTAACGGCTGGCGTAGCATTTTCTGCAGTAAAACAATAATCACTAAGAAATACGCAGTTAAACTACTGATTCATAACCATCTCAATTTGATCATACAGGTTTTTTAATATTTATTATATACAAATTCCACTGTATTGGAAGTAATTTTTAGAATTTAATACAAAAAATAAAGACAAATCATCTGTTGTTGTTACATAAGTATTAAGTCCTAACCTATACGATAATAATAACAACTAATTACTTAATTGCGGAACACACAAGAGATAATTTAAATGTCAAGTCATGTAAAATATATGTTAACTATTAATATTTTGCGTACTTTCTTTAATACCAGTCGTACCTAAAATTGTTTAAAAATTTTTCAATATGACAGCTAAACTGTCAAATTCACACACCAATTTTTTTTCTAATCCCAATTCTGAGTAGGCAAAGGAATGTATGTCCATACTACCAAATCTACTCTGCGCATTATTCAAATATTAAAAATGGTACTAGCACTAACAAAAACGTACATACAAAGGTTAATATTTACAAATTTAAAACTAATAACATTATCTTAAATAATTCCTACTTGACTTAAATAATTCCTAATTCTTAAATAATTCCTAATTGACTTCCTACAAAATTGCCGCTTAGAAAGCCGTCATTGCTTAAGGTACCCAGCAGACTGGCAGCATTGCCTCTTTGAATAGCTAAACTGATTCGTTGACGGAAGAAGCTTCCAGCCCAGCGGTCTCCCGAAACCTTGACCAGTCTTTGGTTTCTGATTCAAATATCAGAAACCAATCGATGGGCTTCGGGGCCCCAGGGACCCAAAGTTTCGACTGCAAAGGGCGTAAATATGAAACTCTCAGAGAGAGTCGCATACTTACGCCGCTTCAAGTTCTCGGCAGTGCTAGCCGCAGCACCTGGTGACTTGGAAGTCGCCGGCACATGGGAAAGAGCAAGTGTATCCCACACCAGCGATCTTCCAAGTTTCCAAGGAATGAGCGTCAAACCATCCGATTTCCTGCCGTCCTAACAATACCTACAGGCCCTAAGACTGCAGGAATACCAGTGGCGACAAAAGCCCGCCGAATGACGTCATTCAAGGCAGCATGTCGTGACATACGGCCCGCACTACGTAAACAGGATAAACCGTGGTGACCTAGTACATCGACGAGATCACCACAGCGGCAACGGTAAGAAAGGTTAGTCCTGGCCCCCAGAAAAAAGGTACACTATAAGGGAAAGTGTGGTATTGTCGATTAAGTTTCCTTAGTTTTTTGAAGGTATTACCTTCAACCAGTGTCCTTACTCCTTCTCAAAAACAGCCAGGAGGCGAGATCGATCTTTTTCAGTACTACAAGAATCTAAAGGTTGTAAATGAACATTTTTGCATTGAGGCTCATCCCATTGTTTCAGAGAAGGTCGAGGTAGGCAAACACTTAACCAAGCATTTCGAGCATCAGTCAAGCACGGCACCTCAAATAATCTTAAGCAAAGGCGAATAACAGATAGGAAAAGGTTTTCCGTGCTGTAGTCTGATGAAAAAAAAGCAGACAGTGACACACTCGGGATTTTGCGTATGCCCAGGCCTCCATAACAGATAGAAAGTGAGGCTTGATTCCAGACCCTGTCATCAACAAAGGAGCAATTTAATATTTTAGATAATGTATTTTTGAGAATATTGTCTACAGATTTTAAAAGCGTTTGAAATTTAAAAAGCTGAGAACAGCGAAGAACATATGTAAATTTTGGAACGAAAAGGCAAAAGCGGACAATGAGGAGAGCCATGGGGAATTAATTTTGAAAAATTTGGCTGAAGACTGGCATAATTTTTGTATTTGATCATTGATAAAGCAGTGTATAGAGTCATCTAAAACGGGAGCACCTAGGAGGTACAGCGATTCTTCTATATAGTAATAGCACTTCTCCAATGTCAAAATTCTTCATCTTTCACCATAATCAGTATTAGTATTTATGTAGATTTATTCAAAAATGCAAATATTTACCTATGTTTCGTCGTGAATTTCGTTGTCAAGTTCTATTTTCAGGTGTTTCTGAAAAAACCGTATCTCAAATTATCAAGGAAGGCAAAAATGTGGCAAGCACTTCAAGTAAGATTGTGAGTTTGTGACTACTGGGAAAAGCCGACCACTTCAAAAAAAGTTTATCTAGATGACTTTGATGTTGGAGCTGTTCGTCAGAAAATTCATCGTTTCTATATTGTGAAGAAAGAATTACGACGATCAATAAATTGCGCTTGACGTAACAAAAATATATTGATTACCAAGGAAGTAATACAACTTTACGAAGAATATTAAAAGGAATGGGATTTCGTTTCAAACGCTATCAATCGGAAAGAAAAGTGTTGATGGAACACTATGATATAAATGCATGGCGCGCCACGTACATTGAGAGAATGAGAAAGAATCGGATTGTTGATAAGCGCCCTGTTGTATTCTTGGATGAAATATATATTCATCCTACACACCATGCTAAAAATTATTAGCAAAGTAAAGAAGAGCAAGGAATGTTAGTTTCAGAATCTGTAGGAAGGAGTCGTTACATAACTGGCCATGCAGGTTCTGAGAATGGTTTTTTGGATAATACTTTACTGATTTTTAAATCGTAATCCAAGTCAACCGACTTTCATGATGACATGAGTGCAACAAATTTTTTGAAATGGGTGAAAGTGAAAGTGGTGCCAAACCTACTCGAAAGATCACTTGTTATAATGGACAATGCCCCTTACAATTGCACTCAAATTAACAAAGCACCGACAATATCCAGCTCATAATTAGTAATGCAGGAATGGTTGAAACAAAATGGACTGTTTTATGAAGAAAGTTGGACCAAGCCCGTTTCATATTATCTAATTAAAAATAATAAAGGACAACCAGTTTTTGCCATTGACGAGTTCCTTGCCGAACATAATCACGAGGTCGTAAAATTACCTCCTTATTATTGTGATCTGAATCCTATTGAAAAAATCCTCAAGAAAAGAAAGATTGCCGAAAAGTACGTTGCTCAAGATGCAAAACAAATAGTAGCGTTAACAGAAGCTGCTTTTGCAAACATAACATGTGAAGACTGGCGTAAGCAAAGTCAAAGTCAAAGTCAAATCAATTTATTCAAGTAAACCCAAATGCAAGGTATTTTTGAACGTCAAATCTACTTTAGTTCGGTTCGAAAAGAAAACCTGAATACTGAGAAGAACCGACAAGAAACTCAGTCAGGTATCATTTTTTCACAATCATTGTACAATAGTTATTTAAAAATACAATATCTATAAAGCCAGTAAATGCATACGCAGAGAGGATCACTTCCAGTTTATTGTTGTGTCTTCAATGAAATCGCTAATTTTGTAGTATGCTTTTCCAATCAGTGTGCGTTTAATGACAAGTTTAAATCTGTTTTCCGTTAATTGAGTAATTTCTTGAGGAATTTTATTATAAAAACGAACACAGTTACCCAAAAATGAACCACTTGACTTTTGTAATTTAAATTTAGGAATAACTAGCTGATCACGACCACGAGTTTCCACACCACTAACAACGCCTTTCTTTTGAAATAGATCTAAATTTTTTTTAGTGTACATTATGTTTTCATAGATGTATAACGAGGGTAAGGTGAGTACATCAATGTCTTTAAAATGCTCTCTCAGCGACTCACGTGCGTTCATACTGTAGACGGTACGTATTGCCCTCTTTTGTAAAATAAAGATAGATTTCATATGCGCCGCTGATCCCCACAGTAGCAGACCATAAGACATAAGGCTATGGAAATATGCGAAATACACCAGCCTAGCCGTAGCTACATCTGTCAACTGTCTAATGCGCCTAATAGCATATATTGCCGAACTGAGCTTATTAGATAAAGTCCCGATATGGTCCGCCCACTGTAACTTATTGTCTACTGTTAAACCAAGAAAAGTAGCTGATTTCATTAATTCTAATTCTTTCCCATCCAGTTTCAGTCCATTATGAATTTTGGGTACATTGGATAGGGAAAACTTAACACAATTGGTTTTTTGTGCATTCAGTAGTAAATTATTGGCAGCGAACCATCTCGAGACATCCGCCAAGGTCCTATTCTGTCCGCTAATATCTATGTCTTTTCTGTTAACTTTAAATAATAATGATGTGTCATCAGCAAATAATATTATTTCACAAAGGTCTTTAAGCATAAATGGAAGATCATTAATGTAAACCAAAAATAGGAACGGTCCCAAAATTGATCCTTGAGGAACGCCCATCATTAATTTAGAACCGACAGATGTAACCCCATTTACATTCACTTTTTGTTCTCGGTCAGACAGATATGAAATCACGAGATCGAGAGCTTTATCACGTATTCCATAGTATTTCAGCTTGTAAATTAAAGTTTTGCAATGCAAGCATATAAAACGTTTAGAAAATGAGTATTTCAAAAATGATAGATTGATTGATGTACAAATGGACAGATTTATTATTTCTATAGAAAGCGATAGCGATACAGATTCCGACACAACTGTTAATCAGGACAGTGATAGCGATTGCAGTATGTTGGTCATTAAATCATTATGTGATCACAATATGTCGGGGTCGACAATTAATTGTTTCGATATTGATGTGATAGTGATCTGATAATTGATTTTAAAAGATAATTGAATGATAGAACGGGTCAGCGTAATGAAACAACCGAATCCGCCGAGTGCGTGCTGTACACTGATTTATTTGATCAGAATGCATTATAAGTAAAATTATAAAAATGTCTAAACGTAAATTATTACAATAGGTACAATTTCTCTTACACAATATATCGTTATTTATTTCAAGCTAAGTGACGCGGTGAAATTCGGATTTTACGGTTCTATATTTCAAAAGGAAAATCAGAACCTTTTTTTTTTGATGAACAATACGGTAGCTTAATTAAACCCTACTATGATATGTCTATTTCAATGGACGTTTTTCCACTAGCTTTCACTTACAAATTATTTTCATTTACAAATTAAATTTCATTTACAAAGCATCGGGTACCAAATATGGTAGTACCTAAGGCGAGAATGTTATAATATTATTTAACAATCATTTTCACTTTTGCAGCTGTTATTAGACATGTAAGGTCACATTCAATAAACAACCGTCACATTGAGATCGCTTTCATCACTAACAGCTACTTTGTAATTGTTTCTGAAGAAACCACCGTCAAAGTGAAGGTTGTTAATGAATGCTATCGCCAACCTGAGCGAGTACTGTTTAGAAAAAAAGCCAGTGCCGGAAGCCATACATCATAATTGCAAATTATTTTTAATTTATTTATAAAATAATACAACTTTCTTGTTACAGGATATCGAAGATGGACTATGTTATGCATAAATCTTGCGTTCACTTGTATAAATAGTGAAAACAAATATGGGTATCTCCAGGCAAAACTTTCACTTGCTTGATTACTAAGTTTCTCGGCTTTTAAAAATATATTGTTTATGCCATTATACTTCATGTATCCACTTAAATCGAATCACAAGCAAAGTATTCATGGTACTCGTTATTTTTTTCTAGTCCACAGTTGTATGGGAAATGGGCGTCATCTTTTCAAGAGTAAAGTCCATTTTTAATTTTCTATTCAATGAATAATTTATAAATCATCTAAAAAAATCAAGATTTTCGGTGAATCACCATGTTGCACAATATCTATAGAACTTGACATCCAGCGTGGTCTACGATCCAAAGATTAATTGAAATCTATACATATACACTTCAATGGACGCATTTGTTTGTAAAACACGCTTCAATAACACGCAGTTGTTCGATAATGATGTATTATATTATATAGATATATATTACTACATAGATATAATATATTACTTCATTGAAATGTATATTTGATTGATAATAATGAACTATAAATTGTTATTTTACTACTCTTACCTTCATATATCGATTTAATATTCGAATAATTATTGATGAAACAATAAAGGGTCATTGTGATCATTGAAAGTCATAATAGCTCCCTATTTTCGTAACTCTGAAACTATGTGTTGCCTATGATAATCAGTATAAGTTATATTCCCCAATCCAACGTGTCAAACGTACCGTGCCGATGGATGCTTGGCTGAGGGGGAGCTCAGTCGTGAACGGTGTCTCTGCCGATACCAGGGCGCCTCGGAGAGTATTTTTGGCCTACATCCGGCATGCGGGGCTCTGCCGGTTGTGATCTTTACTTCCCTAGCTACTCGTGGGACTTATATGGATATAAACCAAATAAATTCCTTACTCCTTTCTTCTCCTTCAGAGAAATCTGACGGAGAAAAACTGCAAGTTGCTGGGTCGGAGGGCGAGCCTATGGCTACCCAAACGCCCAGTACTAGTTCGTCTAGCGCTGGGACGAGCCAAACTGTAGCCGGTGACTCCGGCTCACAAATGGTGACAAACCAAAGCGGGGACGCACATACTGATGACGTACCTCAAAGAGGAAGTTATCGGGAGCCGCGCGGAAACGGTTTAGGAAGCTACGGGCTGCAAACGTAGGTGCCGAAGAGGCCCTAACTTTGTGCCGTCAGCCTATGGCCAATCTGTCGCAGCTCAAAACTCCTCCATCGAAGGCGGTCAAGCGAATTCGATCGGAGGAGGAATCCCCTCTGGGGAGTGTTACCAAGGCTCCAAAGATGGACCAACGTGGCAAGGCTCCGAAGGTGGATAACACTAACAAGGGTCCGAAAGTGGAACTTGCTAATAAAGCAAAACCAAGCTTTAAAGTGATCGCTGTGTCCTCGCGAGTGGGAGTTCGTAACACGACTCTCATGAACGAGGACCAAATGAAGCAGGTTCGTAGCACACTGATCCAAGAGATCGCAAAGATTTCGGACAGTGGAGCGGGACCCAAATTTGTGGGCTTCATGCACAGGCCAGGCTGGATATTGATTACTTGCGAGAATCAATCCAGCCAAGATTGGCTGGTGAATGAAATACCAAAAATAAAACCGTGGCCTGAGGCGGAACTTTCTGTGATATCGGAAAGCGAGCTGCCTAAGCCTGTTGTTGTCTCGACTTTTGTAACGAGCGGTGACGTGCAGTCTGTAAATGACGCCCTCAATCTGCTTCGGATACAAAATGAGGGGCTGAATACCCGGCTTTGGAAGACATTGTCAGTTAGGGGCGAGGAGAGTGGGTTCTTTGCGACCTTCTCTATTGACGATCCTTCTGCTGAAGCTCTCAAAGCCACGGAATACAGGGTCAGCTTTGGCTTTAGAAAAATTGTTTTTAAGGCCAGGGGTGGCCATGATACTAATGAGTCAACTGCTAACACATCAGAGAACCCACAACCCTCCACCTCTAGTGACTCCACGCAGCCGATAAGTAAAGCGCCTAAACCCCAGGTCAAACTGGGTAAAAGGCCTTCTGGGCCGGCAGCAAGGGGCGGGGGTGCAAATAGAGGCTCCGGTGCAAGTACTAGAGGTGCTACGGCGACCGGGCTACCTCCCTCTCGTGGACGACCACATCTGCAGAAAAGGGGAACAAAGCCCGCAAACCCAAAGCCCTCTGCTGGCTTATGACATACAGCCCAAGGAGAATCGGTGAGGATCCTTCAAGCTAACCTTCACCATGCCGTTGCTGCATCAGCGGTTGTGGAGCGCTGTCTTGTTGAGGACAAAGTAAGCCTCGCCTTGATTCAAGAACCTTGGGTGGTAAATTCAAAAATCCTAGGTCTAAATGCCGCCGGTAATATACTTTATAATATCGGTAGTAAAAAGCCTAGAGCTTGTATCATTTTCAATAAGAAAATTGATCTATTACCTGTTCCAGAGTTGTGTTCTGATGATCTGGTTGCAGCGTTCGTAAATCTCCAAGGGTGGGATGGGGCTAGAGTAATCTTGTGCTTGGCCTATTTGCCTGGAGATAAAGAAGACCCAACTGAAGACCTACAGCGTGTAGCGGCTTACGCTCGGAAACATAACGCTGAGCTTCTGGTGGGCTGTGATGCCAATGCTCACCATACCACCTGGGGGAGCTCGGACATCAATGCTAGAGGTGAGTTACTGTATGATTTTCCAACGGTTAACTGCTTTTACACGTTTAACATAGGCTGCGAACCGACCTTTGTTACGCGTGTCAGACAGGAAGTGCTAGACATTTCCTTTTCCACTGGCAACTTAGCCACAACATAGCCAACACATAGTTGGATGGCGGGTCAGTGACGAGAACTCTATGTCTGATCATAGACATATTCACTTTGATATCAGGGCTTCCTTAGCTAATAAAACTACTACATATAGGGATTCTAGGAGAGCGGACTGGGACTTGTATAATGAAAGACTAGGTGCTAACCTGGAAATAATTCCTAAATGTCTTAAAACGTGGGAGAGTCTAGATTTAGCAGTGCACATGATCACGAAAGGCATCAAAAATGCCTATGAAGACTGTTGTCCGCTAAAAATAAAGACCTCCAAAAGAGAAGTATCGTGGTGGAACTCTAAGCTGGCGAAGCTTACAGCAAAGACACGAAAATTGTTTAATAAGGCTAAAAGGACTCGTGAATGGCAGGCCTGTAGTAAAGCCTTAACTAATTACAACATAGAAATTAGGAAGGCAAAGAGAGCTTCATGGAGGAGGCTCTGTGAGGAAATTAATAATATGCCTCAAGGAGCAAGACTCCATAGAGTGCTCTCTAAATCCAAACCTAATCAAATTGGGCTGCTTAAAAAGCCAGACGGTTCATTCACAACATGTGAAAGTGAAACGTTAGAGTTGTTGGCAACGACCCACTTTCCTGGGGCAATCCGTAAAAGATCGGACTCTGCACCACAGACCGCCCTACATAGACCTCAGAAGGAGGACTGGCAAAGAGCGGTCGAACTAATAACAGCTAACAGAATAAAGTGGGCGATCAACTCTTTCAAACCACATAAAACTTGCGGAGAGGATGGTGTACGTCCCATACACCTACAAAAAGGGACTGATGTCCTCCTGCCGCACCTTATTAATATCTTCAGAGCTACTTATGCCTGGGGGTACATACCTGATTCATGGTCTACAGTAAAGGTAATATTTATACCTAAAGCGGGGAAAAGGGACTACGGACTACCAAAGTCCTTTAGGCCCATTAGCCTTAGCTCATTTCTGTTAAAGACCATGGAAAAGGTTTTAGACAAATTTATTAGGGATGGGCCATTGGCTACAATACCTATTCATCATACTCAACATGCCTATAGTAGAGGTATAGGCATTTTGATGTTGACTGAACAGAGCAGTTACTACAGTAACTGCTCTGTTCAGTCTCATTGACAGAGTGGAAAAGGCAGTTGAAGATAAAGAAGTAGCAGTATGCCTTCTTAGACATAGAGGGAGCTTTCGACAATATCCCCATCAGTACATTAGTTAGGGGTCTCGAATCCAAGATGGTTGACCCTACAACTACTAGATGGGTACGCTCGATGCTCTCTAACAGAGGAGCCAAACTAGCCCTCTGTCAAACAGCCTTGACATTTTCCACAATGAGAGGATGTCCTCAAGGTGGCGTTCTATCACCCCTTCTATGAACCCTCGCAGTGGACCAGCTCTTGCATAAAATGGCTGACCTTAGGATTGACACTCAGGGATATGCAGATGACCTGGTAGCTATAGTCCGAGGTTTCAGCCTAAACACTATTTCTTGTGTTATGCAACGAGGCCTCGACACTACCACTGAATGGTGTAGAGAGAACGAGTTATCGATCAATGCTGATAAAACAGTAATTGTGCCGTTTACGAGGAAGCGATGCATGGATAGGTTGGTAGCTCCACGACTAAACGGTAAATCGATACCTTTTCCACTGAAGTTAAGTATTTGGGTGTTATAAATGACCAGAAACTGACGTGGAACAGTCACATCATAAGTTCCTTGCAAAAGGCAAAAATTGCCTTAGGTACTTGCAGTCGGATAGCAGGGAACAACTGGCGTCTGAGCCCAAAAGTTGTTCTGTGGCTGTATGCAGCCATTGTGAGGCCAATAATTAGTTATGGCTCTGTGGTCTGGTACGAGAAAGCCCACCAGAAGACTGTGATAGATAGGCTAGGTGGCTTGCAGAGAACCGCCTGTCTATTAGCAACTGGAGCCATGTCGACCACGCCGGGTGCGGCGTTGAATGCTTTACTGAACCTACCGCCCCTTCACATGTATGTGTTAAAGGAGGCGAGGAGCAGTATTCACAAATTATCCGCCCAGGACGGAACGAAATGGCTATCGCAGAAACTGAGATCTTTTCAAGACTCAGTCACGAATATTCCGATTTTGAGTATGCCAACTGACGTTATGCTCCCGCGGTGTACCTTCGAAAAACATTTTATAGTAGAGATGCCTTCCAGGGTTGACTGGATTCAAGGAAGAATGACCTGGAAACCTGGCAGTCTACTTTGGTACACCGATGGCTCAAAATCGGATAACGACGTAGGATGTGGAATTTTTGGAGTGCGCCCAAGTTTCAAGAGGAGCCTGAATCTTGGGAGGTACGCCTCCATTTTCCAGGCTGAAATGTTCGCCATTATTGAATGTGCGGACATTAACGTTAGAAAGCACTACGTAAACCAAGCGGATGAAACGCCTATGCACATTTTGTGTTACTGCGGACCACTGATGCGCACTCGTCGATCCTGTCTCGGCCAGTATTTTCTGAGTCCGGAGGAGGTTCAGCATATCACTCCAAAGAATACCTTGCAGTTTTTTACTACAGTGGGACTTGGCAGTGTTTTATAACACAGTGGCGATCACAATAGATCAAGCTTGGTCGCAGTGATACAGGTCTGGTAAGACCTGCATAGCCACTTACATGAAACAAAAAAAAGGTTATGTTTATATATTAATAAATAGCTAATCATTATGGATCTCATATACCTAGTACGGATATATTTGTAAAGTACAAAAGAAATATAACTTATACTGATACGAGTTATGATTAAAGTGGTGGGGAAGGTAGTTTCCAATAGTGATTGTAACTACAGCCATGCAATTCTGTAAAAACTCGAATCACCCAAAGCGAGACTCGCTCGACAATTCACCCCACTTCGCATTCGAACTCACTTGACCTTCATTAAAATTCATTTACGATAGTACAACTCGCCGCCGCCACTCATCGAGGCGGCGCTAGTATCTCTGTCGACATTAGAGAATACCAGTCCACATTTGATAATCTCACCGCGGATTCAGAAGTGAATTTGACTAATTTCCGTTAGAGAATCGCACTACTGAACGACACATTTCTGTCGGGACACTACAGCTAAGCATATAAGTATCCAAATAGAATATTAAGTTATTCACTTGTTATAAAATATGATGTTATAGTGTGTACATAGTACTGTGATATTTGCATTATGTATAATATGAAGTGATAATAGGATATTAATGTTTTAGAGACAATCATTGTAATAAAAAGTAGTACAGTGTAATTGCTTATATTTCAATACTTTATTTAACAACAGTACCTGACTGAGTTTCTTGCCGGTTTTTCTCAGTGCAGATTCATTCTGAACCGTGGTTGATTTTGCTTGAATAAAAATGATTGGTTTCAAGCTTAATGATGTGTTTCCTTCCATTTACCCATTGTTATTAATATTTCTACTCCTATTATTATTTAAATCTTTTGAGTAATTGCCTATTTTATATTATTTTATAACTCTATATTCCCTATTTCTAACACAGTCGTATGTATGTACCGTAAAACTACATTGAGTGTAAACTTGTAAAGTAAAAAAAAAAATGTATTACACAAATACCATAACAACTTAAGAAGCTACCTTTCGTAATCATACTAAAAAGAAAGTAATTCTAGGTTTAAGCAATTATAATATGCTGCATTAAGTTAATTACGATAGTATAGTTATTAGATTTATGCTTCGTTTTTACTTCGTGAGTATAACGTTGTAAGACGACAATTTTGCGGAGTACTTGACGCAGTGAATTCGATTATAAAAATGGTAACAAATCGATTCAAAAAAAGAGCCACCGCACAATAAAAACTTTTATTGTGCGATGGCTCTTTTTTTACTTATAGCTTGACAGAAGGGAATGCCTGTGAAGTGCGCCTCCCGTTGTACTTAATAGTCACCAAAAACTTTAAGAAATAATAAAATACAATATGACGTCGACATTTTATTGAAATAATATGAAGAATACATCATATATTTAGTACTGCCATGCAATTCTGTAAAAACTCGAATCACCCAAAGCGAGACTCGCTCGATAATTCACCCCACTTCGCATTCGAACTCACTTGACCTTCAAATTGAATGCTCTAAACCAAACATTCTAGGAGCGAGGTAAAGTGATCTTAGGTGCGAGTTTGTCGGAGATTGTTTTAAGAGTAAACATCTCAGTCGACATTTGGTCTCAGAGTATTTTAACTATTTCTGAGATAACTACGTTAAATAAAACTCGTTTATTTAGATTGGATTGTTATATTTAGCGAAACTTCACAAAATTCATTTACGATAGTACAACTCGCCGCCGCCACTCATCGAGGCGGCGCTAGTATCTCTGTCGACATTAGAGAATACCAGTCCACATTTGATAATCTCACCGTGGATTCAGAAGTGAATTCGACTAATTCGCTTTAGAGAATCGCACGGCTGATAAAAGTCGCTTAATGGGTATAGATCCCTTTGCCTTCCTACTCAAGGGAGAATCGTACAAATAACAACGATTACCGAGTTTTTGGCGGGATTTTTTAGACAGCAGCCAACTGCTGCCTATAAAATCCAAATGTTTATTTTAAATATTCACAAATTGCTACTAGTAGATTTTATGATGTAAAATTGCTTAGTTTTCCTGCCCCAAGTGTTTACGTTGTTATGCATTATGTGGAATTGTTGAAATAAGTGCTTGTTTAATAGCGTGATGTTGAATTTTTTTTTGTGGCTTAGTCTGCCTCAGCGGATCCTACTAGAAAAACTACCTGAATATATTCTCATAGTCCAAGAAACTACAAGAAACAATTAAAATGATATTAAATCTATTATTTGAGATAGGTGTAGTTTTAAGTTTATAAATATTAACGTTAGGATATGTATGTACTAATTGTAATTCTGTTAATTAATAAAAAAATATAATAAAATGTATTACGCCATTTTAAAGAAATAAGAATAATTTATCTATTCGTTACAGAAGACGACGGTTGTATGGATTAAGATCCCTTTACCTTCTCTAATAATGTACAATCGTTCTACAACAATCATAGACTACAATTACCTTTCTCTTTCACTCAATTATTACTCTTTCTTTCACTTCTTAGCTTTCAGCCGACGCGTGTGTTTTAATTTATTTAATTTTTCTATGAAAAATGGCTTTTGGAGACGTAAAAACGTCACAGGGACTCGATGAACTGAATGAATATTTGACTGAGAGAAGTTATATATCGGGGTAAATTGTGTTTTTACAAAAAAATTCTCCATTTCTAATACGTCACGGTCATTTAACCTCATTTCCGAATTCAATTTTTTTTTACCTTATATGCAAAATTAAGTTAATGTACTTAAACTAAGTGTATTTCTCCCAATTTAATAACTTGTAACATTTTTATAAAAAATATATCATTTGCAGCTATACACCGTCTCAAGCCGACGTGCAGGTATTTGAACAAGTTGGAAAAGCACCAGCTGCCAGTCTCCCACACGCTCTACGTTGGTACAACCATATCGCGTCGTACACTCCCGCTGAGCGTAAGTCCTTCTCGGCTGGAGTGAGCCCGCTGAAAGCCGGCGCTCAACCCACAGCAGTAGTAGCACCCGCTAAAAAAGAGGAAGATGATGATGACATCGACCTTTTTGGATCGGGTGATGAGGAAGAGGTTGATTTTATTTGTTAATAGTATTATTATATGTGTAAATTAATTTTTTTATCTAACTAGTTTAATATATCTGGTGAAACTGGTTTACAGGATGCAGCGGCAGCCAAAATCCGAGAAGAACGTCTGAAATCATATGCTGACAAAAAATCCAAAAAACCAGCTCTAATTGCAAAGTCATCTATAATCCTAGATGTAAAACCCTGGGATGATGAAACAGACATGAAAGAAATGGAGAAACATGTTCGCAGCATTGAAATGGATGGCCTTTTATGGGGTGCTTCCAAGCTTGTTCCAGTTGGTTATGGTATAAACAAACTACAGATATGTTGTGTAATTGAAGATGACAAGGTTTCAGTTGACCTTTTAACTGAAAAGATTCAAGAATTTGAAGATTTTGTTCAATCTGTGGACATTGCTGCCTTCAATAAAATTTAAAATGGGCAATTATAATCTAAGTTATTCTTTATATTAAAATCAGATTTTCAACTTTGTTGTTTTATTATTATACATAGAAAAAGCTATATACATAGATGAAACACCTTAGATTCAGTCAAATAGGGAGATACATAATTTTCTCTTAATTTTAAATAAGATTGTAGAATAATCGTTTATCACATTTAGCTCACATTCATAATTTATGAATTTGTAATGGTCTATATTTACATGAAAACTGAACACAACTACATAAAAAGGACACCTTTATTCACTGACTAGAGGGTGATAAGACAAAGTGATTAATACTCATTCAACTTGTACACTTTTTGTAACACTGTCACCCATATTTGCTTGTAAGAACATATTGGGAATATCACTTCCAAAATAGATTTTGTTATTAAGACCAAGAGCTTCATACTTCTTTAATTCTAAATATTCTTTTGTTAACAACAATTTATTGGCCTCTGCTTGCTTTTTCAAATGATAGAAGTCTGCCTCTGCTTTGGTTTGCTGTTTAGCTTTGTGAATACTATCTTCAATCAATTCAATTTTCTGAAGAGATTCCTTTTCCATAATTTTCTGTTCATATTGAATTTTTGCTACCTGAGCTTCCTTCTCTGCTTCAATGATTGCCTTACGACGAGCTGTCTCTGCTTCTTTTTCCACAACCTATATGAAAAACATACTTTTATTATTATCTAGCAGAGGTATTTCATAAGAATCAACCATAATTTGAATTAAATATGTACTTCTTTTCTAACAATAAAAAATACGCATTATTAAAAATAATTATAAACTATAGTTTAAATGGTAACCAGCTGCGTGCATGTCTGGATAAAATTTAATTTTTAAAATATGAAATCATACATAACAATCTTCACGCTGTATCCCTAACGGGGTAGTCAGAGAGGATGAAATCATCAAATTTTAAATAGAAGAATATACCTTTTGATGTTGTGCTGCAATAAGAAGTTTTGACTTTTCAGCTTCCATTAGCTCATAGTTCTTGCGTATGGTTTCAGGGATCTTTGGTTTTGTGACACGTACTGCCTGCACCATCAAACCTGGTGCCATTTCATTGAGATCCTTTTGTAATGCCTGTATATAATTACAATTCACTTAATCCACTATATTATGATTTTCCATGTAAATCATGGTTGATATTTTTATAAGAAAGAAAATTAATAAATAAGTTCTTTCGTCTTAATAAATAAGTTCTTTAAGTTCGGCTGTTCAACATTTGCTATTCATCCCCATTTTCACCCCTTTAGGGATAGTTTTTTGATAAAGTAGCTTACGTCCGTCCCAGGTGTGAAACTATATCCATGCTACATTATAATCAGTACAGTGGTTATTTCGTCCCCCTCCTGCCCGTCGCTCTTTTCACAGATTTTAGATAAAAAAAGTAGCCTATGTATTTTTGGTAAATAAAGTCTTATCACCATACCAAATTTTATCATTACCAAGATTTAGCGTTTCCCATACTTTCATTCCCCTTTTCACTCTCTTAGGGGTAGATTTGAGTTTATTGCACTTCCATTCTTTAACCACGCTAAATAAGATATACTCTGAAGGTATGAAATATATTAAATATGATTCATCCAAAAAAATACTCACAGTTTTTAAATTTTCATCAATCTGGTCAAAAAGATCAATGTAAACCTCATGCAAGCTATGTGCACTGCAGAACTGGTTTAATTCATGGTGCACTTTGTTAAATATAAGAGTTTTGTCATAATCTGCAGTATAATTGCGGACCACATCTAAAACTGAAATAAAATGGAACAAATTTATTATGAAATATAAAGTTTTTATTAAAAGAAAAATAGAAAGAAGTTGGTATTTCCTGTGCAAGTCATAGATCGCTCACAAGAGCATAGGATGTGAAAGGACTTCTATGAACAAAGAGAAAATTGTCATTATATTGTGTCCACATATGCTTGTCAGCTCCAAGTCCAAACACTATCAAATATGTACTGTCAAATTGTAATTTTGTTGTACCCCAATACCCTGCACATCCTGAAGGGGAAAGGGCATGATGTTATAAATGTAAACATAGCCTAAATGTAAGTATAAAAGTCTTACCACTATGGGACTCCAGTTTATTCACAACTTCAATCCTCTCAAAGTATATCATAACACCTCCACTAGTGCCGCATGGTACATTTTTTACTTCATCAGTTTGCAAAGTGGTCTATAAAGAGATATGGAATCATTGCAAATGTTCAATTATATTGAATGTCTGATATAAATCAATAAAACCAATTTACTACCTGAATTGCTTTATATGATGTTAAAAGGGGTATCATCATGTGAAATCCTGGCTGGCTAGTAACAGGAAGCAATGCTCCTCCCTAAATAAAAAGTACTTGAATAGTGAAGCAAGAATTTAAACATTTCATCAGAGATGATGCGACAGTAAAAGTTTTAATATTAATAAGAGATATATCACACAAACATCATAAAAATATTTAAAATATAACAAAAAATAGTAAAAGTATATCAGTAGGCAATCTAGGCAAGCTAGAGCGCCAGGGCAACAGGGGAAACTCATCACGGGAACACTGTTTAAAAATAAGGTCACAAGAAAATCTCACCCTGGGCGGCCAAATGGCTAATGTACGTATATATAAAGTGTTAGAACAATAATCACTGTAGGTAATCATTGTACTTACGCGATAATAAACACCGACATGACCCTCTTCAACTTTATGTAAAGAAAAATGCACAGTAACCCCAACCGCTAATATCAATAACGCCAACATAGACGACTGATCCGCCATTCCTGGGCTTAGAAAAATTAAATCAATATAATTATCAAGCACATAAAATATCAATAAAAGAGCAATATAGTTATCAAGTTTGCATTGAAGATACAATTAATTTCCCTTGTTATAACTTACCGCCAGATATCTAAATGCACGGTCACTAACAGCGGTATGTTGAAAAGTTATAAGTTAGTTTTTCACACGACTTCTAAATCTTTTGCAGTGATTTGTTACAAAAATTATGTTGGTGATTCTTAAATATTATTACAAAACCATTTCACATTTTCTAATAGATTCTTGTATTTTTTCTCTTTATCTATTCGCACAACAACAGATTTTTTGGGTTTCTTTACATTTGTGCATTTGACATTGATCTGTGACATTGACATTGGACAATTTTTTTTTGTGTCATAAGGCATTGGCAACAAGGTCATCAGCCTAAACACAAATTCTGGAGAAACACTTATTACAAATTATAATACTGTGACGTGATGGGCCCACCCTAGGATGTCGGGCTAGTTCAAAAAATTCTAGACTGGTCACTTGAATAACTTCACATAAAAACAATTTCAATCAAATGAATAATCTACAACCGAGAAGTCTACATATCCTATTTTTTCATTTTCGTTGGTAATTTAAACAAACAAGAAACTAACCAAAATTTAATAAGTTTTCGCTGTTCGCTGCTCCGGCGTATGTATTACATGTAGCACTCTAATAACACTGCTTTTCTGTTATAATATACACGAAACTATGAAATATTAAAAAATAACATTAATATTATCCAATCAATATCCAATAAAGTACAGCATCGAAACAATTAAGATTATTTATTTGTCAAGCGTTTTGTTTATTTTATTTAAAACGGTTTTATTTTGCTTGCCCTGTTTGTTGTTGTTGTTTTTGGGTCAAATTTAGTAATTGAAATATTACCACCTTCCTGTTGACACATTGATATGATATTTGGTACACACCTTTAGTTCTGATGACAATACATTTGAATTTAGTATCATTGCAAATTTAAGTTGGGTGTCGCCACAAAATGGTGGGTTACATATGTTTTCACAACTACCTCAACATAGGTATCAAATGAAAGAGCTTGACTAGTAGAATACAGTACATTATGAAGAATTCCAAATCTAAGATGGCCGCCGGTACAAAATGGCCATTTTGGCTGAGCTAGATATATTCCCACTGCCTACTTATACGGAAAGGGCACCGTTTAGTTTATTGCCAGCTCTACCCATCTCTCCATATCCAACTCACATCTTCCATTCCTCGAAAACGCACTACCCATATATACAATTTCCTTCACTTGTTTTAGACATTTTCCATTTACCCATATTTTTTTTTATTTTACATTTTTCTGTACATCTTCTCTTTCAAACACCATAACCAGTTTGTTCACATTCAGATTCAATCCTTTCACTTTTCAGTCTTATTTCATGCGCGTAACTAGTGTTTGCAACTCAGCTTCTGATAGTGCTATAAGTACAGCATCGTCAACATACAAAAGGCAGTTCACCACTGTACCATCACATATCATACCACCCATTACCTTTCAACGTCTGGTGGCAACTGTCCAAATACAGCACGAACAGCCAGGCAGACATCACGTAGCCTGAACAGACTTCGAACCAGGGTGACAAGTCACCATCTATCCTTAAACAAACTCTGTGGCCCTGATATAATGGCCTTACAGCCTGCAATAAGAAGCCCTCCACGCCATATCCAGCCAGACTCCACAATTTCTTTTGCACTACTCTATCGAATGCTTTTTCAAGATCCATGAAAGCGCAGAAAACTTTCCGACCTATGACCGGAAACTTCCCCACGATACCGCGGAGCGTGAAAATCTGAACCATACAACCCGTTCCTAAAACCACCTCTTGCCTCCCACAAATATCTTTCAGAAATGCCTTTCATGCGTTCAGTCAATACCTTGGAATAGACTTTACTTGCTAAGCTGACCAAGCTGACGGCCCTATAGCACGCGCAGTCTTAATGGGAACCTTTCGCTTTATAGAGAGGTACTATAACTGCGGTACGCCAGTCTTCCAGAACCTCTCACTTCTGCCTGCAAAGATTGCACAGTTTATAGAATGTATCCCAGACCACAGGACCACCATACTTGGTTATCTCAGCAGTAATTTCATCATTTCACACTTCTTATCACTTTCTCAATCAATCTCTTTCATACTAACGACTTCCTTTAGTTCCTGAACCGAGGGTGGCAATTCGTTAGGATCGCTCTGTGTCAGAGACAGTGTCATCACTCTCACATAGTTCTCTATAATAATCACTCCTTCGCTGCAGAACATGTTTTTTGTCTGTTAGTAGATGATTTTCTTTCGAACGCACTTAATTCATTCTGCAAGGTGTCGGACCACTTCGGTACTTAGAAAAAAAGAAAGAAAGAAATATTGATTCATCATCACAAATACATTATTTTCTAAATTACAATTGAACAGTTGGCGACAAAACGGACCCCGACTCAGCTATGGCGACACCATCTATCGAAGGTGTCGCGCTGATTTTCAGCGGAGCCCTAGTGTGGCGTCACGTACGTCACGGCAAGATACACAATATCAAAAATTTATATTATGTAAAGACAAATCTGTGGTACAGACACAATGTTGTTTATCTCAGTAAGCGTGTGTGCAGTGAAGGTGACAGATCTATGTATTGTTGTTATTATTATATTATAGAATACACTAACTAATACAGGTTATAGAAAATATTATGATAGTGTGGTTAATCGCAAAAAAGAAAGCAATATTATTAAAAGCTTCTTTACATTTTGAAGTCGAACAAACTATGAAGTCCTAACTACAGTTTTTTGGTTAGTTAGTAAATAAGCTTTGTATCTACTTCTAAATGCGCCGACAGTTTGCAAGCAACGAATTGGTGGAGGTAAGTTGTTCCAGCATTTCGTTGCCGAATGCCGGAAGCTTCCTCTAAATGAAACTGTCCTATGTTTCTGCGCGACTAATAAATATTGGGAGGCTCTTATATTATACTGGTTAGTGTCTCGTGACCAAGTTAGTTTTTTGAGCAAATATGAAGGTGTGCCAGATTTTATTATACCAAACAGAAAAGTCCGGATGTCTTCTATCCGACATTTTCAGTCTATTACCTTTATTTAAAAAAGGAGTGACGTGTGTTCTAGGAGGGATTGTGAAACAGAAGCGGGCACAAGCGTTTTGCACGCGTTAAATCAGACGATCTGTTCTTGCCAGAATACAAGGACCATATACACAATCAGCATAGTTCAGTTTCGACAGTACCAGCGACTCACATAGATTTATTCTCAGCTCCTCATTGAGATTTTTTCGAATCCGATATAGTAACTTGAGGCGGTAATTAAAAAAAATTAAACCGCCATCAAAAAAAAACACTGAAAAGTATAAAATAACTTTATAAATACGATACACATATCTATATAATTAAATTCGACAGTTACTGAAGTCGGTGCCAAATCAATGTGCAGCAACATAAAGTCTATTTGATTAGTGAGCTTGGCACCGACTTCAGTAACTGTCAAATTTAATTATATAGGTATGTGTATCGTATTTATAAAGTTATTTTAATCGTACTTGAGTTTTAATTAGTAAAGGATAGTTATTTTATACTTTTCAGTGTTTTTTTGAAGGCGGTTTAATTTTTTTTTTTTTAATAAACAAAATTTATTTCTCCCTTTTGAGTGATTTCGACCTAAATAAATATCTAGGGCAGGTCTGCAATTAACTTCTTTCTAATTCCGGAGCGCAATGATATACAAGAGACTCATCAATATAAATAAAGGTTATAACCAGGTCGCGTTATTAAGCGTATCTTCGAAAGCTCTACATACAAAAAAAAAGCAACATACAGACGAATTGAGAACCTCCTCCTCCTTTTTTTTTAAAGTCGGTTAAAAACAGTTACGTACTGCCTCCAGAACGTGACTTTCAAATCTTAATCGGCCATCCAAAAATAACACTTACGTATTTCTTTCCAAAATAATTTGAAATTTTCCTCGAAGTTGTCCGACATTTTGTTTTCGTTTAACATTCTACACTTTTCACACTTCTCTTTCACTCACACTTACCCGAGATGCCTAAAAAAAACAACGTTACGTAGAGATTATCGCATTCAGCCCTCTCTCGTTCACATATACCTACTCTAAAATGCCATAAATACCAAATTTTTTCTGTGTTTGTGGTGAAATGTATCCATTTCGAGGTTGAGTAAAGTACGCTATACACATAGTGACATGATTGCTTTCAAATTGTGTGAGAAATTGAAAAACTACGCCAATTTTACATCACAAAGTCCACTGGAAACAATTTGCGAATAATTAAAATAAACGGCCAACTGCTCTCTGACTTTTTGGCGGGAACGGGAGAAGTGAGGTTGTCATTTTATTTAGATTTTCTATTTTTTACATTTTTAGGAGTTTTAAAGTACAACAGTGATAGTATATTGTGTTTTAAAGTTCTGTGTAAGTGACAAGAATGGAGGTGATCTAAATAAACATGTGTAGCTGAACTATTCTCGCTCTTCCAAGAAGTCCTTTATAACTTCAGTAAAGCCTACTATCACTTTACTGGAGGAGTTTTACGCTAAGAAAAAACTGATTTACTTGTGATTCTACACTATGGATTCTACTTATTAATACGTGACATTGGCAAATACGCTAAACTGTGCGCCACGCCATAAAGGAAGAAGAAGAAAGAAAAAGGGCGGGAAACTTCGTTTCCCTCTTTGACTCATATTTACTTGATCAATGGCTAAATGCAATCTGCGAAGCCAAAACAAAGAGAAAAAAAACTGCTCTCTATAAAATCCCGCCAAAAACTCTGGTTATTTGTAAGATTCTCTAAGAGGGAAGGCAAAGAGGTATATGCTTACGCAGCATTGTCTTCAGTAATAATTCATAAATCACAATCATGTCTGATATGTAAAGTTATTTTCTTTTAACATCAAGTCGTAATAAGTTCCTAACATTCCTTCAGTAAAGTGGTAGTAGGCTTTACTAGAGTTAAAAATAACTTACAAGAAGAACACGAACTTTAGTTGCGTACTTGTACACGTCTATTATGATTTTATTTCATTTGCGAGCTCTCACACTCTTGTACTTTATCTCTGTAGAAATGACAATTCTAATCAATTCTTGGAATCTTTCATTTTTTTAATAGCACGAGTTGCCAGTTTAATTACCCATAAAGTATGTACGACTTTTTCTACCCAACAAGTCAATTATAGAAATAAAAATATGCAACAATTACATTCATTATTTTATTATTAATAAATAAACATTCAATTTAACAACTTATGTATGTCACCGTACGTGATATACATAAGTTTTACATACATAAGTATAACAACAATGTGTTGAAGTAGCTGCTGATTCTAATTAACACTACGACTAGGATGTTCTTCCTTTTCAGTGGCACTAACATATGTTTTTCCCTCAGCATGAATGCCGTCAAGTACGCTACCTACAGTTGCTTTTAAAGCTCTATATTCCTCCAATGCTTTAGCACACAGTTCTCCCTCTGGAGAATTTCCTGGTTCAATAAACAACATTTCCAATGATCGCTTAAGATATTTTTCAGCAATAAGAAGTTCATCCTGTGTAAAATATATTAAAAAAACATTTTAACAATTAAAATATAAAGTTAAGCCTACAAAAGTAAGTATGAAAATATTATAATATCCTAATATCATACCATATAAGCGGATCCTGTTATTTCACGCGCATCAAACATTTTTTTCGCCAACTGTACCAAAGTCGCATGTAATTCGTACAGGGTTATGGCTAGAGTAAAAAAAGGAGCAAAATGAATATCAATAAGCTTGCATTTATTAATTTTTTGATAAAATACCTAGCCCCTCTTTCGCACAGTTGAAAACACAAGTAGTGCCCTAAAAGGCCTAAAACCTTGCTGAAGAACCAGTGATGTTATATTTTTTTTAATACATTTGCTCAAAAAGTAGACTTGTCCATGTGTGTTTAGCGTGCGCAAAGTTATTATTTGCCGCACTGGTGCTTTTTGTTTTCCTCCTGCATATAACATCCAAATGCATGAAGGTTTTTAATCAAAAAGTTTTCTGTACAAAATTTTTGTATGAAATGATTATTTTACAGCGTAAATACTATTAATACATGAATTAAAATTAAAATAAATTATTTTTTGTAATATATACGTATAATGTAAATAAATAAATAGCGCAATTAAAATTATTTTGAATTTAGATACATTATTGTCATCGAATTGGCTGAATGCATAGAAACCGTTGCCCTGCCATGTCCTCTAAAAAAAAAGAAACTTCCGCGAAATTACACATCTGGATTTTTTTATTTATTTATATTTTTGTATGCAAATGTATTAAAAAACGTCGTTCGATGCACGTGCGGAATTGTCATTTCCACTCGTCCCTATTGTTGACCCGCGCCTTCGGCTTGGGTCAACAAACCGGAACTCGTGAAGAAATGACATACTTTTACTTGTATCGAAATGTACTATTGTATTTATAACATCATTGTGAAGATATAATATACTCAAGAGTATAAACCCTATTCAAATCTATTTAGTAGTTTTGAAGAAGAAAATGGCTAAGGTTTAGAATTTAGATTATTTACTGTTTAATGTACTTATAATAAAAGCCACTCACTCAAGATTTAAAATATCACTCCATGAATACTCTTCTACCCAAAGACTTCTAACGTTTAGGTTAGAACTTTAATTCGATTTCAATTTTAAGTTTTTTTTAACGATTTGAAAAGGTTTCGGTGTTATGTTCTTTTATCTATTTGAAAGTATTTTTATCGTTGAAGTCTCAATATTATGAATGAGGATAATATAAGCCTAAATCTTAAAAGTAGTTACATTGTTTTATATATTTAATGCATTTTAAAAAAGCGTAAATAATCTAAATCCCTTCAAGAAAAGAAACAGCGCGTCTGTCCCCCCTGTCCCCCTACAGAAGAGAGGAGTTTTATAAGTTTGACACCGTTGTTTTTGTCGAATTGCATACAATTATGTTTGAAAACATCACATTTCGAGAGCTTGGTTAGTGCTAGTCGTATAGTTAGTGGTAATCAGTTCGGATTTTTCTGTCGGTGATATTAAAATTTTCGATTTTTATAAATATGTATTAATCTCTACATTTACTTCATTAATAATTCTTTAATACATGATATTAATTCATTCAAATTCTTTAATTCATGATATTACATACGTACATATCTTCACGCTGTATTCCTAACGGGGTAGTCAGAGAGGATGGAGCGCCAAGCGTCGCGGTCTTTACATACTTCTTTCGCGTCCTCAAATCTCATTATTCTCCTAACACATTTTCACCTAGGTATGCGAGTGCTTTTGACATTTCCGTCGGCTAACACTCTGGTTATTTGGTCTTCATAAGTCAGGCTTGGTCTTCCTTGGCTTCTTTTACCACTCATTTTCGCTCTGTAGATTGCCTTCGTTCTATGTGCCCGAACCATCTAAGCATTCTTTTCTTTATTTTTACAATAACATTGTCGTGTTACCCTGTCATAATGTTTAAGGTACCTGCGGGTATTAAGGCCTAGCTAAGGAAGATTTCAAATTAAATGAAAAATAACCAATATAATCAACAGACTTAAATAATAATTAGTCCTTGAAAAACCTCGAAATTTATATAAAATACATTATGAAACAAATAAAATTTGATTCATGATGTAGGAGGAAAATAAAGTGTATGTTTAAATTAGGTAGGCCTTAATAAACGTCGACTATATATGTAAGAGAAACTAAATTAAAAATATTTGAAGCACAGTACGTTATTCAAGTATTTATTATAAAAAATCTTAAAATGATTAAGAACTTTACACTGCAAATTTATACAGATAAGTGAAACATGACGATCAATATTTGCGACTGATTCGGACCGATTTTTATTATTCGTACCGCGCGGTCGTCTCTCGCAATGTATGATACAATCCTGGAGACGGGAAGAGGGGTATTTCGCGTTTGTAAACTTATAAAGATATATTCGTGTGTTAGGCGTCTGTGAGTGTTGCCTTGAGTGGGAGCGCTCATTGTAAATACGATTTTACTCACATAGGTCTTATTAGACGACAGGCCTTCTTACCCGCAGGTACCTTATTTCTTCATTGCTTATTTTGTCCGCAAGGGTGACACCGCACATATTTGTAAGAGATCGCATTTCTACTGCATTAATCTTACTTTAATTTAATTTCGGGCATATCCAGGTCTCACTACCGTACAATAAAGTTGGAACCAACACCGCATTGTGTATGACCATTTTGGCAGAGGTTGATACATTCACACTGCCTACTAATGCGAACAAAGCACCGTTCACTTTATTGCCAGCTGCTACCCGTCTCTCCACATCCAATTCACATCTTTCATCCCTCGAAAACGCACTTCCCAGATATACAATTTCGTTTACTTGTTCTAGACATTTTCTATTTACCCATATTTCACACTTTGTCTGTACATTTTCCCTTTCAAACACCAAACCCTTTGTTTTGTTCACATTCATATTCAGTCCTTTCCCTTCACAGTCTTCTTTCATGCACGTAACTAGTGTCTGCAATTCCGCTTCTGATAGTGCTATAAGCACAGCATCGTCAGCGTACAATTTACCACTGTACTATCACATATCATACCACTCATACTAGCTTTGAATTTCTGGAAACAACTGTACAAATACAGCACGAATAGCCAGGGAGACATCACGCAGCCCTGTTTGACGCCTGAATAGACTTCGAACCAGGGCGACAAGTCACCATCTGTCCTTACACAGGCTTTGTGACCCCGACATAATGACCTCGACTATCGAATGCTTTTTCAAGATCCACGAAAGCGCAGAAAACTTTCCAACCTATGGCTAGAAACTTTCCCACGATACCGCGGAGCGAGAAAATCTGATCCATACAACTCCTACCGTTTCTAAAACCATCTTGAGCCTCCTACAAATATCCCGCAAATAGGTATAAACTTTACTTGCTAAGCTGACCAAGCTGATGGCCCTATAGCACGCGCAGTCAAAATGCACGGTGCGCCAGTCCTCCGGAACCTCTCTCTTCTGCTTCTGCTGCAAAGATTGCACAGTTTATAGGATGTATCCCAGACCCTAGACCCACCATACTTGATCATCTCAGCAGACACCTCCTCATTTCCCGCAGCTTTTCCACATTTCAGACTTCTTATCGCTTTCTGGATCGCTTTCATACTAACGACTTCCTCTAGTTCCTGACCCGAGTGTGGCGATTCGTTAGGATCACTCTGTGTCAGAGACAGAGTCGTCACTCTCACACAGTTCTCTATAATAATCACTCCATCACTGCAGAACAGCTTTTTTGTCTGATAGCAGAGGATGTTCTCTCGAACGCACTTTATTGATTCTAGAAGGTGTATGAGCACTTCAGTACTTGCGTATTTCTTTCTAAAATAATTTGTAATTTTCCTCGAAATTGTCCGAAATCTTGTTTTCATCTAATACCCTACACCTTTCACACTTCTCTTTCGCTAGCGCCTTCGTTACTGCTTTCTGCAGCTTATATCTCTCTTTCATCAAATCTGTCATACTACAGCTGTTTTTGGCAGCAAGGTAATGTCAATGTAAAATGTAAATGTAGTCTTGCTATGCTTTCTTATTGTTGTATACACTCTTTCACTCATCATACTATCTCTAAGGTTCTCCCAACATTATTCAACATCCTCACTCGTCACTTTCAACCTATCGCCAAGCTTACCGGATACTACTCTTTCATATTCACTCCTGGTGGTCGTATCTTGCAGTTTTTAACTCTTGATGCGACAGACCGCTGCAGGAATGGAAGCTACGCAACATCGCCATGCTGCAAACAGACCCCTTATTCTAGTTACCACTAGATAGTGATCCGTTCCCTGATCGGCTTCTCTGTGTGCTCTCGTAATTATAACCTGCTTTTTGAGCCGGCTATTTACCAGGAATAAATTATACTCCTTTCATTCTTCCTTACCCACATGTACTGATGAATCCTTTTGTGCTTTAATAAGGTATTAGCAAGAAAAAGATAATTTTCTATACACACTTCTAACACAATCCTACCAACATCATTCAATCTCTTATCTCCATACTTGCCTAGGGCAGATTCATATCCCGTTCAAGCTGTCCTGACTCATCCATTCACGTCTCCACACACTATAATTCTCTTCAACCATCTTTAGAACATCTCTAACATTCTCCCAAAACTGCTCTAGCTCGCCCAAGCCTACGGAGGACACTAGGGCATACGCCACCAAAACAAAAATCCTCGTCATCCCGGTTTTGAGACGCACCCAGAGCAGTCTCTGGTTTACACATGTATACACTTACACAATTAACTAAACGAGAGAACAGTAAGACGCACGCCTTGGCATCCCCTTTCTTCTTGTGATACCCTTAACCACAAAGCGATGCCCCCTCCAGGCAAGTCAGCAAGTTCACTGCCCTTTCGTTTGGTTTCACTTAAACATAACACATCCAATCTTCTTTCTTCCATAATATCAATCACTTCATTCATCTTCTCTTCAATCCCGCCTCTCATATTCCACGCAGTTATTCTGCACTCCTCCCTCTACTTCCCGCTGCGAGGTGCACAGCTTGTTGGGTGGCGGTCCCCGACGCCGGACTGCACTCTGCTCACACCAGCGAGGACAAACCGGTGTACGTCGCTTTCGGAGGACGGCCTATCATTATCGTTATCGTTGTCCCGCATGGTGTGCACAGGAGTTTCATGACATTAAATAGTTATATACCTAATAAGTAATATTAAATGTTTCCAGTGGAATTAAAAGAATGCCGCCGCATACAGTACCTTTAATCCTAGATATTCCTGGAGTGAGCTTTTCAAGTATAGGCAACAGTTCTTTGCACAGCTCTATTTTACGCCTCATGGTTTTTTTGGTGGGATGAGGCTCTCTATTGATGTTATCTCTTAACACACCCGCTAGACGTTGCTTAGCGTCAACTAATAAATAATGGTTAGGGGCCAGTATCAGAGATACATTTTTTATATATTCTTCAAGTTCTTTCTCATCCTTTTTGTCTGAAATTATAAATAAAAAATACAATCGTGTGTTTTCGAGAGATCCCAACTAAGTAGCACTATATACTTGTACTATGAAGAAAATTCTAATAAGCTAATTTCCTGAATATTGTATTGACGTATTACGTCAATACAATTCAGTCCTCTTGTTTAACAAGGGAGGATGTAAAAGCTACGAGATAAATACGATAGATAAAACACAAGACCCAAAATCCTGCATGGATATACATAACGTGTGAATTTCAAAATTCTAGTAGATAATCGCCTAATCAGCTACATAATTTTTTTTTAAATTTATCTATTACTTTATAACATGATTAATATTTTTAATATTAGCCTCTTTTGAGGCTAGCCACATATACATACCATTAGGCATTAAGATTTTGAACAACGTAAAAAGTAAAGGCATTCTTACGCCGTAATGTCTACATATCTATGGTTAATTCAGTACAAACAAAATGTAAGAAACAAATTGTACCTACTAAGAACTCCTAATTTATCTGAGCAAAGCTGTACTTTCTTTGCAATATCCTGATCAGGATTCTTTTTGCAGCTATGACACGTCCATTTCTTTTCAATTTCTGAAACATAGCCCGTCTTGCACTCAGGACAGATGGCAGAACTGAGGTAAGTTCCCATTTCAGTTGCGTCCGAACAACGACGACAAGTACATTTGAAATATTTACCAATTAGTAAATGTTGCTGCCGTAGGGCTGTACCCTGAGTTTAAGAAAAAAAAAAATTTGAAATTCAAGTCGTGGAAATGGAATGTACAGTCACAAAAGAACATCCGATTATAATTTCCGCCGCGCCTAATGGAATTAGTGTACCAGTGGTATTTATCAATATCTATTTCTAAGGAATTGAGACTATTTATACTGTCTAGACATTCAACATAGCCTGCAACAACATAATTCAACAATAAATGGTCAACTTGTAGTTCAGTAGCCCCGACATCCAACCCGAAAACAGTTCAATAATTCGCCCTTTTCGCGACTTTATTTTTTAATCACGAGAGACTAAACTATATTCTAAACTAATTTAATGCACGCTATTTATAAATCGGTATTTAGTAATCAATCTTGGCAACACAGATCAATGCGGCTGTTTCAACACATGACACTTTCTACTAATTAGTTCAACTGTTATTTTTATAACGTAACACAGACAACGAGAATTAACTATATATATTAACTAAAGTCTATGAGTATATAGAGTTCTATAGGTATCTATCTATATTAATATTTTACGGTAGTAAACTAATTAATCTGTCCTAATATTATAGAGAGGTATACTTCGTTTGTTTGTATGTAATAGATAAACTCGAAAACTACTCAACTTATTTCAAAAATTCTTTCATCTATAGAAAGCTCCATTATCAACAAGTAACATGGATTGTATTTCATTTTCAAAAAATTTGTACCCGTGCGAAGCCGGGACGAGTCGCTAGTATTTAATATAAAAATATAAAAGCGTTGGCTATACACAGTTTAAACATTTTGAAAAAAAAAACAACCGCAAACGCTGGGTTCCGTAATCGTTTCATTAAACCTTTATTTTGTCCTTTTTGTCACAATAAAAGCGCTATCGAAGCTTCCTTCCAAGAAATCTTTGTAAAAATTATTAAACAGTTCTAGTCAAATAAATTAGGAGTTTTTCTACATAATTTTTACAAAAGAAAGATATTGAAAGTAAATATCTTGTGACTGAAGGATTAAAATCAAAAGGTCCAAAGGAACTTTTTGTCGCATTTAGTAGCAGATCTACTCGTTTATAACGACATCCCACTCGATGGAGTAAGTGAAAAAAAATTTGTGCAGATTGGTAAATAGGTACGTATAATTTTCACTTTAAAAGAGAAAGGTGAAAAGATATTTTCTCCAAAAATCTCAACGTTTCTATTTTCTCAGTATCAATAGAGGGTGGGAGGCCTGTGACTAGGGAATTCGATCCCGGTCCTTATTTTTAATCCCAGGATATCGGGATTATACTTAGTAAATCCCGGGATCCCGGAATAATTTCAGTTCTGAGGGTTACAAATAAACGATAAAAAATCTTACAGAAATCAGTTATTTAAACAACCAATCAAAATTTATACCAAAATCTATATATAATTTTGCCCCACCCACTTGCCTGCCATTTCACTAGAAATAAAAATAATTTAATATCGAACAAGCTTTGCCCGTGCGCTTACTCGGCTTTGATTCTAATTTAGAATAGTTATAAGAATTTTTATCGCAAATAAGCATCACCGAGTAACCGATTGAGCTTGCTTACCTATCGTTTTAATTGAAACTACAAGTATTTTAATAGTAAAAAAGCATCCCCAAGTAGCCCAGTGAGAATTGCTTGCCTAATATTTTAGTTCAATATGCAAGAAGTTTTATTTCAAGCAATAATCGCAAATTAACCCAGTGAGCCTTCTTACGGTGTTGTCGTTGCTGCTTATGGTATAAGCACCATAATTATATTTGTACTTACTTTTAGGGGATCTGTGTAATTGTACAATATTGCTTCGCCCTTCTTAATATCAGTGCTAGCATGGCACACCAACAAATTGTTGTAATTTATCGACATGTGTGTGTTTGCCACGCAGTCATGTGCCAGGAGGGCAGCTTTTAAATACACTCCTCTTAGTATTTCAGCGCATCCGATGGCAAGCATTGGTGGCCCTCTTACTTCGAAACTGTTTACATCTATCGCACCGCATATTTTTTGGATCAAATCCTTATCTTCAACGTTTTCCAAAAGACCTAATGATCCTATAAACTGGAATAATAAGAAACGTTTATTGTGTATAGTGTACTAATAGTTAACGATAATAATAAATTAATTTGTGCTATTAGAATTAGAATATATACTAATATTTGAAAAAACAGTGTATAAAATTCTAATGTAAAATTGTGTTGAAAAAATATGACTGCCATTATGCTGACGATTCATCTCAGAAGAAATACAAACAAACTGATAACATTTAATCCAATTTGAATTCGTCGAGGAATGGCTAAAATTATTATTATTTCAAGGAATAAATGCTTTTTGCGCTCTTAATACCTTGACAGTATTTTCATGAAGCTGCCAAATGCTAGTGCCCTTTCTGTCTTCCAAATGTGTTTCAAGATGCATAAATTCCTCCCAAGCTTCAGGTTTCGCCTCTTTTTTCAGCATCGCACGAAGTACTATGAGGGAGCCTACGTTTTGAACCATGGTCATTGGATTCAGCCCTTTAGATAACTTTAAATTTTTAAAGAACTCACACTCTGCCGTATTGTGCCATTCTGAGAACAAAAATATTTTACATTTCGAAAACCAATACTTCTTCGTTTGTGTGCCGGATTCAAATACTATCCATATTTAGAAAAACTAAATGCTTACCCCGTTAGGTATACGGCGTGAGTATATGATGTAAATATGTAACTTTTTAAATGAAGTTTTAACAAAATAAGAGAAAGGAATAGTTAGATGATTCGGTCGTAAAAAGAATTACTGAATACGTATTGTGAAAAACAGGAGACTTTTTTGCTGACTCAGCAGAAACCTGAACACAAGTACCCAGACCCTGGGAGTGAAACTAGGTTACGTAAGAGTTTTACTCATTAAAACCCCTACAGTGGGTCTTCTCGGCGCGTTGTCGACGGGTTCCGAGATCTGGGATCTCCTACGGTACGCACCAGAGGCCCTCCCTCACTGCTGAAGCACTTCTCGGGGGATAGTGACAGAGTCCCCCTGTACCTTTGCAGTGCCATGACAGCGGTGTCATTCTCCTAAGGGTCGTATGAATGGATGACCGCAGACCTTAGTCCGATCAGCCGCGACCCCAAGAGCGCGTTTACTCGCCCCTTACGACAGGCGGGAATCGCCGTAGCCTTATTTTCAAATGACATCTGCTGACAGATCCAGGGCGTACGTTGCCACAATCTTGGCGTTGTCATCTTCGAGCGAGAATGACCCTTTCCCGCTCGGCGTCCTTCTTGGCATCATTACGGCCTCGCGAAAGGAAGACATCGCTTTCCATGACTCTTTACCTGGCGGTATAGCCGCTACACTACTGCTGACAGGGACAGATCTTGCCCGGTCTGGTGGACCAGGACTTGGGACTCGAAGGCCCACGTAGGACACTTGTAGCGCGTACTGGGCGTTGCCCTGATCCTCGCTACAATAGTTGCACTGTGCCGTCTCTTCCCGACCTGTCTAGTGCAGATACTTGACTGAAGTAGCCGTACCCACTCAATACCTACGTCAATCGGTAGGTGACGTGCCATCGCCTCTCAAACCAAGCTTTGGGATTCAGGGCTGGCAACATATTGGCGCGAGCTTCTCGACTCCTCTAACCCATCTTGCCATTTTCCCACTGTGTTTTAGTGATTGTGCCACCGCAATCCCACCGTATCTAGGGCGGATTATCACACCCTCGCTGCGAACACGACCATACATCCTCGCGTTTTACGCCGTTGTCCAGAAGCGAAAACTATACCAACATGTCCTCTATGGATATAGTTCGAAATCTTCGTGGGATCCAAATGGCCACCTTGCGCTACAGGCTAATGAGTTTAGTTCTGCTGCACTAAACGACCGTCGATCTTTATGACCAAGCAAGCGCCCCGTAGGTGGCCATCGATTACACGACTCTCCGCGTAGAGGCGATGAACCTCCTGTTTCAGTCACCAGGACAGAATGGCGTCGGTGGTGAGCCTCGACATTGTCATCGTCTTTAACAGCCTGCTCCGAAAGGACGGAAAGACAGGCACTGTTGCAACACTGTGTGTTAGCGTATAGAACCTCTAGATCATTAGTAGTCTGAATTACAACTGCTCCCCAGTTGCGTGCGTCCCATTTGCGTGACTCCCATAGTACAAGTACAATGCCTAGTTTGAGGCCACGCAGTTGGTTTGTCTCTAGTTTGACTAAATAAGGCAAAAAATATTTTCAGACCTGTATATGTGTGAACATTCGCATCATAACCTTAACAGTGTCATAGATTATAATTCATTTATTTAAGAACAGCATAGTGTATAAGTCTAAATAATGCTTACCACTTCCAAAATAGAGTATGTATAAGGACTGAGATGCTTGACACTCCATCCACTCTGCTTACCTCGTTAGGTATACAGCGTGAGTATATGATGTAAATATGTATTTCCTATTTCCTGTGTACATGCCATTTATGTTTTTTTACTTACTGGACAGTTCTTCTGGACATCCTTCGCCAGGACAGATGGGGGCCACAGCGCAGCTTTTGCAGATGAAGAACCGACTCAACAACGGTAGGTAACAATTGTAACACACAAGCGCCGTGGCGCTATGGGGCCCTAGTACGAAGGGTTCGTCGGTTAATATAGTCTCGCCTGCTTTTAGATCTCTGGCCGCAACTAAGTACCTACGCAATGTGTTTAATTAACAATAAATATTAAACAGTGGTAAAAAGGGCAATATTCAAACTTTTTTAATCGATGTCCGTCTTTTATGTGACTATAATTACGTCAATATCCGCAGTTTCTCAAGTGATTACAATTCAATATTGTTTTACGTATTATTTTATTAAAATATTATCGCAGAAAGTATCATAGTACCACAATAGTAACTCATACCTACTGACTGATAGATTCTAGTCATTTGAAGCCAGCATGCACAGAATTAACATGATTACAAAAATATAACACAAGATTAAATACTTTTGAAAAATTTTTAAACCTGAAAAAAACCAATTATAATTTACTAGCGACGCACCCACGCTTCGGCCGGGTGGGATGTTGAATTTTTGCAACGCCAATTTTTTTTTATTGAGATTTTAATACAAAGTACCATTTTAAGTTAGTAACTAATTAATTGTGGTACCATCCAAATTTCAGACTTTTCCGGTGGATTTTCCAAAATTTTCTTTCACAAAAACCTTATCCTGGCAATTACAAACACCACACAAAAAGCCGAATCGATCGAGCTGTTCTCTAGTGATGCTGCGTCATACATGTGGCAATTGATTTTTATTTATATAGATTTTCTATTTTTAACGAAATACAAATGATAAAAATATGTTCGATAAATGTCCTACCGTTTCTTTCACTAGAAAAAATAAACTAATGCAGCGAAAAACAAAAATGTATTATATTGTAAATAGACACAAACCTGCCAAGTTTTTCACAATTTTGCACCTCGTATTTGAAATTCATTATGCACTATTATTTATTGCAAACGTTTAGCAAAACAGTTCCTTCAGTCCACTGGCGCGTGTAATCTGAACATGCAAAACTTAAAGCTCGTATTTTTATAGCAGTTACTGCCGGTAACTATTTATAGCAGTACCATTGCTCCGCATAAACACGCATGTACACATAACCAAGATGACATTATGCCCTACAAAAGGCTTTCGGAATTAACTATAGTAACTTAAATCCTTGAAATATCAAGAAAAGTATTCGAAATTCAAAGATTAATATGCATCTAAAAGTACAATCTAGCAACAGGTTGAAAAGAAAATACAGCTTCTTTTGAGAAAAACCGGAAAGAAACTAGTTATAAATCACAAGTTTAATCAAAATTGGAATTAGAAAAAGGTAAACTAAATTGAAAGATACGTGAAGATTTTACCCTCAGATTTGCTCCTATTTTAAGGTAGCCTATGCTTTGGCCAGAGGTAATGGTCCTACACATTTCAAGTTGATTGATTCAATAGTTTTGACATAAACAACATTAAATTTTAGTCTTTATTTATTAGTATTTAAAATTGGTTTAAAGGTTATAATTTACTCATCTTTATAATATAAAAAGACTATATATTAGACAAAAATGAATTTATTATATTATGCTCACAATATTATTTACATTAGTGTGTCGATGATACAATATCTCTTACTGATAATAAAAATATTTATATTATTTACAATAATTTATGTACAACGGTTTTCCTTTACATTACATAAAACATAATGACAACAATTTTATTTATCATTTACAAATCTATATCACGACAGTTATTTTATTTTATACATTAATTTTCTTTGTATTTCCTAAGGGATATGCAAGCTATATTTTATAAAAAACATGAATGTTAAGCGTAACAGTCTTTATATTAAATATGTATGTATATACATATATATATGTATATGTTTTCAGAATTTATAAAGCACACATGCTTTTTTGGCTCCAAAAATATCTTACGGTAGTCAAAGAATTCGAATATCGCTAACAAATAAAAATTCCATTGGAACTATACGTAATATTATAACATTATATACAATGTAATTTCCATTCACTTGAATATCACGCACAACCCTGAAACAGAAAATAACGAAAACATAAAGAAGTGAAACAAATCCTATTTGTGGTTTTTAAGGAGAGCGTTAAATGCGGTGAAGTGTACGCGGTCGCTTGATTTGAAATTTTCGTGCGATTTAGACGCGAACTAATTAATGTGATGTCGTTTGTAAATAATACTATGAGGGCCTTTACTCACAGCGCCCGATCTGATCCACCGATCCGATCGTAGAGCACGTCTTTAAAACGGGTTGCTGGATCCGGATCACATGTCTTTATAATGAATGTGATACCAATGACGATGCATTGTACCCTATTATCCACCAAACTTCCATTATATTTCAAGATTATATTCGAGACGAGAAGACGAGTAGTAGTTACGTGTTGGAAAATAAAACAAGATGAAACAAACTATGATAAAGTAAAGTGAACCAAGTTTGAATGAAGAACAAAAAAATAAACACTATTATTAGCTTTATTGCCAGATCTAATTAAAAAAACTTAAATTTAAAATTTAAAAAACCCCCGACTCAAAAAAAATCTCCAAAAAGTAAAAAAATAATATGTACCTCAAAGCCCTTTAAAGTGATAAGTTTCAATATAAATAGTAGTAGTAATATATCCAAGTGTCGTCACGTCGGGGGACCGCTAAGTTTACTTGTATTTAAATTTCATACATACTTTATCATTTTTAGTTGTATTCAATTGTTATTACTTTATTTACTTAGCGGTCCCCCGACGTGACGACGCTTGGATATGTTACTACTATTATTTATATTGAAACTTATCACAAATTTAAAGGGCTGTGAGGTACATATTATTTTTTTACTTTTAGGCGGTTTTTTTTGAGTCGGGAGTTTTTTAAATTTTTAATTTAAGTTTTATTTCATGCTTTTTACAAAAAACTACGAGCTACACTTTATCCACAGATTTACACAATTACTTTCCGGGACGATACACGAAATAGCGACACGAGATCGTGCATCGCCGAAATCTAAATATTCTGACAATAGTTGTCTAATCCATCATCAGACCCTGATCACCATCTATCTATCTATAACCTATTCATAGAGACTATTTCAATGAGCCTAAACAAAATACCGCTACTGTCAGTGGCGAGGAGTTGGATATCCTGCTGACTTCAGATGATGTAGCAGCATCTGGTCAAGGTTACTACGTTATTGTAACATTATTGAAGTCACAGTATACTAAATTTCGCATCGATTAGACTAATAGAAGATGATCGCGTCCCTTTAAAAACTAAAAAAAAGAGCTATTATTCTTCAAACAACTGAACCGATTTTGATAAAACATGTCTAAGCACCACCGCTAGAAAACCTGCTTTCAAACAAAATAAATCGCATCATAATCGGTCCATTCGTTTAGGAGCCACGATGCCACAGACAGACACACAGACACGTCAAACTTATAACCCCTTCTTTTACGTCGGGGGCTTCGTTCACAAATAAAGAACTAGATGCACAACCTACTGTAAAATCTAAACAAATTATTGTCCGAATTGACGTATATCTTTTTAATATCGTATAGTATTATCGGTAACATTGTGTTAATCTAAAGTAGACCTTACTGCCAAACCATAAGGTTATAAAAGCTTGTAAACAATTCTTGCATGACATTGAAACGATGTTTGTAAAAAATTATTTAAAATGCAATCTTACGTCTCGTGCGTAAAGTATAATTCACATAATTTGTGACTCACTCAATGTGCACTCAAATACTTATTTGAGCGCACATTTGGTTCGGACATTTTTGGAGCGTTGATTTTGTATCTAGTTTTTTATTTGTGATCGAAGGTCAGGGGTTAAAAAAGAAAAATATGAGTCTGTGACTTACGTAGTACGTACGTAGGACACTCAAAGACTTCTGTATAAACTAAGGTAGACGTGCTCTACGCACCAAATTCTATACCGTTAAATAGGACTTAACATCAGTGCATACGAAACGCACGTCACGCATTGTTACAAAAAGTGAAGTTTAAAATTAGAAAAAGCTTGAATTACTCTCTCTTTTACTCTTGTTGTCTTCATATACACTGCTTTTTAATTAAACTTACGTAAATATTGTTAATGTGTATCTAATATTGTCAATGTTTTAGTTGGAGGAACGCGAAATGTTCGTTTCTTAGAGTACATGTCTACTTCAGTTTATATAGAAATCTTTGAGGACACCGCGTTACATATTACAAAAATTAAAGTGTACCTCGTCCACAAGAGCGCCGGACGTGCTGTGTTGCGACGCGTTGATGATATCCTGCAGGCAGCGCGCGAACTCCTCGATGACGTCACCGACGGGGTCGACGGACGGGTCCCCGCCCCCCTCCCCGCCGCCCTCCTCCGCCGCCGCCGCCACCAGGCACTGGCACACCGCCTCGATCACCTCGGATGTCATGAAGCTGCACGGCTGCCTGCACGCACGTACACACTAATCAGTGTCAGTGACCTTCACTGCGGACTTTTTGGCGGGAACGGGAGAAGTGAAGTTGGCATTTTATTTAAATTTTCTATTTTTTGCGTTTTTGTGAGTTTTAAGGTACAAAAGAGATAGTATATTGAGCGTTAAAATCCTGTGCAATTGCTGAAAATTGGAAAGTTTGAATAAGTATATACGACTGAAGTTTTCGCATTTGCCCAAGAAGTTCTTTTTAACTCCATTAAAGCCTATTATGATTTTACTGGAGAGTGTTAGGAACTTATTATTAGTAAAAAGGTGACACATATTTCACATAGAGAAACACCACTTTTTTAAATGAAAATGGCAGAAATGTTTCTAATAAAAAAAATATGAAACGAGTTGCCAGTATATAAATGAAAAGCAGAAGACCTTCACTGCAGCACACAAAGTACAGCCAGCAAGACAAAATAAATAATGCGAACACAACGCCATTCACTACGTAAATTCGTAACTGTGTGCGATTAATGTCGCTATCTCTCACACGAAATAATGAAAGCAGTAAGGCAGTGAGTCGCTGTCACTTCTAGCAGCAAGTTTATAGACAGCATAATAGAATTAAATACTGGCAGATTCATAGCCCTATACAAATTTCTTGTGATAAGCAGCTTGCACATTTTATAGTTTTCTTTCTCTCAGACTAGCATGGCAACATTCTTATTTTAAAACCTCTATAATTCATTAAGAATATGGTCAAAATAAAAAAGAGTAAATCACGGCCAACAAGACGAGATAAAGAATGTAAACCACAGCAACTTTTACTATGTTACTTCTTAGTTCCTAACCGCAAACGATTAGTGTTACTATTCTTCTCACTCACACGAGATAATGACAATAGTGGCCGTCGTTAAATGGTTCTGGCTGTGGTTTAAGACCAGAAATTGACGACATCGTCTCCACGTCGTTGATCGGTTGCGATCGTCGCCATTTTGTGAATGTTACAACAACAATGCTAACAATCATACTATTGTGGTTACTCTGTCCGTAACAATACCGTACCGTCTCATAACGCAGGGAAGATCTCCCTAGTTTGAGATCAGATGATTGGTGTGTATTGTCAGGCGCATTATTTATTTATTACTATCTGATGCCAGCGACTTCGTCCGCATTTTTTATTTGTAAAATAGCCTATGTCCTTCCTTAGAATTCAAGCTATCTCCATACTAAATTTCATCGCAATCGGCGGGGTTATTATCTAAAATTGGCAGACAGCGACAGCCTCGCGATCACTACGCGATCGGTGACTAATTGTAATAAAAAAATCGGCAATGTGTATGTCGATTGCGAGTCATGACCGTAAAATGCACTTTTCGCGGTTGATTTAGCATCACTGCATGTATTACATTACACAAATTATACACAATTAATATACACAATTGCCTCATTCTCTTAAAAAAAAGGCTATGTTCTTCCTTAAGTTTCAAGCTATTTCCATACTAAATTTCATCTCAATCGGATGAATGGTATGGCAGCACATAGAATACGAACAAACAAACAAATATTGATTGTAAAGGTGGCACTTCACATGGCTATTCGTGTTCGTGTAGCGTATTCGGCATGTTTAACTAAATATTCGTGTGAAGTCCCAAATATCACGAACACGCCATCCACACATGGACGCCGCAAACGGGAAATTCGACAAATACTTGCGAATATATTTGCTGCGTTTCCTTTGTGGATGCACCTAGCTATGGACGTACTGGAGTTTGTAAGTTATGTGCAAAATGCAAGGATACATTTCTTGGTATATCATGCATGCACAAAATACAAAGAAGCATTTGGATAACTCCAAAAATCACAATACAATATCATTTGTCTAATCCATTCTACTGAGCTAGCCATGTGTGGACGCTATATGAATAGATTTGGCATATTTGATTCCTTTGATTTGCGACCAAAAACCGACAATTGGGCGGATACGAATTTTCGTGTATTTGCGTATATGTCTTGTGCGTGCAAATAAGACCAATATACGAATAGCCACGTGAAGTGCCACCATTATATACCTCTCATCAAAAAAATCGAAACACCCCTGAAGTTTGGTTTTGAATGAGTCTTATGAAAACTAAAACAAAAAAAAGAAATAGTGCGAGTTGATTGCGGATATTATAAGGTAACGTTTAACAAACATTGATGTTTCAAATTAAAATTAAATTTCTTTAGCTAGCGTGTTTTGTTCAACAGGTATAGTTTTACCTTTTGAGAAAATTTTGTAAAATGTAAGAAACAAAGACGTAAGACAAAAAAATGTTAAAAAAAGTTTATTCAGTATCTCGTATTTCCTCCCTGGGCTCTAATGACTGCTTCCATGCGGTTCCTCATGGAACGGATGAGAGTCACAATCTTGCGTTGTGGGATGTTATCCCATTCTTCTCCTAAAGCTGTTTTAAGCTGGCCAAGCGTCTCCAGAGCAGGATCTCTCGCTCTTACACGTCTCTTCAACTCATCCCATAGGTGTTCTACGGGATTCATATCCGGGCTTTTTGCTGGCCAGCCCATAACCGTAATACCGACTTCGTTGAAGTATTCATTTACAATGCCTGCGGTATGAGCCCTCGCATTGTCCTGTATAAAAATGAACTCTTCGCCAATAAAATGTGCGTAAGGTACCACATGAGGCTCCAGACACTCTTCGATGTAACGTGACCCATTTAATGATGGTAAGCGAGGTCCAGATACAAAAGCAAATTCGGTTTTTCCATCGGCGCTTATGCCTCCCTAAACCGTCCATGAACCGCCACAGTAACTGACTCTTTCTTCAATGCAGTACTGTGCAAAACGCTCTCCCTCTCTTCGATACACCTTCTCTCTTCCGTCGTTATCATACAGCATGAACTTACGTTCGTCGGAAAAGAGAACTTTACTCTATTGAAGGTATAATCAATTTAAGTGCTCACGTGCAAAGTTAAGGCGCGCTCTTCGGTGGTGTACCGTCAATTTTGGGCCATTAGCTGGTTTATTAGGTTTCAGGCCACGCTGCGCCAATCTTCTTCTAATAGTAGAATCGCTCACAGTCAATCCTCGAATCCCACGGAGCCGCTGCTGCAGTTGAATAGAGTTAAATCGACGATTTCTTAGAGAAACTGACTCAATATACCGATCATCTCGTTCAGACGTGACTCGATGTCTACCAGATCCTGGACGGCGAGTAAACATACCAGTCTCCCGATAACGCTGATGCACTCTATTGACAGCAGAGAGGCTAAAATGCAATTGTGCAGCCACAACACGTTGGCTAAGCCCTGAATTCAGCAACGCCACGACTTGTGCGGCTTCCATGGGCGAGGTATCCATATTTGTTAGGAAAATAATCTCCTTGGTAGGATGTTACAAAGCTTTGTTAACAATCACTATTTAAAAAACGACATTTTTGCAAAAAAATGTGAATCAATGCAGAAATTCCAACGGAATACACATTGAAAACAATCTCCACATTGAGCTCCACATTCATTTATTCGATGAAAATTCGAAAAGTTAAATTCAAATTTGGGATTATGGTACACCATTGCGTAGACTAAACTGCTGGCTATTTATTGGAGTATTTTTTTTAATGATATCAAACCCCATTTTAATTTAAATGCCCCCTGAACAGCACTTGCAGTAGTGTTTAGATTATGTTGATGAGAAGTGTATGTTAGACGACCGTGGGCGGTCCGTACCGCAGGTGGTGCGGCGCGCGGCGGCAGCGCGCGTCGTCGCGGAGGTCGCGGAGGTCGCGGAGGTCGCGCTGGTCGCGCCGGTCGCGGCGGCGCGCGCGCTCGACGCTCTCCTCCACGTTGCGGCACCCCACGCACTTGCAGATCGCCGTGCACGCTATCTTCGCCTGCGGACGACGGACGACGGACCGGCGATCAGTACAGACAGTATTTTAGTGTTTTTTAATAATGAATAACAGTGTTGTGGAGTTTTTAGCGGGAACGGGAGATGTGAAGTTATCATTTTATTTACATTTTCTATTTTTTACATTTTTGAGAGTTAACGTTAACGAAGTACAAAAGTGATAGTATTTTGTGTTTTAAACTTTTTTATAAGTGAAAAGAATGGAGTAGGTCTAAATAAACATGTGTAGCTAAAGTTCTCGCGTTCTTTCAAGAAGTCCTTTATAACTTCAGTAAAGCCTACTAGCACTTTATGGAGGACTTTTACGATAACGAAAAACTAATTTACTTGTGATTCTATTTCAAAATATGATTACGAAAGAGCTATGTAACGTTATTACTGTAACGAAATAATGAACACGTAAATAATGTGTATTAAAACCATGCCATAAAGAAAGAAAAAAAAGACATTGTTGTGTTATTTCGAAACAACTGTTATTGTAAACCGTTGTCTGTTAACCTGTTATATTGCTGTTTTGCAAAACGATAATGAACGAAATACATTACAATGCTAGTTATTATTTTTTCAATACTGGCCGTCGCACTCAAACATTAAAATGAACTTTACTTCAAAGGCAGACAGTATGAAATTATAAATTGCAATGTGTAATAGATAAGTAACAGTAAAATAATCTACAAGACATGATATGTATATAAAAGGGAACTTTATTTCGTTCAACGAAAGATTAAAATCCTAAAATTAGCAAGTAATTAATGAATCAAGAGGTGGCACGTACGTAACACTATCTCTTACACACCTATTGCCGACTATCTATTACGTAATCGCTCTCGCTCTTCTGCGATATTACTAACTGACAAGTAACGAAGCGCAATAGCGCGCTGCTCGTTGCTCGACAACAGTATATAATGAGGCAACAGGCCACGACTCGACAACAGTTTATAACCATAACAGGATAACAAATTGTTCAATAATAATGAGTTATATTATCTGCTGTTGTAATAACGACCACCTTTGGTGATGAGTCGAAACACGGACACGTTATGACATACTTTGGTATCATAGATTTACCACTAATATATATCGCCTTTCACATGTGACGAACTGTTAGACTGAAAAAATGTATGGCGTAAACCCGTAATAGAAAGGCATGAGAATACACATATTTCGTCTATCGATATACTCAACGTTTTAAGACAGTTAAGGTGTTGCAGTTGACAGACCTATAACCAAATCTTTGTTCGTTACTACTTCTAAGGTTTTTAATTATAATATTTTTGCACGATACAAGTGAAAAATTAATATAATTCTTGTAAATATATGTGAGATACAGATATTTTGGATGTGATGGTAGAATGTAGTAATTTTGCTGCAAAAGCCAGTTTGACAAATATAGGTTGTCAAAGCGAGGAAGACTATAGTAGCTACATCAATGCAATATCTGTTAGTAGTAAATCTGTGTTTGGCACACAATGTATATGACAAAACTGAATGTCTAACTCATAATCAGTGTTTGGAGTCATGGGTGTGATTACTATAGATAGTTTTGAAATGAGCCAGAATTCATCAATTATGTTTATACAATGACTTTAATTGATGCAGAAAAGCTGTTAAATTTTGTTTACTTTTGAAAAAATAATCATGTCATGCATCGTGACCATAAATTGTGTCATGTGGTGGCCCGTGACTAAACAAGAACTGATTTACAGTAATATATAAAATAATATTTTTCCTAAGAAATTAACCCTTCTTAACATTTTCTATAAAATGTAATATTATATATGTACAACAGTGACGTGCACAGACAATTTCAATAGGGTAGACTAAAAAGAAAACACCATATTCGTCATTCCAAAGTTTATGTGTAAATGTTAACATATTTTACGTCATGTTATTTATTCATCGGAACTATTATGAAAAATCTTTCAACGGTATAAAACTGCTTCTTATAATTTTTGTAAAAAGACAATCTTATAATATTTAATAATATCTGAAATTTGAAAAGTCATAACCTATGTCAATCTTACTCAATAATTATATTATTAAACATAATTTCGTTTAAATCTGAATGCTGACGAGCGCCATCTGTTATTTTGTATACCTATTTGTTAAATATTCTTTAAGTAAGGAAGAAAAAGCACTATAAATTGTTTAGAGGGCGCTTATAAAAAAAGAGATCACTCGCTCGTGTTATTCATTCAAAGAAGTTTTGAACTCGCTAGCGCAACTCTAGCAATGGAATACGAAAATGTTATACGGCTAATTGTAGCCGTATAACATTTTCGTATCTTTTATTTAAATGTACTTGTACTATTAAGAAATTAATAAAAATGAACGCATTTTAAAATCGGGTGCATTGTATTGTATCTGATATTAAACAATAAGAGATCAGGAAAATGACGGCACGCAGTTTTAACCAATAAGACTTAAGCGAAATGAAGGCGCATACAATAATAACTAATAAAATTAAAACTATAGACGATTTTTTTTCGATGCTGGTATTGGCTAGCGGCTAGAGACTGCGTCCCTTTTTTAAGCTGTGTGCGTGTTTTGGGATAAGTAAACATTCAAAACCACTACAGATACACGCGTGTAATTATACGAAACACAACGTTAGAAAATGTTTGCATGTGTGTAAATTCAGCCTTTGATGCAAATTGTCTCTCGGGCGAACGATAAAATAAGGCGACCGCGGGAATTTTAAAAATGTTTTGAGTTGCGATTTATTTATTTTTCTTACATTAATTAATTGGCAAATTGCTAGGGTAGACAGAGTCTATTTGTCTCTATGGAGTGCACACCACTGATATACAAATGCAATATGAATTACCTCATAGCACTCGCAGTAATTTTTCAGACATCCACTTCTTTTACAATTGCATCCTTTATTGTGTCTCCTAACTATTTCAGGACCACCACATTTGGTTTTGCCAATTTTTGGCCTGTAAAGATAAAGCAAAAAGTATAATTTTCTATATTCTATTGTCTATATAAATAAAAATTAAATGCTGTTCATTTAACAATGGTATATGATGGTTAGCGCATCAGCATCACTTGAGAATGTTTGAACCGATTCGACAATTTCTTTTTAAATGTTTGTTCATACATACATATCTTCATGCTTGCTATATCTCTAACGCCGTATTTTTGTAATAATCCAAATAAGGTTTTTAAGGAAATAAAAATTTTAAGTTGCCAGAAAATTCGGAAAGAACTGAAAATTCTTTTTTCTATAAGATTTTTTGATTTTATTACAAGACCCATGGACAGAACAACTTCGGTCAGGTCAGCTAGATAATTTTCAGAAATATAATTTTCTATTGTCTATATAATAAACATAAATTTTATAAGAATTGACATGGTTTGTACCTACTTGTAATTCGTAAACTATTTAATATACACATACGATTTTCATGTAGCACTATAATCTTATGATTAAGTCATCTACTAATCATTTTGTACTTAAATTTGTTTTACAATACCTGAAAGCATTAGGATTCCTGTCAAGGCATCCTCTTATAGCTTTCTGCCTGAGCCCCTCCTTTTCGAGATTATTGTGGCAATTGCTACAGTTACAGCTATTACAAAACACGCCGTTCGCGAAACAATCGCAGTATAACTTGAGGCATTGCGATTTTGTGCAGTTGCAGGCTTTACGCGGCCTGAGCCCGAGGTCCGTTGACACCAGATCTGTTTAGGCATAACAGCGACAAAACTTTAACTGGGTTTATTTTAATACATTTCATATCGAGAAAAATGGAAGTTGGCAAAAACTTATGAATATAATCATGGGTAATGAGCCACATTGTTCATTGTAATAACTAATAAGTATATGTTAGCATACTGTCATACTTCCTATACACTGTGACATTTTTCTCACAGTAAAATGTTTCAAAATATTGCCTGCAAATATATTTGATTGTTTTATATTTATAACTAGGTGTTCTCGGACACACGTTGCTATGGCGCGCGTATTCGAGCGCAACGTTGCGTCAAAATTGCAAGACAATTTTTCGAATACCTTTTAAATTTTGGGAGCAGAAACATAGGGAAGCTGAATTCTTATATATAACATTATAGTCTATTATACATAATTATTATATGAAATAATTGAATTCCCTATAATTATGTTTTGCTGTTATTTTAACATTAATTAATTAAAATCATCTTAAGTTATAAGTTATTTATTGTAGGTAAGTACAAACTATTTTCCAATTCATAAAAATATTTGATTACATGCAAATTATTTTTCATGAAAATAATCGAGTTTATAAAAAAAAAGATATCTCTTTTGGCAATACTTCACGTCATAATGTCAAACTCTGTATACAATAATTTTGTTACAAGCTATATAAAATGTGTATGAAGGAAAATCCTTCCTTTTGTATTAGTACAAAATTATACATACATACATATCTTCACGCTGTATCCCTAACGGGGCAGTCAGAGAGAACGGAGCGCCAAACGTCGCAGTCCTTACATAACTCTTGCTTCCTCAAATCTCATAATTACAAAAATAATAATAAATTATAATAGCTTATATTACGTACAACAACTGTTTATTTTAAACGATTATAATCATTATATTGAAATATACCTGTTTCAGAGAGTGCTTGCGGCGTCCTTGGCGACTTATATGAGTTCAAAGACTCTGCTTCCACATTGACTTTAAACATATTGTTTTTCAAGTTGGAATCATCCTAAAAATTCAAATGGATTTAGTCCAATTCACTGGATTGTAGATAATTTTATCACTATCATAAAATATAGATAATACATCCAATTTATTAGCCTTGATTTAGCAAAAACAAGTTGTGCAAAAAGAATTTTGTTCCATATTAATTAAAATTAATTATCCGCATAATTTTAATTCAATTTCAACAAAAAATAATATTTTGATTAATAATAAGAATTAATGGTACATACTATTATACATGAATTAGTAGTACGTATTATACATGAATTAATTCTTCGATCAAATTGTAAATTGTACTAAATTTCAGATGAACGCTTAAAAACGGTCCGACAAATAAAAGCACAAATATTTTTGTGGTCTTATTTGAGATTAGTATGATCCAATCATAGCTAACACTAACACGTGAAAATGGCACAATGCACTTTTAAAAATTCCTTAAATAAGCACCATAAACAACAAGGCTTGGGTAGGAATATCTTTTTTTCGGTAAGTTTATGTTGTTGAATAAATGATAATAAAAAAAGAACTAAACATGAATAATATTTGAGACAACGCGCCAACTATTGTATCAAACATTCTTTTAAAGAAATGGAATAGAACACTTTTGTTTTTGTAAATTTCCCAGTGATACATTTCGCTGTGCAAAATAGGTATCTATTCCGCCAATTTAACTTTATTAAATAAATTATAGAAAAATTAATTACCATATAATTAATAGTGGCGGTACATTCATACAAGCCCAAGAGCCCGGCTTGCCTTCCTAAAATGCTCAGTCAAGAACACAGAATACTAACGCCACAGATTAATTAGTTTAACTAACGTGTTAAGAACGAATAATAACTATCAACACCAAAACTTCAAATCATATCAGTTTATAAATTCCCGCGAACTACTTGTCAAATGAAAACAGTGTAGGAATCTTAGTGAAAACAAAAAAGGTTTTTGACCCCAAGTCGCGACCAATCAGTGCGTCGGTCGATCGACACTAACGACCTCTCAAGGCATAATCAAAGCAAAAATCAGAGTAATCAATCGTCTCAATCTCATGCGCTCGCTTGCAAAGGGTGCTTGCAACCTCTCTTTCTCTATAATGGCAAAATTCGTTATAGCTGTAGCTTTTTTAGGTTATATAGCAATTAGTATGAAGCGAAAAGCCGGGCTTTCATGCTGAACTTCGTACAGATTGAGAGATACAATACGAATACAATTCAACTTCATTGTTTTTACCTAATATTTATTTGTTTGAGCCGGTAGACGAGTGATAAGTATTTTTTTTTATCATAAGCGAGTTCACTTGTAATAAAAAATCCAATAAGTTATTCATTGTGAGGACTTGAAAGTGTATACGAATTTTAATTGACATAGAAAATGTAAAATCTTTGAACTTTGCATAGAAAAAACAACTCATTGTTTCGTTATACTCATAACCTACGCATGATTTGTGTATTACTCGACTAGTAAATTGCATAAAAGACATTAAATCAGTGTACAAAACTATTTAACTCCTAAAATGTGTTTCTCTGACTAGTACCTAATTCGCATAAAAGGCAATTTAATATATCAATTTACGAAACTGATTAGATTTTTGTTTCTTCTCCCACAAAATTAATACTATTACTTAATCTTAAGGTACTACTTATTATTATCGGTGCTGTATATTTTATTCAAATGTCAAAAATATTTTGAATTGTTCTGGTTATGATGATTAAAAAACTATACTGGCACCATAAAAGAGACACGAATACAGTGATTTCTTTTAGTAATTTGGATAAATAACGATTCGTTAAGAACTGATAAACTACATACGCCTGTACATTTTTAATAGCAAAATATTATAAAAATAATTGTTTTGTTGAAAAATAACGTTTTCTCTCTTCTTGTCCACCGGTAGGCCAAAGTCATGGTTTATTAGTGATCTATAATTTTTATCCTTCCCTATACTTTTACGAAAACAATGAAGAACCTATGTCGGGCTTGCCCTATTCTGAAGCCCTAGGCACGCCACTGGTTATGATATACCTACTATTTTAAAGCTACTACTTTTCCTTTTTTACTTCTACTAAGAAGTCGGTAAAAAAAATTTGCGTCATAGTTTTACGACTTACGGAATAATATTACAGAATGGAACTTTTTAAAACGTTTTAAAAGCAATATAATATAAGCTACTAGGCTTTAAGGTCTTTCCATACTTCCTCTGTTCCTGACCCTTCAATTACTCGAACTGTGTCAAGTTTCAAAATAGTATAAGCATGAAATTCCAACATACTGTTTTCAATCTTACTGCTTAAGTGTTATATTTTATAATAAATATTTTTGTACTTATTAAAAAAAAATGTATTTATTAATGAAGACATTTTAAATTTATTTTAAATATAAATAAGTTGCAAACGTTTATTAAAGTTCATGTTTAAGGGATAAGATTTATAATCAATTGAGAAAGTTAATATTTTAAAACTTTTATCTAAATTTCAAAGTAAGAAACACAAATGTATACGTATATATAACTGCGGGGCATTTCAGCGATGTCTTTTTATTCCTGATCCTTAATCAAGTACAATAATTGGTCGAAGGAATTAATGGTATATATTATATGAAAAATTATTCTTACATTTCCATTATCTGGCACTATCATGTTGTTATCCTGTTGCTTTAAGTAATTTGAAGATATAACAATCAAGGGACGATCCTCGGGTTTATAATTGCTGTCATGCTCGTCCACATAGGAGTTCTCGTCTTGCTCGGGACTCTAAAATTACACATATAATTTAAACTCTTGCAAATTAGGTGCACTTAGTTCAATTTGACAACTATTTAGCTTAGTTTCTTTTTTTTTACATTATGTTTAAGTATAGAACATAGTGCGTTAGACATTGCATAAAAAAGCGAGACAAAATTATAAGTTGATGACACTCAGCAGTATAGATAGTGATGAATTGCTAGCCCTAGATCCATATTCCCCAAATAATAAACTGTTGGTACATTAAGTTTTTCTGTGTTTCCCAGCTCGTCATAGAAAGGTCATTCAGATTACCTACCTTTATATATAAAAAAATGAAAAAAAGAAAATTTAAAAACAAGCTTGTATTAAAATGCACCAAAAAGAAAAAAAATAACCAGAGTTCATAAAATCCATAATATCGTGTAAGCCCGAAACCTTTAAAATGGCTGGAATATGGCTGCTCTACACAAGGGTCATCACATAAGTGTTATAATTAGACTCGTGCTAACTATAATAATCAGTATGTTCGTGTTCTTATGCGATTTAAAAGCTTGTGGAGTAATCTTTTATTGTAAGGGATTGGTTTAGGAAACGACCTGTAGCGACTTTACCTGATGTCTCTCGAACTCCACCTCGACCTCCTGCGCGGTGAGGCCGTGGCCGTGCGCCGCCCCCTCCCCGCCCCCGACGGTATCCGCTATAAGCGCCCTCAGCGCCACCTTCGACTCCTCTTCTTCCGCCACCGTTTCCACGACCATCTCTTGTTTATGCACCGGTTCAATGACCTTTTCAAATGTCACTTGTTCCATCGGAGCCGACGAGATTGGCGCGAGAAGACTTTGAGCCGACCGGGTAGTTGTCTGTTACAACGATCACAAATATGTCAATTCATTTGAATAATATTTCAAATTAAAGGTCTTAATCATACTGCTTTTAATGCGACTCCAGTATTAATCAATAAGAGATCAAAAAAAAATTGCCGAAAAACTAATTACTGTCTCGGGCAATTTTAAAAATATTTTCTTTAAATACCACATTGTATAAATCTATACAGTATACAATATTTCAGTATTCGAACACAATTGTAAACTCGCAAATTCAAAATAGTTTATTTCATTATTAACGCTCGTAAGTATTAACAATAATAAATAAATAATTTCTACTCAAACAAGTATTGTAAAATATCTAAAAAACAGGAATTTAACGCGATTACCTTTTATTCGATAAAAGGCAATCGTGTTTCCCGTTTTTTGTATATTTTATAATGCAATGCAAAAGTTTATAAATATAATAATTATTAATAAATTTTGTGATAAAATAGTTTTCGAACGACTAGTTTAGACGGGAAAAATCATTTTTTGCGTTAGTTTTATATCTACGTAGGAAACGATATACTCACTGTGAGATTCGAAGCTTTAGACACTACAGGAGCTATCCTGACAAACTTCTGTTGTGGTTTTGCCGCCACTGCAATATTAAACACAAATTATATATTTCCTACAACACTAACTCCTCACTGACGCCAACTATCATTTTATTTTGAAATTTGAAATCCTTATTGACTTGTGTTCTAGATTTAATGATCAAATATTTTTAAATAAAGAAACAACTTTCATAAGTGGAGATTGGTATGTATAATTTTTTTATTATTTGAATTTTCTGTTTTCCATTTTCTAAACTGTTCTTTTTGTTGTCAAAATAAATGAATAGAATGGTAACACTGACATTATATATGTCGATTTGATTTGATCGAAAACAACACAAGAGAAAATAAAATAATAAATATTCAATTTTAATATAATCAATAATACATACATACATATCTTCACGCTGTATTCCTAACGGGGTAGTCGGAGAGGACGGAACGCCAAGCGTCGCGGTCCTTACATACTTCTTTAGCTTCCTCAAATCTCATCATTCTCCTCACACATTTTCGCCTAGGTAGCGAGTGCTTTTGACATTTCCGTCGGCTAACACTCTGGCTAATTTGATTTTCATATTATCAGCCTTGGTCTTCCTTGGCTTCTCTTACCACTCGCTTTCGCTCTATACATTTTCTTCGTCAGTCTTTTATCACTCAATCTTTCTATGTGTCCATGCTAAGAATGCTAAGATGGTTCGGACACATGGAAAGAATGAGTGATGAAAGAATGACGAAGAAAATCTATAGAGAAATCTATTTTTAAGAAATCTTGTTTTTCTTACTCAAGAAACACTACTGAATACGACGATACCAGTTGTCGGTATAATACTGCTCAGTCCCACCAAAATCGTTATTTGTCGACTTTATTCAAGTTAGTTTCATTACTAAATGTGTGACCACGCCGAAGTGCGCGTGTTTGAATCCTGCGTTGTGTTCAGACCTTTTGTTTCTTTTAATACATACATACATATCTTCACGCTGTATCTCTAACGGGGTAGTCAGAGAGACCGGAGCGCCCAAAGCATCGCGGTTCTTACATACATCATTGGCTTCCTCAAATCTCATCATTCTCCTCACACATTTTTTTAAATAAGTTGAAATAATAGTTAAGATCTTTAGGTCTAAGTATCAGGACTGGCTTGCAAGAGATTTTAATTTTACTTCTGAAGTGGTGAATTAAGTTTACTCTATTGAAGTTTAGGATGAAGAGGCTGCTCAAAGTTTCAAGCCTTTTAATGTATGTTGCGATCGGCAAAAAAGAAGAAGAACAGAAGACATAAGGCAGCGCACTTTAGATGAAGTTATTTACGGTTTAAAAACAATGTATAAACACTATAGAAAACCAAATGAATCTAAGATTATTAATTATTCACACCAATTCGCAGAAGAAGGTAGCAAGATATAGGAATGCTGTCAAGCAGAGAGAACCGCATCAAGTCTAACAAAAGAAATCACTTTATGTATCAGTATCATTAGATTTATCAGTTTATAAATACAATACGCTGAGTAAAATAAGTGAACAATATGGAATTCAAGCGTACCCGTCTTACTACCAAGTGAAGCAGGCTAAATTGGCCTGCTTCGCCAATAGTATTTCAATTATTATCACAGACAGTCGGATGGCAATAAAATTGCAAGGCTTACTGGACCATATTGCTCATCGTATTTTAATGGTCACAAAAGATATGACTAGTAATAATAATAATCTGATTCTTTATTGGAAGTGGGGTTGTGATGGTGCTTCTGATCAAAGTCAATACAAGCAGCAATTTGAAAATGAATGGATGGATGTGACAAGTGTAATAATTGCTACTTTAGTATCCCTTAAATTCATCGACAGTACCATAAAAGAAGTACTTTGGGAGAATTTAAGACCGTCCTCAACTTAGTATTCGTTATATCGTGATTAAATGTAAATAATTAATACACACAAACTGATTAATTGGAAAAACACGTTTTATTTCTTCAAGAAAACAAACTGACAGATCACTAAAAAAACGCGGGAGCTAGTGCTGCCCTTTAGGTTACAATATATATAGCAGTATTGTAGACCAATAATGTTTAATTTCATAAAAGAAACTGAAGAAAATCTTTGTAACGAAATCACTGAAATTAAAAATCAAGTGGAAACTTTGTCTGTTTCCAATGTCGATAGCAAAAGTGTGAGACACGAGCTCTTTTTTACAATGATTGATGGAAAAGTTTGTAACGCTTTATCTGATAATAGATCTACTTCTATCTGGTACATATGTGCAGCAACCCCAACAAAGATGAATGATCTGACTCAAGTTATTAGTAAAGCCGTTACAAACAGTTTTATGAATTTGGTTTGTCTTTACTACATTGTTAGCTTAAATGTTTTGAGTGTTTATTACATATAGGTTATAAACTACCAATACAGAAGAGGTCTACTCGTAACACGGATGAAAAACATTTAGTTGCAGAGAAAAAGAAAGTAATTCAAGAAGTTTAAAAATAAAATGGAACTTCGGGTGGATATCGGTCAAAGGAGCAGGAAACACTAATGACGGTAATACGGCAAGACGATTCTTCAAGAATTGGTCTTTATCTGCTACAATCACAGAAGTAGATGAGAATTTGATTCAAAGATTTTACATCATATTACAGGCTTTATCTTCAGGTATCGGAATAAATATTGAGAAATTAGCTGAATTTAATGAAAAATCAGCAGAGTTATACCACAGTACAAGTAAGCAAACAGTATTCTATCTTCATACAAACGCTCCCAAACGACGCGCCTCGAAATCGCGGCATTTCTCGGCATACAACAGTCGCGAGGTCGCCGCGGTTGTCGTCGGACGGTGTGAGACGCTCCCGAGCATTTACTGACGAAATATTATGGCATCAAGTTTTCGAGCATATTGTTCAGTGTATGGACGTTTGAATACATCTATATTAAAGCCGTAAATATTTCTTTGTTGCTCATTTGTAGGAAATATATTATCATAATGATCTAGTTACTTTGTTGCTGATTTTTAATTATACTGCACACAAAAAAACATAAAATGCATTTTTTTTTTTGTCCGTTTCAACCATACTAACTCACAAACTTTTGAAACTAGAAATAAAATACTAGTAGAATTATAAATAAAAACTTATGAAATTCGCAATAATATAAAACGAAAAGATAATATGACAATTTAAAATAGTACCTATTATCAAATACGTAACCCAAGAAAAACAGTCAGTCCCAGTCAGCAGCCCTATTGCGTGTTTACGTACCGAGCGACCGTAGGTAATTATCTCAAGGACACTGCCAGGATACAATACTGCTTGCTTACTTGTACTGTGGTTATACGTCCAAAATTATGGATGGTATTACTGTGTACAAATTATTAATTCATGCAACAGAAATTATTAAACATCACGCCATAATACCAATAGGAAAACTTTCTGTAGAAGCTCAAGAAGCCAGGAATAAAGAATTGAGAAATATCAGTGAATTGCACACTAGAAAGTGCTCTAGAATCAAAAACAATGAAGATATTATTCATAACTTATTAATATATTCTGATCCTTATATTTCTAAGTTTAAGAATTGAGCATCAAAGGAAAAAAGAAGAGTTGCTTCCAGAAGCAGTGGATTTATTAATTTTAACTGACGATGATTCCGAAGACGTAGAAGCAGTGATTGTTGATTATACCGCAAATAAAACTGCTGTATCTTAGTTGTTCAATGATTTATGTTTTAATTTAAGTGGTAGATTTTATTCAATAAATTTATTTTATGTTTAGTAAAAATAATAGTCTATTATATCTAAAAATTGCATGTTTAAAATATTAATGAAATTTTTAACTTCATATTTACCCGGAAAATGAAATAATGTAGAATTTTATGTATTTTTTTCAATATAATAAAAATACATGAAACAATTCACTTAAAAATTATCAAGAGTAACCACAATTTTTTTTTTCTGTAACACCAATTAAGACGATATTATTAAAAGTCATGCCATTATATAGCTAAACTCTTTAATAAACTACGTAAAAAAAATTGTATTAATATCTTTACTACTTTCCGAGATGGGTAAAAGTCATGGAGAAGTCTATTGTTCATTTTCCGGAACAGTGAATTGTATATTCAATTTCATGGGCTTCCTTTAATTTAAGATACTATGTTATTTAGAAGATTAGTATTATGAAGAATTATATAAGCAATATTTGTATATTTGTAATTGTATTCTCGAAAACGGCTTTAATGATTTCGATGAAATTTACAATATGGGGATTTACGCGGGGGTGAGAAATCGATCTAGCTAGGTCTCAATTCCGGGAAAATTCATTTTCTCTATGCTTTCACACACTTCAAACTTCTAAAATCTTCTAATTTTGCAACAGAATTTACTCTCTCAATAGACCAGTGGCTAAAGCGGATGTCCACCACGCTGAAATGCGCGGGTTCGAATCCTGAAATGTGGTTAGACTTTTTTGTTTTTTATTTTATAAAACACCGAGAAAAGCTCGGTCACCCAGGTACTGTGATATAAAACAAGTCCAATGCTTAATTTTAAATTTAGTATTCAATCATTCTAAAAAAAATACATGCTATAATCTTTAAAACCAATCAATATTTACCTTTATCGGTTAAGACGAGTGTTCTGGATGGCACGAGAACTGAAGTTTGCGATTTTGCTACTACGGGCTTGGTAGCTGCCGCTGCTGTAGAATTTGTTATCAACCGAATATATTGTATCTGTAATGAGTATTGCGGAATGACTGAGGATGTTAGCAATGAATATAATAGAATAATTATATAATATAGTTCACTTTTTTTATACATTTATGTTCTATTGCTAATTGGTATCTGACAGTAAAAACCTCTACCCACATGCAAGTTACAAAGAAGCGGACCATACTTTTTTGGAACAATCTAGCTATCCAACAGTGACAATTCCACTCAATTCCATTTAGCAGTTTTTGAGAAAAATAATAATACAAAGAACAGTAACTTTCATTAAACCAAATGTAAGTAAATTTAAAATCACAAAATTTAAAAAAATCCTCACACCCGAAGGTAGTGACTGTCGGTTGACTGTGCCTTTAACTTTGATTGATTTCAAAAAAAATAATTTAGTATATTGTTATTATTTATTATTGTAGTATATTTAAAATTAATAGTTATCACACAAAATTATATTTTGATTTGTATTTTAATAATACAAATTATTATTTGACATTGTTTCGATTTTTGTACAGCTTACAATTATTTTACTGCTTCATTGTATTTTTTCAAGCATGTGTTTTTAATGAAGTGGTAATATTTTATTATAGTGGATTATATTTTTTTATGGAGATAAATAAGACTTTCTTTTGTTACTATTTTTACCAATTACAATGTGCTTTTAAATGTATCACAATAACGTTATGTAATAAATTTTGTCACATTTTACTTACTCCTTTTCCTGGTACATTTATTTGATGAAGTTGAGAACTTTGTGCTTGGGTGACGTTGATAATATTCCCATCTTTGATGATCTGAAATATTTAAATAATATTTACGTCCGCCGATAGATAATATTAAACTATAATATTATGTATCTTCATAATTTTGATACTAATATAACACGGTACAAAATATTTACATTGTGGCGAAACCAATGCAGATGTACTCAGGGTAAATAATATATTAATTCTATGATTTTCTAACAATTTTTTTCCGATATTAGCGATTTATTTAATTTACTTTACTTAGTTGTATTTAATTTACGTTTATATACGTCTTCATTTAGTTGTATTTAAATTATGTTTATATTTTTTATTTACATTCAGTTGGAAAATATTACAGTAAAATCATCCATATAATGTTTTTTTGGTTATAATATTTACATGCTGTTATACATTTTGCAAAACCTTTAAAAGTATAATTAATAAATTATGTATGTAGTTGTATCATTTTCCACCCAGTATTTGATTATTTATTATACCGTTACTTCTTCACTAAAAGAATCTCCAAACTGATATAAAGAATATTTAAGTAGTATATTTTAGTAAATTAGGCTCTGCCTATCTCCAATGTAGAGTATATTTGAATCCATACCAAATAATATTATTATTTATATTGTACAGTAATACCTCGAACTTACGCGATAGGTGGGACCGAGCGATAACCGCGTAAATCGGGGTAATTATTTCGCATATAAATACATATAAATTATTTTTAATTGGGACCGGAAGCTAAAGAAAATAATAATTTAGATAAAAAATGTTTAATAAAATCTTAGATTACTTTAAGGTTACATTTCAAAGATAAAGTTATTCTTTTCTTTTTTGATGCAGAAGAATCAGTTTTACTTCGTTTGGATGACATTAGTAGTCTTTCAAGTCTTCGTAGATATAAAATAAAAAACATGGTATAAAAATGTAATAACAAACACGCACTCCATAGATAAGAAATAAATATTATGTATATAATACAAATTAAATTGTAGCTATTCGTTGATTCCGCGCGATAAGTCCGAATATGTACATTAACTGAGTAATAGTGTGGGGGCAGTAAGTCTATAATCGATAATCGAGAGTTGTGTGACCCCAAACAAAAGACGAATCGACGAGATTTGAAAATCGCGTAACTCCGGGTTCGCCGTAAGTCGGGGTAGCGTAAGTCGAGGTGTTACTGTATATTCATATGTGTGTATATACAATTTACATACATAAACAATCTCACGCTGTTAACCATTCAACAGAACATTAAGACACAGCAATATCACGCCACTTCTAAAACGAATTATTTAGACTTACAGATGGCAAAGCATAACCAAACAGTGATGAGTGACAAATTGCTAGCACATTATCTGTATGTACAGATAAAGGTAATTGGGCTCATTATAAGGAATATGCGTTCCTTGTATTTCTTGGCTGACCAACGATATCTGTGATTGAGTGTTCGAAACAATCGCTATGTTTTCATGTTCAATTAGACGCTTGTGTAAGTAACGGTACCTTCATACAAGCCCAAAATCCCGGCTTGCCTTACTAAAACGCTCAGTCAAGAATATGTAATAAAAAATATCAACTTCAAACTATATTAGTTTTAAAAATCAGGTTTATAACCCAAGTGACCAATCAGTGCGTCAGTCGATCGTCGCTAATGAACTCTCCAAGCATAATTAGAGTAATCGTTCGTTCTCGCTCTCACGCGTAGCCTTGTACGAAGAGAAAAGCCCGGCTTTCATATTGAACTTCGTATAGATTCATATAAGTGAAATGCACTGAGAGAGTGAAATGGAAATACTAATACGATTCCACTTAATTTTTTATGCCAAAATGTATATGTTTGAGCGGTTGAACGAGATAATTAGTTTCCATCATAAGGAAATTAATTTGTAATAAAAACTGCAATAAGTTGTCCGTTGTGAGGATTCAAAGTGTATAAAAGTTTTAATTGAGAAAGAAAAGGTAAAATCTTTGAACTTTCTAGAGAAAAATAAATCATTGCTTCGTCAAAACCTACGCCTGATTTGTGTATTTCTCGGCTAGTAAATTGCATATAAGACAATAAATCAGTGTTTTGTAGTGCCAAAAAATACACATGAATTCACGAAAACACATCAATTAGGTGATTTCTTTTAGTAATTTGAGTAAACAATGAATTCAGACGTATTAATAAGTTAAGAACGGATGAAACTATTTACGGCCGCACATTTTTAATAGCAAATTATTATCAAAATTGGACTATTGAAAAATAACACAGGGAGAGTTTTTTCTCCTCTATTCTTGCCCATCGGTTGTGCCAAAGTCCTGATTAATTAGCAATCTATAAATAATTTAGTTTTGCTTAATTAAAAAAAATATTAAGGAGCATGTACTTATATTATGTGGGACTTGCCCTATTTTGAAACCCTAGGCGCGCCACTGGCTTCTGCAGTTAAAAACTTAACGCGTTTTACATCGTTTGATATTTAAAGCACTTGTATTTAGCCATATTGTACTTTTATAATAAGTAATTAAAAAATGGATGCTCGATTTAATGTTAGACTGCAAAATATACATTTAAAATGAATGTTTAATGAAATAAACTTATTTTATTATACGCTTAATTAAAACGTCCTGAGCAGGTCTTGTCCATTCGGAGCGACGACACAATAGCACTGTCTCGCTTTTACTTACGGCAAAGTGCCAGTTCCCGCGCCCCGCTCTGTCAGCGCGTAGCGTCACGATTATTGTTTTATTGTACTATTCTAGTGTAACGTATAATTCAATGTGGCCGACATTTATGGCCTGTGCACTTCGATCACAAATAAAAAACTAGATACACAATCAACGCTCCAAAAATGACCGAACCAAATGTGCGCTCAAATAAGTATTTGAGTGCACATTAAGTGAGTCACAGATTATGTGAATTATACTTTACGCGCGAGACGTAAGATTGCATTTTAAATATTTCTTTACAAACATCGTTTCAATGTCATGCAAGAATCGTTTACAAGTTTTTATAACCTTATGGTTTGGCAGTAAGGTCTATTTTAGATTGACACAATGTTACCGATAATACTATACGGTATTAAAAAGATATACGTCAATTCGGACAATAATTTGTTTAGATTTTACAGGAGATTATGCTCCTAGTTCTTTATTTGTGATCGAAGCCTGTGAAGGATAAAGAGGTAGCACATTCTATATTTTCTTTCCCTCCCAGACTAGTATGGAAGTTTCTATGTTTTATTAATAGATACATTTTCCGAATTTGTTGAGGTTCATATAATTATTTCATCGTACTCACTTCTGCAGTCTTGGGTGGAGCTGTTGTTTTCAATATAACATTCTGAGTTGGATTTGCTGTTATGACTACCTTCTTAGTTGTCGCTCCTGCGAATATTAACGATGATTAAACAAATTTTATTTAAAAATCATGCTTTGCCATGTCAATGAAATATTTCCATATCAATTAGATCCTTAATTACACTTATCTACATACATACCGCGCCGCCGCCCGCGTACCAGTCATTGTTCCTTTGACGCAGTAGTTAGTACCTTCCAAGTCTAGAGTCCCAGGTTCGATTACCGGCCAGACCAGTTTGAGAAATCAACTTTTCTAAATGGTCTTGTAGTCTGGGTGTTACTGGGTGTTCCCCCAGTTCGTTATATGTGGCACCCGTATGCAAGCCTAGTGCTTAATTTGTGATCAGACAAATGGTGTAATTGCATGAAAGAATTATTATAATAATAATGTGTTACGATATTAGTTAACGGCGTTTAAAGTACATGTTGTGTTTGTCGTCTAGATTATACTTATAGGTTAAATAATAAATATAAAATTATGAAACTTCAGACGAAAGTAAAAAAATAAACACATAAATGCCTCTCCACAGTATTCTATATTAACACGCGTGACCTTAGATGCAAGCAAACATAATGTGACAGTGGCAAATAGGTAAGCTTTGGTTGCATACAATGAAATCAAAGTCATGAGTAAATTAATTGGTATAGGCGCGCATCACAAACTACCATGGAAACCTATTGCTCATTTTAATTTTAGTTTTTCTAGTAAAAATAAATTTAGTTAAGAATTTAGTGTTTAATTCCATTTTATTCTATAGTTACATTAATGATGAGATTTGAGGAAGCGAAAGAGGTGTGTAAGGACCGCGACTCCTGGCGCTCCGTCCTCTCTGGCTACCCCGTTGGGGATACAGCGTGAAGTTATGTTATGTTATGTTATGTTACATTAATATTGATGCAAAGCATGAAAGGACATTAATAAATATTTTAACACATTTTATAAAAGAAAAAACTAACTGCCTTTATAAGCACACACACATCAACATACAGCCTCGACCACTAATCACGTAACTTGCAATTTGAATATTGTCTGGAGTATTTGAATCTAAAAAACTCAGGCCCAGTACGGCTCTTTAGAGAATTTGCTGGCGGTGTTATAAACTATGTGAAAAGAGAAGACTATGAATATATTAAGTTTTTTATAAGACAAGTGTTCTGGATGACGAGTGTTCTATAGATTATGAACAAAAACCTCGTCAAAACTACAAATTTTACAACAATACACCATAATTTCGGCTATATGAAAGTTACAAAGCCCATAACTTTTCAAATATTCGTTAACTTGTTATGTATTATCCTTGTAAATTTTTGCCAATAATTTTAGATTTAGCCATTTATAAAAAGATTAGGGAGAATACAATCGTATAATTAAACATTCGAACCTTGAGGTGGTGCAGGCAAAAGTTTTGGTGTGGGTGATTTAACAGTGGCCTGCTGTTTTTTAGTGATCTTCACTGTAGATTTGGTAGGAGACGCTACCAACACCTAAAAGCAAACACAATCAAATTAGGAACCTCAATTTGAAAAATGACATTGATTTATAAATTAAAATGGAACTTGACTTGTGTAAGTGAAAAAAAAACAAATACTATTTTTCACAAATATGGAATTCCTTTTACTATTTAATTAAAGCGAGATTCATTATAATTCTCGACGATAGCCTAGATGACTATTTTAACAACCTCATTAAAAGATGGGTTTAGTAATCATGAACATAACTGTAAAAATATATTCGAAATATGTACAATGAAAAATATAAGAGTTATTCACTTTTAAACTTTAGTAGTAGGTAAAGAGTGCAGATAGCTTCCATCTCTGTCACTCCTAGCGCTGGGCAAAGTTATCGCGAATTCGTGACGTCAAAGCTGTTTAAGTTTATATAATCCTATCTACCTTTCCCTTAGCTCACTCTGTTCCCACTACCGAAGTTTAAACCCGTCAACTCAATTTCTATTTTTCACAATTGTCTTCAAAATTATTATTTTAGTGCAATCTTCGATCACAAATAAAAAACTAGATACACGATCAACGCTCCAAAAATGTCCGAACCATATGTGCACTCAAATGAGTATTTGAGTGCACTTCTGTTTTAGTAGTATTCGAAAACGCTAACAGCGAACATATCAAAGTGCTCCTACAAAAATTGTAAAAACAACACATTTAGAACGCTAAAAAAAGACGGAGATTATTTCCGGTTAATAAATTACATAATATTATTTACGTGTTCATTATTTCGTTACAGTAATAAAGAGTTACATAGCTCTTTCGTAATCATATTTTGAAATAGAATCACAAGTAAATTAGTTTTTTTTAACCGTAAAACTCCTCCAGTAAAGTGATAGTAGGCTTTACTGAAGTTATAAAGAACTTCTTGGAAGAGCGCGAGAACATCAGCTACACATGTTTATTGGGTCCTTACATATGAAATTAGCGTTTTGTCGTACTGACCACTTCGATCTGAAATATCTCTTCTTTGGTTAAGAATTCCAAATTCAAATTTATAAATTCATTTAACTGGTACATTTGAGTTTTGAAAACGGTCATTCATTTGTTTTTTCTCATTATTTTTTTCTTTGGCGTCGCTTATTACCGTACAATGAAAAACATGAAATATCGGTATATTTACGAGTACGAGTTCTACCGTGGCACCAGTGCTGCAGAAACAGCTCGAAGGATTAATGATGTGTACGGCGCTGGTGTCGCAAAAGAAAGCACGGTACGTTTTTGGTTTCAACGTTTTCATTCTGGAAATTTCAACCTTCAGAACCAACCCCATGGACGGCCGGAGACCAAAGTGGAAAATGAAGAATTAAAGGTTATTGTGAAAGCGGATCCATCACAAAGCACTTCAGAGATAGCTGGAGGCTTCGGGGTAAGTGACAAAACTGTATTAATCCACTTGAAGCAAATCGGAAAAGTAAAAAAACTTGAACGATGGGTACCTCATGAATTGAGTGAATCGAACTTGCAAACACGCGTCGACTGCTGTGTTACTTTGCTCAACCGACACAATAATGAAGGTATTTGAAATCGAATCATTACTTGTGATGAAAAGTGGATACTGTACGATAATCGAAAGTGCTCGAATATGGCTGAACCCTAGAGACCCAGCCAAATCCTGCCCTAAACGAAAATTGACTCAGGAAAAGTTACTTGTGAGTGTTTGGTGGACTAGCGCCGGTGTCGTTCACTACAGCTTTCAAAAATCTGGCCAAACGATTACGGTAGATATCTATTGTTAGCAACTGCAAACCATGAAGGAAGAACTAGCTGCTAAACAACCGAGATTGGTCAATCGCTCTAGGCCACTGCTGCTTCACGACAACGCAAGACCACACACTGCACAACAAACAACCATAAAGTTAGATGAGCTATAATTGGAATGTTTGCGACATCCACTGTACTCCCCGGACCTTGCTCCAACAGATTATCATTTTTTCCGGAATTTGGACAACTTCTTACAAGGAAAAAAATTCAACTCCGATGCGGCAGTCCAAACCGCCTTCAAATAGTTTATTTATTCTCGCCCCCATGGTTTTTTTAATAAAGGGATCAATGAACTACCTATGAGATGGCAAAAGTGCATAGATAACAATGGTGCATACTTTGATTAATTAAATATATTTTACTAAAAAAAAATTTACTTTATATTCCTCCCGTACAAAACGCCAATTTCATATGTAAGGACCCAATATTTAGACCTACTCCATTCTTTTCACATATACAGAACTTTAAAACACAATATACTAATACTTTTGTACTTTAAAACTCCCAAAAATGAAAAAAATAGGAAATCTAAACAAAATGTCAACCTCACTTCTCCCGTTCCCGCCAAAAAGTCCATTTTGTTACTTTCACGTAACAAATCAAAATGACGTAAATAGCAATGCAAATAGATTATATGAAGGTTGCATTTTAAATATTTGTTTATCAAACTTAGTTTTAATGTCATGCAAGAATCGTTTATGAGTTTTTATAACCTTATGGTTTTACAGTAAGGTGCACTTTAGATTACTGATAATACTATACGATATCCACTACTATATTAACCGAGCAATATTTGTATGTATATATATCGCTTTCTCGAAAACGGCTTTAGGGATTTAGATAAAATTTACAATATAGAAGTTGAGGGGGGTGAGAAATTGATCTAGATAGATCTCAATTCTGGGAAAAATCGTTTTCTCCGTCTTTCACACACTTAAAACTTCTAAATAAACTTCTAAACTTTTTTAATTTTACAGCTGACTTTACCTTCTCAATAGCACAATGGCTAGAGCGTAGGTCTAGGCGGGTTCAAATTCTGCAATGTGGTCAGACCTTTTTTTGCTTTTTTTTAATAAGTTGAAATAATATTTCTAAGTTCAGTTTGCAACAAGTACCTATTCAAAACACATATCACTATAATAATGTACTTATAATAAGGAAATGAAATAAAAAATAATGATAAAAGCATAGACTTCATAACTTCAAACAGCCTGTCCCGTATTACGAAATGAGGCAAATAACATCAAGTAAAATATAGGTGTGGGTGTTTTTTTCTAACGAAATGGCTACCGAACAGCTTATCTGATAATAAATGTATGTCGTATGTAGAGGTGAGTCAGGTTATCTGATTTAGCTCACCGTTCTGCTCGGACACGGCGTCTGACTTTGGAGTTATTTATAAAGTCTATGACTAAAAGACATGGAGAAAAATCTATTATTTATTTTCCTGAACAATAAATTTAATGTTAAATTTCATGGACTTCCTTTAATTTAAGATACTTTGTTATTTAAAAGAGTTGTATTATACAAGCAATACTTGTATATTTATAATAGCGTTCTTGAAAACGGCCCTAACGATTAGAGCTTTGCGGTGGTCAAAAATCGATGTAGCTAGGGTCCGATTCTCAGAAAATTCGTTTTCTCTATGTTTTCACACACTTAAAACTTCTAAACTCTTCTGATTTCACAACAGAGTTTACCTTCTCTGTAGTATGGTAGCTAGAGCGTAGATCTACCAAGCAGAAATATCCGGGTTCGAATCCTGCAATGTGATCAGACTTCTTTTTGTTATTTTTTTTTGTAATACACCGAGTAAAGCTCGTTCGCCCAGGTACTTAAAAATATATACGTCAATTCGGACAATAATTTGTTTAGATTTTACAGAAGATTGTGAATCTAGTTCTTTATTTGTATTGAAGAATGCAATGTATAAAATATACCATTTTGATGAGCAGTCACTTGGGTGACTATCCATATTTAAAAGCCAATAGAAATTTTAATTAATACTAGCTTTTACTTATTATTTAACCAAAGGTACAGGTACAGCCACGGTGTGTGCAAAATTTAAGGGTGATTACGTCAGTATTCAGAGAAAAACACAAAAAAAAGCTTACTTTAAAAATTGTAAAGACCAGATGTTACTTTGCAGAAATCCATTTCATGTTTTGAATTGATCACAATCATTTAAAAATATTGTTGTAAATCGCACAAGCTTGATCATGCTAGGTTAATGCTCAACATCAACAGTACTTTTATAGAATCAAAATAGTTTAGTTAATTATAAAGTTATTACCTTAGAGATGGGTACGGTTTTTTGTTGCATTGTCACATATCTAGTGTGAGTCGTTCCAGTACTGACTGCTGGCAATATTTTTGTAATCACCGCAGCTTGATTAGCTAATTCTGAATTTTGTTGACCTGAAATAAGCCATAATGTTTATAACAAATATATACTTTATCAAAGTTAATTATGTCTAACTTTCTAAGATGTTACTTTAAAAAATGCAAAATATTACCTTGAACAATAAATTTAGTCATAACTGGTTTGGAAGACTGTGATTTCGTAGTGATCAATTGTGTCTGAAACAATATAACAATTATCTAAAAATGTTTAACATAATGTACACAATGCCTAATTTAATTAGATATACAAGTAGCAATTTGTAAGTTATTAGTGTTACTGCCTTGTGTACAAAGACTGGCCCACACTGAATGCAGGTACAAAATGTGTCCAGCATGTGCTTGATGCACATGATGGACACATTAAAAGGGCTTGTCTATACTACTGCCATATAAATCAGTGCAGTTTTGCACTTGCTACCTGGATAAATTGATTAGACTTTGTACTACCACATGAATCTGAAGAGCTCTGTACATTTGTGTTCTTTTATAAATAAGTTATAATTATAACTAACTAAATATTCGTCAGATTAAGATAAACATTTTCCTACACATAGAAGGCCTATGTTTTAAACCAGGGTTGGTTTAAAACATAGGCTCAGCGAAACGGGCGGGTACTAATAGTTATGTATAAAACTACATGAGACATCACACCAAATATTGCATGTCTGTAGTGCAAGCATTTCACAGATGTACTTTCATAGAAGTCCTAGTGCCCTCCGTGTGACCTAGCCTTTAATGTAATACACCACTATAAAAAAATAGTAGTTATCTGAATACAATTATAATATTATAGTTATATTGGCAATGACTCTACTTATTTTTTCAAAACCAAAGGTAAATAGATCAGCATATTTAATTACCTGGTCTGAATCTGTCCTTATGTACTGAACTGTTGGTGTAGTCCCGCTGCCAGTAACTAATTTGAACTTTTGAGTACCTCCTGTTGGTACCATTACTAGTTGTTTTCCTATTTGAGCTAGGAACAAAAAAATATTAAAACTACATATATATATTATTTATTTAGTACTGTGTGATATTACGGGTTTCATACATCGCACTGGAGGAGCTCCTAGTGACACCAAGTCTTCAAGCCAATTTAGAATAGTTCGTTATTAAATTGATCTAACCGGCAATCGAAGCAGAGTCCCTCTGCTTAGAAAGCAGACATATTACCACCAGACCCATAGGTCTGTCAGTTGTATGACTGACATGAGCAATATTTTGCAATCAACAATATTAAAGTGTAATGAGTAATAACCATAAGAGCTTTCTTCACAAGCATGCTCAGCTTTAGTCATCTCGATGTACTTTTCTAAGTCAGCTGTATCATGAGTATCCTAAGCATGTACACACATTTTGGTCATATCATTAGCATGTCATAAAACTCATCTGTATTTAAACAATATCGTATTGTGTCAGCGTATTGTCACATTATGGTAATAAAGTTCTTATATGGATGCTACAAATGTTTAAAAACACATGTATTGTCTTTCTTAAACCACAAATAAATGGCTGTACTTATCACAAATATGGTTGCGTATCAAACACTCACGTCCGAAACTTGTCAGAGACAGCGCCGTATACCCCTTTGTGATAGAGGAAAAACCGACTAGAGATGGAACGCGGCGTATCACAGATAGTATCGGATACATATCGTATCCGATACTATTTGTGATAGTATCTGATATATGACATATATCAGATACGCGGTCTATTGCGGAACGAGGTGCGGGTATCAAATACGTTATTACAAGGCGTGTCTGATGATCGAGTATCACTTTGCATCCAAATTAGTGATCGATACATCAAAATGCTAAAAATGTGAACCCGGCTATCCACAAATATCCTATGTACATTAATAATTTACGAATTAAGGCTGACTTTATAAAAGATTATATTTTATTATATGTAGGTACTTATTGATTTATTGATTAAGGTACATGAACTCTCTTATTAATTATGTTAGTTCACGTTGCATATATACAGACATACATATATTAAAAAAACTGCATACATATAACACAACATATTTACCTAAAACACTGTTTCCTTTAGGACTTCCTTGAACATTGGCCAATGTTACCTTTTTCACGATGCCGCTTCTGTTTGCTACTAATGCAACTGGCTTTGGTACTGGCTTTGGTGCAATAGCGTACTGCTTCGGCAAATTAGATTTTTGAATTTGGACAAGTGCTGGTGGCTTTGGAGCTATTGCAACTTGCCGTGGTACTGTGTTTACTATTATTGGCTCCTTCTTAAGTGATGAAGCACTGATTGTCGGCATTGCGGCCTGAAGAAAAACCGAATATTAAGAAAACGCCATTATTTGAACAAAAAAATCTATTGCTTATAACTTGTCTCTGACAGTTTTATGGTAATAATGCGAGGCGTTTGGTGCTGATACTTAATTCGCTAGGACGAGCTGAAAGCGATTCATTGTGAGTCATCAAACTTTCAGTATGTGTTTCACATTATTAACTATCTTTAGCGATAGGCTAGTGCGCGTCCGCGCCGTGCATTCAGCACGCAGCACAACTTGCGAGAGCTACTAGTCGCGCATCTGTACAGTATTTCAACATCTCCTATTACTTATTAATTGCTAACAGTAGGCGAGTAGGACGGCACACAGCATTTTAACAATAGGTATCTCTAGCTATGGTCTGGTAGATAGAAGTAGGTTATTCACCACTCTGTGAGATCATATCATGGGTATCATAAAAATATAACATGAGGACTTTTGTAACCTCTCTACAGTCTCTACTTCACATCTTATAAATACCCTTCGGCAATTAGGGGTAGCTTTGAAACACCTTGTATATACTTAAATATATACTTATATTAAGGAATATGAATGACGAAATTCAAAGAAGCGTAAGAAGTATGTAAGGACTGCGAAAGTTGACGCTCCGTCATCACTGACTACCTCGTCAGGGATACGGCGTGAAGATATGTATATATTAAGAAATAATAAAAATAACAAACATTTATAAAATGGTTTTCTAAACATACTTTCAGAAAATCTATAAGATCTACAACTTTCGTTATACTTATCATATAAAGTTTATGTAAGTCTTTACAGTTTCTGAAATTTCAAAAATTTGGGGTTCAGTAGTTTGTTTGTTTGTTTTGTTAGTTTAGTAGCAATATAATATATGAGATAAAAAAATATGTCACTATGGCCATTTTCAAGTTTGTATCAACTGTTATAGATGGACGGACACTCCGACGGACAAACAAATGAGCACATGAGTGATCTCATAAGATTTCTATTTTACCTTTTAAGGTATGGAACCCTAAAAGCAGACCAACTTATTGACTGACATATAAAGTGTACAGCTCAAAACACCAGATCAGGGGTCAGCAAACCGCAGCTGCGAGCCGCATGCGGCTCTTTGAAGAGACCATTGCGGCTCTTCAAGTTCCCAAAAAAAAAATTAAAAGCTAAAGCGGAAAGACACGCAGTACACAAGTATACATAAAACAAGAGACCTGCACATTGCAATGCACATGTCAGGCCCTCCTCCTATTTCTGCCCGCTACTACGAAAGTCAAAAAGCTCAGAGGTCTGTGAGCATATATCTGTTGTTTCACAAGCATGTGCGTTTCATTATGTCAGTTCATATAAAAAAACTCATGGCTCTTTCAAATTCATTAAATCGATATTTTTATTGCGGCTGGCTCTTCCGGCTTAAAAATTTGCTCTAGGTCTAGAAACTTTTCATATTTTGCACGTACATTTCTTAATTAATATAGGTAAGGGATTTTTGTATTAAATCCAAAAGGGGTATCAGAATTGTCAAAACGTGTGGAAATGGAAACAAAACTAAAAATATGTTAATTAATCTAAAACTGTATAAAGTATCTATTCAAGCAAATACTTGAGAATGAATTTACAGACTGGAAAATCAGCCCTAGAGAAATAAAAAGGGGTGTTCAAAATTAGTACAGAAAAACATTAAATTAGAAACATTAAATTCCATACAATGTGACGAGCAATGATATAAGATTTGATACTTTACCTTAACATGAACAATCTTAGGTAACTCATGCACCTGTTGCACTGCAGATGATGATATAACTTGTTGTTGATACACTTGTAAATCTATCATAGTATCGGCCTGTGATGATATAATTTTTTGTTGTTGCTAAAAGAGAAAATATTTATTATATATTTATTATCATCAGCCTGTATCTCTCTGCTGCTAGGTACAGGCCTGTAATCCGCTCTTAACATTAATTGATTCCATATGACATAAAATATGATTAAATATTAAGAAGACTTGAAGATACAAATTATGAATACTAATAAATAAAACTTACATTTGATTCCACTGTTGTCATTCCACCAATTGCGTGATCATCTTGCACTGAATATTCTTGCAATGAAAACTGATCCCCAATAAACTCTGAAACTAAATAACATAATTTAGTCCTTAACACATAAGGCCTAATATAAATGTAGAATGATGCTTTATGACACAAGCGCATTATTATCTTAATAATTAACTGTTTTTATACTTTTGTTTATTATTACATGACTGCAATATTAAAAGACTAAAAATATTTCAATTGTGATATATTCAAAAAAAGAAGACTATTTTCATCTAAATATAATCATACCTATAATCTCTTCATTTCCAGTATCCATAAGCATTGGCTGTTCCTCAATGTGTTCAAACTCCATCGGGATGTCACCTTCATGCCCACTAGCATCTAAAGAAATATCTGACTGGCTGACAACTAAATCCTCAGTTTGTTCGAAGTCCACCTATGTAACATTCAAACATAAGGCTAAGGTTTATAACTACTACGGTTTAAGTGTTTAAATTCTTAATTTTTGTTTTTATACTTAATTACTTTTTTACTATAGTTAGGAGACAAAATCATGAATGTTTAATGTTTCAAAAAAAAATGTTATTTCATGAAATTATTTCTACACCAAAACAACTTTTAGCGGTTAGTTAGGAAATCTTAGATTTTAAGAGTTAACTATTCTTTTAAGTATATGAAAGTCTTCTATAGAAAACCAAATTCTGTCAGCAATATCTCAATAAATATCAAAACCTGTAAACCGTAGTTGGTCGAAGTCAACTCCAAACACTAGAGAATACCTAATACAGAACATTAAATAAAAAAGAATACCTATATATCTAATGAATAATCTAAACTGGTACAAAAACCTTATATGCCTAGAAATAACAGGAAATTGTACAATTATTGATAAATAAACAATATTATACATATAAAACAAGACTGCATAATCTTGATTTGATACAAATATTACAAAAAAAATTTGATACCATGCAAATATAATGTAAAATCTATTTTACTAAAACGAGAGTGAAATGCTATTGCATAAAATAATCTAATTGCAGACATATCTCAGATATTAAACACATACTTTCGATGTAATTCAAATTTTATAACAAAATAAAACAAAATACTCACTCCAATGGCACTCTCCAAATTCAAAGAGTCGTCCAAATTGTGGTCCATTTCGAAACACTTCTGTATAATTTACTGTTTTATTAATTAATAAACTATCAAAACCATAAACATATCCATGAAGAAAGAAAAATCAAAAACATTTTTAAGTTCAAAAGACGCCGCCATTTTATAAATTGTCAAATCACAAGTCCCTCGCAAAGTCGCCACGGTTGAAAACAAATCCTCAAGATTCGAAACCAATATTTTCTAGTTAAACAATCAAAAAATGATATTGTTTTCACTCACAGCTACAGTCTGATTATTACACTTCAAAGTAATCAATTATTTTTTCGTATAAAACCGATAAACATTGCTAATTTTTATTAAAAAGTGCAAAATAAAGTGTTTCAATGGCGTATATATTTGAATTTTTGAAGTGTCAAATAGTGCCAACTTAGACAAATAATCGTAATGTAATTCGCGTTCATAAACCATGATAAATAGTATGTATTTTTGTAATTCGTAAAACAGAAAGCTCTTTCTCTATGATGAATTAGCGCCTATTTCTTAAACTCAATCTATTTGTTTAACTTAGTTAAAAAAGAATTGATGAAAAACCACGTAAATTTGACAATATCCATGTATAAAACGAAGTTGTAACGAAATTCATTACTATTCAAAGCGCAATACAAAACTTTTAGTGGGCAACAAACAGAGGCCATTTGGACTTTTTGGCGGGTACAGGAGAAGTGAGGTTGTCATTTTATTTAGATTTTCTATTTTTTACACTTTTGGGAGTTTTAAAGTACAAAAGTGATAGCATATTGTGTTTCAAGGTTCTGTAAAGTGAAAAGAATGGAGTGGGCCTAAATAAACATGTATAGTTGAAATTCTCTCGCTCTTCCAAAAAGTCCTATAAAACTTTAATAGTCTACTATCACTTTACTGGAGGAGTATTATGATACCGATTCTACTTTAATTAAATATTATTATGCATTAATACGTTACATTTCCAAATGCACTAATTTGTGCGCCATGCCATGACGAAACAAAAAAAAACAGTAGCCAACGGCCACTGGGCAGTGGACATTCGGCAGCAAAAAATACTAATGTGCTAGTGGGCAGCAAGCACAAGCAGAACATAACCATGCACCATGGCAGCCTGTTCCTGCGATGAGACCACAGATTTCATACGTAGAGGAAGTACTGGCTAAAATACGCCAGATAGTGTAATGTGTCTACATGAGATAAAAATGTCATTGAATACCAAACTCATAAAAATGTCATTGAGTACCAAAATTACAAAACTTTCCGGCATTTTTTGCGGAAGGAAAGGTACTACCACAAGTAAATGGAAGCGCTCAAATGCATTGAGTACCTACAACGGCAAATAGCATATGCGCTATTTTTTATATAAAATTTTTTCGCATTTTTTGCGAAAGGAGAGGTACTACCACAAGTAAACGACAGCACTCAAATTCAATGATTTTAGTGTAAATCCAAAAAAATAAATTACATGTCGGCGTCGAACTGTTATTTTCTTCTTACACAATTTTACAAGTACAAAGTGGCATGGGAAGGCGATAGTATGTAAGCGACTGGCGAGCCACGCGTTCAAGTTGCTTTATATTCTACTAAAATACAATTCAGAACTTTTAGCATCGCCTGGTCGCTACACCGGTATGTCGCGCTGTTACGCCTACCTCACACATTTATATCCCGTCAGTAATCCTAGCATACCTATCGTAAGGCATTCCCAGTTGCGAGTTCCAAGAAACCGAGGAGGAGGGGGAAAGCAAGGTATACTAAGGAAAAAGAAAGAAAATGCAGTGCCGGAGAGTTCCATCAAAGGTGCGCTAACCTGTGCCAAGAATGCGAAGAATCCTGCACCCTCATATTCGGCATCTGCCAGTGCCAAGGCTAGTGGAAAAGCCGCGGGGAAACCTGAAGCCAGACTCCAGGCTGAGGTGCGGCTAGCTGAGCCGGTAACAAGCAAGGCTGCGCTGGAGAGAGAACTTAAAAGTGTGCTAACCCATGAGAAGTCGATGGGGAAGGGATGGCCTGAGGTACCAACCGAAGGCCAACCTAGAACCTCCAACTATTTTACTGGTGGGTAATCGGAGAAACCTGACCGCCGCCCATCTACATTATCTGGCTATTCCAGATCAAGGGCTAAGGCTGAAGATTCGGAGCAAATGGATGATTTCGACAGGACATGGACTCTCGTAGGCTCTGGCTGCCGGTATAGCAAACCGCCCCAAAAGAAAAGAGTGGGAGGTCCCGGCGAAAAAAGTCCCGAGTCAGGTTCGTGCCCCAAACAGGTTAAGAAAAGGATGCCGAACTCCATGCAGAAGAGGAGGGCGAGGCTGACGGCGGCTTCCTTTACTCAACCATCATCCACCCTTTCTCCCACACAGGTGAAGAAGGAGCCGCTTGAGGTATCTAGATAGGAGCGGTGGCCCGGCTGCTAAAGGAAACCTGGCTCCTTCAGTGGCTGGGGCGTCGCGAATGTCGGTAAAACTTTCTGTGGCCAGAGGTAATGCAGGACAGAAGGAGAAGGCATGTGGCGGGTCCAAAGGACGGGTCGCAGAGATAGGGCTTGACACAACGAAAGCAATTCTCCGAGAGACCAGCATAAAAAACCGCGTCTCGATCATCCGGACCGATCACGTCCCGCGAGTTACGCGGCGGCGGTGGCGGTGACATATTGGCGGCCATCACTGTAACCCAAACCTGGCTACTGACAGGGTCTTAAGCAAACGAGGTGCACGCCTTGAGGTCCTTATAGTCAGGCTATCCTGGCTTCCGCAACACTATAACAATCGCTTCCTTCCACACCATCGGATAGTGAGCCAACTCGAGACACTTATTAAAGAGATTCAGGAACATATGCGGGCGGAGGGCTATGGCCGCCCCACAGATGTCGAGGGTGAACCTATCTCCTCCTGGTGCTTTTTTGGATTAAAGCTCCTGAGGGAGCTGTAAATTTCCTTTATAGTAAACGGCGGGTCACATAGATCACTACGCTACCTTTCATTTATTGTATTACTTCCTAGTTCCTACTTCCCTAGTCACTACATGATCTTCATTGTCCAGCTCCTTTAGATCCTGCGAGTATTTCCGCCGGTACTCTGGCGGATCCTTCCGCATCCATCACTTTGCCTCCTTTTATTAAGAGGAAGTTCACCTTTCTCTCTCTGTGGTGCGCCCGATCACCCAACAGATTCCACCCCACATAGTTTCCCTATCCTGTCTCCCACAGAAGTCTTTCCATCTTTCAGTCCTCGCTTTTTTTACTTCACTTCCGCATACACAGCTTTGTCTCTTTTTTCTACGTTGCACACAAGTTAGTCTCTTTCTTGCGTGAATGAAATGGAATGTATGGCGTAGTCTATAGGTTACTTTATTTACGCACCACAAATATGGTGGTAGCGTACGGTACGGTACTTTATTAACCGAAGAGAACATGCCGTGGAAAATTATTACTATAGTTTCCAAAATAATGATAAATTAGCTTTATTTAATACAAAATTTTAATTTCTTAAATTTACATTTGCTGATGAAAAATTGTATTGAATTTTTATGCAAATTTCAGTCGAAATCACTTTTAATTTGCTATGTAAAGCCCACCTTTATTTATCTGATTTACGCAGTATCCGTAAAGTAAAATAGAAAGAAATGATTACTCAGTAACATACTCAAAAACTAACGTCAGGACACAGAAATAAATGCTATTTAACATTAATTTATTTTATGATTTAAAAAACGTGACATGTATGTACTTACTCATATATGATACTTTCCACTGCTAAACATTGTAATATTATGCACATTATTAACTTTGGACTGCGTCATTATAAAGAAACCTATTCCCCACATGGTAATAAATATTAGTAAGCAACATTTATAGCAAAACTATGTTAAAGAAATGTATACCTAGTAAATTTTTTATCCCATGTGGGAGAGGACCTAGGTACGTATTTTATGAAAATATACTTTCTCTATGGATGGCAGCTGACAAAGAGGCGGCACCGTTACATGATGGTCAATATCGGCTTGCGACAGTTTTAGTTCTGAACGAGATGTTTTGGCGCTGAAATCGCTTCTGCTGTCTTGACTATCCGCCTGAAAAGTCAATTGCTTGTCAATGCGCTGTCAGTCTAATACTCTGCCTATTTTTCTACATTTAATTAAGTTTTGGTTTACCTTGTGTTTTCTTCACTTTCATGCTTGAGTGAGAACCTATTCTCCTCAGTTGTTTGATGTGAATAATAAATTCCATATTGTACGGTATATCGTTATGAAACCCTTAAAGCGCTGTGTTGATGGTATTTTGGAATCACTAGGATATATTATAGAGGTCATTATAATACAAAACTTTATTTACTTTAAACAACCATAGAAATGAGAAGTATAAGCTTATATATTTATGATATAGGCAGTATAGGATGGGGGTCATATTTCGTGATGATTGGTTAATGGTAAATGAATATTTGGTATATGCATATAAATGAGCAACAGAATTAGTAGTTTAAACTAAAACTTATTTAAAATTTAAAGTTTACATTAAAAAATTTGCTGTCTGTTATAATTTACATATACTTTAAAATTAATAATTTCCATAATTTCGCTGCTTAACCGATAGTAGTGTATGTATGTAGTGTATCGCTAGATTTGTTATGTGCAGTTCATTAAAGCTAGGTTATTTAAAAAAAAATATAGGTACATATTATACATATTTTCACGCCATATCCCTCTATTTTGTCTACAATGGTAGCACCGATCGTACTAAGAGATAGCACTTCTACTGTATTTATTTTATTTTCGCCTGATTTCGTATATATTGAGACCTCACTACCGTACAATAAAGTTGACACCAACACCACATTGTGGATGGCCATTTTGACCGAGTTGGATATATAAAAGTCTGTGGGATATATTCATGCTGCTTGCTGAAAGCACCTTTCACTTTATTGCCAGCTGCTATCCGTCTCTCCACATCTAACACATCTTCCATCCCTCGAAAGGGCATTTCCCAAATGTACAATTTAATTGAAATTTCATTTAAATAAAATTAATTTTTCAGGTGCTGTGAAGCAAAGAAATTCACAAAGGACAATATTAAAGCAACTAAGTCAACAGAATAAAGAAAATAGGAAAGTAAAGAGACAGCTGCTCAAAATGAAAACAAGAGAACAGACATTTAAAGCTCGTCTTGCTGAAGTTGAAAAACTGGTATTAGGGAAGGTGATGAGAACAATGTTACCATCTGCAAAAGAATTATTTGAAATGCAATATTACCACTCATAAAAAATCGAAAGGGCGTAGATTTACCTTGTCACAAAACATATTATGTCTTTCGTTGTGCAAGCGGAGTCCAAGGGTTTATCCGTTGCTTTCTAAATATTAATAAAAAAATACGCGTTAAACTTGTTAGTTAAGTGTTTAGTCATAGTGTCGCTGTAGCGGCTGAACACTTGACCGCAAGAAATAATTTGCCTCCAGAATGCAAGGACCTCATTCCTTTTGTTTTATTAATTCATAAATTGTTCGACTCGTTAAATGCAAATTCATTTAATATACTAAACGGGAAAATATACAGGGCTGCTGTAAAGAAAAATTCACCCCACCATGCGTTATGGCAGGAATCAATTTCATTTTTAAAATCTATCAAATTTGTGAACAAGAAAGGCGAAATCTGCTCGCACCATCTGTAAAAAATTTGGTTAAGACAATTGAAGGTGTTAGAGATTTGTGTAGTCTACTAAATACGACGTATAGCATTGATACATTGCTAACTAGTAATCTCAAGAAAACTTCTTTGGGGGTATTAGAAGTCTCGGGGTAAGAAATACATCTCCAAGCTACGTAGCCTTCGAGGGAGCCTACAAAACATTATTAATAAATAATTTAAGCTCCACACATGCGATTAATGCTAATTGTGAATATGACCGGAATACGTGTCTGCAAAATTTCCATTTTTATTTCGAAAAACAAAAAGAAAACAGCACAATTTGCGTCAAACAGTGTGGAAGGACAACATGTAAATATTTAAAATTTAATTAAAGAAAGTAATGATCATAACGAACTAGAAGAAGGCTCTGCTCAAAGGCAGTATGTCTGTGGATTTGTTATTAAAAAGTGTTTAAAAAAATAAAAGGCTGTTCTAGGTGTAAACACATTCTATTATCTAATACTCCCGAAGAAGGTAGTGAGTTTATTAGAGCAAAAGAGTACAACAAAAAAAAACAATGGCTAGTATACCCTACAAGAGCTGCCTACAATTGTTTTGATCAAATTCAAAACGTCGTTACCGATTATTTAAAGAATGTGAATCCTTCAAACGTAAAAAATAACATAATGTTGCTTTGTGATGTGTTTGTAGATTATAAATTTGATTGTCCACTGCATAAAAATAAATTAAAGGCACTATTTCTGGAAACAACAATCAAAGTTTTAGTGTACAATTGGTGCAGGTCAGTAAATCGTATTTTGTCCGGCAAAATAACGTATGACGGAGACGATCCTAATAAAATGTCTGCTCAAATGTACTATTTTAAGCATAAGGGTAAAAATAAATGATACCGAAAATGATTATGTACCTATGTACTTGTTTTTTATTTACATATCCCAAAGGGTTAGACAAGAACGGTTGAAAAAAACACCTTTTACTATTTGTACAATTGTTTATTCTAAGTACCTTCATCTTTTTTGATTTATCAAGATAAAGTTCATTCTTATTCCAACCAAAGAACAAAAAAGATATGTAGGTAATGAGAACAAACAATTCTACTAAGATTATAATTCAAAATTAAGCGTCTGTACAGCTATACGTAATACACTTAATAATGAAACAGTCACCAGATGGCGCTGCCTGCTGTTAAGTTCCACAAAACCATAAGAGATGGCTCTGTTTTCCTATATGGACTATTACTTTAGTATTCTGTGCACAAAGTACATTACTTATATCTGATGTAAAGTAGTCAATGACACATGCTATCTTAGCGACATCCCGTGACGAATCCTCGAACTACTGAATGACATGTACATATCAACATCTATATGTAAATAAATATACATCTAATATAGTCCTCACCTCATTTAATTTTTTTATTGGATTCTTGTAGGTTTAATACAAACATAATTATTTCAATAATCTTTTATTACCATACAAATACCTATATCATTTATTAACATAAACTGGCATAACATAATGTTAATATTTACAAAGTTAAAACTAAAAATACATTTAATTCTCTCGATAGATCCACCTTGTTGACGCAGATAAAACAATATGTTCCGGACATATATCCTTACCTCTGGCAATTTTACAGCATTTATTTAATATTTTAATCATTTAGTCATTTTGTGAGACACAGGTATTCTATTAAAGCCAGCCATTATATTTAAATCAAGTCCTTGTGTAGTAGCCGGGGTCAACAATGAATACACTTGATCGTAGGAGTCAAAAACAGAGCACAGTCACAAAGTAAAACAGATTTGCCAGGGTCCATAAAGTCGTTGAAAAAAGCCACAAAAATTAGATAAAATTAAAATAAAATTTTAATTCACAACGAAAGCGATGAAAAAAAACATTTAAAAAAAATTTAATTAGCAAACGTTACATTTCACGCTATTTTGTTTCATTTCACATTATGTTATATACAATTTCATATCATCTAGATGTAAGTAAAATATCTTTTATTTTGACTATTTTCAAACGTTATTTATCATTAAAAATTTCGTAATAAACAAACTGCTTCAACGAAATAATCAATTGTCATTTAATTGAAAAAAAAAAAATTTTTTTATGAACGGAACGCAAAATGCCTCTCTGTCGTTACTACATAATTACCATTTTATGACTACAGTGTTGCTAGAAGTAGGTTTTAATGTATTTTCATTATAACTCGTGAAGTATTTTTATTATATCATCCGTCATTGTTGGAATTTATTATTGCAAACAAATTACATTACTTCAATATTAATATACATATTTTTATCAAAATACTATAACCAACATACTAGCGCCATCACTTGAGGAGTCCTCGAACTAAAAATACCATATCAAAATGCTTTAACACAAATTTGTACTAAGTGAAAAGTCCCTGATTCTGTGATTACTCTTTGATGCGGAGTATATATATTCTGTGCTTTGATGACAGTTTCATAAATGTACCTTTATTTATTATAGGGATGGGCAAATGGAAAAAACATATCGTGATATATTGTATCGATATTTTTAGACAATATCGATATATGCAGAACAAAAAAAATCGATATTTCGATATATCGATATTTTTGCCCCAAGGCGGGATTACCTAAAAATTTGTCAATATATTCGAACGTGAAAAAAAATGTAGACATTTTGCAGTTATATTAGTTTTATACATACATACATATTTTCACACTGTATCCCTAACGGAGTAGTCAGAGAGGACGGAGCGCCAAGCGTCGCGGTTCTTACATACTTCTTTCGCTTCCCTAAATTTCATCATTCTCCTCACACATTTTCCCCTAGGTATGCGAGAGCTTTTGACATTTCCATCCGCTAACACTGGCTATTATTATAAAAATAATTGGAATACATAATCAATATAAAATGAAGACTCCACGGGAAAAATAATGAATGTCAAAAAATTATTACTATGAGAAAAACAACTTTTTATAATTTGAAAGTGTATTTCTTTTATGCTCTTTTTATATAAATATTGCAACAAGTTATTACTGTATAAATGTATTCTTTGACTTTACTTAAATGTATGCTGTAATTTTATATTTTTGTAATTATTACATAAAGTCTGAAATTAGTGTCTAAACTCCATAGCATAAACAATCTAAGTCATTGACATTACTGGTTTTTGCATTACAATGACATTCATTATTAAGTCAATTTTTAAACTAACTTAAAAATAATTAACATGTATTCAAACAATCATCTGTTTATACACACATACTTTTTAGCTTTTAGCTTTAGCTTTTGTATTCAGGGAGATAATCTTGGACGACTTTTTATTACTGTAGTGACTAGAATTTCCCCTGAAAGATTTTAGGTGTTCTTTTATTACACACAATGTGGTTTCACTTATTTTTTTGGGCCGATTTTGATGTTTGCCTCGCTTGTTTTGAGGAGCCACACCAGTCAACTTTAGATGAGTTTGTATATACTGAACTTTACTTTTAGTCATACCAAATGATGAACAGAAAGCTTTAAAACAAACTTGAACCTCGTGACAAACATCGTTTCTGACAATTTTTACAATGTAAGAATAGTGACAGTCGCGTTGTTTGCTTTCTTCGATGTCTTCTTTTCTCGAGCGTCGTTGCTTCACAAGATTCACCGTTACCATGGATGCTAGAAAGCTATTTTGTTCATTTATCGTTTGTAATTGATTAAAATGACGAAGTAACAGCTTTTTTTCTGTTTCGCACACATTTTTAAAGCACTAATGGTTTGCAAAAACAATCTTCTCCGGGTTCATGAGTTTGTACACGGATTTATTTATTACATCTTTTATTCGCCCTATACGTAATTTTTTCCGCTCAGGCGACTTAACGTGCGTATTTTCATCCCTGCTCGACATTGTTTTACTTTTTTACTTAAAAATATTAAAATAAATACCTACAATACGACTGAAAAACATTGTACTCTCAGATTGCTAGGTTACGTAGTGCATAGAGAAAATTATATATATTGACTTAGTGGCTAGGTTAGGAAAAAAGCCGGCAGCACGTATGCCAACTGTCAAATCGACAACGACGGTTGTTGACGTTCGGCGCACGGACATTCTTGTTTTTTGCGATGAATGAACATATACATATTGAACTACTACAGCTGACTGTGATGGTTTTACCCAATTTTGATATTGTATAAAAATAATACACCAAAAAATTAACAGATGGCATTAAAAGGTCTGTTTCACAAAAAAGGGACATTCGTTGTTTTTTCCGTGGGGTCTTCAAATATAATAAAGATTTAAAAAAAATATCGAATTTGATACTCAGAAATAAATATTGATAATCGATATTTTGAAATTAAAAATATCGACGATATTTATCGATTATTATCTGAAAAAATATCGATATTTTGATATATCGATATTTTTTGCCCATCCCTAATTTATTATAATTGTTTCCACAATTGTATCGTAATTTGTTTTAAATTTAACCACATTTTTTCTTCGTGACATTACAAGGGAGGTGTTTATTAGAATTGTCTGAGATTTCATCTACAATGCCATTAACTTTGCAAGGTGTTCGTCAGTATTTAAACGACCTCAGAAATTCTGGGGGTTTGCATAAAGATCAAGCAGAAAAGTACTTTTTATTAAATTTTTCTTTTTTACTTTTTTCATATTATGAGGAATTATAAATGGCAAGTTATTTCTTGTTTTACATTTCAGGTACCGTAATGTTCTCATGGAAATACTTAAAGATCCCGAAGGAGAGTTAGCTGAATCTCTAAAAGCATTTGTCGAAGCAAGTACGTATTACCGTACTTACATAAATAAAAGAAATAATGACATTCATTTTTTACTTGTTATTATGTATGCAAATAGTACTTATTATAAATATCACAATGTTACTGTATTTCATAATATATGTTTCGTAAAATATTTACAGTTGTAAATGAAAATGTGAGTCTAGTGATATCCAGACAACTACTAACAGACGTTAGCACTCATTTGGCACTGTTGCCTGATAATGTATCCCAAGAAGTGTCACATTTTGCACTGGATGTTATTCAACCTAGAGTAATTTCTTTTGAAGAACAGGTAAATATAAATTATGGTACACTTATTTAAAATTGTTATTAGGGGGCCACACCAAATGCATACATAGTTATTGGCTAATTCATACAACAAGTAGGACTATGATATTTTATAAAAGGTCATGTTAAATACAGTACTGTTGTAGTGTTAACATTATTTTGCAATGCAAAAAGCCAATTTCGATTATAAATCAATTACTTATTCGAAGGGGGTCAACTGAAGAAGCATGCTCGTCGCGACCCCTGCCAGCCCTTTTCATGGCTGCAATTCCTCTCCTGTGCATACCGCATGGTAAGCGGGATAACGATTGTGCCACATTTATGGTGTCCTCCGAAAGTGACGTACACCAGTCTGTCTCCGCTGGTGTGTGCAGAGTGCAGTTTGGCGTTGGGGACCGCCACCCATCACGCTGTAAACCTCATGGCGGGAAGTGGAGGGAGGAGTGCAGAGTATCTGTGTGGAATGTGAGAGGTGGGATTGAAAAGAAGGTGTATGAAGTTATTGATATTATGCAAGAGAAAAGATTGGATGTGTTATGTTTGAGTGAAACCAAGCGGAGGGGCAGTGAATTTGCCGAGTTGCCCGCAGAGAGCATCGCTTTGTTGTCAGGGATACCACATGGAGACAGGGGATGCCAGAGGGTGGGCATTTTACTGTCCTCTTGTTTGGTTAATTGTATGACCAAGTATAAATGTGTAAATCCCAGACTGCTCTGGGTGCAGCTCAAGATGGGGTTGACAAGAATTTTTATTTTGGCGTTGTATGTCTAAGTGTCTTCTGTCGGTTTGGTTGAATTAGAGCAGTTTTGGGAGAATGTAGAGAAGTTCTAGCGAAGCATGAATAGAGAGAGAATTGTTGTGTGTAGAGACATGAATGGATGGGTCGGGACAGCTCGAACAGGATTTGAGACTGTCCTAGGCAAATATGGAGATAAGAGAGTGAATGATGCTGATAAGATTGTGTTAGGAGTGTATATGGAAAAGGATCTTTTTATAGCTAATACCATAATTAAGCACAAAAGGATCCATCAGTACATATGGGAACGAAAGTGTCCGAGAAATATGATTGGTTTATCCTGGTGGATAGCAGACTACTTATAACACATTACTTATAACCAGATTACTTATAACACATTTTCGTAGTATGACATTTTCCAAACTAAACATCATTTTCTACCCACTTCTCAGTATATAACATACAGTGTGGGGGAGCCAAAAGATAGTTTTCTAATTTACTCTTAATTATTAATATGTTCACACAACTGATCACAATTCACACAAAATATCCATGCACTACTAAAATTTATAGTTTTTTATATTGGTATTATTAGGTATATGTTTTGAATTACACTCAACAAATATTTTAATTTCTGGAACCCATATCTGTATGGGTAACTTCTAAATCATCTTCGTCTTCATCATCGTGTCGTTTTACGTTTGTTTCTAAGGCTACATGTTTTGGTTGAAGTATTGGAAATGGTGATTCATAAGTTCTTGCACGTTTATTTGGAACATGCTTAACCCCTGGGCTTTTAGGTATTTTTTTTATTTTTATTAGTAACTAGATCCACGTTTGACTCCTACTGCACCCGATGTTAAGTAGCAGTGGAGCCTAAGATGTAGCACGTGGAGCTAGTAAGTGCCTATTCACTCTGGCCTTAAAACATTCAGGTTATACTCCCTTAGTGTACTAGAAGATCCCCAGTGGACCGATTTTGGCGGAAGCCGTATTGGCGATCGCTGAGGAGTTCGTTATCTTCGAGGTGTGCCAGGAGTTTAGTGTTCAATACGCGCTCCATAATCTTGCAGACTATGGAGGTGATTGCAATAGGTCGATAATTGGCAGGGTCGGCTCGGTTTCCGTTTTTTGGTACAGGCTGTACATTGGCCATTTTCCAGGGCTTTGGAACTGACCCAGTTTCCATAGAAAGGCGAAACAGGCGTGTCAAGACAGGAGACAACTCAGGGGCGCAATTTTTAAGTACTATTGCTGGTATGCCGTCAGATCCACTAGCTTATTATTATTATTGTTGATGAGGGACGTCTGCCAGGCCCAGACGGGTGATCAGTCTTCTTTTGGACCATTTCACCCATTTCCCTTACGTGGAGTATGGTCTACTGATGGCCTAGAAAACGTTTCCCATCAAACCTTCTTGTACGCCTACAAAATTCTATTATGTCCTCGTAGCTGAGAGATTTCAGTTCCTCCTCCCCAAGTAGGTCCGTTCCGAAAATCTCCCATCTTATCCTTGAATACGTTACACATTCCGCTATGAAGTGTTTGCTAGTTGTCACAGTGCGGGCACTGTGCACTTTCACTTCCCTTACTAATTAGAGCCTTGTGCCTATTTATTAAGTTGTGTCCAGTTATTATTCCTGTGATCGTCCTAATGTTTGTTTTGCTCATACTTAGAATCTTTTGTACCTTCTTCTTATCTATTTCCTTTAGGAACATCCTTGACTGTCTACAGCCTACTTTATTCTTCCATGCTTTGATTGTTTCTTTCATAGCTATGGTTGTGATGATTCCTTTTATTATTCTTTCTGATATTGGGAGAACTGGTAAGGTCCGGTGAACCTCCTTTCCGCTCCCTCTCTTGCAAGTTCGTTCGTCTTCTCATTGCCCTCATTCCCTTGGTGTCCTGGGATCCAGGCAATGGTTGCTTCTATTGAGGATGCTAACCGATTTAACGTTCTTTTACATTCTAGTACCAAAGCTGATTTGGTGCTAGGTCTATCCAATGCCTTTAATGTGGCTTGACTATCCGTGTAGATTACCACATCTGTGTACATACTATTGTCTTCTTCTAGCATCTTTTGAGCACATGTCAATACTGCGTATACCTCAGCTTGGAACACGCTGGTATATAGACCTAGCGATATGCTCATTTCCTTTTGTTCTGACTTGGGTGTGTAAATGTCCGCTCCCGAGAGTTTTGTGCTCTCTCTGCGAGAGCCATCTGTATACCCTATAAGTGTTCTTGTATTATTTCTTATTTCCCAATCGTCTCTTTCGCCGATGTGTACTCTGTATTTCTTGTCAAAAATTCTTAGTTTCTTTATTAGGTCATTGTTTTGTAATACCATTGACAGTTTTTCCGCATATATGGTATCTATTTGTGCATGTCCTTTATCTAGATCAGCCTTTCCCAAAGTGGGCGATAACGCCCCCTTGTGGGCGCTGCAGGCCTAAAGGGGGGCAGAAAAAAAACCCAGAAAAAAATGGGGGCATTGTGTAGAGGCCTGGGGGGTGATTTGTAATTTCATTTAGCTAGGAGCCATCTTAGACAACGACTGCATGAGCTCTCGACTCAGTAAACAAAATAAGTTTGGAAACCAGTGATCTAGATGATTTGCTTTCCATTCTTTATATGTTTTCATGACATACCATTGTTCTATTGCTTTCTTTTTAATTTCTAATTCGAGTGGATTCATGCCTAAGATAATTTCCAGAGCTGCCGTTGGTGTCGACCTTAGCGCTCCTGTCATCATCAGGCAGGCCATTCTCTGTATTCTATCTAGTTCCTTCTTATTGCTCTTGATTTGTGCTTTGTGCCACCATACCACCGCGCCATAGGTTAGTCTCGGTAGTATTATGCTTCTGTATATCCAGTGTGTCATGTGAGGCTTTATACCCCAGGTTTTTCCCACCGCTCTTTGACATTGTATTAGGGCTGTTTTAGTTCTAGTACTTACTTCTTTAATATGACTGCAGAATCTTAGCTTGTCGTCTAGATTTATACCGATTATATATTTATATACTAAGTAAGATTATAGATTTATATACTAAGTATTTAATTTCTTTGACTATTTCTAGTTCTTTTCCTGATAGCACTATGTCTGGCATTATCATTATTTTCCTTTTCTTGGTGAATACTACCAGTTTGGTTTTGTCCGGGTGTATCCCCAGGCCCTTATCCAGGCACCATTCTAGAATAGTTTTTATTCTTTCCGTTATTACTTCTTTAATACCGTTCAGAGATTTTCCCGTCACTAGTATTACTCCGTCATCCGAGTATGCTTGCATATATATGTGCATCTTGTTAATCTTTTTCACCAGTGAGTCTAGCAGTAAGCACCATAGTAGTGGAGACAGACATCCTCCCTGCGGGAAACCTCTCCTCGCCTCCGCAGTATATGTCGTGTTTCCTAACTGTGCGGTTATTATTCTGTTTTTAATCATTTTTATTATCCATTCTGCTATGCAGTCCGGTATGCCTTTCCTCGTCATCGATCTTCCAATCGATTCAAAGGTTGCTCTATCAAAAGCTCCCTCAATATCGAAAAAGCATGCAACTGCATATTCTTTGTCGTTACTTATTGCTCTGTCTATTTTTACAGTTAGACTATGCAGTGCTGTTTCTGTTGATTTCCCAGTCATGTAGGCATGTTGATGCTTGTGAATTGGGAAGTTGCTTGCTTCAAGTAGTGTTCTAATGTGATTGTCTATTATTTTTTCTAGTGTTTTTAACACAAAAGAAGATAGACTGATACATTTGTACGCTTTCACTTTTTGATATGTCTTCTTTCCAGGTTTCGGAATGAAGACAACTCTCACTTGTCTCCATGTAGCTGGAATGTATCTCAATGCTATACTTTGTGTGTATAGGTTCTTTAGTATGGGCATAATTTTCTTCAAGCTTCTCTGTAGAATTTTGGGGAAAATTTCGTCTGGTCCTGCCGCTTTGAATGGCATGAACGACGTTACTGCCCATTCTATCCGTTGTTCTGTAATCATCTCCTCTGCTACTGCCCATGCTGGTTCTTCATACTGTTCACACATTATTCCTTCGGCAGTGTATTCTGCACTATCTGGGGAATGTGTTTCAATCATTTTCTTTAGAACTTCTTTTGGTTCCGTGATAAGACGGTCACCATCCTTAATGCTGCTCAGTGTGCAGGCTGTGTTGCCCGCTAGCATTTTCATTATTCTAGAGGCTTCAGAGTGTGTGGAGATGCTCTTGCAATATGTTCCCCATCCTCTCCTACTTTCTTCTGACCATTTCTTTTTAAAACTGTTTCTTTCATTCCTGTATACGCTCCAGCTGTTTTCGTCACCCTTATGAAGGGCTATCCTCAGAGCTTTTCGCGTTTTCTTCCTTAGCTTGCTAAGTTCTTTTGTCCACCATGGTTGTCCTTTCCCTACTTTAATTTCTCGTAGTGGACATGATTCGTGATAGGCTTGCTTTAGTAGTTCTTTAAGTTCCTCAGCTCCTCTTTCAAGGTCCTGAATACTCCCAAATCCTGTAGTCTTGGGTATCCAACCGTTGATAATTGAATCAAATTTATCCCAGTCCGTTTGTTTGGGGATTCTTATTTTCTTTATTTCTACTTTTCTATCTAACTCAAAAAAGATTCTTCAATGGTCTGAGAAGGCATAGTTTGTATCCACTTTCCATCCCTTCACAAGTGAACTAATCTGTTTTGAGCTATAGGTAATGTCTAGTACTTATTTTCTGTTTTTGGTAACGAAGATAGGTTCGTTGTCAATGTTTAGGACGTCTAATTCATTAACTAAAATGAAGTCTAGCACGATGACGGCATCGTTCTCGGCAGCTCCCCAGTTTACGCGCTTCGGCGGTGGCCTCAGCTCCGGGTCCGTGCTCTGTCTTTTCATCTTCATAGGTCTCTGGGGGGCAGAGGAAGATGATGGTGCTGTTTGCTCCGCATCTCTGCTCCTTTCGGCTCGTACCTTCCTCCGACGCCGTGCCTTCTCCATTTTCTTTTCCTCCTTGGTGGGAACTCGACTGAAAGGTTCTCCCTCCTCCATAGTGTTACCTGTGGAAATGGGGCTTTTCAGAAGTGTTTCCTCTTCTAAGTGCAGATTGGCAAGGGAAAGTGCATCCTCAACCTCAACTGTACTTGGCTTTGATTTTATTAGTTCTTTAGGAGGTACTCCCTCAGTGTTATCTTCGGGCTTCCTCTCCATTATAATGTTTTTATTTAAATTATCCATACAATTTGGGTTTTTAATGGTGAGAAATAAAGTAAGCACCCCGGCAGAGCTCCCTTGCCTAGGTGCCGGCTACATTTTCGCGGATACAGGGGGCGCCGCTCCCCTGTACTCAGGCTCGTACGACGCAGACGTTATGAGTGCTGGGTTCCTCCTCGGGTCTGGAAAATTACTCGGCGAGTTTGACTCTCTGGATAATCAGTAGGTACCGGATAAGTAATACCTCTTATGGCCTCCTCTACTTTCCCTACCTTTCTCCAGATGTCGCCCTCCGAATCGCTTCCCATCCCCGTTGACGAATCCAGCACTCACGAGCCCCGTCTACGAAACGGCTGAAGCTCTCGTGAGCTGGATAGGCCAGCTCTCGAGCCGCGGGATCGTTGACACGAGCTCTCCAACCGTGACCCCAGGGGGTGCGAGGATCTTAGGATTACACATCCGCCACCTCCTCGCTTTAGTGGCGGATGTAGGGACAGGATGAGGATGTGGTAGGATGGTTTGGATTGGATTCAGGAAGGTGCTAGGGAGGGGGATTTTGTACATTACATATAGGTTTTCCTCCGCATGTGATGCACAGCTGTGAGGATAATATCTGAAGCCGAAATTCCGATATCATCCCCTGTGCCCTCCTCCTTTATCCGGGCTTGGGACCGGCACCATACTGGGGTTTCTGGTTGAGACATAATTCGTCCCATCCAGAAAACTCAGCATCGAGGCGGAGTTATCCACTAGCTTTGTTGATGTCCAGGTTCTGCATCGCCTTTAGTACCTCTTTCTGCTTAATGCTTATTTTATGCATTTTGGTATCGCAGTGAGGTAAACAGGGCGGTAGGGCACCTGCAGAATCAAGATGGGAGTTCTCAGCGAAGAAAGACACAAATAAATTGGCCTTCACCTCCGCAGTGTGAGCTAGTGAACCATCAGCTTTCAGCAGGGGAGGAAGTGATGAGCGACAGAAATTAGCTTCGACTGATTTGGCGAGGGACCAAAATGCCTTACTACCAGACGGGTAAGAAGCCAATTTGGTCCTGATTCGACCGATGTGTTTGAAGCGGGCTTTGCGTTGAATCTTTTTGCAAGACTTGGCCGCAATGTTGAACGCTTTCTTCCTGTCGCACAGATCCGGAGCTTTTGCAGATCGAGCTTTGGCCCAGGCAAAGTAAGCGGCCTGTTTTAGTTTCTCTGTATAAAGGCAGCCGGAGTCAAACCAAGGACGCACCCTGTCGTTAGGTGACACGTCAGACTATGGGATAAAATATTCCATGGCCTGACGTAATCACATTAGTTACGGCCTCTACGCAGCTCGACGGATCGCTTGCCAGGAAGCAAGGTCCAAGGATAAGATGAGAGAAACTGTCTCATCTCATCACAATCTGGTGACTTGTAACGCCACACTCGACGCACGCCTTTTGGACTGGGGTCGAGCGGAGAGTGGCTAGATACAAATTTCACCAGATAGTGGTCGGAACTACCTAAAGGGGCGTGAACTAATACAGTGTACTTGTCCGGATCAGTTGTTAATAGAAGGTCTAAGCAGTTTGCGGTATGTCCAGCAACGGCAGAAATGCGTGTGGGCTGGTCTACGAACTGGAAGAGATCTAGCGATAGTGCGAATTTGCGCGCCTCTCAAAGTCAAAGTCAAATCAATTTATTCAAGTGAACCCAATTACAAGGTATTTTTGCACGTCAAATCCACTTTAGTTCGGTTCAAATAGAAAACCTGGACACTGAGAAGAACCGATAAGACAAAGGTTACAAAAGGTTTATTAAAATACAATATTTTCATTAAGCCAGTAAACGCATGTGCAGAGAACATCATTTCCAGACTATTGTTTTATGATTGTCTAGTCAATGTACGTTTTATAACCAATCTAAATTTATTCTCTGTTAATTGAGTAATTTCTTGAGGAACTTTATTATAAAAACGAATGCAGTTACCTAAAAATGAAACATTTGACTTATGTAATTTAAATTTTGGAATAACCAATTTATCACGACCTCGGGTTTCCATACCATTCATATCGCCATTCTTTTTAAACAGATCTATATTTTTTCTTGTATACATAATAATTTCAAAGATGTATAAAGAGGGCTCTCCCTGCATGGTCAGTCTCCTGGTATGGGAATAGCCATTCCTTATGGTGAGCGTTAAAATCCCACACGAACACCAATTCCGCTGTAGGGTAACGTTGCTGAACAGTGTCCGCTGCATCACTTAGGTATTCAAATAGCTTGGTTGTCTCTTGGTCACCGGTGTGCGAACGGTAGAGAGCGGCGTAGACAGTTTGTTCTTCGCCGGTGTTCACCATTATCCAGACGACTGAGAACCTGGTGTCTTCGAGGTTACGGAGACGACGATAGCATATGTCATCGCGAATGTACACGCATGCTCCTGCTCGAGGTTTAAAACAGTGTTCCAGGGAATAACCTGGGTAGTGCAGGTACGCCGCGTCTTGAAGACATCCGATTTGTGTCTCCGTGGGAAAAAATAAATGTGGCTTACTGGTCTCAAGGTGGTGGTGGACGGCACGAGATTGAGTACAAGCCTCGAATATTACAGAGGTGCACTTTAATGGAGTACAAGTAGCTTCTAGCCATAGCTTTTGTTATGATGATTTCATCATAGTTTTTATTAAAATAGTCATTATAAACAGGTAATTCGTTTTTCTGCGAGTACACTTTATATTCCTTATCAGTTTTCTGCGGCCATCCATTCCGAACCCAATATAATATTTTACTTAAAATTTTATTCCTTGTTAATTGAGCTACCTCTTGCAGAAAATTGTAATTCTAAAGGCGTTTCTTCAATCAACAGTACACCTAAACATTCTTCTTCATTACTCTGTTCATGTGCAACAATGCCCAGTGAGTGCTCTAACCAAGATACGCAAATTTCTCCGGCTCATTGCTGTGCCACTAGAAGCCACTTTGCGATTATATGGCTTTATTAGGGCTTTGGAATGCTCATGACCTGGAATATTCTTCCAATACTCGCAAGAAGCTTTGAAACAGGATCTCCATAAAGTCTGTTAAACCTGACTTCAGAATACCACAGAAAGGTTCTGGACCAATAAATGTGATTTTGGTGCCGGCCCTTGCGAGTTCGTCGGCATTTTCATTGCCTACGATGCCCGCATGACCAGGAACCCATCTTAGAATCACTCTGTTTTTATTTCCCAGTGTTTAAAATAGTCACGCAGTTATTAACTAGCCTAGATGTAAT